>JAWHQI010000284.1:1270000-1945000 GCA_033032865.1 Dactylorhiza incarnata | reverse complement strand
GTATGTATGTTTGTATGTGTGTGTGTGTGTGTGTTTGTGTATGTGTGTGTGTGTTTGTGTGTGTGTGTGTATGTATGTATTTAGGAGAGGTATGTGTGATGTATGTGTATTTTTTTAGTAGAAATAGCTTATAAAATTTCATTACTTATTAATAGTGTAGTGGGTAAACCAAAAGAAGGAGGAATCATAGCGAGTTGGGAGTCTAGCGAGGTCATGTTATTTTGTGATCTCTGCATAAAAGAGATTGGTTTGGGGAATCGGTCTACGACTCACTTTAGCAAAGAAGGGTGGAAAAATTTGATTGCGGGGTTTAAAGAACGAACCGGGAAAAGCTACGATCGAATGCAAATGAAAAATAAATGGGATCATTTGAAGAAGGATTGGAAGTTATGGAAGGAGCTGAAACATGGCGAGACTGGTTTAGGTTGGGATCCAGAGAAGAGAACTATTGCGGTATCAGAAGAATGGTGGGCAGAAAAGATAAAGGTGAAAACAAATTCATTTTTCAGTTCATGGTATTAGTTCTTATTTTGACAGATTTTAATATTGATGTATTGATGTATTGATGTATTGATTATAACAGGTTGTTCCAGCAGCGAAAAATTTTCAATACTGATGTATTTCACCTGAGTTGGAGGAGAAACTGAACACCATGTTCAGTCAGGTTGTCGCAACTGGAGATGACTCATGGGCTCCATCTGTTGGGAGTTTGCCACCGGATGTGGGGAGGATCCAGTTGGAAGATAATGATGTAGAAGATATCATGAAGAACAATCAAGGTGACCCTGAAGAGATAGGAGGTCATTCAACAACCATTGGGAATGCGTCCACCTCGGTGAGTAAAAGAAGAAAGATCGGGAAGAACAAAGGAATGACATTTTCTTTGATGTCAGACTTACATCAATCCACCCTAGCTGTGAAGCCTCCACCAGTTATGTGGTATTTTCTATCTTTCTACTTCTGATCTGTACCTCATGTTGATTAACATTGGACCTCGAATTTATATTAGTTGTTGTGGTATTTTCTTCACATAGATTATGATAAATGTTATGTGATACTTTAAATGCAGGTACTACAATGGAAGAGCATGACTCCTCCCCTGAGGATTCCGGGGATTCAACAAGTCTTTCGCCGGAGCGGATGCAATATATAGAGTACTGTCGTGTAGTTATGTCATCGATCGAGAGGATGAGTTATCATGTTCGTAACACACGACCATGCATGACATCTACCCAAACAGGTGATAAATGGATTAAAGAGTTACTAGAAGGACATCCAGATAGGATTCATGATGCATTTAGGATGTCGAAACGCATTTTCATAGATTTACTTCATAAACTAGAGGTAGATCATGAACTTCAAGGATCACAACGGACATCGTCAAGAGAAGTCCTAGGGATTACATTGTATATCTTAGCACAAGGAGGTTCCGTTAGATTGGCGAAAGAGCGATTCCAGCACTCGACCGAAACAATTAGTAGATATTTTTCGAAAGGTCTTACATCTCTTTTGTTACTCTCAATTGATGCTATAAAGCCTATAGACCGTCAGTTCAGAGATATTCCGGCTGAGATAAGGTATGATGCTCGTTACATGCCATTCTTCAAGGATTGCGTTGGTGCAATTGACGGTACACATGTAGATGCGAGGATACCCGTAGAAGATCAAGTCAGATACATAGGACGTCACGACACTACGACGCAAAATGTAATGGCAGTCTGTGATTTTAACATGTGTTTTATATTTGCCTGGCTGGATGGGAGGGATCTGCTCATGATAGTCGCATCTTCGCACGCGCATTGGCAGACGATAGATTGCATTTTCTGCATCCCCCACAAGGTATACTAATCAATATTTTTACATTCATTCAAATCCTTAAAATACTCCAAACGTTTGCTTGTTTAACATACCAAATTAATGCAGGTAAATATTATTTAGTGGATGCTGGCTACCCGTTAAAGATGGGTTATTTGAAGCCGTATCCGGATACAAGATATCACTTGGCAGACTTTGCCCGTGGGAGTCGGCCTGTTCAAGGAAGGCAAGAACATTTCAATAGGGCGCATTCATTTCTTCGCAGTGTTATTGAGCGAACGTTTGGAGTGTGGAAGAAGAAGTGGCACATTCTGAGCAAAATGTCACAGTATAGCTTCAAGAAACAGAGGTCCATAGTGTTGGCCACAATGGCCTTACATAACTTCATTCGTAGACATCCTTCTCGCTGGGACCCTGAGTTTAATGTTTGTGATGCTGATGAGTCTTAATTCTTTCGCTCCCTCAGAGGATGAAGACCCTGCGGCGGAGGATGATATTGGAAGCGATATGGGTGATGCTGCTGGAGCTGAACAGATGTCTATAGTACGAGATAGCATTGCCGAAGAAATATATGGGGCGTGTTGATAGCATTACCAGAGAATTATGTAAAAGACTATTGTTATCGGTTGTTTTTTATTATTCTCCACGTTTAAAACTTTATGTATTTTAAGTTCTAAAAAACAGCTTCCAAAAGCTGCTTCTCCAAACAGCTAAATTAGAAAATCGCTCTTCAAAGCGCACTTCTGCACAGAACACCCAAACACTCTGCAGCTTTTCAAAACTGCTCCCCAGAGAGCTCTTTTAAAACAGCTCTATCCGGACAACAACTTTTCAATCCGCCAGAGCTGTCCCAAACTGACCCAATAATTAGGCCGACTTTAGCTATATGCAGGCCGTATAATTTAAAAATGACAATATGCAGGATAATTTTTGAACGGATTCACACTTTCTATAGATTTATAATTTGACTTGCATTTATCCTTAAACTGCGTACAGTCGAAATTGGTCTGCATATAGCATGACTCTAATATAACATAACAATATAAACCAATGGTTTGTTTGGCATTGCGGTTGCGGTTAGAAACGTAGCTGTCGGTGGTGGCAGTCATGAACACAGTGATTTGAAATTGTGGTCTTAGTTCATTGACAGCATGAATATTGACGACATCTTCCCCTTGTTGGGGTTAATTAATTAACACATTAATTTTGATCTCCCGATACATCACTTTGTGAATAAATTTACTTTGTGAATATTAGCCCCGTGCAAAAGGAACCGAAGAACCGAGAACTGAATCGAATTAGTCGGTTCGGGTCAGTTTCGGTGTTGATCGGTTTGGGTCTGGATCCAGGAATAAGAGAATCGCAAGTTCGGGTCGGTTCTCGGTTCCAACAGTCTGGTACCCGAGAACCGACCCGATTAAGTAAATAATATTATAAAATATTAACTCCCAATATTTATTATTGATAGATAGTATTAAAGGAAAATAGTTGTGTTTGAATCAGCGGTGAGCCAATAATCCTGTCAATTTAACATAACACAACACCTAAGAAAGTAAGACCTAACAATTAACAATTTAACATCCTATTAAATCAGCGGTCCAGCGCTGAGACCTAGCCGCCTCTCCCGAGTCCCGTTTTGCCATTTTTTGACCTTCCGACTTCCCCAATCCCCGTGGCTCTGCCGCTGATGCAGAGAGCTCCTCCTCCGGCGGCCGGCTAGACTCTGAGAGGTAAGAATCAAACCCACCTCCAGCCTTCCTCGTCGGCTTGCTCCATTCTCTTCAACTTCACCTCGCGAGTCACTGAACAGGAGTAATTTGCTGTAAAGTGGAGCAGTAATTTGCAGGAAGTTTTAATTTGCAGTAATTTGTTGTAAAGTGTAGGAGTGCCTAATTTGTAGTAATTTGCAGGAAGTTTTATTGGTTTACTTCTTTGCTGAGATGAGAGGAATGCATAATGGTTTCAGTTGAGTGCATATTCTTTTATAGTCTGCAACGAATTCGGTTTTTGATGCTATGGTTATTATTATTATTTTTTGCTTCATTGTTGTTTTTATATAGTGTGTCGATGGTCTAGGTAATGTATAAAATATATATAGTATATTCTTGAAACCAATACTTGGTCTCTTGTGGAGCTCGGGGTCCCCAAAAGAGAGGGTGACCTCACACCTACTTCTCTCAAGGGAGAGCACTATGCCGAAGACTTAAGGAACTAGGAACAGGACCGATGGCTCAGCGAGGAGGTCTCACCACACACCCGGAAGATCTTAGAGCACTTCCCCTCCCAAGCCAATGCTGAGCTTGGGGCACCCTTGGAGGCTCTCTTCCCCCACCAAAGAAGCCTAGGAGGAGAGTAGCCCAAAGAGAGTGATCCTGCCTTCAAAGGTGTCCCATTGGTCTTATTTATAGTTTTCCTTGTTTGGTCTGCCAGTAGCCAGATTCTAGCCTAAGAGATTACGAAAATACCCCAAGGTTTGGCCTGCCAATAGCCAAATCCCGTCATTCCGAGACGCTAAACGCAGACCGCCTCCTCTTCCTCGTCGGCTTGCAGCTAGCTTTCACCATGAGAGGCGAATGCGAGGGAGGAGGCGGTCCGGAGGTCCCGCCCCAACAGATGGGCGAGAGCACTCCTGGCCAGCAATCCGGGAAGGAGGTGTCGGCGGGGGCGAGTGGAGAGGCATCCGACCCCCACTCTCCCGGCCTTCAAAGGGCGGGGGGAGTGGGGAGGCCTCCTGCCCCCACTCGCCCAGCCCCAAGGGGGCGAGTGGGGAGGCGGCCTGCCCCCACTCCCCAGCCCCAAAGGGGGGCGAGCGGGGAGGCATCCGGCCCCCACTCGCCTCGCACCAAAGGGGGTCGAGCAGATGTGGGTGGGCGAGACCCCCCCCCCCCCCCCCCTCCCGGCGGCGGCTATCCAGTAGCCCGGCGAGCGCAGAGGCCTGCGAGCTTACTCCGCGAGAGCGAACCACTCGCCGAGCAGGCGAGGGAAGTCCCTTTTCCGAGTTGATCCTCTCTCGAGCAGCATGGGTTTTCAAGTGTTTTATGCTGGAATGCCCCGGATGATCCCGTTGCTGGGCTCTCACTAGTCGGTGGGTCAGGTTGATCTCGCGGAGAGGCTGACAAGGCATGAAGTGTTATGCCGGAATGCCCCGGACGATCCCGCTGTCGGGCTCTCATTAGCAGGTGGTTCAGGTTGATCTCGCGGAGAGGCTGGCAAGGCATCAAGTGTTTTATGCTGGAATGCCCTGGATGATTCTGCTGTCGGGCTCTCACTAGCCAGTGAGTCAGGTTGATCTCGCAGAGAGGCTGGCAAGGCATCAAGTGTTTTATACTAGAATGCACCAGACTTTCCCGTTGCCGGGCTCTCACTAGCCGGTGGGTCAGGTTCATCTCGCGGAGAGGCTGGAAAGGTATCAAGTGTTTTATGCTGGAATGCCCCGATGCTGGCCTGCTGACCAGGCTCCCACCAAGCTGGCAAGGCCGGGGATCGCTCGGTGGCAATAGGTTTTCAAAGTACTTGGCCCCGATGCTGGCCCGCTGACCAGCTCTTACCAAGCTGGAAGGGTCGGGGATCGCTCGGTGGTAGGAGGATTTCAAAGTACATAGCCCCGATGCTGGCCCGCTGACCAGGCTACCACCAAGCTGGCAGGGCCGGGGACCGCTCGGTGGATAGAGGTTTTCAAGGTACTTAGCCCCGATGATAGTCCTCTGACCAGGCTCCCACCAAGCTGGCAGGATCGGGGACCGCTCAGAGGCCGGAGGTTTTCAAGGTACTTAGCCATGATGATGGCTCGCTAACCAGGCTCCCACCGAGCTGGCAGGGACGGGGATCGCTCGGTGGCAGGAGGTTTTCAAAGTACTTAGCCCCGATGTCGGCCCGCTGACCAGGCTCCCACCAAGCTGGCAGGGCCGGGGATCGTTCGGTGGCAGGAGGTTTTCAAAGTACTTAGCCCCGATGTTGGCCCACTGACCAGGCTCCCACCAAGCTGGTAGGGCCGGGGACCGCTCGGTGGTCGGAGGTTTTCAAGGTACTTAGCCCCGATGCTGGCCCGCTGACCAAGCTCCCACCAAGCTGGCAGGGCCGGGGACCGCTCGGTGGACGAAGGTTTTCAAGGTACTTAGCCCCGATGCTGGCCCGCTGACCAGGCTCCCACCAAGATGGTAGGGCTGGGGATCACTGAGTGGCAGGAGGTTTTCAAAGTACTTAGCCCCGATGCTGGCCCGCTGACCAGGCTCCCACCAAGATGGCAGGGCCGGGAATCGCTCGGTTGCAGGAGGTTTTCAAAGTACTTAGCCCCGATGCTGGCCCGCTGACCAGGCTCCCACCAAGCTGGTAGGGCCGGGGACCGCTCGGTGGTCGGAGGTTTTCAAGGTACTTAGCCCCGATGCTGGCTCGTTGACCAGGCTCCCACCAAGCTGGCAGAGCCGGGGACCGCTCGGTGGCCGGAGGTTTTCAAGGTACTTAGCCCCGATGCTAGCCCGCTGACCAGGCTCCACCAAGCTGGCAGGGTTGTAGATCGCTCGGTGGCATGAGGTTTTCAAAGTACTTAGCCCGGATGCTTGCCTTCTGACCATGCTCCCACCAAGCTGGCAGGGTCAGGGATCGCTCGGTGGCAGGAGGTTTTCAAAGTACTTAGCCCCGATGTTGGCCCGCTGACTAGGCTCCCACCAAGCTGGCAGGGCTTGGGATCGCTCGGTGGCAGGAGGTTTTCAAAGTACTTAGCTCCGATGCTAGCCCGCTGACCAGGCTCCCACCAAGCTGGCAGGGCCGGGGATCGCTCGGTGGTAGGAGGTTTTCAAAGTACTTAGCCCCGATGCTAGCCGGCTGACCAGGCTCCCACTAAGCTGGTAGGGCCGGAGATCGCTCGGTGGCAGGAGGATTTCAATGTACTTAGCCCCGATGCTGGCCCGCTGACCAGGCTCCAACCAAGCTGGTAGGGCCGGGAATTGCTCGGTGGCTGGAGGTTTTCAAAGTACCTAGCCTCGATGCTGGCCCGCTGACCAAGATCCCACCAAGCTGGCATGGCCGGGGATCGCTCGGTGGCAGGGGGTTTTCAAAGTACTTAGCCCCGGGATGGTTCCGCTGACCGGGCTCTCGCTAGCCGGCAGGGCAGGTTGAACTCTCAGGGAGGCTAACTAGTTTTTTCCCCCGAGATGGCTCCGCCAGCCGGGCTCACACTAGCCGGCGGGGCAAGATGACCTATCGGGGAGGCCAACTAGTTTTTGCCCCTGAGATGGCTCCGCCAGCCTGGCTCTCACTAGCCGGCGGGGCAGGATGACCTCTCGGGGAGGACAAGTGGTTTCCCCCCCCCCCCCCGAGATAGCTCCGCTAGCTGGGCTCTCACTAGCCGGCAGGGCAGGATGACCTCTCGGGGAGGCTGTGTTATTTTTGTCCCAAGAAGATCCTGATGACCGGGCTCTCGCTAGCCGGCAGGGCAGGATGACCTCTTGGTGAGGTTAAGTAGTTTTTTTCCCCTGAGATGGCTCCGCTAGCCAGTCTCTCACTAGCCGGCAGGGAGGATGACCTATCGGGGAGGTTAAGTAGTTTTTTCCTGTTGAAGCCAAGCGGTCTCGAAGGATTGAAGCCGCGCGATCTGAAGCCAGCGGTCTGTGCGGTCTCCAATAATCAGACCGCGGCTTCCCCGCTGATGTACCAGATCGCACCGGATAAAGATAAGTTGAAGCTGTGCGGTCTCGAGTCAGCGGTCTGTGCGGTCTCTCAGAATCAGACCGTTGCTCCTCCTCAGATATGCGAGATTGTGCAAGATGAAGGTCAGCGATCTCCAGCCCTATCAGACAACTGTTTGATAACTGCGGTCTGTGCGGTCTCCCAGCATCAGACCGCCACTTCTCCTCAAGTATGCGATATCGCGTCTTATGAAGGTCAACATCATTCCGCCTCTCCAAGCGGTCTAGAGCCAGCGGTCTCAGCGGTCTCCATGTACCAGACTGCCGGTTCATCTTGGATATACCAGATCGCCTCTTATGAAGAGAAGCGGTCTGGCCCTCCCGGTCTCTCCCTTATGGGTGAGTGTTCGCCACAATGATCTAACCGTCCGACGGTCTCCTCTGTTACACGACCTTTCTCCTGTCGTGTGACCGCCAGATCTCACTCCAGATCGCAGAGGTCGTTGCAGTCTCAATATTCCTGATCGCCCAGACCGCCCAGCTCTCTTGAGTATTGTGTATTTGTTTTTAGTCCCACATCGTATATTTGTATTTTACTGTTTCCCTCCTAGTCTATATAAAGGAGGCAATACTCTTGTAATACTCAGTTTTTTGGAAATAAAAAATTCCTATTATTTTCAAATTCTCACATAGTATCAGAGGGATCGATCTCTTCGACCGGTCTCTTTTTCTTCTGACTGTACAATCTGCGCGATCTCCTCTCTTCCTCCTCCAGTCCGCGCGATCTCCCTTATATCCGCGAGACCGCACGATCTCTCTCATGGGTACCCCTTCTGTGAATGCTACACCACCCCCCTGCCCACTCCTGTGGCTATTTCTACCTCTTCCTCGGGCAACCTTGGCACATATCCAAGCTCACTGGAGATAATTATCCTGATTGGAGTGTCTCCTTCACCTTTCTCTTACGCTCTCAACGCAAATGCCACCATCTCACCGATGATCCTCCTCCCACAGGATCTGCTACCTTTGATGATTGGGATGCTAGCGAGCTCTTGTCCGCACCTGGCTTGCTAACAGTCTCTCTGATGTGTGTCTTCCTATTATTCGTCATGATGAGACAGTCAAGCCAGCATGGAAGCATCTTGCGGCCCTTTACTCCAAAGGCGCCAAAACCTCCCGCATTTACACCTTGTGTAACATCCCGACTTTTATTGGGTCACTAGTCCCTAGTGAGCCCAATAAAAGTAGGCCCGAACGATAGACATAACCCGATGAGGGGTTATGTACTACGAATCCCAAATTGACTTCTGTCAGATCCGCTATACTCGTATGACCAATACGAGTGCAACGGAATTCGTTGCACCTCAATCCGAGGTTGTTTAGAGAAAGCGACCATTTTGAGTATCGTTGCGCGCCGCTACCACACTATAGTGGGATAGTGGCCAAACGTACTCCGATCTGACTTCCGTCAGTCCCGTTAGACTCGTATGACCAATACGAGTGCAACGGAATTCGTTGCGCCTCGATCCGAGGTCGTTTGGAGAAAATGACCATTTTGAGTATCATTATGCGTCGCTACCACACTATAGTGGGATAGTGGCCAAACATACTCTGATCTGACCTCCGTCAGTCCCATTAGACTCGTATAAACGATACAAGGGCAACGGAATTTGTTGCGCCTCGATCCGAGGTCGTATGGAGAGTATGACATTTTAGGACTATGCAGACCACCTCAGTGCAACGCACGAAATGTGAAGCACACAAACCCGGCATCGGCCCCGACAAATCTTGATGGACCCCGGGACCATGAAGGACCCCGCCCTAAGTTGACCTCGGTCAACCCCCCCCCCCCCCCCCCCCCCCCCAAGCTTGAAACGTATTAAGAAGAGAAAAGAAAGGGGGGAGAGAGAAGCCTCTCCCCCAAAGGGAGGGGGATGCCCATGGATAGGCAGCCCCCTATTGGGGCAAGGGGGCAGGAGAGAGAAAGGGGGGGGGGGGAGAAAATATCTCCCCCCACCCATCCCTTCCTTTTAGCCCACGTGGGCTAAAAGGAAGGAGAGGGGAGGCCACCCCCTCCTCTATATAAGGAGGGGCTCAGCCCCCTCCCTGAGTGCCAACCCCCCAGCTCCTCCTCCTTCTTCCCTGCCGGCTAGCCCAGCCAGCCCCCCTGCCGGAGCCTTGCCCAACCAAACCGCCACCACCCTCCTTCTCCATGGCGAGCCACCACCACCCCTCAACCTCCCGAGCCCCTCCACTACAGGTAGACGCCCTCCCCTCCTCCTTCCTACTCCCCTGAGCCAGGCCGACCCCCTCCCCATCGCCGGAGCGCCACCACCGCCACCCCGAGCTGGGCAAAGCTTGGGTGGAGGCGCTGGCCGTGGAAGCCAACACCCCCCCAGCGCTGGTGGTGGCGCCGGGGGAGCATCCCCCCTCGGAGACCCTTGCGTCGGCGAAAGGAGGCGGTCGGGCCGCCGGAGGACGCAGCCCCGGCGGCACCCGTGGCCCAGCCCCCCCCCCCCCCCCCCCCCCCCCCTCTGCTCCCGTTTCCTGTACGGGGAAAAACCCCACCCCCGGCGGCGTCCGGGGGAGCCAGGCCGCCGGATGACTGCCCTCTCCCCGGCGCCCCAGCCAGGGGCGGCAGGGAGAGCCCTCCCAGCGGAGGCGGCAACGCAGCGAGCCTGCGTGGCGCATGCAGGCTATGCCACCGCCTCCCGCCCCTCTCTGTCTTCTTTTCCGGTGGCATCCGGCGGTGACAGGCCGCCGGACCACCACCGGAGTGGTCGACGGCCCCCGGCGCACCGACCAGGAGCGGCTCCGGCCCCATCCGGCCGCTGCCCGGCAGCGGCTGCGGCCGCCTCCCGTTTAACAAACGGGAGCCACACGATCTCCCCCAGGAGATAGAGCGGCTCCTGTTTCATGTTTTCCCGCCCCCGCCTCAACGTATGTGCCCCCCACAGCGGATCCGCCGCAGATCCGTTGTGGGGGCCGCGGGAGGGCACAGGTTGCAAACCCCTGCGCCTTCTCCCTGCCTCTAACCGCACCCCACTCTCCCTTCCCCCTTCCCCATTTTTCTGAGGACAAATGGGGCATTTTTGGCAAAAACTTCCTGAATGAAAAATGTGCCCCACTCTGAGGGGCAGCTCCAGTAATTTTTTGGGGATTTTAGGAAGTCAATTTCTATTTTTAAAACCCTACCAAAGGTTTATTTTAAGAAAATTAAAGGCCAAATGAGTTGGGAAAAATCTCCAAAAATCATAGACTCTAATTAAGTGTGTTTTACAACTACAATTAAAGTTGGGGAGTGTGTCATGTTATTTTGGTCCTCTAAAAGTCTTTTACAAACAAAATAAATGCCCGAAATGGGAGCGAAATTAATTGGAATAAATCGGCGTCCTCGCGACGCGTGTTTTAGCGGTATAATAAAATTACGCGTATCAATCTAAGGAATCGATTAGGTTTAAAATATCGACGCGAAAATTGGGACGAAATCGCGAAGCGACGCCGCAATGCAGTAATGCCGAGATAATAAAAAAAAACGAATCCACGGCAAAGGAAAATACTAAATCTCATGAAACGTAAATAAACTCATGGGAATGGAGTAGAACCCATATGAACGGGGAGAAAGCAGAACCTCCTCCTAAGAACGGAGTCGGCGTTGAAGCCTCCTGTTATGGAGTGATTGGACTACTAACCCTTTATTTATTTACTGCTTTCAGTACTTTCATTTCTCCAGTCTCGCACTGGTCCTTATTTACTGCTTTCAGTATTTTCATTTCTCCAGTCTCGCACTGGTCCTTATTTACTGCTTTCAGTATTTTCATTTCTCCAGTCTCGCACTGGTCCTTATTTACTGCTTTCAGTACTTTCATTTCTCCAGTCTCGCACTGGTCCTGTTATTATGGCCCCCTGCTTCCGGCCTATTTTACTGCTTGATTTTATGGCCCCCTGCTTCCGGCCTATTTTACTGCTTGATATTATGGCCCCCTGCTTCCGGCCTATTTTACTGCTTGATATTATGGCCCCCTGCTTCCGGCCTATTTTACTGCTTGATATTATGGCCCCCTGCTTCCAGACTATTTTACCGCTTATATTGCACTTTCTAATTTAGCGCTGACTTCGGTCCTACGCTAGCAAGCGGTGCTTATCCTCCCTTCTGCGAGGCCTTAGTTGGGGAAAACCCGGAGTTGAGCCCCTCCTCCCAGGTTAACCCCAAGCAAGGAGCCCTCATACCGCTGAGCCTCCCGGTCAGAGGTCGTATGACCGGTTGAGTAAGTTGTCGCGCGTCTTAAAGCGCTTTTTCTGTATTTAAGCAGTTGAAGATTGTTTGGAAGTGGCGGGTCGGTCACGCCCGCAGACCGCTCGTACCGGTGCGGGTGGGTTGACGACTCATGGCGACAGGGATATTTGCACGGTAGGTTATCACCACTCCGAACCTGCAGTTTTGCCTCCGCTGGTCGGCCTAAAAATCGGTTCGCTGGATGTCGCTCACATCCAGTTAGTACACCAAGTTGTACAGGAGGGCCTGAGTGATACGGTACGACTACACTCAGAAGTGGCAAGACTGGCCACTGTCACCGACGGCCGCATCGGTGAGGCCCGCGGGGTTAGCTCCCCTGCTTGAAATAAAGCGGTCTAAGCTGTGTCGACACAGGGCCTTTTGTGTGTGTACAGGTTTGAATACCTGAGTGCGAGTATGCGTGAGATAGTGTTGTGTATTTACTATACTGCGCGATTATGGATAGTAGGGCGGGAGGCCCTATTTATAGATATATATATATATAGGTGTATATATATATGATTACATGCTGCTAACCCCCTTCTTTGCTTCAGCTATTTATTTCTGTCCTTTAGCTCCCCCCCACCCCCCCCGGATATGGATCCGGGGATGGGATGTGTTTTATACTTAGCTCTGTGACTAACGGTTATTTCTTATAACCAATCACAGGAGATGGGACAGCGCGTAGCCCCCGCACCGCATGATGAGCTACCAGCCTTAGAGATGGCTTGATCGAACACTGCAGCCTCTCCCCTATCTTCCGAGATGTGAGTCCTAGAGTATAGGACTAGCCTAGAGTCTTTGTTATGGTCTATGTAGCCCCGAGGCAGTGATTGTAAACATCAGGCTTCGACCCTATTTAAATATGTAAATATAAGCAGTATGCTTGGTTTTGTTTATTTCGATTGCTTCCGCTGTGCATTCTGATGTGATGTTGTGATTCTCGTGCCTGACAAGGAGACCACTCAGTGCTTGAGAGGGTGGGTCGTTGCCATCTGGGAAGCACTAGTGGCCATCTTTGGGCAGTAAGATCCCCCCTCCCTGAACCCGGTTCAGTTTGGGGAGGGGGGGTCTTACACCTTGTATGCTGATCTCTTTGCCCTCCCAACCATGAATCCCACCACAGCATATCAAGCAGTTCAGGCCCTTGGGGCTGAACTCCTTCAGCATTGCCCCTTCTCTGCTGATCTTGCTGAACAGCATAAACACTTCCAAGAGCTCCTGGTTGTGTGTTACCTTCTCCGTCTTCCGGAGTCCTATGATATGATACGACAACAAATCCTTGGAGAAGCTGAATCTCCAACTCTTGATGCCACCGCTATTTGGGTCTCTGCTGTTACCTCCCTTCTCCAACGACCCTTGTTGTCTTCCCCTCCTCCTCCAGAGAGCTTTGCTCACCGGGCTGAACGTGGTCACCCCGGTGGCCGTGGTGGATCTCTTGGTGGTCGTGGACCTCCGCGACACATATGTTCTCATTGTGGTCGGAAGGGTCACCCAATTGATCGTTTCTATCTCAAGCATCCTCACCTTCGCCCTCTGGCTGCTGCTTCTCAACTGGATATTAGATCACCGTCTGCTTCTGTTGCTACCTCCTCAGGTAGCGTACACGTGGTTACTGAAGGTAAATGACTTATTGATTCTGGCGCAACAAATCATATGACAGGGAACCCTAACCTTTTCTCCCAATTACTAGAGCACAAGAATTTACCTCCGGTTCTCACCGCTGATGGTTCTCCCTCAAATGTGTGTGGGACTGGAATAGTTCAAGTCACTCCGACCATCTCTCTTCAGAACACTCTTTATGTGCCTACTTTTCCATGCAACTTACTATCAGTCAAGGCTCTCTCTCAACAATTACAATGCTCTATTATGTTTACTCTGACTAACTGTTATTTTCAGGATCTTCATACGAAGGAGACATTTGCTACTGGGACTGAGAGTGGAGGCCTCTACTTCCTTGACGTTCTTGCTGCTCACTCTGCCTCTACCGTCTCGGATTCTCTCCATCAATGGCACCTCCGTCTTGGTCACCCTCCACCTCGGCTGCTGTATCAACTTCTACCTCACCTCACCAGAGATACCTCTCCTCTCAACTGTGCGGCTTGTCAACTAGGAAAGCACCATCGGGCTTCCTACCCTGCCAAACATGGACGTAGCTCGACTCGTCCCTTTGATCTCCTCCACTCAGACATCTGGGGTCCTTCTCCTACCAAGACTGTAGGTGGGAGTAGTTTGTATTTTGTTACTTTTATTGATGACTTCTCTCGATGTACTTGGGTGTATATGTTAAAAGAATGCTCAGAACTTTTTTCTGTTTTCAAAACTTTCTATAATGAAATTTCCACTCAGTTTGGAGTGTCTATCAAGGCTATTCGCACTGATAATGCTAAAGAGTATGTTTCTCATCAATTTTCTGAGTTTTGCATGAATCATGGTCTTATACATCAGACTAGTTGTCCTTATACTTCTCAACAAAATGGGATAGCGGAACGTAAGAATAGTCACCTCCTCGACATGGCTCGCACCTTACTCTTCCAGATAAATATGCCCAAAACCTATTGGGGTAATGCCATCCTCATCTCCTGCTATCTCATTAACCACATTCCCTCCACCCTTCTTCAAGGCTCCACCCCCTTCTCTCTACTATATCCCACCTCACAACCCTTCTCATTACCTCTCAAGGTGTTCGGTTGTACTGCGTTTGTCCACACTCCTTCCCCAGGTCGGGACAAACTCTCTCCTCGGGCAGTTAAATGCATCTTTGTTGGTTATTCTCCAACTCAGAAAGGGTATCGGTGCTATGACCCCCTTCTTCGCAAACAATATGTTTCCGCTGATGTCACCTTCTTTGAAAATGTTCCATACTTTTCTACCTCTTCCACCTCGCTGCCTCCTGCGCCTAGTCCGACAACACCGCTGATTTACTCTCCACCACCACCACCTACTCTCCCAACTCCACCACCTCTTCCTTTCCCTCCACCACCTCCAGCATCTCCTTCCACCTGTCCTCCTACTCCGGGGCCTTCTCTCCCAAGTCTTGGGCCAGCACTATCTTCTTCCGATGATGACTCTCCTGCAGATACAGTCACCACTGAAGACCTTCATATTGCTCTTCGAAAGGGAGTTCGCTCATGCACGCAACATTTTATTCACGATGTTGTAACTTATGCTCAACTTACCCCCTCTGCTAGGGCATTTGCTATTGCTATTATAGATACTGCCACCCCAACCAATTATCAGGAGGCTCTTGCCATCCCACAGTGGAAGGCTGGCATGGATGATGAAATCTCCACCCTTCAGGACCGTGACACTTGGACTCTTGTTCCTCCACCTATTGGGATAGATGTTGTTGGGTGTAGATGGGTCTTTGTGATAAAATATCGTGTTGATGGCTCTGTTGACCGCTACAAAGCTCGCTTGGTTGTCAAAGGTTTTACTCAGACATATGGAGTAGACTTCTTTGACACTTTCTCACCCGTCGCTCGTCTTACAACCATCAGGGTCCTCTTCTCTGTGACCGTCAACAAAGGTTGGCAACTCTCTCAATTGGAGATCAAGAATGCTTTTCTCTATGGTGACCTTCAAGTGGTTGTTTTCATGGAGCAACCTCCAGGGTATGTTGCTCCGGGGGAGACTCGTGTATGTAAGCTAAAGAAGGTCATCTATGGTCTTAAGCAAAGTCCTCGCGCCTGGTTCAAAAAATTTAACGAAGTTATCAAGATCATTGGATTTGTCCGTAGTTCTGCGGATCACTCTCTCTTCATTCACAAGACATCTCATGGAATGGTTGTTCTGGATGTATACGTTGATGACATCCTTCTCACAGGTGATGACGTTGAAGGTGTCTCCCTTACAAAGAAATATCTTCTCCAACACTTTGTGACCAAAGATATGGGGACTCCCAAGTACTTTCTGGGCATTGAAATCTCAAGGAAGCATAGCTCCATTGTTCTCTCACAACGGAAGTATGCTATTGACCTTCTAAAGGAAACAGGTCTTCTGGGTGCTAAACCTGCTAAATATCCAATGGCAATTGGAGACGACAAACTCTGGACTGACAACTCTCCTCCTCTACTTGATAGCACTAGATATCGGCGTCTTGTAGGCAAGCTCATCTACCTAACTGTAACAAGACCTGATATCTGCTATGTTGTTGGGAAGGTCAGCCAATTCATGCAAGCTCCGAAGGAATGTCATCTTCAAGCTGTTTTAAAGATATTAGAATACGTTAAGGGATCTCCAGGGAAGGGACTTCTGTTCCAAAGGAACGACCATCTCAAGATAGAAGCCTACTCAGATGCTAGCTACGCTGATGATAAAGGAGACGGGAAATCCACATATAGGTTCTGTACCTTCGTGGGAGGAAATCTGGTGAGCTAGAAGAGCAAGAAACAAGCAGTAGTTTCCAAATCAAGTGCTGAGGCCGAGTACAGGAGCATGGCCCAAACTATATGCGAGTTGAAGTGGTTACGAACTCTCCTTCTTGACTTAGGAGAAGTTTACAATCATTCATTTTCAATGTTCTGAGACAACAAAGCTGCAATCTATATATCTCAGAACCTAGTCTTTCATAAGAGAATCAAACACATTGAAGTGGACTGTCATTTCATCAGGGAAGAAATCTTGAAGAAACAAATATGCACTCCCTTCGTAACTTCGGATAAAGAGCTGGCTGATATCTTCACCAAACCTACATCTTCATCCTTCTCCGATGTGTGTAACAAGCTAGGCATGATTGATATATATGCTCCAGCTTGCGGGGGAGTGTTGAAGCCAAGCGGTCTCGAAGGATTGAAGTCGCGCGATCTAAAGCCAGCGGTCTTTGCGGTCTCCAATAATCAGACCACGGCTTCCCCTCTGATGTACCAGATCGCGCCGGATAAAGATAAGTTGAAGCTGCGTGGTCTCGAGTCAGCGGTCTGTGCGGTCTCTCAGAATCAGACCGCTGCTCCTCCTCAGATATGCGAGATTGTGCAAGATGAAGGTCGACGATCTCCAGCCCTATCAGACAACTTTTTGATTACCGCGGTCTGTGCGGTCTCCCAGCATCAGACCGCCACTTCTCCTCAAGTATGCGAGATCGCGTCTTGTGAAGGTCAGCATCATTCCGCCTCTCCAAGTGGTCTAGAGCCAGCGGTCTACAAGTACCAGACTGCCGGTTCATCTCAGATATACCAGATCGCCTCTTATGAAGAGAAGCGGTCTGGCCCTCCCGGTCTCTCCCTTATGGGGAATGTTCGCCACAACGATCTAACCGTCCGACGGTCTCCTCTGTCACACGGCCTTTCTCCTGTCGTGTGACCGCCAGATCTCACTCTAGATCGCAGAGGTCGATGCGGTCTCAATATTCCTGATCGCCCAGCTCTCTTGAGTATTGTGTATTTGTATTTAGTCCCACATCGTATATTTGTATTTTACTGTTTCCCTCCTAGTCTATATAAAGGAGGCAATACTCTTGTAATACTCAGTTTTTTGGAAATAAAAAATTCCTGTTATTTTCAAATTCTCACATTTCCCCCGAGATGGCTCCGCTAGTCGGGCTCTCACTAGACGGTAGGGCAGGATGACCTCTCAAAGAGGTTAAATAGTTTTTCCCCCGAGATGGCTCCGCTAGCCGAGCTCTCACTAGGCTGCAGGGCAGGATTGGTCTATCTGTGAGTTGATCCTCTCTCGAGCAGCATGGGTCCTCAAGTGTTTTATGTTGGAATGCCCCGGACGATCCCGCTGCTGGGCTCTCACTAGTCGGTGGGTCAGGTTGATCTCGCGGAGAGGTTGGCAAGACATCAAGAGTTGTATGCTGGAATGCCCCGGATGATCTCGCTGTCGGGCTCTCACCAGCCGGTGGGTCAGGTTGATCTCGCGAAGAGGGTGGAAAGGCATCAAGTGTTTTATGCTGGAATGCCCCGGATGATATTGATGTCAGGCTCTCATTAGCCGGTGGGTTAGGTTGATCTCGCGGAGAGGCTGTCAAGGCATTTAGTGTTTTATGCTGGAATGACCTGGACAATCCCACTGTCGGGCTCTCACTAGCCGGTGGGTCAGGTTGATCTCGCGTAGAGGCTGGCAAGGTATCAAGTGTTTTATGCTGGAATGCCCCGATGCTGTCTCGGTGACCAGGCTCCCACCAAGCTGGCAGGGCCGTGGATCACTCAGTGGCAGTAGGTTTTCAAAGTACTTAGCCCTGATGCTGGCCCGCTGACCAGGCTCCCACCAAGCTGGCAGGGCCAGGGATCGCTCGGTGGCAGGGGGATTTCAAAGTACTTAGCCCTGATGCTGGCCCGCTGACCAGGCTCCCACCAAACTGGCAGGGTTGGGGATCGCTCGATGGCATGAGGTTTTCAAGGTACTTAGCCCCGATGCTGGCCCGCTGACCAGGCTCCCAACAAGATGGCAGGGCCGGGGACCGCTCGGTGGCCGGAGGATTTCAAGGTACTTAGCCTCGATGCTGACCCGCTGACCAGGCTCCCACCAAACTGGCAGGGTCGGGGATCGCTCGGTGGTAGAAGGTTTTCAAAGTACTTAGCCTCGATGCTGGCCCGCTGACCAATCTCCCACCAAGCTGGCAGGGTCGGGGATCGCTCGGTGGCAGGAGGTTTTCAAAGTACTTAGCCCCGATACTGGCCCGCTGACTAGGCTCCCACCAAGCTGGCAGGGCCGGGGACTGCTCGGTGGCCAGAGGTTTTCAAGGTACTTAGCCCCGATGCTGGCCCGCTGACCAGGCTCCCACCGAGCTGGCAGAGTCGGGGACCGCTCGGTGGCCGGAGGTTTTCAAGGTACTTAGCCAGGCTCCCACCAAGCTGGCAGGGCCGTGGATTGCTCGGTGGCAGGAGGTTTTCAAAGTACTTAGCCCCGATGCTGGCCCGCTGACCAGGCTCCCACCAAGGTGGCAGTGCCGGGGATCGCTCGGTGGCAGGAGGTTTTCAAAGTACTTAGCCCCGATGCTGGCGCGCTAACCAGGATCCCACCAAGATGGTAGGGCCGGGGATCGCTCGGTGGCAGGAGGTTTTCAAAGTACATAGCTCCGATGCTGGCCCGCTGACCAGGCTCCCACCAAGCTGGCAGGGCCAAGGATCGCTCGGTGGCAGGAGGTTTCCAAAGTACTTAGCCCCAATGCTGGCCCGCTGACCAGGCTCCCACCAAGTTGGCAGGGCAGGGGATCGCTCTGTGGCAGGAGGTTTTCAAAGTACTTAGCCCCGATGCTGGCCCGCTGACCAGGCTCCCACCAAGCTGGCAAGGCCGGGGATCGCTCGGTGGCAGAAGGTTTTCTAAGTATTTAGCCCCGATGCGGGCCCGCTGACTAGGATCCCACCAAGCTGGCAGGGTTGGGGATCACTCAGTGGCATGGGATTTTCAAATTACTTAGCCCCGGGATGGTTCCGCTGACCGGGCTCTCGCTAGCCGGTAGGATAGGTTGACCTCTCGGGGAGGCTAAGTAGTTTTTGCCCCCGAGATGGCTCCGCCAGCCGGGCTCTCACTAGCCAACGGGGCAGGATGACCTCTCGGGGAGGCCAAGTACTTTTTGCCCCCGAGATGGCTCCGCCGGCCGGGCTTTCACTAGCCGGTGGAGCAGGATGACCTCTCGGGGAGGCCAAGTAGTTTTTTCCCCTGAGATAGCTCCGCTAGCAGGGCTCTCACTAGCCGGCAGGGCAGGATGACCTCTCAGGGAGGCTATGCTATTTTTGTCCCAGGAAGATCCCGCTGACCGGGCTCTCGCTAGCCGGCAGGGCAGGATGACCTCTCGGGGAGGTTAAGTAGTTTTTCCCCCGAGATGGCTCCGCTAGCCGGGCTCTCACTAGCCGGCAGGGCAGGATGACCTATCAGGGAGGTTAAGTAGTTTTTCCCACGAGATGGCTCCGCTAGTCGGGCTCTCACTAGCCGACAGCGCAGGATGACCTCTCAGGGAGGTTAAGTAGTTTTTTCCCCGAGATGGCTCCGCTAGCCGGTCTCTCACTAGCCGGCAGGGCAGGATTGGCCTCTCTGGGAGGCTTAAGAAAATTTTCCCCGGGATGAGGTGGAGTGTTCTCAACTTCACCCAGCACCACTCGCCGAATGTACAGGGTTGGACGTTTCTTTCCGAGCGTGTGACCCGCTCGAAAAGAGCGTGGATTGTGTACAACCCTGTATTCACCGAGTGGGTCCCCGAGGCACTACCCCAAGAAAGAGGGGCGGGGGAATTTTTGGCCGTACCCGGTGAGGGGGGCGAGCAGGGGAGGCGGACGGCCTCCCGCTCGCCCAGCCCCTTAGGCGGGCGAGCGGTGGAGGCGGGCGGCCTCCCGCTCGCCCAGCTCCTTAGGCGGGCGAGCGGTGGAGGCGGGTGGCCTCCCGCTCGCCTAGCCCTTTAGGCGGGCGAGCGGTGGAGGCGGGAGGCCTCCCGCTTGCCCAGCACCTTAGGCGGGCGAGCTAGGGAGGCGGGGGGCCTCCTGCTCGCCCAGCCCTTTACGCGTGCGAGCTGGGGAGGCGGGAGGCCTCCCGCTCTCCCAGACCTTAGGCGGGCGAGCTGCGGAGGCGGGCGGCCTCCCGCTCGCCCAGCCCCTTAGGCGGGCGAGCTGAGGAGGCGGGCGGCCTCCCGCTCGCCCAACCCCTTAGGCGGGCGAGCTGGGGAGGCGGGCAGCCTCCCACTCGCCCAGCCCCTTAGGCGGGAGAGTTGTGGAGGCGGGCGGCCTCCAGCTCGCCCAGCCTCTTAGGCGGGCGAGCTGGGTAGGCAGGAGGCCTCCCGCTCTCCCAACCTGAAATGGGAGGTCAGATCTTAAGTTACTCTAGAGGGGGGGGGGGGGGTGAATAGAGTATTAAAACTTTTTGTTTAGTTTTATAGCGGAATTTAAAATACTGTGTAAGTATATGTGTAATCAGTGAGAGTTAAAGATAAAGACAGAGATAGTAAAAAGCACACAGCACAAACACACAGAAATAAGCAAGCACAGAAGACACAAGGATCTATAGTAGTTCCCCAATAAATCTGGGTACGTTTACTCTTCTACCACCCTTGGTAGGAATCCACTAGGAGGGTTGATAAGGTGCACAGGCACCAAGGGGTTTTTGATAAGGTGTCCACACACCAATAACCTTTTGATAAGGTGCTTAAAAACCACACAAGGATTTTTTGATAAGGTATCTTGCCACCACTGAGTAAACTTTTAGAGGGAGTATTAACCCTGTACAAGATGAGATAAAAGGTTTAGAATGTTCTTCTCTGTCAATGATCTGAGAGAAGACAAATGGTGTTGAGGCAGAAAGCTCCCCCTATCTGATGAGATTTGATGACAGCTTTGTGAACAGAGCTTTCTCAAACAGAAGTCTTTGTAGCAGATTATCTGGAAGAAATTAATCTTCAGATTGTTGTTGCTCTTTGAAAGACTTTGTCTTGCAGCATATCTCAGAGATTGAATCTTGTTCACTGATTGATGAGGATGCTGCTTTGATGAAGAAGAAAAACTGGAAAAGAAAATAGTATGTTCTCTTCTTCCTCTTTTTTTTTAATCCTTCTTCTGTTCTCCTTGTTCTGTGATAACAGAGAGAGTGAGAGATGGTCAAGTTTTTCTCTGTTCTCTATATGAATAATCGACTGTCTCTCTGTTAGTTAATTTTCTTCTCTGATAACTTGTCTATATTCAAATTCAAATCTTCTGCCCTTTAAGGAATATATTTTTCTGACTTAAATCCTTCTTGAAACTAGGTAGCCACCCAAAACAACTTTGGCAGGTCCTTTCAATTCCTTTTGTAGAGAAAGATACCTTGGCATTAAATGTCAACGACTATTCTTTTTCTTGGAATAGAAGGAATATAAGGATATAATAAATGAGAAAGATATCCTTACATGGTCGACTGAATTTGTCCAAGGAGAAATAAATATATCCGTTATTCTGCTGATTTGTGTTCAGAGAATTGATAACCAACTGAGAATATTTATCTGAGCTTCAGAAAGGAATTTGTCGAGCGCTGGCTAGAATTCGTCGAGCGCCGCTAGTCATTTGTCGGGCGCTGGCTAGAATTCGTCGAGCGCTGCCAGCCATTTGTCGAGTACTGCTCAGAAAATGTCGAGTACTGGAACTGTCTAAATTTCTTCAGTCTGTTGGAAACAATTTGTCGAACGAATCTGGTCATTCGTCGAACACCACTCGCCATTTGTTGAGCTTGAGTTTTCCTAATTTCTGACTAATCTAATCAGCCTAAAACTTGACCCTAAGACTATACAATGGGGTCAATGCAGATCCTAATCAACATATAGTGATCCTAGCCCAAATCAGTAATAGGGTTGTTCCAACAATCTCCCCCTATTTGGGTTAGGATACTATTTGACAAATAATTGAATAAATACAACAGAGAGTATAATCAACAGAGCAAGATAAAATGAAATATATCTGACAAATTTAAATAGATCATCAGATAAGATAAAAGTAAGATGCTCTGAGTTTAGAAACTTTACAGTCATAAACAAGCAAAGATTTAAGACTTTTTGTCCTGAGAAGGTGGCTTAAATATGATCTTCCTGTTAGGATCTTCTGATTTCTTTTTGCTGATAAACAGATCTTGAGCTCCAATGATTTTCTGTTCTTTAACATGAGGAATAAATGCTTCTGAGTGCATATCAATATATTCCCCAGCATTGAATGCTTTAGATGGTTTGTACTTTTCAAGTTCTTTCCTTCTGTATTCTGACATGGTTGAAATATTTGAGAAATCTCTGCCTTCTGCTTTTGCCTTGTTAATCTGTGCAACTGCAATTGTCTCTTTCAGTCTTGCCATCTGACAGATTCTTTCTTCTTCTGGATCTGGAGAATAATAAATATCTTCTGAATCATCTTTGTCTTGAGTGACCTTTTGAGGTGCTTTGTCTCTGTGAAGAGATCCATCAGAAATGTGAAGTTTGTATTCTGAAGATATTTGAGGTGAAATGGTGGTTTGACTTTCTTGTAAGGCAAGTGCAGATTTCTTAGAAGGAGGAGCACTGGCTGATCCAGAGGTTTGAGAACCACTAGAACTACCAGGTCTCTCTGATTGTTGAGCGCTTTGCTTCTGAGAAGAGAATGATACACCTGCTGATCCTGCTGCACCAGCTGCTGGAGGAGGAGGAGGAGGATGATTGTGCTTGACTGGTTTGTCAGGGATGTAGCCAGTCTTCTTGAATTTCTTCCTCATGTTATTCTCATTTCTATAGAGCTTCATCCAGTGAGGAGTTTTCTCATCAAGAGGAACATTATACAAAATGTACAAAGGAATGTCATTCTTTGGATTTGGAGGCTTGGGAGCAGCCTTTGACTTAGCTGTTCTTTTCTTTCTTTTCTTTGAAAATGTATCATCAGAGTCACTGTTGTCACCATCATCATCTTCAGAGTCAGAAGAGGAGATTGGCTTATTATATAAATCATCAATTCTTTTGATTGCTTCACGAGCCTTTAATCTTTCTTCTTCAGCTTTGTCAAACTCTGCATCTGCTTCTTTCCAGATTTCATTAAAGCTTGGCATTGGTTCTTCATTCCATACAGGAATTGGAGGTGAAGAAGCAATTTGTGAGACTGTTGTATCTGGTGGAGTAGGGTGATCTTCTGTATCATCAAGGAATTCTGCAAGATCATCTTCATATTCTGCTGAAGGATCCTTCATTTGAATGTCTTGATCAGTGAATGAAGGAATAGAGGAGATGTAATTTTGTATGATATCAGAATGAGTCTTCTGAGGAAGGCATATCAGAGCCTTTGATAAATCCTCTATGTATACTTTTGGTGATACCCTTGAAGTATATGTGACATCAAATTTTGATAATAAACTATATAGATCACAGGATGGATGAATGCATATACTATTTATTTCTTCTATAACTTGTACATCTGATATAATACATGAATCAATCATATCTGTATCAAAAACTGTAACTTTTGTATCTTCTAGAGTAGCTTCTGTTTCTGGAGCTTCTTCATAGGACATCTCCCCCTGCCTAGCTTCAGGGCAGCTTGAATCTAGGCCCCTAGAAGAAGGGACAACAGTAGAGGAAGGAAGAGAAGCTATCTTAGCAGATAGAGCAGAAATTGCCTGAAGAACTGGAGCAAATTTTGCATCCAGGAGTTGGCTTATTCTAGGAAGGATATGATCAAAAACCCGATCAGCAATGGAGGAGAGGTTGAGGGATGGATAATCTGGTGGATGAATAGAGGATGGTTGTGAAGTGGATGGAGATGATATTGGAGGAATTAGAGAGATATTGCTGATGTTGGTAGTATGTGTGGGAATGTCTGGATGGATTGGACTAGGAGAATGAGTGGGTGAATGATATTCATTATGTATTGGAGATGGAGGTGTGGTAGGTAGTGGTTCTGGAGATAGAGGTGGAATATCATTGATGGGTGATATGGCTGTTGAAGGAGGTGGTGAAGAATGAGAATGTGCAGGAGACTGTTGAGCAGGTGGAGATGGGATATGAGAAGGAGAAAGAACTGAGGAAGGAGCTTCTAGAAGGGTAGAGGGAGTGACTTGATCAGTCCTTGTGTCCTCAGAAGTTTTCCTTTTTCTAGAGGCATCAGCTCCTGTATTCTTCTTGGGAATTACCCTATCCCATTTAGCAAAGAGTGTTGAGGTCAGCCTCTTGCTGGCATTTATTGTCACCTTTGGTGACACCAAAAGGTCTGGATGCCTTTCCTGCAGAATAATTCCTATAACTCTTCCAAAACTTACACTATCTTTAGAATTTTTCTTTTTAATCAATTCAAAAAGAATTGATCCCCAGTTGATTTTCTTCTTCTCCATCAAGGCCACCATCAACAGAAATTGGTGCCTATTGATATAGTCATGCCCAGATGTCTTGCCCAACAAGACTTTTCCAACAATGTCTGCTAAGAACTTGTAGTCCTGAGACAAGTTCTTTTTCAGAAGGTGGTTAGGGTTTCCAGTCAAATGGCCCATTTTGACTAAAGCTTCATCAAATTCATTTGAGCTTATGTCTAAGTCATCTTCACCATTCTCAAAACCAAAAATTTCAAAAAGAATGGTGGGAGAGAGAGAGACTTGATGACCTGAGATTGTTCCCGACAAGCTTTCATCGACTAGTTTTGCAGTGTAAACCCATTCTTTTATCTCTGCAACAGCTATCTTCTGCCCGGTGCTTAGAAACTTCCTTAGATGTTGTTCCTCCAGCATTTGAAGAATATCTTTGAAGATTTGGTCAGACTGTGCAAACGAGTCCATGTCAATGTCGAAACCTGCGTCAAACTTCATTAGGTGCAGAGAGGCTTGAGGAATCGCCATTGTTCCATGCTTTGAGAGCTTGTTTGAGACCATAAAGAGCTTTATTAAGCTTAAATACATAGGAGGAATGAGTTGGAGAGATGAAACCTGGTGGTTGTTCCACATAGACTTCTTCTTTGATGTCTCCATTGAGAAAAGCACTCTTCACATCCATTTGATATACCTTGAACTTTTTGAATGCAACAAAGGCCAAGAAAATCCTTATAGCTTCAAGCCTTGCAACAGGGGCAAATGTCTGATCATAATCTATGCCTTCTTCCTGTGAATATCCTTGAGCTACCAATCTTGCTTTGTTTCTCACAATATTGCCTTGATCATCAAGCTTGTTCCTGAAGACCCACTTGGTGCCAATAACTGGATGGCCTTTTGGTCTTGGAACCAAATCCCAAACCTTGTTTCTTTCAAACTGGTTGAGTTCCTCTTGCATTGCAAGAATCCAATTTGGATCTTGTTCTGCATCTTGTATGGTTTGAGGTTCAACTTGTGATAGGAAACAAGTATGCATCTCATTTTGGTGTAGTTGATGCCTTGTTTGAACACCTGCTGTGATATCACCAATCACTTGTGAAATTGGGTGATCTCTAACTGTGATGTGGTCAGCAGTTGGAGTTGGTTCAGCAGCAGTATCCACATTGGGAATTTGTTCAGGTGTCACATCCTGTGGAGGATGTTCTGCTGTTACTTGATTTAGGTAATCAACAAGTTCTGGATGATCTTCTTCTTCACTGTCTTCAAGAGTTTGAGGTAATGGATGCAGTGAATCTCCTGTCTGTAAATTTAACCCTTTAAGCTCTTCACATAGAGCTGGTACCTGCAAAGTGTTCTTGGTAGAAGAGTTCTTCTCCTTGTAAAACACGTTAGTTTCATCAAAGGAAACATGCATAGACTCTTCTATTTTAAGAGAGGATTTGTTAAATACCCTATATGCTTTGCTAACTATTGAATATCCTAAGAAGATTCCTTCTTCAGATTTTGGTTCAAATTTTCTAAGGTACTTCTTATCATTGTTATGAACAAAACATCTACATCCAAAAGTTCTAAAATAATCAACTTTAGGTTTCTTCCCTTTAAGCAATTCATAGGGAGTTTTACCCTTAAGTTTGTGTATCAAACTTCTATTCAGAATATAATTTGTTGTGCTGACAGCCTCTGCCCAAAAAGATAGGGGCAAGTTAGCATCTGCAAGCAATGTTCTTGCTGATTCAATTAGAGTTCTATTCTTCCTTTCAATTACCCCATTTTGTTGAGGAGTTCTAGGAGCCGAGAAGCAATGCCTGATACCTTACATCTCACAGAATTCTTGCATGAGAAGAGACTCAAACTCAGTGTCATGATCACTTCCGATCAATGCAACTACAGTAGAGTACTCAATCTGTATGCTCTTAAGAAAGTCTGTTAGAACTTTAAAGTTATCTGACTTTTCTCTCAGAAAGAACACCCAAGTGAATCTAGAGAAGTCATCTACAATAACTAGAGTGTAAGACTTCCCCCCTAAGCTCTTTATTGCTATAGGTCCAAAAAGGTCCATATGTAGCAAGTATAAGATTCTAGGTGAATCACTTTTAGATAATGATTTAAAGCTATTTTTGGTTTGCTTACCTAATTGACATGCCCTACAAAGACCTTCTTTCTTATATGATCCTGATGGTAAGTCTCTAACAAGATTATCCTTAACTAGTTTAGCAATGTTCCTAAGGTTTACATGTCCTAATCTTTTATGCCATAATTCACTAGATTTGCTTAGCTCATTAAATAAACAAATTTCTGATTTAGATGAGTTGAAATTTACTAAATATATATTTCCTTGTCTAATACCTGATAGAACAATAACATTATCAGAGGATTTAATAATGCATTCTAATTTATTAAATGTTACCTGATAACCTTCATCACATAACTGACTTATGCTGATGAGGTTGTGCTTCAGACCCTTGACATAGGTTACTTCCTTGAATGTCACTGTTCCAACTTTAATTTGACCATAGCCTTTGGTTTGTCCACAGTTGGAGTCTCCAAAGATCACCTTGGGTCCAAGCTTTGCCTTGTAATTATTCAGGTTGGCCTTGTTCCCTGTCATATGCTTTGAGCAGCCACTGTCCAAGTACCATTTTTGATTTAATCTTGGATAGCTGTGTACCTGCAAAGACAAAAACATAAACTAGTTGTTTCTGACCCAGACTACCTTGGGTCCTTTTATGTTACCACAAAATTCAGAGATAAATGTCATTTCAGGCTGATCCTTATAGCCTTGTGGATGATATCTCCTTGGAGGTATAGTCCACTCAGTAAAAGAATTTTTAGTATATTTAGGATTAGAATTCTTAGAGTTTTCTGTATAGTGCTTGTTCGAAGAATTTGAATAAATTCGTCGACCACTGTTCATATTATAACTATACTGAAAATCTGTTCTCAGTTTTCGTCGAGCCCCGTTCGACAGATTTGAATCTTTTTGTCGAGCTTCGTTCAACGAATTCTTCTGAATTCTCTTATCCTTAACAGACTTGCTTGAAATTTCTTTATTTCTTTCTGCAGCCTCTTTGCTTTTAGCAGAAATGAATTTTATGGGTGTGGAGAGGATGTTTTTCTTAATTAGAGATGGCTCACTTGATGAAGCACCCAAGCCCAGTTTGCTATTGTTAAATCTAGCATTGACAGTGCTTGTGATGTCCATCAGTTTGATACTTCTCCCATTGAGGGATTCTTCAAACTCTTTGGCTTCAGATAACTTATTCTCAAGAAGAGTAATGTGTTCTCTGGAGGCAGCCAAATCTTTCTTAAGATTTGCATTCTCTTCACTTATATTGTTCATTTCAACTAACTTATTTCTGAGAGAGATTACTTCTTTCTCAGATTTTATTAAGTCTTGGCAAAGAATTATGAAATCATCTTTGAATTCAATATAAGTAAAATCAAAGCTAGATAATACCTGATCAATATCATCTTCTGTATCTGATTTTGATTTCTCTTCATCAGAATTGTTGGTTGAGGCATTGATTGCCATCATGCAAAAACTTTTTTCTTCTTCATCATCACTGGAGCTGGATGATGATGCTGATTATGACTTACTGTCTGAGTCATAAATAGCCATTAGGCATTGGCTGTTTTCTTTTGTTTCTTCTTCATCAGAAGAACAAGATGAAGATTCTGATTCAGATTCTGTTTCACTCCAGGATGTTGCTACAAATCCTCTTCCCTTCTTTTTGTGAGAGTGGGAGGAAGATTTGCTGGAGCCCTTCTTTTTTTCCTTTTCTTTTCTTCTTTCCTTCTTGTCCTTCTTGTGTTGAATTTCTGAACATTCAGGAGCAATGTGTCCTGATTTCCTGCAACCAAAACATATAATTTCATTTGAGTGATTTTTGTCATACCTTGGCTTGTCATGGCTTCTGGATAGCTGTTTTCTGATGTCTTTCTTAGCCATCTTGTAGAATCTTTTGGCAAACGGATTCATAAACTCCTCTTTGTCAGGAGCTTTTCCTTTATCTTCTGCAGCTTTGAAGGTTATGCTTCTTTCCTTCTTGGGTGCTGGAGATGAAGTAGATTCTTCAGCTTCCCTAGTTTTGATAAGCTGCTCATAAGACTTGAGCTTGCCCAACAAGGCTTCAGTGGTGATCTCATTGAGACTTCTGGCTTCCTTGATTGGCCAGATTCTGGAGTCCCATGTGCTGGGGAAGCACATAAGAATTTTGTCATTAATATCTGCGAGCGAGATCACTTTTTCCAGAGACTTCAGCTCATTTATTATGAGGCTGAGCCTATTGTACATATCAGCAACATTTTCTGATTCTCCCTTCTTGAAGTTCTCATATTGAGAGATCAGGTGAGATCTTCTATCTTTTCTTTCATCTGTTGAGCCTGCCACCATGTTGTTGAGAGATTCCCAAATTTCTTTTGTTGAGGTGCACTCAACAACCTTCTGGAATATGTCATCTGACATAATAAGGGCCAGAATGTTCATGGCCTTTGCATCTGCATTTCTCTGCTTCTTCTGAGCTTCAGTCCACTCAGGAGGTGCAACAGCAGTATTGTCTGTTATTGCTGCAGTACTAGCTGATGATGTAGGTGCTGGAGGCCCTGTTAGAATAACATTAAAAATCTCTTCATCAATGGAGTTCATATAGAGCCTAATCCTTTCTTTCCATAGTGAAAATTTATTGAGATTGCACATAGGAGGTCTTGTGCTGGAATATTCCTTGTTTTGTGTCATGAGTTTTAAATATGATAAAATTAGAGAGAAGGAAACTCTTAGAAAAATTAAGATCTGGTTGATCTTTGTGATTCAGGTGTTAGCCTGTAAAAAATCAACACCCCTCTGATACCAATTGAAAGGGGAGGTCAGATCTTAAGTTACTCTAGAGGGGGTGAATAGAGTATTAAAACTTTTTGTTTAGTTTTATAGCGAAATTTAAAATACTGTGTAAGTATATGTGTAATCAGTGAGAGTTAAAGATAAAGACAGAGATAGTAAAAAGCACACAGCACAAACGCACAGAAATAAGCAAGCACAGAAGACACAAGGATCTATAGTAGTTCCCCAATAAATCTGGGTACGTCTACTCTTCTACCACCCTTGGTAGGAATCCACTAGGAGGGTTGATAAGGTGCCCTGGCACCAAGGGGTTTTTGATAAGGTGTCCACACACCAATAACCTTTTGATAAGGTGCTTAAAAACCACACAAGGATTTTTTGATTAGGTGTCTTGCCACCACTGAGTAAACTTTTAGAGGGAGTATTAACCCTGTACAAGATGAGATAAAAGGTTTAAATGTTCTTCTCTGTCAATGATCTGAGAGAAGACAAATGGTGTTGAGGCAGAAAGCTCCCCATGTCTGATGAGAGTTGATGACAGCTTTGTGAACAGAGCTTTCTCAAATAGAAGTCTTTGTAGCAGATTATCTGGAAGAAATTAATCTTCAGATTGTTGTTGCTCTTTGAAAGACTTTGTCTTGCAGCAGATCTTAGAGATTGAATCTTGTTCACTGATTGATGAGGATGCTGCTTTGATGAAGAAGAAAAATTGGAAAAGAAAATAGTATATTCTCTTCTTCTTCCTCTTTTTTTTTTAATCCTTCTTCTGTTCTCCTTGTTCTGTGATAACAGAGAGAGTGAGAGATGGTCAAGTTTTTCTCTGTTCTCTATATGAATAATCGACTGTCTCTCTGTTAGTTAATTTTCTTCTCTGATAACTTGTCTATATTCAAATTCAAATCTTCTGCCCTTTAAGGAATATATTTTTCTGACTTAAATCCTTCTTGGAACTAGGTAGCCACCCAAAACGACTTTGGCAGGTCCTTTCAATTCCTTTTGTCCAGAAAGATGCCTTGGCATTAAATGTCAACGGCTATTCTTTTTCTTGGAATAGAAGGAATATAAGGATATAATAAATGAGAAAGATATCCTTACATGACCGACTGAATACGTCCAAGGAGAAATAAATATATCCGTTATTCTGCTGATTTGTGTTCAGAGAATTGATAACCAACTGAGAATATTTATTTGAGCTTCAGAAAGGAATTTGTCGAGCGCTGGCTAGAATTCGTCGAGCGCTGCTAGTCATTTGTCGGGCGCTGGCTAGAATTCGTCGAGCGCTGCCAGTCATTTGTCGAGTACTGCTCAGAAAATGTCGAGTACTGAAACTGTCTAAATTTCTTCAGTGTGCTGGAAATAATTTGTCGAACGAATCTGGTCATTCGTCGAACACCACTCGCCATTTGTTGAGCTTGAGTTTTCCTAAGTTCTGACTAATATAATCAGCCTAAAACTTGACCCTAAGACTATACAATGGGGTCAATGCAGATACTAATCAACATATAGTGATCCTAGCCCAAATAAGTAATAGGGTTGTTCCAACACAACCCCTTAGGCGTGCGAGCTGGGGAGGCAGGCGGCCTCCCACTCGCCCAGCCCCTTAGGCGGGCGAGCTGGGGAGGCGAGCGGCCTCCCGCTCGCCCAGCCCTTAGGCGGGCGAGCTGGGGAGGCGGGCGGCCTCCCGCTCGCCCAGCCCTTAGGTGGGCGAGCTGGGGAGGCGGGCGGCCTCCCGCTCGCCCAGTCCCTTAGGCGGGCGAGATGGGGAGGCGGCCTGCCCCTCTCGTCCAGCCCCGAAAAGAGGAGGCAGTCTGCGTTTAGCATCTCGAAATGGCGGGATTTGGTTGTTGGCAGGCCAAACCTGGGGGTATTTTCGTAATCTCTTCGACCAGAATCTGGCTATTGGCAGACCAAGCAAGGAAAACTATAAATAGGACCAAGGGGGCACCTTTGAAGGCATTTCACTCTCTTTGGGCTACTCTCCCCCTAAGTTCCTTTGGTGGGGGAAGGGTGCCTCCAAAGGTGCTCCAAGCTCAGCATTGGCTTGGGAGGGGAAGCGCTCTAAGATCTTCCGGGTGTGTGGTGGGACCTCCTCGCTGAGCCCTCGGTCCTGTTCCTAGTTTCTCAAGTCTTCGGTCTAGCGCTCTCCCTTGAGAGAAGTAAGTGTGTGGTCACCCCCTTTTTGGGGACCCCGAACTCCACGAGAGACCAAGTATTGGTTTCAACATATATAGTGTGCCGAATGGAGCCTGCTGCACCACAAAAAATGGTCTCACAAGCAAAGCCTTAATTTTAATCAGGAAAGCCTTAAGGCTCCATTCGGCACAAGCAAAGCCTTAACATATTAGCAAAGCCTTAATATGAATAAGGAAAGCCTTAAGGTCTCCCCCTATTATATATGGTGATCTTCTCACAAGCAAAGCTAAATCTATATTTCTTTTGATGGTACTAGATAGTAGCTAGATATTAGTGTCTGCCATTTTTTCTATCAGATGATTTCAAGAAGAACTGAGAACCGAACCGCAACCGAACCGAACTATTTGGTTCGGATCTGGTTCTATATTTTAGAACCGTGGGTCGATTCCAGTTCCAAAAATTGGGAACCGACCTTTCATGGGTCGGTTCCTGATTTTGGGTGGAACCGAACCGACCCGACCCGAGTTGCACTCCTAGTGAATATCAAGAAAGTTAGAGATAGGGGAATAGAGTGGCAAAATTGATTATAATTTCTTGCTCTGATACAGAACTGTCCAAACATATATATAGCATAAAGGATAAAAGCTAACCAATATAAAGATTACAACTGTAAAAAATGACAAAGCAGAGAATAAAATAAATGAGGGGAATAAAAGCTTAAAGCCGTGAAACCCCCCTGGCCTCAAGATGGGAGATAAATGTTTAAGATTCCCATCTTGGATAATAATGCTTGAAATTGAGAGGCTGGAAGAGGTTTAGTAAGTAGGTCAGCCAGTTGATGATGAGTTCTAACATGAACTAGCTTTAAGAAACTAGAGTTGATAAGTTCACGACCAAAATGATAATCTATGTCAATGTGTTTGGATCTTTCGTGAAAGGCTGGATTAGTAGCTAGATGAATGGCTGCCTGGTTATCACAAAACAGCATGGTAGTAGATATTTTGATTTTAAAATGTTGAAGAAGCCATTGTGGCCAAATTATTTCACTTGCTGCAGAAGCTAAGGCTCAATACTCTGCCTCATTGGAGGATCTAGAGACAGTAGGTTGTTTTTAGACTTCCAGTAAATGAGAGAGTCACCCAAAAAATGCAAAAACCACTTGTAGAACGGCGGGTGTCCAAACAACTGCCCCAATCGGCATCAGCAAAGGCTGTGAAGCGAAGTTGAGTGTTGATAGGAAAAAACAGCCCTTGTCCAGGGGTTCGTTTAAGATATTGTAATAGGTGATGAACCGCATGAAGATGCGAGGAGCAGCCATATATTGACTGAGCTTGTTCACTGTGTAACAGATATCGGGGCGAGAAACTGTCAAATACATAAGTCTGCCAAATAATCTTCGATAAAGTGTAGCATCTGGTAAAAGTTCACCATCCAAAGCACTTAGTTTGATGTTGGGATCCATGGGAAGAAGAAGAGGTTTAGAGGTGATAAAACTAGTGTCTTCCAACAGGCTGAGAGTATACTTTCTTTGGGAAAAAGAAATGCCATTTTTGGTCTTAGCAATTTCTAGTCCTGAGAAATATTTCAAATCACTCAACACTTTTAATTTGAAAATGTGGTGTAGGATCAGATGCTGAACTTGTTGAACAGCCATAAGATTAATACTTGTGATGATTATATCATCTACGTATACCAAGAGCACAATAAGAGAACTGCCAGAACCAAGAGTGAACATGGAGTAGTCATTTTTTGATTGAACAAAACCATTCGAGAGTAAAGTGGAAGAAAATTTACTGAACCATTGTCTTGATGCATGACGTAATTCATAAATGGATTTATGAAGTTTGCATACTAGATTCCCTCCCTGTTTCGGATGGCCCAACGGTAAAGACATATAGATGTCTTCAGAGAGGTGTCCATTTAGGAATGTGTTGTTTATGTCCAGCTGAATGACACACCATTGCTTAGCTGCTGCCACAGCAAGTAAAACTTGTACAGATGTCAACTTAGCAACCGGTGAAAAGGTATCCGTAAAATCAATGTCGGCATGTTGAGTATATCCCTCGCAACTAAACGAGCTTTGTACCGGTCAATTGAGTCATCAGCTTTATATTTTACACGATACAACCATCGGTTGTGGACACATTTTTTGTTAGGAGGTAATGGAACGATAGTCCAAGTATTATTTGATTCCATAGCCTGGAGCCTCATTCATAGTTGCACGCCATTCTGGAAATTGGACTGCCTAATTGTAAAAATGAGGTTCAAAAATGGTGGAAACTTGAAGAACAAACTCTTTATATGGAGAACAAAGTTTGTCATAGCTAAGGTGATGTGTGATGGGGTAAGTCGAACAGGCATAATCCTGAAGATAAGTCGGTCGAGTAACCGTCCTTTGAGACTTGCGAGTTTGAATAGCAGCAGGTAAATTGATAGAAGATGTGAGAGGCAATTCTGTATGTGGAGATTTAGTGTGAAATTGCCGAGATGGAAGAAAATGGGGTTCTGCAGTTTGAGTGTGGGGCAAATTTGTGTGCAAAGGTTCATCATGAGTATGAGGTGGAGAAAAAGGAATTTCAGTAGCTTGACGTAGAGGCAAAACCAAATCGGGAAACATGTCAACAAAGATATGAGTGGAGTTGGTAACATGGAATGGGAATTGAGACTCATGAAAGGTGACATCCCTAGAAATAAAGAAATTTCTAGTTTGAACATTATACAATTTGTACCCCTTATAACCCAAAGGATAGCCGACAAATACAGCAGGAACAACATGAAGGTTGAAACTTGGTTCTAGGAGCCTTGAGAGTAGCAGCAAAAACTAAGCAACCAAAAACCTTTATGTTGGAATAATCTGGTTCAACATTATAAAGAATATGAAAAAGGGGATTTTCCTTATAGAATAGGAGTGGGTATTCTATTAATGAGATAGGTAGAAGTTGTTATACAGTCTCCCCAAAAAGAAATGGGAACTTTGGATTGAAAAAATAAGTCTCGAGCAACATTCAATAGATGTTGATGTTTACGCTCAACAACTGAATTTTGCTCCGGTCTTTCTACACAAGAAAGCTGATGAATAGTTCCATGTTTAAACAAAATTTCAGACAAGGCTAATTCCTTAGCATTATCAGTGCTTATGCTTTTAATAGCTCTGCCAAATTGAGTTTTAATCATGTAAAAGAACTGCATAATAGCATGGGGCACTTCAGATTTGTTTTTGATGAGGTATATCCATGTATACCGAGAGCAGTCATCAACAAGAGTAAGAAAATATATTTACCCCCATAAGTGGGATGAACATGAGGACCCCAAACATCACAATGCAATAAATCAAAAGGAAGAGCAGAAAAATGATTGTTAGAAACAAAAGATAAACGACGAAATTTAGCTAAGGGATACACATGGCATTGAGAAGAAGAAAAAGAAATACGCAAAGAAAAAAGGGACTTTATTACTGAGAAGATACAAGATTTTATCAGATAAATGTCCAAAATGATTGTGCCATATGGTGCATTTGAAATATTATTGACAAAAGTAGAATAAAAAGAATCTGATCTTGAAGGAGGACTGAACACATATAACCCAGCAATGAGTTTACCCCTGCCAATCATCCTGGAAAGCTTGGTCTCCTAAATCAAGAACCAATCGAAAAAAAAAGAAATGGAATAGTTAGTGTGATGTAACAATGTACTAACTGATAGCAGGTTGAAAAGAAATACAGGAACATAAAAAACATCTTGAAGTATCAAATCTTCAGTTATGCGTAGAGTGCCAATGACAATAACTGGAATGGTGGATTGATCGGGTAGAGTTATGAATTTATTTTGGACCTTTTGGTATGAAGTAAAACATTTTATATCATATGAAATGTGAGAGCTAGCGCCTGAATCGATAATCCAGGAAGACATTGAAACAGGAAAATTTAAGGAACCAGTGGTAAAAACTAAACCCGATGAATTGATTTGCGGTACTACTGCAGCAGAATTTTGATTTCGAAGAAGAGACAATAGTTGTTGGTATTGCTGAGTGGTGAATTCCATATATGATCCTTTAGAAACTTGAGACGTGGCATCTGAAACCTGATTTATAGTAGTAGCATAAGTAGATGGTCGAAATTTTATGTATCCAGGGGATAACCGTGAAGTTTAAAACACCTGTCTTTGTAATGTCCCAACACACCACAGTGAGCACATAGAGGTCACTCCTTTTTAACAAATTTTGATTTGTTTTCAGCAGATTGCTTGGAGTTATGTTGAAGTTATGTTGAACACTGAAAGCTAATGGTGATTCAGAATGGGAAGCAAAAGAAACTTCACACTATTTTTCTTCCTGCAGAACCAAAGAGAAAACCTTATTGATGGGGGGAAGAGGATCCATAAGAAGGATCTGTCCACGAATTTGGGAGAAGGAATTGCCAAGCCCCGTGAGAAACACCATGACATATTCCATTTGATTATGATCAAGTAATGGCAAACATCGTCGCAAGTGCAAGTGTGAATGGGTTTGTAATCTCCCAATTCTTCCCAGATCGTTCTCAATTTTGTGTAATATTGGATAACAGTAAGGCTTCCTTGACTGAGATTCATCAATTATCTTTTCAATTGAAAAATCATTGGTCCATTTTGCTGTCTAAATCATTCTTGAAGTTCCGACCAAATTTCTGCAGCAGAGGCCGAATAAATCACACTAGCAGTGATGTCTTTAGAAACTGAATTCAAGATCAAGGAAGAAACAAAGTTGTTATTTCGTTGACATGAGAGATATAAAGCAGAATCAGTCTTGCTCGGAGATGAAATCGATCCATCAACAAATCCAAATTTGTTCTTCCCGATCAACACCATCTTCATGGCTCTACACCAAGAATTATAGTTATCACCATTAAGAGGTTGAGAAACTAAAACCGTGTAACATCCACAGAACAACTAGACCCCTAAGATGCATTTTGTCATGACAAGGTCATGACATTGCTCTAAGAGACCAAAATGGCCCTAAGAACTAAGGTGAATATCACCTTGGTGTGCAAATAACCTATTTTAGCACCCAAGCCTAAATTTTGAGGTTTAAGCTTCATAATGACTATTTGACCCCACTATGACATCTCTAATCCTTAGGGAGTCCCTTGGGTAACTAAGGACTCATTGGGGTCAACCTAAATTGGTCATTTTGGCCAAAGTCAACTCTAGCTTGAAATAGGTCAACCATCCTTATTAAGGGTCAATTAGGATTCAAATGATCAAATTGATCAGGCCCAAGCTATCCAAGATTACTTAAGGAGTATAATGGGTCCACATTGTACCCTTGGGATAAGCCAAGTTTGAGAAATTAGGTTAATTGCCCCAAAAGCCCCAATTTGACATAAATGAACTAATCCCCTCAATTGACCTTCAATTGGCCTAATGTGATCAAATTTATCACACCAAACCCTCTATGACCATTAGGAGATACTATTGAGGTAACATTGACCCATTAGGGTGGACCAATTTTGGGAAATTGGGTCAATTACCAAAAAGCCCTAATTTGGTCTAAATGAACTAATCTCCTCAATTGACCTTCAATGGACTCAATGTGATCAAAATGATCGCCCCTAACTCTCCAAGATTACTTAAGGAGTCTAATGGGTCCACATTGGACCCTTGGGACAAGCCAATTTTGGCAAATTAGGCAAAATTACCAAATTGCCCTAAATTACAATTTATGCCTTCTATGATTCAATTGACCCTCAATTGGCCAAATTGACATAGCACAACCCTTCCTAAACCCTAAGAGGAGTATATGAGACCTAAATGAACCAAGGTGCACGTTCAATTTTGGAGGATTAGGGCAAAATCACAAAAATGCCCCTATAAGCAATTAGGTGCAATTAAGCCTCATATGACCCCACCATGACTTAATTCCTCTTGGAATAGGTCCACAGGGTCTCAGACAACAATATGGGTCAGCCATATAGGTTATGGTGAGCTTGGGTCAAGCTAAACCCATTTGCCCCAATTTGATCTATTTGGGTCAATAGAGCTCAAAGCCCAATCCAACTTGGGTTGGCCCAAATGCATGGGCCCAAAAGCAAGCCCATAATGCCTAATGTCAGATGGCCCCAGGAATTTTAAGGTTATAGAGGTGATTAGGGCTAATTTGGGATAAGCTCCAAATCAAAGGAGACAAAATGATGGAATTGGGGCATGAGTGCCAAATGACACTCAATTTCCCTTCCCAAGCCCCTCTCTGAAATCAGGGAGTAATTTCAAGCAATTCCCAGGCCGGCCGGCTGCCAAGTAGAGCTCAATTTGGAGCCTATTGGTCGGCTAAGAGGTGGCTTTAATGACAATCTTGAAATAAGCCACCTCCGGCCCCAACTGAGCTCACTACCATCTTCAGGACCTCCCAAGGAGTAGAACCCCTCAGTCGATTGGAGGATTTGAGCTCAGAGGAGGAGGATCGGCGTGGAATCGAGGAGGAGCACGACAAAGGTTTACCGATGAGTTACATGACCCCAAGCATTCAATCAGGCAGATTTTCCTCTTCTCCTCCCCTAGTGCTAGAGTTCCCTTCTTCCCGTTTCAAATTTGATTAAGTAACGGCGAGTGTGCCATTTTCCCGTTCGAGCTTTAAAGCTCTTCCAAACTTCACCCCCCCCCCCCCCCCCCCCCCCTTTGTGTACAAGCCACCTCCGGCCACCACTTCTCCGACAATTGACGGCCAACCTCCGACCGGAGGTGGTGGCGCCGGCCATTTGGCCGGAGACGGCCTCAAACGGCCGGGATTGAGCTCCAAAAACTCTCCAGGCAAGGTCAATCTGAGTCGTTGGCTCAGGGAAGAAGACGATCATCAGCCGTTAGGTCCAGGAGATTTGCTATACGCAGACCCTAATTAGTTTAATAGCTGTATATGAAAATTTCTGCCCGATCTTATAATAATTGTAGAAAATACTTACAGGCATATTCATAAAAAGTGCCCAACATGAAAAATGAATCCCTAGGTCTCTAATATTTTTAGAAATTGATTACACTCGATTTGGAGCTTTATAGCACCTTGGGCGTCCATTTTAGTGTGACATGTACATAAGGTGCTCTAAAGCTTTGGAAAGTTATTTATGGGGTTTTGGTACTCCAAATAGTTTGAACTTTTGGGCATGCATGAGTCATGCCTTATTACACCTTTGGTAAAAATTTGAGAATTTTTAGAATTAATTTTCCTAAAGTTTATTTGAAAATTTAATCAAGCATGCATGTGATAATTATGGGGGCTAATGACTCATAATCACCTCAGATTTGGGTTGAGGGCATAACCTTATCATGATGAGGGTCTTGTAAAAAATTTAGACCAAATTGACATGTGCATGTTTGTGAGTTACCATATGCATGTAGGTGTAGTGTAAGGGAAATGGGGTGCATATAACACCCAAGTGATTTTAGTGAATTTTGGAGCTCTACAACTCCAAATAGGATGAAATTTTGGACTTGCATGAGTTATGCCCCAACTCATCCCCTACCCAAGTTTGGGAATTTTTGGGGCACATTTTTCTAAGGTTTTTTTGTAGAAATATAATAAATCATACATGGTATATAATGTAGGGTATTTTGACTCAAATCACTCCAAATCTCTTTTGAGAGGTTGGTTATGTGTATATTAGTCACTGGTAAAAAATTTGGATCAATTGGATTATTGCACATGAGTAGATCCATGTTTTAATGAGCCATAGAAAAACCTTCATTTAGGTTACACTAAATGTTGTTTTTGCCATAGTGAAATAGACATTTTGTACTCAAATTGGAGGCCCTAGACGCCTTAAAATGAAAAGTAGGCAAAGACAACTTTTGTAGGCCTTTATGTCAACTATCAGTAGAAAGTGAGATCACGTCATTTGGAGCCCTACAACTCTCTATAGAAAAGATTTAGTAAGGCTGGTCCTAGTGAAGGACAGGCCTTAAAATGTGAATAACTTTTATATAGAAAAGGTATGAGGCTAAAAATTTGACCATGTGTGTATGCACCCTATATCTACCATGTGCCGAAAAATCGGAATTTTTGGGGCAAATTTTCCTAAAGTTTTAATAGAAATTTAATAGATCATATAAGGTGTATAATACGGGTGATTTGGACTCAAATCACTCCAAATCTCCTTTGGGAGGTTGGTCATGCATGTAATAGGCTCTGGTTAAAATTTTAGGTCTTTTGGACCTATGCATGTTAGTTTATTTCACATGCAAATACAAGAAAAATTTGGTGTGCTTATAGCATAACCATGTAACATTAAAATTACATGAGAATTTATGGGTTTCCCCTTGGTCAACTTTCATGAAATTTAAAACCTGCCCTTAGGATCATAGGACAATACTGTATAGTGAAAATCATCAATATTTGGGTTAATTTTTCTAAGAAAGTTGACTTCACACGATTTGGTCACATAAACCACAAGTTAGTAATTATAGGGGCAAAGCTTACTGAAATGTTGTGAAATTTTGTACATAGACTTTTCATGTCAGTAGAAAGCTCTGGGAATTTTGTTAGAATTAATCATTGGGCAAATGACATACATCCTTCACAAAGTAGAATTTGAGTTTATAACTTGAGAAATTCATACCATGAAATATAATTGCTGGATGGTTAGAATTTTCTATATAGACTTTTCATATCAGTAGGAAGCTCTGAGAATTTTATTGGAATTAATCATTGAGTATATGACATACATCCTTCATAAAGTAGAATTTGAGTTTATAACTTGAGAAATTCATACCATGAAATATAGTTGATGGATTGTTATAGAATTTTGTATATAGACTTTTCATATCATTAGATTAGAAAGCTCTGAGAATTTTGTTAGAATTAATCATTGAGTATATGACATACTTCTTTCACAAAATAGAATTTGAGTTTATAACTTGAGAAATTCATACCATGAAATATAGTTGCTGGATTGTTATAGAATTTTGTGTATAGACTTTTCATATCAGTGGGAAGCTCTGGGAATTTTGTCAGAATTAATTATTGAGTATATGACACACTTTTTTCACAAAGTAGTATTTGGACTCATGACTTGAGAAATTAATTAATGATTTATTATTGACACTAGAATACTCTAGGAATCTGGACATAAGATTATAATATCATTATGAAAATATGGAACTAGAATTGACTCATCCTGATTTAGGATTCGTATAGTCACTCGGTAGGACATGAGGATTCGATTAAAGGTCTCCAGTCTACGAATAGTAAAAACAAAAAACTTAGATTTAGACCTCTCTGAAAGTGTCTAGTTGCCTACCTAAATCACCTAGAGGGGGTGAATAGGTGGATTCTATGGCTTTTTGCGAAATTAAAAACTTTAAATAAAAGCGCACAGAAACCAAAAGAGCACAGCACAACACAAGGATTTATAGTGGTTCCCCGATGTGGGTAGTCCACTTTCCACCTCACCTATCTAGCACGACCAACTAGACTAGACTACTTCACTATTCTCGGATTATGAATAATCCTACAACTCGGAGTCACCACTCCTACAACTCGGAGACAAAGCTCCTACAAACTCGGAAGAAAAACTTTCTACAAGCTCGGAGACAACTCTCCTACAACTCGGATTAAAACTCCTACACTCGGAAGCAAACTTCCTACAACTTGGAGAACAATCTCTCCTACAAAAATATTGTAAGGAAATTTTACAAAACTTTAGATTGTGAAACAATCTTCTTAAAATCTCCTTGAGACTTGACTTAATCAGATCTGGAAATGAGAGATCTTCTTCTTCCTTGAATGAATCAAAAATCTGGATCTAGAAAGAAGGAAGAAGAAATCTTACTTTGAAAGAACTTGATCTGAGCACTTAGGAGACAACTAGATCTGAAAGGAACTTGATGAGATCAGAAATTAGAGATCTAGTTGACTCTTTTCTTCAAGAATAATCGTCAAAAGACTTTGTCGGCAACTGCAAAGGATTTGCGAGAACGAACAGGGCCGACGGCGCTTTTGAGATCTTTTTCGATTTGCGATTCATTAGGGTTGAACAAAATAACCCTTAGATACTTATACGATTCTTCTTCAACGGCTATAAGCGAGATTTAGGGAAAACCTTCCACGTGTACTGCACATGGCGGAAGCCCTAATTGAAAAGCCGACAGCGATTTGAAAAATGAAACAACGCAGAGCCAATTCGTCGGCTGAAGAAAATTTGCCGAACGGAGCTTGACGAAATCATAAGAATTCGTCGAACGGCGATCGACGAAAACTAAACTCAGAATTTCAGTATAACTATCCATCGAACGGCGCTCGACGAAACCACAAGAATTCGTCGAACGGCGATCGACGAAAGCTGAACTCGGAATTTCAGTATAACTATCCATCGAACGGCGCTCGACGAAACCATAAGAATTTGTCGAACGACGATCGACGAAAGCTGAATTCAGAATTTCAGTATAACTAACCATCGAACGACGCTCGACTAAACCACTTCAATTCGTCGAACGACGATCGACGAACTCGCTAAAATTCGTAGAACAAAAAATATACTGAATACTTAGAAAAAATATTTCTTCCAGGTCATAAGAACAGCAACAACATTCTCTTAGCTCTTCCTTTGTGTTTGAATAAGAAGTACACCCCAATAGAGAGATTCCACGTGAGTCAACACCTTGGTCTACACAATGAGGAATTACATTGCGTAGGCATGTGTTTGATGACCCATTGAAACCTGACATTGGTTTGTACTTAGCCATTTAAAACCTGCAAACACATTACTAGAAAACAACATCAAATACAATCTCAATTCAACTTAGTTCAATAGGACTTCTTCAAATCAAGGTAATTGTGGATACAATTCCAACACTCTCCCTTATTGTAAGATCTCTTTTTCCAAAACCTGATCGGGTACTTGAAAACTCGAACCTCTCCCGCATCGCACGGTTGAGGTGGATCTTCGCCCAGAATCGCTGCCTCGCGGTGTCGCCAACACTCGGGTTGACCAACACCGCTTAGCACCAACCCTGCCGGCTATACGATCATAAGTAAAATATGCCAAAGAAGTAAGAACAGAAGAAAAGGCATGTCCACAGTGTCACAGCATCATATATATATATATATATAATGAAAACAGCAGTCCAAAAGAGAAGTACAAGCAAAAAGGGGCTTATGCCCGATACATAACCAAAATAATGTACTATCTCTCTCTCACTACAACATGCGGAAGACTACATCAAAACTCTCAAAGTGCGGAAGACTAGCTATCTAATCATCAACCTGTGGCGTCGTGGTAGTGCGTTGCATCTGCTGCTCAGGTCCTGCCATCTCGTCCTGCTGCGCGCGGAACAATTCCATCTCCTCGGACTCCTGCGGTCACACCGACCATTAGTCATAAAGACTAAGCCGTTTTGTCCTCGCCTCCCCCCACGACTCCTAGGCACCGAGCGGGAGGAAGAAGCGGAGGACAAATAAGGAGTAAACAAGAAGGTGGTGGCATGACATTACTCTAGCAGGTATAAGTAAAGTAGTAAAATCTAGCTAGCAGTATAGTGCAGGTATAAGGCAGTAATGTAGAGCAATGAAGTAAGCAGTAAATGGAAAGAAAAGCAGTGCAGTAAGTAAATCTAAACTACCATCACAGATTCGTACCTTAACTTATATGAACGCCCATACGACATATAAGTTAAGAAGTCCAGGAAACTCATCATATAAAAGAGCCCATACTAATTTATATGATGGGGGTATGCTATGTGTATGTTATGTTATGCTATGGTTATGATGTTTTAATGAATTTATGCAATGTGACTCACCCACACGACTCTATGCGCACAGACCTTTATAGTTCCCAATTTATTTGAAAGGAAGCCAACCTTTCGGGTACCGACCGTCGTGGCTCACGGTGGCAGTGGATCGGGCACTCCACATCCTAGGCGGGTATGGTCACAACCAAGCCTAGACCTCATGTACGCCTCAACGCTAATAACACAACAGCGGAGCTCCTGCGTACCCTTGCTGGAATCCACCAGACTTTAAGGTCGGGGTGGGTTATTAGGGATTGTCCTCCAGACCGCGGTATTCAAACTTACCGGCCCTCTAAACCTCACCCTCACCTGAGTCAACGTACTACCGTCGGTGACACGACTAGCCTAGTACCGAAGACTCGCCACTATTTGAATAAGTAATAGGTGTTAACCTGTCCACCCGAGCTTCCAGCTCAGGGACTAACACACCAGCTGATCCAACCCACCTCCTTCACTGAGGAGATCCATACCAGTCTGCATATCCACTTAGGCTATTCTTGCCTACAATTTAGTTCGTGTTATATTTAGAGTGAATCTTGGACTTCCCGCGGTGTACTCCGTAAGGGGCCCCTAACGGTACTACAGATCAATAGGCTCAACCCCACAATCCTCTTCAAGATAATTATTTTAGTTGATGGATAACACTTGGTTCACCCTTAATCATTTCATATAGTAAAGTGATTTAGCTCATCCCCCCCCCCCCCCCCCGTCCCACTCAATTGGGTTGGACGTACCTCCTTTCCTTCTACAATGACCTCAGCACAACCTCACAACTATCCCTAGAATTGACCCTCCTTGAATCCTGGTGGGCTATATCTCATTTACTGATTGGGTATAACACCTACCCACTACTTAGGGATCTAAATTGTCAAAAACTCCAAATTCTGTTTTTACTAAACGCAGTCCACCAAATTCAGTTTTTACTAAACGCAGTCCACCAATTTGAACTATCCCTCAACCCCATAAGGGAATTCCTCTAAAACCTCATCTCCAGGGTCTGCTATAATTATCCTAGGCTACTACTGACCTTAATAAGGTATTGTCCAATTTCCATAATTTTCCATATTAATTTGGTATTTATTTTAATTCAAAATAGTTAAGGACTTAAGTCAAATTACACATGAACAACCCTCAAAATGATTCCTCATGTTACATGAAAATTATCAGTAAGGTAATGTCCCAAATAAAGGTGGTTCACTGAGTATCATGACCCTAGGATGTCATTTGGCCTACCATAACATCATAATTGTATAATTACCAAAATGCCACTATAATTAGGAAAAATAGTAATTTCACTTCTGAAAATTCTACAGAAATTACCCAATGTTCATATGGGGACCTAGAGTCCTCTGCCAAAAGAATGTGTCATTACCAAGTGATTTGACATTTTAAAAAGATTAAGTACTCAAGTGATGTAAATCTCAATCCCTACATGAAGTATGTGACATACAATTCCAATAGCTTCCAAACAATTATCATGGGTATAGGTTAACCTAAAATCACAGATCACCAAGTATCATGACAAAGCCCTATGATTTGATATTTTAAACAGATTAAATACTCAAGTGATGTAAATCTCAATTCCTACATGGAGTATGTGAAATACAATTCCAATAGCTTCCAAACAATTATCATGGGTATATAATATCATTTAATGACAGTTAACCATATATCACATTTTTGCCCCATGATTTGATATTTTAAAAAGATTAAATACTCAAGTGATGTAAATCTCAATTCCTACATGGAGTATATGAAATACAATTCCAATAGCTTCCAAACAATTATCATGGGTATATAATATCATTTAATGACAGTTAACCAAATATCACGTTTTTGCCCCATGATTTGATATTTTAAAAAGATTAAATACTCAAGTGATGTAAATCTCAATTCCTACATGGAGTATGTGAAATACAATTCCAATAGCTTCCAAACAATTATCATGGGTATATAATATCATTTAATGACAGTTAACTAAATATCACATTTTTGCCCCATGATTTGATATTTTAAAAAGATTAAATACTCAAGTGATGTAAATCTCAATTCCTACATGGAGTATGTGAAATACAATCCCAATAGCTTCCAAACAATTATCATTGGTATATAATATTATTTAATGACAGTTAACCAAATATCACATTTTTCCCCATGATTTGATATTTTTCAAAATTAAATTCACCTAAGATAGCAAGTACTTAAAATTTCCTACACAAGGAATAACACCTCAATAAATTATAACAAAATTACCATAGTACAATTTCATCCCTAATCAGCCACTGTTGGAGTTTCAACACCATACAAGGTCCTATGACCATGCATTTTGATTTATTAAGAAAAGAGGTGGCTATTGCATTTATTAGGTAGAAAATACTTAAATGCCTCTAAAATTCCCATTTAAATTTCCTAAGACATTTTATGCCCCCACAAACATATCCACAAAGTCTTAAGCCATGGCAAGAACATTTGATCCTAGGTTTCTCTCAAACCCCACCTTGCACCCTTAAGGGTTCACCCTTAGGGTTTTAGGTCACACCACCCTAATGGCTCCAAATGGACCATTAGGGTGAGCCTCAAGCATTTTCATGTCCATACCAACATATCCAACAGATAGGAGGGGGCTAACACACTCAACTCCTCAAATTGATGCAAACCCTACCTTGACCCTTAAAGGTCCTCATTAGGGTTTCAAATTTACCATAGAAAATCAACTCCAAATGGAGTAAGATTTTAGGCAAGCACTACACATATACCAAAGAGCCATCCACCAAAGTTTGGTGTCATTTGGACATCATATGCTCCAAAAATCAACTTAATTTAAATATTCTAGTTACCATAAAAACCCTAGGTAAAATTGTCCACCAAGGGCTGCCCTTTTGGCAGGGGGTGCCCCTATGTTATACCTAGCTATGGTTAAAAGCACAGCTCCTAATGATGAAGGGTTTGACCTAGGTAATTTTTCTAATGGACTGACCTAGTGTAGGACCAGTCCTAGTAAAACAGCTCCCTAGGGAGCTGTAGGTCACCAAATGACCTAAACTCAAAGCCAAATGAAAGTTAAGACCAAGGTCTACAACTTTCATGTTGGGCACTTTTTCTAATTTGGCAATTAAGAGGCCTTAATTTATATTGGAATTGGACTGAAAAATTAGGGCAGAAAAGCTCACATAAGGAATTAATTAATTCCAGAATAAATAGAGTAGCACGAATCTTGGCGCAGATCAAAGGGCAGCGCATCGTCTTCCTCCTTGAGCCGACGACCATGATTGATCCGCGCTGGGCCGACTTCCTCCTCCATTTCCCGGCCACCTGGTGGCCACCACGGCCGGCCACCACCGCCACCACCTTCGTGGTGGTCGGGGCTACGATTTACCGGCGACATGGCGGCCGAAGGGAGGGTTTTCCGGTGAGCCTGGGTGGCTCAAAACGAGCCGATTTCCATGAAATCGATGGATGGATTCGGGCTCAAGTGAGCCCGATCCTTCAATCTCTCGTGATGGGAAGCTAGCATGAGGGGAGGGGAGGAGAAACGAACACTTGTTGGCGCGTGGCGGCGGCTCCGGCGGCGGCTGGCCATGGAAGTGCTCAGCTCCGGCGATCCTGCTCCCGATCCCGATTCTCCAGCTACAGCTCTGCTCCAAGGCTCGTTCCTGTCTGCTTTCTCCCTTCCGAAGCTGATGGAGTGGTCGAAATGAAGTGGGGAGGCCTCTACATGCTGTTTTGAACCTTGGCCTCCTCGGAATCTCCCATGGCTGCCACCCTCCTACACCAGCTGGTCCATTGCTTCCACCTGGGTCAAGCTCAGACCCACAGCAATCAGGGGAGGGTCCAAGACTGATTGGGGGAGGAGTGTAGAGGGGGGAATTGCTTTATGCTTTAAACTTTATGCTTTTTGATTAACCTTTTGGTCACCCCTCCATTTGATTAATCAAGCCATAGTTTAGGGTTCAGTCCAAGGCTGATATGGCTTGACTTAGGTCCATGGGTAGGGTTAATTGATTGGTGTTGGGGTCACATTCAATTTAAGCTTGGAATTCACTTTAAAGGGCAAGGTTGACCATGGTTGACTTTGGTCAACCAAGGTGGGTGGGTTGACCCCACTTGGGGGTCATGGGTCCCTTAACATCACCCAACATAGGTTAGGCCATGGTGGGGCTCCAATTGGTTCAATTTAATCAAAGGGTGTGGATTTGACCAAAATTGGGTAAAGTTTGACTTTGGTCAATTGGGGTCAATTGGTCCCACCATGATGGGGTTTTGGGTCCAATGAGTTCCTTAAGGTGTTTAGAGTGTGGTGGTAAGGTCAATTTGAACATTTGAGGGTCAATTGAACCCTAATTGACTTGGTTTGGTTAATGTTGACCTAATGTTGACTTTGGTCAATTTCATGCAATTGGGTCCCACCCAAGTGCAATTCTCAAGGCAATGGTCTCCCTTAGTGGTTAGGATGGTATGGGGGAGGTCAATTTGGTGAATTGAGGGTCAATTGGCCTAAGGGAGTGGTGTTGGGCTATGTTGATTTTGTGTCCTTGGTGTGCATTTAGCACACTCCACTTGGCCCAACGGCCCTAGAGGCCACTCTGCACACCACTCATGCCCTAACAACATTTAGGGGTCTAGAAGGATTGGGGATGTTACACTTATGGTCACCACCCCTAGAGTTATTAACTCTTAGAGATTTGCATATGCCTAGTCGGGTTGGATGGTTAATCACCAAGGGGAGACACTGGAAGTAAAGACTGGGTGCATTTAGTAAAACTTTTAGTTCAGGAATTGACAACGGCCTATTGGGAGAGGTGAGGAGTGACCCAACAGGAGTTACAAGTTGTGATTGAGAGATAACACAAAGATATAGCCGTCCACTAGGGAAGGCAGGGTTCAATGCTTAATTGAACACCAACACTTGTTTGTCCGTGTCAATTGGTAATCCATCTTAGGATTTTAGAGCAGTTAGAGAGAAAGTGGGCATAGGAGGAAGGGTAGCCACCAATAAGAGTAAATATCCAGAAAAGGGGATTTGGGCTTCAGCCACCATTGCATCCCCTAGTACCGCTGTGAGCCCTTCACCGGGTAACCCTCGGGAAGTCCGTGATTCACCATAAACTTCTAGGCATAACTAAATGGTAGACAAAATTAGTTTAAATAGGAGAACTGGATAGGATAATTCCTGTCCCCAATTTGGGATGGATTAGTATTGACCAAGTAAGGGCGGGTTAAGTCCTTCGAGCGGTAGGCTCGGTATAGTAGAAGGACGGGTTAAGTCATGCGAGCGGTAGGCTTTGTATAGTATAAGGACGGGTTAAGTCCTGCGAGCGGTAGGCTTGGTATAGTGGAAGGACGGGTTAATTCATGCGAGCGGTAGGCTCGGTATATTAGAAGGTTGGGTTAAGTCCTGCAAGCGGTAGGCTCGGTATAGTAAAAGGACTGGTTAAGTCCTGCGAGTTATAGGCTTAGAATATTAGAAGGATGGTTTAAGTCTTGCGGGCAGTAGGCTCGGTATAGTAGAAGGACGAGTTAAGTCCTGTGAGCGGTACGCTCGGTATAGTAGAAGGATGGGGTAAGTCTGCGAGCGGTAGGCTCAGTATAGTAGAAGGACAGGTTAAGTCCTGTGATCTATAGGCTCGGAATATTAGAAGGACGGGTTAAGTCCTGCGGGCGGTAGGCTCAGTATATTAGAAGGACGGGTTAGTCCTGTGAGCGGTAGGTTCGGTGTTTCACTTAGAGGCATTATTGTATCAAGTAGTACACAGATACTCTGTGTGTTCTTAGGGGCGTATGTAAGGTCTAGGCTGAGAGGTGTCATACTAGCCTAGGAGTGGAGGAACTGATCCACTGCCCCTGTTTGCCTCAATTGGGTGTACCTGAGCGGAGAATCGAAAAGCGGGATAGAGGTGGTGCTTACCAGATAGTACGCGGATACCCTATGTGTTCTTAGGGGCATACGTAAGGTCTAGGATGGGATGTGTGGCATAAGCTTAGAAGTGGGCAAGCCTGATCCACTGTCCTATTTGCCTCAACCGGGTATCTAAGTTGACACACTCGAATAGAGGGAACTAACAAAAGGTCTGTACGTACAGAGTCGAGTGCGTGTGTTGCATCATTGCATTGCATAGTATAACATACATCATTCATAACAAGACCCCATCGTATAAATTAGTATGAGCTCTTTTATACGATTAGTTTAGCGTAATGCCAGATCCCTTGACTTATATGTTTGTATATGCATCCATATAAGTTAATGTTATTTTCATAGCTGCTCTAGTTGCTTCTTTACTTGCTCTAATTTATTTTATAATTGCTCTGGTTTATTTTTCTAGCTGCTTAGTTTTTTTATAACTACGTGCTTATACTCACTTTGATGCTCGTTTGTATACTGCTCGGTTCCATAGTAACACTTCTTTTATACATCGTAGAACTGCTAGCTAGATTCACTGTCACCTGCTTGATATATATCTATCCCTTGTTGTCATCCGCTTCTTCCTCTCACCCGGTGCTTAGGAGCCACCGCGGGAGGGGATGAGGAATTTGGCTTAGTCTTTTGACTAACGGTCGGTGGACCACATCATTTTAAGAATCGATATGCCAGAGTAGCAGGACCCCATACAGGAGACCAGGACAAGAGAGTGTGACAGGATGGAGCAGCCCGTACCAGTAGTAGCCAGTAGCCACAGTAGATGTGAGTGTATATGCTTTTGAGACTTCCGCATGAGCATGAAAGACTTGTAGTGAAGAATTGTTGTACTGGGCATAAGCCCCTTATTTGTTTTTAGTACTTTCTCATCGTGGATATTTGTATTATGATTTTCATATATATATTGTGATTTTGTGGACTTGTTTCATTTAATTTTTCTATTGTTATGAATTGTGTTGAGTTCACTCCATCTCGGGTTGAGTTCGGCTCGACTAGAGATGTTGAGTTCCCTCCATCTCGGGTGGAGTTCGGCTCGACTAGAGATGTTGAGTTCCCTCCATCTCTGGTTGAGTTTGGCTCGACTAGAGATGTTGAGTTCCCTCCATCTCAGGTTGAGTTCGGCTCGACTATAGATGTTGAGTTCCCTCCATCTCAGGTTGAGTTCGGCTCGTATAGATGTTGAGTTCCCTCCATCTCAGGTTAAGTTCGGCTCGACTAGAGATATTGAGTTCCCTCCATCTCAGGTTGATTTCGACTCGACTAGAGATGTTGAGTTCCATCCATCTCAGGTTGAGTTCGGTTGGACTACAGATGTTGAGTTCCCTCCATCTCAGGTTGAGTTTGGCTGGACTAGAGATGTTGAGTTCCCTCTATCTCAGGTTGAGTTCGGCTCCACTAGAGATGTTGAGTTCCCCCATCTCAGGCTGAGTTCGGCTCCACTAGAGATGTTGAGTTCCCTCCATCTCAGGCTGAGTTCGACTCAACTAGAGATGTTGAGTTCCCTCCATCTCAGGTTGAGTTCGCCTCAACTAGAGATGTTGAGCTCCCTCCATCTCAGGTTAAGTTCTGCTCCACTGAAGATGTTGAGTTCCCTCCATCTCAGGTCGAGTTTGGCTCGACTAGAGGTGTTGAATTTTCCTCCACCTCAGGTCGAGTTTAGCTCGACCTAAGGTGTTAAGCTTTCTCCACCTCCAGTTGAGCTCGGCTCACAGGAGGGTTGTTAAGTGGAGAAAGGTTCGCCTTCCACCTCAGGTTGAGTTTGGATCGACTAGAGGTGTTGAGTTTTCCTCCGACCTAAGGTGTTGAGCTTTCTCCACCTCCAGTTGAGCTCGGCTCACAGGAGGGTTGTTAAGTGGAGAAAGGTTCGCCTTCCACGTCAGGTCGAGTTCGGTTCGACTAGAGGTGTTAAGTTTTCCTCCACCTCAGGTCGAGTTTAGCTCGACCTCAGGTGTTGAGCTTTCTCCACCTCCAGTTAAGTTCGGCTCACAGGAGGGTTGTTAAGTGGGGAAAGGTTCGTCTTCCACCTCAGGTCGAGTTCGGCTCGACTAGATGTGTTGAGTTTTCCTCCACCTCAGGTTGAGTTTAGCTCGACCTAAGGTGTTGAGCTTTCTCCACCTCCAATTGAGCTCGACTCACAGGAGGGTTGTTAAGTTGAGAAAGGTTTGCCTTCCACCTCAGGTCGAGTTCGGCTCGACTAGAGGTGTTGAGTTTTTCTACACCTTAGGTCGAGTTTTGTAACATCCCGACTTTGAAAAAGGGGTCTAGCCGGTTTAGTTGAACCCTTGGAGGAATCTAGGCCGGGTCATCAGGCAATCACGACCCGACCTTCACCACATAGAGGTGGTCATTTAGAGAAATGACTGTTTTGGGTAGCATCGTGCTTCGCCACGACGTCAAAGTTATTTATTGAACATACGTGCTCCGAATCGACTTCCGTCAGTTACGTTAGACTCGTATAGTTGACACGAGTGCAACGGAACTCGTTTCGTTTCAATCAGAGGTCATTTGGTGAAAGTGACCGTTTTGAGTATCGCAGCGCGTCGCGACGACGCAATTTTAGAATATGGAGCATACGTGCTCCGAATCGACTTCCATCAGTTACGTTAGACTCGTATAGCTGACACGAGTGCAACGGAACTCGTTTCGTTTCAATCAGAGGTCATTTGGTGAAAGTGACCGTTTTGAGTATCGCAGCGCGCCACGACGACGCAATTTTAGAATATGGAGCATACATGCTCCAAATCGATTTCCGTCAGTTACGTTAGACTCGTATGGTCAATACGAGTGCAACGGAATTCGTTTCGTTCCGATCCGAGGTCATTTGAAGAAAACCACTATTTTAAGTAACGTCGAGCGCCACAACAACGCCAGTTTAAAATATTGAATGAACGGACTCGGAATCAACTTTAGATAATTCCGTTAGCTTCGTATGGTTGACACGAACACGACGGCGCCCTCCGCGAAATTGTCTCGTTCCTATTTCGGTAGTCATGAGCATATGTACATAAAAATTTTAGAAGTTTATGCATATATATCTATACACATATATATATATACATATATAAATGTATATATATATACATATATATATACATATATATATACACAGAGGGCTGGGAACGGAAAACCGGGATGAGCGATCAAGCACTGGAGCAAAACCATGGGCGAGCTCGTGGGGGCACGGGATTGGGCCTCGTCGGCTACATAGGGAGGCTTCTTCTCCTCTTCCAGGGGGCAGGGTGGACGGTAAGAGCTTCCTCCTCCTCTCCCCTCCTCGAAGCTCTGTCATGGTGAGGGTTTCCGGCAAGACGGGCGGCGCGGGAAACCGCCCCCTTCCTCATGGTTCTTCCTCCTCACAACAAGAGGTTAAGGTTTGCGATCTCCTACTTCTCCAACCTCTTCTCCTCTCTCGACCAAGCTCTGTTAATTCGTCTTGTTTAATTGATATTTGGCGAGTTATTGGGCTGCGATGGAAGGCAGTTTGGAAGGTCTCCTCTCCTCCATCTCTCCCTCCTCCTATTTCCTCTGCTCTCCCTCTCATGGCAAGAAAACTCTTCCTCCTCCTTCCCCTTCATCTCTTTTCTGGATTTTATTTATGGTAGACTCCTCTAATTTTGTTAGCAAGATTAATTCCTGGGTCATTAAGTGACAGATCCTTTAATTTTGTTGACAAAATTTCTGGATCATTATGGGCTTGATCTTGTAGTTTTGTTAGCAAAATTCCTGGATTATTATATGGCAGATCTTCTAGTTTTTATGTTAACAAAATTCCCGGATTCGTATGTAGTTTGCTAACCGATTTCCTGGCCGGGGTTATCAAGAGTTTTGGCTTACGATAGCAAGATTCCTGGATATATATATATGTATATATTGGCAAGGTCGCATCTCTCTTTCCCTCTTTCTCTGTTTGTGCAAGCTTTAATTTATACATGCACATATTCATACATATATATGCTCATAAGAGGGGGCTTCACATAAGAAGGTGGATTTTGATGATTTTGCCTTGATTTTTGATTTGGGCTTTCCTTCTCCCTCTCCTCCTACTTTTATTACCAATTCTGATGCGAGATTGTGGGCTAGTTTTGCATATTGGAATCTACCTATATGCTGATTGGATCTTGATTACACTAATTCTTGATGGTAGAGGTTGAGGGGTGTTGTTAGGCAGTGGCTGTTTCTCTTGGTTAGTGATGGATTTTGATTGATTAGCCTTTGGGTGATGTTGTCTTGTTTCCTGGAGTTGCTGGCTGCTGTACCGCAGATTGGTTGGCCGGCTGCTCTCTTTGGGATTCCTTTCGTGTTGTTGTGGGTTCTTGTATATGCTTGGCTGCTCCTGTTAGCTGCCTTTGAGGCTCTTATTCACTGCCTTGGTAACTGTTTTTGGCTGGGGTTTTTCTTGGAAATGGACTACTAGTGGCAGCCTTTGGTGCTGCTGTTGGCAGCCATTGGTGCTGCTGTTAGCAGCCCTTGGTTGTTGCCTTTGGGCTGTTGTTGACAACATTTGTTGCCCTCTTGTTGGCTTGTGTTGGCTGACTTGTAGTGAGTGTTTGGCTGTCCTTTTGAGCTAGGTTGAGCTCTTTATTTAATTATAAGGGGATCGATGAGTTGCTCTCTCCCCCATCTCTCTCCCTACTCATCCTCCTCCCTGGATTCCTGGAACACTAACCACAACTCACACTCTCTAATTAATGGTTTAAAGTATGTTGGAGGGTTTCAGTTGACACGATTATGATGATTTGGGGGCTGCTCCTTGTTGAGTTGGACTACAAGTATGTTGCTTTGGGCTGCTCCTTTCCTTGTTGAAATGGGGGCTGCCTTATGAGCTGTTAATGTGGGGGCTGCTTTTACATTTCTGCTATGAGAAAATGGGGGCTGCTCTTTACTTTCCTGTTATGAATTTAAGGGGCTGTTCGACTAATTTCTGCTATGCTTTGCTAAGGGCTACTATTTATCCTTGTTAAGATGGGGGTTGATGTTTATACTCTGATTTTAGGCTGCTGATTATCGGGTTGGGGCTGCCTCTTTTGCTCTTCATTTTGGGGCTGCTCCTTGTTGATTTGGAGTTGCCTCTTGTATTGTATTATTGGGGACTGTTTCATGGGGCTGTGCTTGGTTGATTTCAGTTGGGGCTGCCCTTTTTGCTTTCTTTCTTTTGGGCTGCTGTTGTTTCTTGGTTGGGGCTGCTGTCTTTAGCTTGGACTGCTGCTGTCCATGGTTGGGCTGCTGCAGTCTTGTGTGGGCTGCTGCTGTCTTTGATTGGTGCCATCTTTGTTGGGTTAATTAGGGGCTGCTGCTTGGGGTATGCTACATTGGCCTTGGGTAGCATAAATTCCGATCTTTGTTAAATTGGGGCTGCTTATTATACTTGCTAATTGGGGGCTGCTTCTTGTCCTTGTTGAATTGGGGCTGCTCCCTTCCTTAATGATTTGGGGGCTGCCTTGTTGAATTAGGGCTGCTCCTTTCCTTAATGATTTAGGGGCTTTCCTTGTTACTTTGGGCTGCTCCCTCCCTGTTAATTACAGGCTGATTTCATGTCGTTTCTAGTCGGGGCTGCTCTTTGTCTTCTTTTCTGAAGGACTGGGGTTGTTGGTCTATCCTTCTAGAAGTCTCATTATTTGAGATGTCCCTTGCCTATGCTCTTTTGGGGAAATCGGGCTGGTTTATCCTTCCAGGAGGAGGGTTGTTGGTTTACTCTTCCAGGAGCTTCACTATTAGAAGTTGTGTCGGTTATACATGAATGTGGCGTTTTGAATGAGGTAACGAACTCGTAAGAGAATGGAATGACTATGGGAGTTGATCACCCATGGTCTACTATGATATACACCTCGTCTATCTTCCTCTTATTCCTGTTTTCTCTCTTACTCTTTGATGCCACTACGTGTACCAATGAAGGAAATAAAAGTTCATGGGAGTTTTGGGCTTGATCACCAAACACCCAAGTAATTGGCAGAAGCCTACTTGAATACAAAATTGTGCCTCATGTGGGTGGCTTGGGTTTGATGGCCAAGCAATCCAAAAGATCGACAAAAGTCGGATTAAGGTGTTTGTGCCCTTGTAGATGGAAATATTATTAAGCTTATGAAGGGTTTTCTCCTCCACCTCTATAAACTCTCGGGATGGAATTATTGCTAAGCTTGGAAAGAGTTTCTTTTCTCTTCTCTTATGAAAATGAAATGTTGCCTTCGAGAAGTAATTCCTACGGGAATGAAATGTTGCCTTCGAGAAAGTAATTCCTACGGGAATGAAAGGTTGCCTTCGAGAAAGTAATTCCTACGGGAATGAAATGTTGCCTTCGAGAAAGTAATTCCTACGGGAATGAAATGTTGCCTTCGAGAAAGTAATTCCTACGGGAATAAGTTGTGCCTTCAGGAAATATTCCTACGGGAATATATCGTGCCTTGGGATAAAATCGGATGGCCTATGAGTTTTACTCTAAGGCAACCCGCGCGATGGACGGTCTGGGAGGGCAACCCGTGCGAAACTAATAGAACTACGTGGGTCTGAGGCCGTATGCAGGATGATACGGAGTACGTAGGCGGTGGTCGTGGGAAGACCGCCTCGGCCCAATAAGAGTCCAGATATCCCCTTACTTATAATTGTTATATTATGTTTGTGTGTTAGTAGGAGTTGGATTCTGTTTGTATTTCTAATAACTTTGTCTTTAGCACAGGTGACATGTGCGGATGAGTGACAGCACCTATGTGTGGATGAAGCCACGGATCAGGCTACGTCAGGTATAAAGTTTTATTAAGCCGCATCTCCTTTTGTTGCGCCCTATCTCAGGGTATACATATATGATGCAATGAAGCCTTGACGGATAGGATTCATTGCGGCGGCGAAATCAATATTACTCATACAGGTTTTGAAATTACGGTTTCTGTGATATTTAATCTTCCGCTATAAATAATGTCTTCCGCTAAGGGTAACAAAGCGCACTCTTTAATAATGTCTTCCGCTAAGGGTAACAAAGCGCACTCTTTAATAATGTCTTCCGCTAAAATACTGCTTCCTTACTCTGTTGGTGTGTAGTGACTTTCGCTTAACCCCACCCCTAGGTGTGACTTCGGAGTGTTCCAGGAAAAGGGTTGGAGAAGCTAGTGCCTTCACCCTTCGGGGTCGCTTCGGCGTCGTGCTAAAGGGTGGTGTGCGATAAGATCCCCCGGTCGGACCGTTGATTCTGGAGGGGGGGTCTTACAAATGGATCAGAGCGTAACCGATCTTTCGACCTATTCATGATCACAGAAACACCTATTGTTCCGCTAATCGCTGTAGCGTGGTTCGGGACGAACCACTGCAGCGGAAGCGGTGGTGGACCTAAAAGATAAAAGTTGGCAACAAACTTAGCATATATATGAACATTTTCACTCGAACTTATCAAATTCAGTTTTGGTCATGCAAAATATTTTTGATAACTCAGATCGACACTTAAATGTCTTTTACTACATCTGATCTCGAACAATCATCTATCTTATTTCCATAAAACACTCCCGTAAAACCCTACAAACATCCATTTCAAATTTTGAACCCCGGGTTTAAGCCTCTTTGTTTTATTGGGGTTAAATTTTCGTTTTCAAAATTCCATTCGAGGTAAACTAATCGTATGAAATTATGTGTGCAATGTAAGGATTCTATTACGAATTTCAATCCCAAGTTTAAGCCTATTTGTTTTATTGGGATTAAAATTCTCGTTTTCAAAATTTCATTTGAGGTGAGCTAATCAAATGAAATTTTGCGTGTATATGGAGAATTGCTCTAACAATTGCAAATATGAAGTATGATTTGACTTGATCAATTTAACGATCTGTTGAAAATAAAGTCGTGCAATCGTAAAAGAGCTATGATAAAATGTTAGTCTTTTCAATAACGTTAATACGTCAGGAAATGACTACTGAGGCGACGTGCTGGAATGAAGTAAATGTGTGGCAAATTTATAAAAGCTTGTATACAAACAATCCAAAAAGTACATTGTTAAACATTCTCAGGACTTGCGATGGTTGCATACTCAGCCAGCCGGGAAGCCTCGTTAAAAAGGGTAAGCCACTGAGGACCCGAAGGTGATGGTTACCTATTTGATTGCTTGCTTGCTTTGGGAAACGTGGCGGGTCGGTCATGCCCGTAGACCGTACGTACCGGTGCGGGAAGGTTGACGACTCTAGGCGACAGGGAGGTGTGCACCCCGGGAGCTCGGTTGTATCTTACATGCCCCGTTGGGTCCCTCCGCTGGTTGACCAAATTCAGTTATTACCGGATGTCTCCTACGTCCGAGGGTACACGGGGTTGTACGTTGGGGCCTGGGTAGTGCGGTACATCCACACCCAGAAGTGGCAGGACCGGCCACTGTCACCGACGGCCACATCGGTGAGGCCCGCGGGGTTCGCTACCCTGCAAAAAGAAGCGGTCAAAATATTTCAACGTAAAGAGCAAACTGGTAAAACATTATATGTGATTACCGTGGCGGGTCAGTCGTGCCCAAGGACCGTTCATACAGGAATGGGAAGGTTGACGACTCATGAGGTACTAGGGAGTGTGTGAACCCCGGGAGGTTATTAATTATTTCCCCGCAGGGTCCCTCTGCTGGATAGCCGAATTTTGTAATTGACGGATGTTGCTCACATCCAAGAGTACACTGGGTTGTACATTAGGGCCTGGGTAGTGCGGTACGTCCACACCCAGAAGTGGCAGGACCGGCCACTGTCACCGACGGCCACATCGGTGAGGCCCGCGGGGGTCGCAACCCTGCTGGAAGAAAAGCGGTCAAACTGGTTCAACATTGTGTGTTGTGATTGAGTCGTGAGTACTCGTTATGCATGGCTTGCATATGCATCAAAACATACATATTTGCATACGCATCATTTGCATCAAAACATACATATCTGCATATACCATTAACATATAACCTTCGTATGGGAGTTGGTTATATGTTTATGGATTTTTACTGCTTATTTGCAATTTTATCTGTACCATTAACATATAACCTTCGTATGGGAGTTGGTTATATGTTCATGGATTTACTCTGCTTATTTACAATTTTCATCTGTTCCACCAACATATAACCTTCGTATGGGAGTCGGTCATATGTTGATAGGTGTTACAAAAGCTTATGCAAGTTATAACTTTTATATGTTCCACTGACACGTAGCCCCGTAAGAGAATTAACTATATGTTGATGGATTTTTACTATGTGCCTTTCAAACATAACTCATAAATTTTGCAAGGTGTTGAGTTGCCTCTACTTTCAGTTGAGCTCGGCTCCCTGGAAGGTGTTAAGTTGACTCCGCTTCCAGCTGAGCTCGGCTCCTGGAAGGTGTTGAGTTGCCTTCGTCTCCCGTTAAGCTCGGTTCACGGGAGGGGTATCAAGCGATGAAGGGTTTCTTGTTTCTCACGATTAGATCAATTTAAATCGTTCAAGCTACCCCGTAGTTCACGTAAGCTACTTGTATAGTACACGGCGGGAGCCGTCTACATAGCTCGTTAGGTAAAACCAAACCTAGAGACCCTTAAAATTTGGGATCATTCGACACCTCTAGTGGTCTGCAATACGTCCTATTTTGAATCTCCATGACCCACTCGTATTTTCGGGGACGAAAATTTTCTTTGTTTTATTGGATTGTAACATCCCGACTTTGAAAAAGGGGTCTAGCCGGTTCAGTTGAACCCTTGGAGGAATCTAGGCCGGGTCATCAGGCAATCACGACCCGACCTTCACCACATAGAGGTGGTCATTTAGAGAAATGACTGTTTTGGGTAGCATCGTGCTTCGCCACGACGTCAAAGTTATTTATTGAACATACGTGCTCCGAATCGACTTCCGTCAGTTACGTTAGACTCGTATAGTTGACACGAGTGCAACGGAACTCGTTTCGTTTCAATCAGAGGTCATTTGGTGAAAGTGACCGTTTTGAGTATCGCAGCGCGTCGCGACGACGCAATTTTAGAATATGGAGCATACGTGCTCCGAATCGACTTCCGTCAGTTACGTTAGACTTGTATAGCTGACACGAGTGCAACGGAACTCGTTTCGTTTCAATCAGAGGTCATTTGGTGAAAGTGACCGTTTTGAGTATCGCAGCGCGCCACGACGACGCAATTTTAGAATATGGAGCATACATGCTCCAAATCGATTTCCGTCAGTTACGTTAGACTCGTATGGTCAATACGAGTGCAACGGAATTCGTTTCGTTCCGATCCGAGGTCATTTGAAGAAAACCACTATTTTAAGTAACGTCGAGCGCCACAACAACGCCAGTTTAAAATATTGAATGAACGGACTCGGAATCAACTTTAGATAATTCCGTTAGCTTCGTATGGTTGACACGAACACGACGGCGCCCTCCGCGAAATTGTCTCGTTCCTATTTCGGTAGTCATGAGCATATGTACATAAAAATTTTAGAAGTTTATGCATATATATCTATACACATATATATATATACATATATAAATGTATATATATATACATATATATATATATACATATATATATACACAGAGGGCTGGGAACGGAAAACCGGGATGAGCGATCAAGCACTGGAGCAAAACCATGGGCGAGCTCGTGGGGGCACGGGATTGGGCCTCGTCGGCTACATAGGGAGGCTTCTTCTCCTCTTCCAGGGGGCAGGGTGGACGGTAAGAGCTTCCTCCTCCTCTCCCCTCCTCGAAGCTCTGTCATGGTGAGGGTTTCCGGCAAGACGGGCGGCGCGGGAAACCGCCCCCTTCCTCATGGTTCTTCCTCCTCACAACAAGAGGTTAAGGTTTGCGATCTCCTACTTCTCCAACCTCTTCTCCTCTCTCGACCAAGCTCTGTTAATTCGTCTTGTTTAATTGATATTTGGCGAGTTATTGGGCTGCGATGGAAGGCAGTTTGGAAGGTCTCCTCTCCTCCATCTCTCCCTCCTCCTATTTCCTCTGCTCTCCCTCTCATGGCAAGAAAACTCTTCCTCCTCCTTCCCCTTCATCTCTTTTCTGGATTTTATTTATGGTAGACTCCTCTAATTTTGTTAGCAAGATTAATTCCTGGGTCATTAAGTGACAGATCCTTTAATTTTGTTGACAAAATTTCTGGATCATTATGGGCTTGATCTTGTAGTTTTGTTAGCAAAATTCCTGGATTATTATATGGCAGATCTTCTAGTTTTTATGTTAACAAAATTCCCGGATTCGTATGTAGTTTGCTAACCGATTTCCTGGCCGGGGTTATCAAGAGTTTTGGCTTACGATAGCAAGATTCCTGGATATATATATATGTATATATTGGCAAGGTCGCATCTCTCTTTCCCTCTTTCTCTGTTTGTGCAAGCAAAATTAATACATGCACATATTCATACATATATATGCTCATAAGAGGGGGCTTCACATAAGAAGGTGGATTTTGATGATTTTGCCTTGATTTTTGATTTGGGCTTTCCTTCTCCCTCTCCTCCTACTTTTATTACCAATTCTGATGCGAGATTGTGGGCTAGTTTTGCATATTGGAATCTACCTATATGCTGATTGGATCTTGATTACACTAATTCTTGATGGTAGAGGTTGAGGGGTGTTGTTAGGCAGTGGCTGTTTCTCTTGGTTAGTGATGGATTTTGATTGATTAGCCTTTGGGTGATGTTGTCTTGTTTCCTGGAGTTGCTGGCTGCTGTACCGCAGATTGGTTGGCCGGCTGCTCTCTTTGGGATTCCTTTCGTGTTGTTGTGGGTTCTTGTATATGCTTGGCTGCTCCTGTTAGCTGCCTTTGAGGCTCTTATTCACTGCCTTGGTAACTGTTTTTGGCTGGGGTTTTTCTTGGAAATGGACTACTAGTGGCAGCCTTTGGTGCTGCTGTTGGCAGCCATTGGTGCTGCTGTTAGCAGCCCTTGGTTGTTGCCTTTGGGCTGTTGTTGACAACATTTGTTGCCCTCTTGTTGGCTTGTGTTGGCTGACTTGTAGTGAGTGTTTGGCTGTCCTTTTGAGCTAGGTTGAGCTCTTTATTTAATTATAAGGGGATCGATGAGTTGCTCTCTCCCCCATCTCTCTCCCTACTCATCCTCCTCCCTGGATTCCTGGAACACTAACCACAACTCACACTCTCTAATTAATGGTTTAAAGTATGTTGGAGGGTTTCAGTTGACACGATTATGATGATTTGGGGGCTGCTCCTTGTTGAGTTGGACTACAAGTATGTTGCTTTGGGCTGCTCCTTTCCTTGTTGAAATGGGGGCTGCCTTATGAGCTGTTAATGTGGGGGCTGCTTTTACATTTCTGCTATGAGAAAATGGGGGCTGCTCTTTACTTTCCTGTTATGAATTTAAGGGGCTGTTCGACTAATTTCTGCTATGCTTTGCTAAGGGCTACTATTTATCCTTGTTAAGATGGGGGTTGATGTTTATACTCTGATTTTAGGCTGCTGATTATCGGGTTGGGGCTGCCTCTTTTGCTCTTCATTTTGGGGCTGCTCCTTGTTGATTTGGAGTTGCCTCTTGTATTGTATTATTGGGGACTGTTTCATGGGGCTGTGCTTGGTTGATTTCAGTTGGGGCTGCCCTTTTTGCTTTCTTTCTTTTGGGCTGCTGTTGTTTCTTGGTTGGGGCTGCTGTCTTTAGCTTGGACTGCTGCTGTCCATGGTTGGGCTGCTGCAGTCTTGTGTGGGCTGCTGCTGTCTTTGATTGGTGCCATCTTTGTTGGGTTAATTAGGGGCTGCTGCTTGGGGTATGCTACATTGGCCTTGGGTAGCATAAATTCCGATCTTTGTTAAATTGGGGCTGCTTATTATACTTGCTAATTGGGGGCTGCTTCTTGTCCTTGTTGAATTGGGGCTGCTCCCTTCCTTAATGATTTGGGGGCTGCCTTGTTGAATTAGGGCTGCTCCTTTCCTTAATGATTTAGGGGCTTTCCTTGTTACTTTGGGCTGCTCCCTCCCTGTTAATTACAGGCTGATTTCATGTCGTTTCTAGTCGGGGCTGCTCTTTGTCTTCTTTTCTGAAGGACTGGGGTTGTTGGTCTATCCTTCTAGAAGTCTCATTATTTGAGATGTCCCTTGCCTATGCTCTTTTGGGGAAATCGGGCTGGTTTATCCTTCCAGGAGGAGGGTTGTTGGTTTACTCTTCCAGGAGCTTCACTATTAGAAGTTGTGTCGGTTATACATGAATGTGGCGTTTTGAATGAGGTAACGAACTCGTAAGAGAATGGAATGACTATGGGAGTTGATCACCCATGGTCTACTATGATATACACCTCGTCTATCTTCCTCTTATTCCTGTTTTCTCTCTTACTCTTTGATGCCACTACGTGTACCAATGAAGGAAATAAAAGTTCATGGGAGTTTTGGGCTTGATCACCAAACACCCAAGTAATTGGCAGAAGCCTACTTGAATACAAAATTGTGCCTCATGTGGGTGGCTTGGGTTTGATGGCCAAGCAATCCAAAAGATCGACAAAAGTCGGATTAAGGTGTTTGTGCCCTTGTAGATGGAAATATTATTAAGCTTATGAAGGGTTTTCTCCTCCACCTCTATAAACTCTCGGGATGGAATTATTGCTAAGCTTGGAAAGAGTTTCTTTTCTCTTCTCTTATGAAAATGAAATGTTGCCTTCGAGAAGTAATTCCTACGGGAATGAAATGTTGCCTTCGAGAAAGTAATTCCTACGGGAATGAAAGGTTGCCTTCGAGAAAGTAATTCCTACGGGAATGAAATGTTGCCTTCGAGAAAGTAATTCCTACGGGAATGAAATGTTGCCTTCGAGAAAGTAATTCCTACGGGAATGAAATGTTGCCTTCGAGAAAGTAATTCCTACGGGAATAAGTTGTGCCTTCAGGAAATATTCCTACGGGAATATATCGTGCCTTGGGATAAAATCGGATGGCCTATGAGTTTTACTCTAAGGCAACCCGCGCGATGGACGGTCTGGGAGGGCAACCCGTGCGAAACTAATAGAACTACGTGGGTCTGAGGCCGTATGCAGGATGATACGGAGTACGTAGGCGGTGGTCGTGGGAAGACCGCCTCGGCCCAATAAGAGTCCAGATATCCCCTTACTTATAATTGTTATATTATGTTTGTGTGTTAGTAGGAGTTGGATTCTGTTTGTATTTCTAATAACTTGTCTTTAGCACAGGTGACAGGTGCGGATGAGTGACAGCACCTATGTGTGGATGAAGCCACGGATCACGCTACGTCAGGTATAAAGTTTTATTAAGCCGCATCTCCTTTTGTTGCGCCCTATCTCAGGGTATACATATATGATGCAATGAAGCCTTGACGGATAGGATTCATTGCGGCGGCGAAATCAATATTACTCATACAGGTTTTGAAATTACGGTTTCTGTGATATTTAATCTTCCGCTATAAATAATGTCTTCCGCTAAGGGTAACAAAGCGCACTCTTTAATAATGTCTTCCGCTAAGGGTAACAAAGCGCACTCTTTAATAATGTCTTCCGCTAAAATACTGCTTCCTTACTCTGTTGGTGTGTAGTGACTTTCGCTTAACCCCACCCCTAGGTGTGACTTCGGAGTGTTCCAGGAAAAGGGTTGGAGAAGCTAGTGCCTTCACCCTTCGGGGTCGCTTCGGCGTCGTGCTAAAGGGTGGTGTGCGATAAGATCCCCCGGTCGGACCGTTGATTCTGGAGGGGGGGTCTTACAAGTTTAGCTCGACCTAAGGTGTTAAGCTTTCTCCACCTCCAGTTGAGCTCGGCTCACAGGAGGGTTGTTAAGTGGAGAAAGTTTTGCCTTCCACCTCAGGTCGAGTTCGGCTCGACTAGAGGTGTTGAATTTTCCTACACCATAGGTCGAGTTTAGCTCGACCTAAGGTATTGAGCTTTCTCCACCTCCAGTTGAGCTCGGCTCACAGGAGGGTTGTTAAGTGGAGAAAGGTTTGTCTTCCGCCTCAAGTCAAGTTCAGCTGAAAAGCTCGGCAAGAATAACCCGTTGGCAGGGCCCTCCGTGGATTATTCTAAAGCCCTACCTACTCGTCAAATAGGTGGGTTGGACTTTCTTTCCGAGCTTGAGTTAAGCTCGAAAAGAGCAGGGATTGTGTACAACCCTCATATTTGCCGACTCGGTGTGATCCGACGCGGATGAGGTCGTGATAGAGAGAGTGGTCGTGACGCAGAAGATCGACTTGTTGGAGGCCGTCGAGACAAAAAAAGAAGTCCCGGGGTGGAGGAAGTGGACCGGAAGTCCACTTCCTCACTTGGGCGAGTGGACCTAGTGGTCCACTCGCCCAAGGCAGGGGCGCCCAAGCCCCGGGCGAGGGGACCTATGGTCCACTCTCCCAGGGGTGGCGACCCTGGGGGAGTGGACCATGGGTCCACTCGCCCCTAAGGGGAGTGGACCGAGTGGTCCACTCGCCCAGCCCAGGCAGTGGACCATTCGGTCCACTCTCCCGACCCTCGGCAAGGGAGGGAGTGGATGTCTCAATCTCCACTCGCCCCTCCTCCTGTTTTGGTCGTTCAGGTTCGTAGTTGAGCTGCGGATAGCAAAACCTTGGCTATCTGCAGCCCAATTTTGAGAAGTCTATAAATAGACCCCCATGGGCACCTTGGGAAGGGTGGGTCTCCCCTCTCCCTTGCGTGTGTCTTGTGAGCAAGCACTCCACCCCCCTGTCAGTTGAGGTTGACAGTGAAGTGATCCTTAGTGCCCTCCAAGGTGCTCAGGCTCAACATTGGCTTGGGAGGGAAAACTCTCTTTGAACTTTCGAGTGTGTGGTGGGACCTCCTCGCTGCAGCTTAAGGGGTCTGTTCAGGTCTTCAGGTCTTCGTAGGTGCAAGGTCCTTCGGTTCTCATCAACTAGTCAAGGTTCTAGCTCAGGTCAAGTAAGGGTCAGTTGCATACCCGTTGCGAACGTCGAAATCGGTTCTCTGGTTTCAACAGTGGATATTTGTGTTATGATTTCCATATATATAGTGTGATTTTGTGGACTTGTTTCATTTAATTCTTCTATTGTTTTGAATTTTGGTTGGCATGGATGATAATGATTAGTCGGCAGAATCGGCGAATTATGGTGGCGACCATCCCGTGAGTTGGTGTCACTGCAAGACGACGGTTCTGGACGATAAGACCCAAAAATGAATGCAAAAAAGCCAGAGAGGGTCTTACCAGTGATGACTTCTTTCTTTTTCTCGATAAGTGTCTTAAAAAATAAAGTCAAATATGTTCCAGAAATGATGATTTACAGAAAGCCTATAACAAATAGAAAACTAGCGGCATGACTACTGTATCGTGAATTATTTAGTGGCTTTGATAGGTGGAGAAATGAGATATGATGACCGGGAAAAGAGCCGCCTCATCACCACTCCTGCTGATCCGCCGGCGCCGACTTGTGTGCGCGTGAGTGATAGAGAGAGAAAGAGAACTTCAAATCTGACACTCCTTCCTCCTCCGGGCCGGTCCGGGCTTCTAAACCGGCCTATCATTATTTACTATGAATCGAGACAAAACCATGTCTATCAACGGTCAACTCCCCTGTTCATTGAGAACATTAATTATCATCATCAAATATCATTATTTACTCTCATCTCCTTGCTGCCTTCCAAACTCAAAACTGGCCTTTGCTTGTCCATTAAATTAAACCCCCCATTGATTTGTTTTTGACGGCTCTGTTGTTTTATTTGCCGACTAGCACAACATGTGATCGGCCCAGTGAAACAAGATACCCTTTTTGAGGAGGAGACTCAGGATTGCCCCCAGTATTAAAAAAAAAATGGTTTTGTAGTATATAGTGGGGCTGGTACTACGTGCGTATCAAATATATATAATTATATACGAGCACCCGTGCACGGGATTCTCATGTGCCCAGCGTTACGGAAAGAGAGCGCATCGGATAAGTCCGACGGTACTCAAAAGAAAAAGTAAAATATATTTAATCATGATTGAGGAGGTATGTGTGAAATTTTCTGGATCGATGGAACACTGAGACAAGCACACCAAGAATGAACAAAAAAACACTTCTTTATTACTTGGCAAATAGTTACAGCAATTACAAGAGAAACATGCTGAATACAAGTTGCATACAACTTGATTCATAACAGCCGAGAGTAAGTAACAAAAACTGGTCGCGGACAGAGTCCACTTCTCTACTATTCACTACCGCCTGCGCTAGCGCTACCGCCTGCGCTAACTCCAGACCGCGCGAGCTCGCTGCTCGCACCCTCCTGACGAGACCACAGATGCAGACCGCCGATTCACACAACCCGCTACCGCCCAGCGCTATCACTACTGCCAGCGCTAGCCACAACTCGCAAATTAACCTTGCTCTAGGTCGCTCCGAACTCACTCCGAGTTCTTTCCCACTTGAGACCGCCCAGTCAGACCGCCCAGACCGCCCAAGCTCGCTCCGAACTCACTCAGAGTTCTCTCTTACTTGAGAACACCTGTTCAGACCGCCCAAGTCGCCTCTTGTCTCTGATATCTCTCTGTAGGGGGATTGCCCCCTATTTATAGGATCCGGAGCTGCCACCAGAAAGCGGAGCAACCGCCGGCGCTAGCTCACTTCACAAAATTTAACACTCCCCTTGAAGTGAGCTCCGTCAACCACTCCGAGCAGCGAGCGAAGCCTCCTGAACGGCCCCGCAGATAGGGGCTTTGTGAATATATACGCTATGTTGTCTTCGCTCCGCACATGCTCCACCGCAATCAAGCCACCCAACACCTTCTCTCTGATGAAGTGATGATCGATCTCTATATGTTTTGTTCTCGCGTGAAAGACTGGATTGGTTACCAGTTTCAGGGCGCTCTCGTTGTCAACGCGAAGAACAGTAGGTCCGCTGACCTTCTCGTCCACGTCTCCCACCAGCCTCCTCAGCCAGACACACTCCTGGGCTGCTAAGCACGACGCCTTGTACCCAGCCTCTGTGGTGGATAAGGAGATAGAATCATGCTTCTTGCTACACCACGAGATACCAGCAGCTCCACATAGAAACACATGACCTGAGGTCGACTTGCAATCATCAGCGTCACCTCCGTAGTCTGCATCCGTGTACCCATGCAGCTTGAAGTCAGACTTCTCTCCATAGGACAACCCCATCTCAAGGGTCCCCTTCACGTACTTCAGAATTCATTTAGCTGCCTCCAGATGAGGCTTCCGCGGCTCCTGCATGTACCGACTAACTCAGCCGACGGCAAAAGCGATGTCCGGCCTCGTGATAGTCAGGTAGATTAAACTCCCCATCAGTGCCCGGAAGACCTTCGGATCAGGAAGAATCCTCCCTTCTTCCTTCCGAAGCTTCAGCCCAACCTCTTGTGGAACAGAGCTGCTTTCCCCTCCTTCATGCCGAATCTCTCGACGATCTTCTCAGCGTAAGCCCTTTGGGAAACAAACAGTCCACCACTTTTCTTCTCCACCTGAAGTCCGAGGAAATGGTGCAGTTTACCAAGATCCTTCATATCAAAGCGGATAGATAACTGTTGTCTCAGCGCCGCGACCTCTTCACTGTTGTTCCTGATCACGATCATGTCGTCGACATACAGCATGTTGAAAATGTTGAAGTGGAAGTTGGTGGTCTGGGAGGTGACTGCGCGGTCTGGTCAAATCGCACAATCTTGCAGTCTCCTTCTGCGGTCTGGTCTAGCCGCAGCTTATTCGGTTTGACCGTCGTTCTTCTGTCCAAGGCTGTTGAGGTGAGGCCGCGCAGTCTGGTTTATGTGACCGCGTGGCGTGTTGTTATTCAGGAAGGTGAGGTCGCACGGTCTAGTTGGTGTGCCCGCGTGACGAGCTGTTTTTCTGTACTGTGTGGGTTAAGGTGTTGACCGCACAGGGTTGTTGTTCGGGCGGTCTTCCGGTCTGGTGACTATCCGGGTTCTTGTGGTGCGCGCCGACTAAGGTCTTCTTAGTCGCGCGGTCTCCTCTTTTGTGTTCAAATAAGCTGGTCCCTTGGCGATCTGCTGGTGTATGCGGACACTGGTGTTGGTCGACTTGGCGGGTTCTTGCCTTGGTCGACTTGGCTGTGTTCGCGGTCTCTGGAGGAGGTCTTGTGTTGCGAACACAGGTGGTGGGCGCCATGACCGTGCGAGTTGTCGTGATCGCGCGGCTTCTTGGAGGAGTGGCGATCTCCTGGTCAGGTTGAAGTCGGCGAGCTCACAAGGCGCAGGGCGATCTTCTGACCACGCGGGTTGACCGGTCTTGGTCGCGCGGTCAGGGCGGTGACTCTATCTCATAGGGTGGTGACTGGATCTGGTCCAACGCCTATAAATAGGAGTCACTGTTGCAGCATAATTAATCGCACCAAGTGTAAGCTGAGTTCATGCCTAAAACTTGCGGTCTCGTTTTTGTGACCGGGCGGTTTGCTGATTGAATTTCCTTTGTGCATCTTCTGCGGATTGTGCGGACAGCAACGGTCACCTCTTCTTCTAAGGTGTTCGGGCGGTCTTGCGGCTTATAGTGCGGGTTGCTGGAGTTCGGGAGAATCAGTGGAGTTCGAAAGGTCGCGGAGTTCTCGGTTGGTGTTGTTCAAGTCGCAGGCAGGCTGTTCGGGCGGTCTCGTTTTCTAGTCGCGCGAACTCCCAGGTCGTGCGGTCAGGCGGTCTCAGAGTTCAGACCGCTGGTTATCTTTCTTCAGCTGTAATTTTCCTTTTGGTTTTGTATACTAGCAAATTTATGTCTCTCCATGTATACCTCGTTCTGTAATGAAGATTTCTGTCATTATCAATAAAGATTGTTTTGCTTCATGTGCTTCTGTTTGTTGGCTATAACTTTAAGTTGTACGATTCCTGCTCGCTCCTAGATCTACGGAAAATTTCACACAGCAGCACCAGCATATGAAGATCTCCACTCTTCTTAACAAACATGATGGAGTCTGAGTCTGAGGCATCATAACCACAGAACTGCAGGTACTCCGCAATCTTCCCATACCAGGCTCTCGGTGCCTGTTTCATCCCGTAGATGGCCTTCTTCAGCTTGCACACATGATGTGGGTGTGACTTGGACACGTATCCATGTGGTTGCACCATGAATATGTCATTGTCAATCTCTCCATACAGGAATGCGTTCTTCACATCAAGCTGCCATAGCTCCACCCTATGCACGCACGCAAGAGCTATGACCGTCCTCACCGACGTCATTTTTGCCACAGGACTAAATGTCTCATCATAGTCCTCACCATAGGTTTGCGAGAAACCTCGAGAGACAAGCCTAGCCTCCGGAATGTGCACTGGGAGATAGCTCCAACTCCACAGTAGAGTCCTCAGTGACTCTCTCTTCACTCCTACTAGAACCTCCACTCTCCGGCAGCACCACAGTAGAGACTCCCTAATACGAGATCAGTTCGTCAAACACCACGTCGCGCGAGACGACAAACTTGTGGGTCTACGGATCCATGCACTTCCACCCCTTCTTTCGTTCGTCATAGCAGATGAAGACACACTTCCTCGCTTTCGGCTCCAACTTGGTTCTCTCAGCCTCCGGAATGTGCACGAAGCAGGTAGATCCAAACACCCTCATATGACTCACATTTAGCTTCTCCCCGAACATGAGTTGGTGTGGAGACACCATCCTGTTAGGGCTCAGAGGTAGCTGATTGATCACGTGGGTAGAACACGTCATTCCCTCCGCCCACAAGGCCTTGGGAATCCCCTTGGCATGCAGCCAACTCCTGGTAGTCTCCACCAGATGGCGCATCTTCATCTCTGCGACCCCATTTTGTTGAGGGGTGTGGGCGCAAGAGAGCTCTCTCCGGATGCCGTGTTTCCAGCAGAAAGAAGCAAACACGTTAGAGGTAAACTCCCCCCCCCCCCCCATTATCACTTCGCAGTTTCTTCACCCTCAGGTTCAGCCTCCCCTCCACAAGTTCCTTCCACTCCTGGAACTTCTCAAACACCTCCGCCTTCTCCCTCATGAAGTAAACCCTTGTGTAGCGGGTGTAGTCATCCACCAAGATAAGCGCATACTTGTTTCATCTATAACTCAGGGTGGCGCATGACCCCATCACATCAGCGTGTACGCACTCAAGAGGTGCCTTAAACCTGGTCTCCGACTTGTCAAATGAAAGTCGATGTAACTTTCCAAACTGACAGCCCTCACACGCATGGCCGTCGCCGCAAGAAGAGAGATTAGGCAGGCCGCTCACTAGACCCTTAGTATTCATCATCTTCAACTTGTCCATCCCCATATGACCTAGTCTCTCATGCCAGATCGATGCGCTGTCGTTAGTCTTCAGCTTGTCCACGTAGGCATTTGCAGAAAGAACATACAAATCTTTCACCCCTCCCGGTGAGCGTGACATCAGCATCACCTGAAGACAGGTTCTTCAGGAACTTCACCTCCTTCGGTCCGAACAACACGTGGTATCCTGCACCCACTGTATTCGCAATCGAGAAGAGGTTCTTCTTCATGCCAGACACATGATACACACTCTTCAGTGTGACCGGCTTCTCTTCGCTTCCCAGGGACACCATCCCTTCTTGCTCCACAGGATGCACCGTATCATCCGCAGTGATGATGGCATCAGTTCACCATATGTCTTCAAGGAGGCAAACTTAGACACATCTCCAGTGAGATGGTGCCCGCAACCGGAGTCCACTATCCAGTCATTCTCAAAGTTGACGGAGGCTAAAGCATCGACCAACGTTGCCGTCATCTCAGCCAGAAAGCAGTTGTCTCCGCCTTCACCACCCTGGTGACCTCCACCTCTCGCTCCACCTCTCCAGTGGCCTCCTTCTTTCTCAGCAACATGACCGACCTTCAGATTTGACCGACAGTCCTTTGCCATGTGCCCGTACTTCTTGCAAGCAAAGCAAAGAGATCTCCCCTCTCATCACGAGCAGGGAGGAACTTCCCCTTATCTCCTTGAGAGGGCATTGAAGGTCCATCTCCGGAGTTCTTCTTCTTCTTGTCCCAGGTCTTCTTCTTGCCTGAGAACAACACATCGCTATCTCCCCCTGAGATAGACACTCCTACCATCTGCTTCGCCAGGCTCTCCTGTGACGACAACAGGTTCTCCAGCTCCAGTAAGGAGGGTTGAGTAGCCCATCATTGAACAGAAGTAACAAACGCAATATACTCATTCCGCAAGCCTCGGAGTATATGCCTCTTCAACTTCGCCTCAGAGATCGGCTCATCAGGATCCAAAGCTGAGATCTCAGCACACAAGTTCTTCACCTTCAGAAAGAAGGTGGAAATTGACAACTCTCCTTGAGTGGACCGCGCCAACTCATTCTCCAGGAACTGTAGCCGCGCTACATTCTTCTTGTTGAACAGCCCATCGAGGGCTTTCCAGACACCAGACGCTGACTTGCAACCTTCAGAGTGAACTCCGCCTTGGCGTTAGTCTTCCTCCAAGCTCTAATAGCTGGACCATTGTCTCCGGCAGCTACGACTTCCTCTTGCTCATTTCCACCAACGACCTCTCATAGGTTCTCTCCAAGCAGGTAATTTTCCACACAAGACTTCCACTTCTTGTAATTTGTCTGAGTAAGTAACTCAATGCCAAGACCTCTCGCATAGCCTCCTCCGCCGTCCATCTTGGTTGCCTAGTACTTGTAACTCAGTGCTTGTTCCAACTTCCCTCTGATACCATGTGAAATTTTCAAGATCTATGGAACACTGAGACAAGCACACCAAGAATGGACAAGTAAACAACTCGTTATTGCTTGGTAAAATAGTTACAATGGTTTACAAGTAACTAGACTGAATACAAGTCGCATACAACTTGAATTACAACAGCCGAATACAAATAGAAAACAACTGGTCGCGAACCGAAGTCCGCTTCTCCTCTACTCGCCACCGCTAGCGCTAGTGCTACCGCCGACGCTATCTCCAAAACCGCGCCAGCTCGCTGCCCGCACACACCTCAGACGAGACCGCTGATGCAGACCGCCAAAACTCACAAGCCGCTACCGCCTGCGCTAGCCGCTACCGCCCGCGCTAGCTTCTGACTTCACACAACTCGTGAACCTTGTTCTAGGTCGCTCCGAACTCACTCTGAGTTCTCTCTCCCACTTGAGACCGCCCAGTCAGCCGCCCAGGCTCTCCTGCGAACTCAATCCAAGTTCGCTCTTGCTTGAGATCGCCTATTCAGACCGCCCAAGTCGTCACTTGTCTCTGATTATGCTTTGTAGGGGAATTGCCCCCTATTTATAGGATCCGGAGCCGCCACCAGAAAGCGGAGCTACCGCCGGCACCCTACAAATGTTGTTATTATTTCTCCCATCTGTTTTTAGCTCTCGGATGCTGAAGTATTGTGATATCTGTTTTAACTTATCCGCAGTTTGCTTGTTGTTGTTTTGGGTCACAGTCTCGAATTTATTTTGCTGGGAGGTTTGTTTGGACATTCTGTTTTTTAGCTTAATTTGTGCCAATTTCTTGGGTGCAAGCCCAACTGTTGATGCTTGCCCAGTTCTTGGTTGTGTGCACAGTTGTTGTTACGTCCATTGATGTTTCTGTGTGCTGGATTGCTCGCTGCAAACATGCTTATGCCTTACTTTTCTGTTGCAATTTTTTATGAAATTAATAAAATAAAACTTTTAATAAAAATTATGTATATAAAAGAAGTCTTTTTTTTGTGTTCCTAGCTATACGACCATAGGATAGATTAATCTGCACCGTCTGATCCAACACCCTATTTAATCTAGGAAATGTTAGGTTAATTTAGTAATATGTCCGCGCGTGTCAGGACCGACTCGGAACGACCCAACGGGTTACGTGTCACTAGGGTTAGGCTCTACGCTGGAGATACTATAAATACTCATTCCACATGTTGATGAGGTATTGTGGACTATCTTGAGCGGAGCCTCAACATTCTCAAGATAGGAAATTAGGTTTTCGCTCCTGTCCGTCCGCTCTCCCGCTCGCAAATCTCTTCCGCCGCTCGCGATTCCTGCAGTTTTCCCGTCGATCGATCGAGAAGGAGATCGCAGATCTGCTTGTTTCACGTCGCAGATCGCAGATCTGCTTGTTTCACGTCTCCTGTACGAGGCGGTCTGCCACAGAAGCAGAAGGATCAGACAAATACTGGATTGGATCCGAAGTTTCCCGATCGTCTTCGCGCAAATCAGGTGACTTTATTTCAGTTTTTCTGTTCTAGTTTTCTGCTGCAATGTCGAAGAAAAGTGCGCTCGACGTTACAAAGCTGCAATCGTTCAACGCGTTCGATTTCCTCAGTTGGAAAATACAAGTCCAGCTAGGAATGAAGGAACGCGGAATCTTCTACACTGTGCAGAGTGACTTTGCGTCTTCTAGCGAGGGCGTAGACGAATATCAGTGGGACAAGGATGAGGATTTCTGCAGGGACTACCTGTTGAATTCCCTCAATCCTCGTCTCGCACTGACCTACCACGCTTACAAGACTGCAAAGGAGATCTGGGATCGTCTCAACGCGCATTTTCAGAAGGAGGAGGTGTTGTCCAAATCGCTCATTGGGGAGAAGTTTTTCAACTTCCGCCTCAAAGCGAACCTGCCGATCACCTCCCAAATCATAGAGCTGGAAAATCTGCGCAACAAGCTGGAGGACGATCAGTCGAAGATGGACGACAATCTGTTCGTGTACTTGATCCTGAGCAAGCTACCTGCGGAGTGGCTGACATTCAAGACGGAGATGCACAGACGGAAGGAGAAGATTACTCTGGATGAACTCAAAAGGTTCATTCACATCGAGGACCAGAACATTGCTGGAAAGAGCGCGGAGCAGGTTGCTCAGCCCCCACAGGCTGTCAACTTCGTTTCTCGACCTAATAAGCCTCCTCGGAAGCCCCCGGTACCTAAAGTTGACCCTCCTGCCCAGTTGGCTGTCAAGAAGCCTTCCCTCAAAAGGAAGAAGGGTAAATGCAACAACTGCGGCAAATGGGGTCACTGGGCTGCTGATTGTAGGGGTCCGAAGAAGCAAAAGGATGAAGCTCCACCTCAGGCGGCAAACATGGTGGTCGATACTTCTGATCCCAAGTCCTTTGTGGCTATGATCGGGAGCAATCACCGCAGTGCGTCTTTTGAGTGGTGGCTGGACAGCGGTCCTACCTGTCACGTTACAAATGACAGAGGTCTTCTCACTGACGTCAGAGCAGTCCGAGACAGAGTTGAGAATTGCAATGGAGGAGCAACAGTCGTCACTCATGCTGGGACGGCAAAGCTCGTCCTCTCTTCAGGTAAAATTTTAATTTTGCAAAATGTTATATTAGTTCCTAATTTAATCAAAAACTTAATTTCTATGAGTTTGTTAGATAAGTCCGGAATGTCCTTCACAACCATTAGCGGTAGAATAACACTGTCTGTTAATTCACATTACTTTGGTTGTGCTTACTTAATCAATGGAATGTATAGACTTAGCCTAGAAAACGAGTGCATAAATCAAGTGAGTTCGTCTCTGTTAGATCCAAAGCTACTTCACAATAGACTTGGACACGTTCACTACAAGAAGATGCGCGATCTAACTAAGAGTCACAACATTCCGTTAGATTTCTCTATTCGATTTGATAGGTGCGAGGTTTGTGCCCAGACTAAAATAACTAGAAACCCTTACAAAACCGTTTCTAGGAGCACACAACTTTTGGAATTGATTCATTCCGACCTCTGTGACTTTCGGAGTCATGCCACTAGAGGGGGAAAGAAGTATCTAATTACCTTCATTGACGATTTCTCCAGATTTTGTCATGTCTACCTATTGAAATCGAAAGACGAGACATTCGAGACCTTCAAAATCTTCAAATCTCGGGTAGAAAACCAGTTAAATCTGAAGATTAAGAGACTTAGAAGTGATCGAGGAGGAGAATACACTGCAACTGAGTTTAGGGAGTTCTGTGCCACTGAGGGCATAATCCTTGAAACTACAGCTCCTTACTCACCCCAATCAAATGGCGTTGCTGAGCGTAAGAATAGAACTTTAACAGAGATGTTAAATTCTATGCTCCTGACCGCTGGCATGCCCAATTCCTTCTGGGAGGAAGCAGTCCTTACTGCAAATCACATTCTGAATAGAGTGCCTCACTCAAAGCTCAGTTCTACTCCTTATGAGCTATGGCACGGTCATCCGTGTAGATATGACACTCTTAAGACTTGGGGCTGTATCGCCTATATGCGTATACAAGACCTTAAAAGACCTAAGGTGGGACCTAGAATGACAACCTGCGTCTATCTAGGCAGTGCAGAAGACAGTGCAGCTGACCGATTTCTGGATCTATCCACTAATTCAGTGATAGAGTCTAGAGATGCTATCTTCTTTGAGCATAAATTTATCAAAGATCATGGCTTGACCGTTCCTGGATCTACTGACATGATCTCAGAGTCTACGGTAGAACCCGAAGCTGGCCCCTCTGGCACTGCTCCCCAACCTCTAGAGGTCGAATCTATTCCTCTTAGAGTATCTACAAGAGATAGAATCCCTAAGGATTTTGGTGAGAACTTCGTCACCTACCACTTAGAGGATGATCTATTTTCCTATCAGGAAGCGATGAGATCGAGAGATGCGTTAATGTGGGCAAAAGCCATCGACGATGAGATGAACTCGCTGCTACAAAATAATACCTGGCATCTAGTGGACCTACCGAAAGGAGCTAAAGTCCTGGGATGCAAATGGGTACTGAAGAAGAAACTACATAGCGATGGGTTTATAGCCAGATACAAAGCACGTATAGTAGCTAAGGGTTATAAACAACAAGGGGGAATCGACGTCTATTCACCTGTGTGTCACCTATCTACCATTAGAATTCTTCTAGCCTTAGCCTCTATTGAGAATTTCATCGTCCATCAGATGGACGTGAAAACAGCCTTTTTGAATGGAGAGCTAAATGAAGAGATCTACATGACACAACCTGAAGGTTATGTCCATACAAGATCTAAAGGATAAAGTGTGCAAACTTGATAAATCTATCTATGGGCTAAAACAAGCACCTAAGATGTGGCACATGAAGTTTGATCAAGTGGTAAAGAGCTTTGGATTTCAGTCCAGTCTCTCAGACAAGTGTCTCTATTACCGCTCGATGTCAAACTAAACAGTCATCATATGCCTATATGTGGATGACATGTTGATCCTGGGGTCAGACCTAGCTGTCGTGAGGGATATTCAGTCCGCTCTCGCCAAAGCGTTTGATATGAAGGACCTTGGTCCCGTCGATATCATACTAGGTATGAAAGTAAGAGTAGACAAGGGATGTGTCACTCTGAGTCAAGCTCACTACATAGAGCAGATTCTTAATACCTGGGGTTATAAAGATTGTAGGCATGTTGAAACACCCACTAATCCGAACGTCAAGCTGTGTCCGAATGAAGGAACAAGCGTTGATCAAGTCAAGTACTCAAAGATCATTGGAAGTCTCATGTACGTCACAAGCTGCACTAAACCTGACATTGCTTTCTCCGTAAGCATGCTAAGTCGTTTTACCAGTAGTCCAGGCAAAGAGCATTGGGATGCCCTAGATAGGCTGATGAAGTACCTAAAAGGTACTAAAGACCACGCTCTGTGCTACACTGGTCACCCTCCTACTTTGGAAGGGTACTCTGATGCCTCCTGGTGTTCAGAAGTTTCAAACAGCAAGTCCACAAGTGGATTTATATTCGCATTGGGTGGCGCTGCAGTTACTTGGAAGTCCAAGAGACAGACTTGCATAGCTTTGTCGTCTATGGAAGCCGAGTTATTTGCCTTAGCTTCAGCTGGTGAAGAGGCAGACTGGATCAGAAATTTGATCTTAGACATTCCCTTTTCTAGAGTTCAAATCAATTCTTTAAGCCTATACTGTGATAATCAGGCTGCAGTCCAAGTTGTTAAGAATGTCCTCTTTAACACTAAGAGACGACTTGTACGACTGAGACACGCCCTATTGAATTATCTTAAAGAACAAGGCATTATTACTTTGGTCGTTGTGCGATCGAAGGATAATCTAGCTGATCCACTGACAAAAGGAATGCCCCGAGACCGTTCAATCAAAACAGTGGGGGAAATGGGACTTAAAGCGGTTTGAAACCAGCCTAAGTCCGAATGTTTTGATTCCTTCCTTTGTCAAATCTAGCATATTGTGCTCCGTTGGTGTTTTGGTTGCTGAGTACAAATTTCTGGTTGGTTGTTTCATTCCACATTTGATGATAACAACCTCATCCAGATTCGTCTTCCTTAACTTGGAGGAGAGTGTTATTCCACATTTGATAACACGATCTAACTTGTTTTGGACCTTCTCCTGTTAATTGGTTCCATTCCACATTTGATGAGTTCCAATTAACCCTAGAAGAACAGTAACCAGGATATCACACATAGGAACACAGATATAGCTGCGTTGTCCAGAAGTCTGAAATCGTTTCGTTTGGAAACAATCAATAGATTCTGCGGTGATAACTGAAATACTCTACAAAATATCCTCTTAACTTAATTAAAGTACTATGTTCTTATATGTAGAACTAGATACATGTAGTTCTTCCATAATTGAATTCATTCTGAATGAAATTCTCTGTTGGAAATTACAGGAGCTGCTGCTGCAGGAGGAGCACATGCAGACTGGGATCCTGAGAAGGATGACCTGCTGGATGATGACTACTAGAGTATATGTTTGGTTTACTTTCTTTGGCCTAGAGCACTGTTTAGCTCTTTTCCTTTACCTATTTTTGTTTGGACTATTTTTATGCTCTTTTGTTAGTCACGAGACACTAGGTCTTCTGGCACCTATTTCTCTGATTGTACTCTTGACTTTTATGTGATGCTGCTTGGTTTATGCTTTATACTTATACGTGCATACATACTACTGTCTTCTTTCAGTCCAATATATTATAACAGGTACTTACGGACACGGTTGTGTAATGAGTCGAACTGGTTGAACACTACACACACCAACCCTTTTTTCCAACGTCGGTATACCGCGGACATATGAGGAGATTGTTAGGTTAATTTAATAATATGTCCGCGCGTGTCAGGACCGACTCGGAACGACCCAACGGGTTACGTGTCACTAGGGTTAGGCTCTACGTTGGAGATACTATAAATACCCATTCCACATGTTGATGAGGTATTGTGGACTATCTTGAGCGGAGCCTCAACAGGAAATACTCGGATCGAAACCGTCACTCCTCTCCGCGCGACCCTCCTTCTATCCAGTCTCATTCCGATCCCAAACCCTCGTGCCTCATCTGAATCCTGTTGCCGCCTCGGCTGATTCTTGTCATTGCCTCCGCAAAGTCCCGTGCCTCCAGCAGCTACCTTTCTCCAATCTGAAGTTTATACATGTCGATCAGATGGTCGAGGTCAATCTTACTTCCATTCAGTTTACGACCTGTTTTCTCCCGATCTTAAAGTGAATCCTATATATATGGCCGTGACAGAGCTTGGCAGCCAACCAATCGGTGAGGGCTGGACTTAGGCTCCGTTTGAGAGAGCTGGAAAAGCTCTATTCCAACCGCCAGAGTTGTTTTATAGCTGTTTGGGAAGGGTGCTCTTTAATAAGCGCGTTTTTAAAACCTACGTATTTGGCTCTATTCAAAAATCTCTCGAGGCCCCGGTTAAAAAATCGCGTATTCATTCACGCGGTTTTCTATTCGCGTGAAGCTCTCCTCCCCGATCTCGTCTCTGGACCCCTTTTCGCCCCATCTCCGACATTTCTTCCCTTCCGACGTCGATCCCGTCTCTGGACCCTTTTTCGTCTCCGGAGGTTCTGCACCCTTCCCCCTCATTCTCCCTCCTCCCCCTCCTCCCCACTCCCCCGTCGACGGAGCGCCGGGATGTGAGATCACTTCTCATCTCTGCCATCGTCGACGGAGCGTCGTGATCGAGCCAACCAGCGAGAAGCTTCTGCACCCTTCGCCGAAGCCGGTTGTGGTCGCCGAAAGTTCTGCACCCTTCCCCCTCACTCTATTAACAAATCAGCTCTATTCAAGCACTAACTTTTCAATCCAGCAAAATTTGAATAAAGCAGTTCTCTTAGCTGAATTTTATATCATATGAGTAGACAAATATACGTGAAATTCTTAATTTCTTGTTTGTATACAATTTGAATAAAGTAGTGTACGTTATGCACGCCACGTCATTATTAGTACAAAATACGAGGTGCAATTTTCAACCGTGCTGTATAAAATGTTCCGCACGTCTTCTATATAATAAAAAAATACTAATATTCGGGGCTTGATTGTCATTTCTTTCTGAAAATAACTATCGACTCCGCTCACTGTCCAAGTCGCAATTGGCTCTCTTGTGTCTTCGTAAAGCTCCGCACGTGCAGGTCTCCTGTTCCGTGTAGAAGGCGATAGCGTTCACATAGTTTTTATCGTGAATATTTCGATGTAATTAAGTAATAATATTTATTGGGCGCTGATATCTACGCTACAGTTTTGACTATCCGCACTTTATTTATATGAGCTCTTAAGCGTGTACATGCATTTTTTGGAAAAATTTTCAACACAGAAAGTTGTAGATCTCGTCGAGATCTACAACTTTTGTGTAAAGTTGAACACTTTTCCTAAAAATGCAAGCACAAGACGTATTGCCGCCCTGATTGAAACATGACGCAACTATAGTGAATTTTTTGAAATACGCCTTGTATATGCATTTTTAGGAAAAGTGTTTAACACGAAAATTGTAGATCTCAATGAGATCTACAACTTTCGTGTTGAACACCTTTCCTAAAAATGCATGTACATGACGTATTTCCAAAATGCGCGTAATAACTCATACACAATGTGTTGATAGCCAAAACTGCAGTGCGGATATCAGCACCCTATTTATTTGATAGTTTCAATTCAGGGTCTGTTTGGGAGAGTTGTTGCGGATTGAAAAGCTGCTGATTGAACAGAGCTCTTTACACAGAGCTCTTTGAGGAGCTGTTTTGAAAAGCTGCAGGCTGTTTGGATGGTCTGTGTATAAGCGCTGATTGAACAGAACTTTTTCAAAATACTGTTTGGTAGAACAGCTTTTTGAGAGCTTTTTCAAAAAATTGTTTGGTCGAACAACTTTTTAAAAATTCCTATTATAAGAAATAAATAATAATAATAAATAATATTAATAATATTTAGAGATTCCTGGAGAAAATTTTTTACAGTAATTTCCTGTTGGACGGAGGAGGAGAAAATCTGCTCCATGAACAGTGACTGCTGGTGCGTACGTACATAAAATTTTTCCTATTATAAAATTTCCTGTAGAAAAATTCATAGCTCGCCGGAAAACTCATTTATCACCGTGGGAGGAGGCCGGAGGGGGAGGAGGCCGGAGGGGGAGGCGGGGAGGGGGGAGGAGGGAGGAGGGGGGAGGAGGGGGGAGGAGGGAGGAGGGAGGAGGAAGGAGCTTTTTTCCATGGCTGCTGGAGGGGGGAGGAGGAGAAGGTCTGGCATCGCCATGGCTGCTGGAGGGAGGATGACCGGAGGAGTGGAGGAATCGCCGAGATCTTGCTGGAGGGGATGTCGTCGGGAGTGAGATCTTGCTGGAGGGGATGTCGTCGGGAACGAGATCTTGCTGGAGGGGATCGAAGGGAGTCGGCCACGAACGAGTCGAATTTTTTTTGGGCCTGGAACTCGGGAAGACGACGGGAGCGAGGGCAAAAGACGCGATCGAGAATTGATTTCCGGAGCGCTAAACGTGGGGGGTCTCGGGCTTCCTAAAAATCAGCTCTGGCAGGATTTTCAAGGAAGTGATTTTGAGGGAGTTGTCCTTCCAAACAACCTAAAATCAGCTCTGGCGGCTGGAATAGAACTTTTCCAGCCGCCAGAGCTGCGCCAAACAGAGCCTGATGGTTCCGATTCATTTAATGATGTTAATTAGGCAAAAATATTTTATATGGCATATTTAGATTATAATATTTATTTTATGATCGTTAATTTTTTCTTATTTCTAAGCATGTCTGACGCACATCCTTGCGTCAATCACGCACCTCAACAACATGACTTGTGTTTTGCTCGGGTGAAGAAAAACCAAAGCGCAAGTCTGGATGTACACCCGTATGTCCAAACACCCGATCATCATTGCATAGAGTGCATGCCAACCTACACTGTTGAGATTGAAGTGAGGTTAAAGGGGGGGTAGGCGAGTGGGGTGCTCCCAGGCGAGTGGAGGATGGAGCCAGGCGAGTGGAGTGAGGGTGGCCGGCGAGTCCAATGGCTGGCAAGTGGGTTCTTGTTCCTTGCCGAGTGGAGAAGTGAAGGGGGGGCTGCTGTTCTTGTTCCTTGCCGAGTGGAGAAGTGAAGGGGGGGCTGCTGTTCTTGTTCCTTGCCGAGTAGAGAAGCAGGAGGAGGGGGGCTGCTAGGTGGTTTGCCGAGTGGAAGCTAGGTGGGGGGCGAGTGCACCTAGAGAGGGGCTGCCTTGTGTAGTGGGCGAGTGGAGCCATGCTAGAGGGGCGAGTGGAGGATGATGTGAGGTGGCTGCCGAGTGGACATGTGCATGCAAGTGAAGTGCGGCCTTGTTGTGGGCTTCCATGTGAAGTGTGCGAGTGGAATGTTGGGGAGGGGATTGTGCATGTGTTGTGGTGTATGCACCCCCTCCCCCCCCCCCCCCCCCCCCCTCTTTGTGTGTTTACTATAAATACCCCCCCCCCCCCCCCCCCATGTGCGAGCTAATGCTAATGCGAAAAAGAGGAGAGAGAGAGAGTAGAGGTGAAAGAGAAGAGTTGAGAGAGTGGGAGTGTGCCTACACCCCAGGAGACCCCAATCCATACCTCAGCGAGAGGTGGAGAGTGCAGAGTGCACTGTGAAGGGGAGAGTGGAGAAGCGGACCTTGTCCGCGACAAGTTGTTTTTTTATATATCATTCAGCTGACGTGAATCAAAGTGGATGCACCTTGTAGTCAGCTTCTTCTTGTTGTAATTCAATTGCCTAGTATAAAGAGTTCTTCGTTGTTTGTTCATCGTTGGTTCCTTGTGACTGGTAGCATACGAAAATTTAACATGGTATCAGAGCTAGGTTGGTGAAGCGTTGTGTGCTATCGAGGTTCAAGCTTGACATCCAAGATGGACGGCGGAGGAGGATATGCGAGAGGACTAGGCATTGAGCTGCTCACCCAAACCAACTACAAGAAGTGGAAGTCATGCATGGAGAGCTACCTGCTTAGAGAGGACCTATGGGAGGTCGTTGGAGGAGAAGAGCAGGCAGAAGTGTTTCCTATCGATGACAATGGTCTAGCTGTGAGAGCGTGGAGGAAGACCAACGCCAAGGCGGAGTTCACCTTGAAGAGAGCTATCTCTCCTGACTTGTTCGACCATATCATGGGATGCAAGTCAGCGTCAGAGATCTGGAGTGCCCTTGATGGGCTATTCAACAAGAAGAACGTAGCACGACTACAGTTCCTGGAGAATGAGTTGGCGCGGTCCACTCAGGGAGAGTTGTCGATATCCACCTTCTTCTTGAAGGTGAAGAACTTATGTGCAGAGATCTCGGCCTTGGATCCTGATGAGCCGATCTCTGAGGCGAAGCTGAAGAGGCACATACTCCGAGGTCTGCGGAAGGAGTATGTTCCGTTTATCACATCTGTGCAAGGATGGGCTAATCAGCCCACCTTACTGGAGTTAGAGAACCTGCTGTCGTCACAGGAGAGCTTGGCGAAGCAGATGGCAGGAGTGTCTATCTCAGGTGGAGATAGCGAGGCGTTGTTCTCAGGCAAGAGGAAGCCTTGGGACAAGAAGAAGAAGAACTCCGTAGATGGACCTTCAACGTCCTCTCAGGGAGCTAGGGAGAACTTTCTCCCTCCATATGACCAGAGGGGGAGACCCCTTTGCTTTACCTGCAAGAAGTATGGGCACATGACAAAGGAGTGTCGGTCTAATCTCAAGGCCGGTCATGTTGCTGAGAGAGAGGAAGACCACCGAAGAGGTGGTGACCATCAGAGAGGTGGTGGAAGAAGAGGAGGAAGAGGTCGAGGTCACCAGGGTGGTGAAGGCGGTGACAACTGCTTCTTGGCTGAGATGACGGCAACGTCAGTCGATGCCTTAGCCTCGGTCAGCTTCGAGAACGGCTGAATAGTGGACTCCGGTTGCAGGCACCATCTCACTGGAGATGTGTCTAAGTTTGCCTCCTTGAAGGCATATGGTGGAACTGATGCTATCATCACGACGGATGATACAATGCATCCAGTTGAGAAGGAAGGGATGGTATCCCTGGGAAGTGAAGAGAAGCCCGTGACACTGAAGAGTGTGTATGACGTGTCGGGCATGAAGAAGAACCTTTTCTCGGTTGCGAATGCAGTGGATGCAGGATACCACGTGCTGTTCAGACCGAAGGAGGTGAAGTTTCTGAAGAACCTGTCTTTAGTTGATGTTAATGTCACGCTCACCGGGAGAAGGGTGAAGGACTTGTACGTTCTCTCTGCAAGTGCCTACGTGGACAAGCTGAAGACCAACGACAGCGCAGCGATCTGGCATGAGAGGCCAGGTCACGTAGGGATGGACAAGCTGAAGATGATAGCGGCGAAGGGCCTGGTGTCTGGCCTGCCCAATCTCTCTTCTTGCGGCGATGGTCATGTGTGTGAGGGCTGTCAGTTTGGAAAGTCACATCGACTTCCATTTGACAAGTCGGAGACCAGGTGTAAGACACATCTTGAGTGCGTACACGCTGATGTGATGGGGCTGTGCGCTACCCTGACGTATGGAGGAAACAAGTATGCGCTTGTCTTGGTGGATGACTACACTCGCTACACGTGGGTGTACTTCATGAGGGAGAAGGCGGAAGTGTTTGAGAAGTTCCAGGAGTGGAAGGAACTGGTGGAGGGGAGGCTGAACCTGAGGGTGAAGAAGTTGAGAAGTGATAATGGGGGGGGGGGGGGAGTTTACCTCTAACGCTTTCAACTCTTTCTGCAGGAAATTCGGCATCCGGCGAGAGCTCTCCTGCGCCCACACCCCTCAGCAGAATGGGGTGGCAGAGAGGAAGATCCGCCATCTGGTGGAGACAACCAGGAGTTGGCTACATGCCAAGAGCATTCCCAAAGCCTTATGGGCGGAGGGAATGACATGTGCCACCCATGTGATCAACCGGCTACATCTGAGTCCCAACAGGATGGTGTCTCCACACCAACTCATGTTCGGGGAGAAGCCAGATGTGAGTCACATGAGGGTGTTTGGCTCAACCTGCTTCGTGCACGTTCCAGAGGCTGAGAGAACCAAGTTGGAGCCGAAAGCGAGGAAGTGTGTCTTCATCGGCTACGACGAGAGGAAGAAGGGATGGAAGTGCATGAACCCGCAGACCCACAAGTTTGTCGTCTCGCGCGACGTTGTGTTTGACGAATTGATCTCGTATCAGGGAGTCTCTTCTGTGGTGCTGCCGGAGAGTGGAGAATCAAGCAGGGAAGGAGAAGAGAGAGTCACTGAGGACTCTATGGTGGAGTTGGAGGTATCTCCAAGTGCCCCGTCGCCATCTGGCTCATGGGGAGCTTCTGGCTCAGGTGGAGCTTCAAACTCTAAAAGCAGGGGGAGCGCTGCTTCAAGAGAAGTTGAAGGAGGAGCTGGAGAGGAGGAGTCTACTGGAGTGGTAGAAAGTGGCCAAGCCTTGAGGAGGTCGAAGCGGAACATCGTCCCGCCTGCTCGTTATAAGGAGGGGAACTTCGTGAGTTTGGTCTCTTACTTCTTCGCAGGACCACTCGACGAGAGGGAACCTGCCCGCTTTGAAGATGCTGTAGGCACTAAGGAGTGGGACGTGGCCATGTATGAGGAGATGGAGGCCCTGAAGAAGAACGAGACATGGGACCTTGTTCCCATGGTGGAGGGCATCAAGCCTGTCACCTGCTAGTGGGTGTACAAGGTGAAGAAGAGAGCTGGTGGAGAAGTGGAGCGGTACAAGGCTAGGCTTGTCGTGTAACATCCCCAATTCTACTAGACCCCTAGTGTGAGAATGGGGAGCTCAAAGGGTGGGATGAGGGGCCTTGAGGACCCCTTAGGATGAGAATTTTGCTAAGGCACACCTAAAGTCCCAATCAGATAGGACCCAAGCTACTAAGGAGGGCCAATTGGCCACCCAACACTACAACAAACTGCACCTGTTGTAAGGACTGAAATATAACTAAAACACAGTTTGTTACTAATAGTTATATTTAGTAACAAATTTTTTTTGTTGTTACAAAAAAGTACATTTTTTAACGAATATTTTAAATTTTGTTACAATAATAATTAATTCGTTACTATAACTGTAAGTATTTGTAACAACACTAATATTACGTTACAAATAGAAAAATTTTCTCACAATAAGTATCAATTGTAACCACATCATGAAAGTTTTTTGTGACAAATGCATTGTCCTTACTAATAGTAATATTTTATTATTAAAGTTTTGTTACAAAAAATATATCATATTTTATTTTCAATTTTTGTACTATTTTATTATCAAAGTTTTGAATTATTTTTTTTTTTGAAAAAAAAAATTGTATGCGCGCGACAGTCGTACCCCATCTCGATAGTGTTCTAACGCGGCGACAGTAATCCTACAGCTCGCAAACGTAACATCCGTGCGCGGCTGTCGCAGATATGTGGTACTATTGCGACATGTATTTTTGCGCGCACGGTATTTTTTATAAATCTTTAACTTTTTATAAAAGTTTTTGTGCCTTTCTCCCCATGCAACTCTCTCTCTCTCTCACATGAATGAATGAATTAAATATACGGATGAAAATTTCCCTCCATAAAATTTTGAACAAAATAAAACTAAAAATTAAAAATATATTAAATGTAAAAATGAATGCAAATTAATATGACATTAATTTTTTAATATAATTTTGGAATTAAAATAAAATCACGCACGAACCCGCGTGCACGCAAATGCACTCTCGCGCGCACGCAAATGCACTCTTGCGCGCACACAAATGCACTCTCGCGCGCACGCGAATTCACTCTCGTGCGTGTACTTTCCTTTTTTTTGCTTGAGAGCTAGCGTGTATTGCATGTGTCGGGGCTCAAACACAGACACATGCACAAACACACACAGACACGGACAACCAAACACACAAACATCCATTTGCGAGCTGTGGCAATGTCTTTCACGTACGGCCGCCGCCGTTGTCGCCCCTCTCTTCGACGGTCGGCGCCGCCGTCGCCTCTCTCTTCCACGGCCACCGCCATCGTCGTTCTCTTTCTCGGCCGTCGCTCGAGCACGTGCTTTTCACTCGGATGCGCGTTTTATTTCCCGAGCACACTTTTTTTTTCAGTCGTGCACTAGCTCTATATTTTTTGCTCGGGAGCATAAATAAATTTGTCAGCGCACACGTTTTTTGCTCTGGAGCTAGCGTTTTAATGAAAATATATGTCATATATATATATATATTGATTGATGGATGACACGTGTTTTAATGAAAATAAATGTGTAATGAAATTTATAAATACATGTCAAATCAATTCATAAATACAACGTGTTGTTCAATAAAATTTACTTTTTAAATAAAATTTACTTTTTAAATAAAATTTATGTTTTTTTTAAATAAGAATTACCCCCGCTCAATTTTGTCCGCTCTCAGGAGCTCGATCAACTGACAGTGCACATGAGGCCCATGTTCCCCGCTCGACAATACCCTCCGCCTCGACATTGCCCGACAGTGCACATGAGTTTTAAATAAGATTTATGTATTTTAAATAAGGTTTATCCGTTTATGTATTTTTAAAAGTAAGAATTACCCCGCTCAATTTCGTCCGCTCTCAGGCGCTCGATCAACTGAATAAAAAATAATTGAATATTAATTTAATTTTCTCACCGGACACAAACACACGCGCACACACACGCACACAGAGACATAGACACAGACACAAACATAGACACACACACACATAGCTAGAGATCACATATACACAGACACACGCTCACACAGAGACAGACACAGACAAACACAGACAGACACAGACAGACACAGACACACATAGCTAGAGATCACACAGACAAACACAGACACACAAACACAGACACAAACAATCACATGCACACACACATACACAAACACAGACACAGACAAAAACATAAACACAGGCACATACAATCACATGCACACACACAGTCACAGACACACACACAGACACAAACAGACAAAGATAGGCACAAGCAGACAGACACAGGCACACAAACACAGACACACACATATACACAAACACAGACACAAACATAGACACAGACACAAACACAGACACACACACATAGATAGAGATCACACAGACACGGACACACGCTCACACAAAGATAGACACAGACAGACACAGACACACATAACTAGAGATCATACAGACGGACACAGACACACAAACACAAACACAAACACAAACACACAGACACAGATACAGACACAGACACACATACACACAAACACAGACATAGACACAGACACAGCACAAACATAGACACATACATAGATCGACATAGACACATACAATTACATACACACACAGTCACAAACACACACACACAATCACACACACACACACACACAAAGACACACATAGACACACAAACACACACACAGCCATAAACACACACAAACACAGACATACATAGACACACAGACACAGACACACACAGACACATACACAGACACATACACACACAAACACAGCCACAGACAGATACACAGACACACAGACACAGACACATGACAGACACGAACACGTAGACACAGACACATGACAGACACGAACACGCAGACACAGACACGAACACGCGGACGCAGACACAAACACGCAGACACAGACACGAACACGCATACACAGACACAAACACGCAGACACAGACACGAACACGCAGACACAGACACGAACACGCAGACACAGACACGAACACGCAGACACAAGCGCAGACACAGACACGAACACGCAGACACAGACACGAACACGCAGACACAGACACGAACACGCAGACACAGACACGAACACACAGACACGAACACACAGACACACATACACGAACACACAGACATGAACACACAGACACACAGACACGAACACACAGACACACAGACACGAACACACAGACACACAGACACGAACACACAGACACACAAACACGAACACACAGACACACAGACATAAACACACAGACACACAGACACGAACACACAGACATGAACACACAGACACACAGACACGAACACACAGACACACACACACACGACACACACACACACACAGACACACACACACAAACACACAGACACACAGACACACAGACACACAGACACGAACACACAGACACACACACACACAGACACACACACAGACACACACAGACACACACACAGACACACACACACACACACACACACAGATAGACACACACACACACACTGATAGACACACACACACACACACACACACACACACACTGATAGACACACACACACACACACAGGTAGACACACACACACTGATAGACACACACACACACACTGATAGACACACACACACTGATAGATACACACACACACACACTGATAGACACACACACACACACACAGATAGATACACACACACACACACACACACACTGATAGACACACACACACACACACACACACACACACTGATAGACACACACACACACACACAGATAGACATACACACACACTGATAGACAGACACACACACACTGATAGACAGACATACACACACTGATAGACACACACAGACACTGATAGACACACACACACACACACACACACACACACACACTGAGACACACACACACACACACTGATAGACACACACACTGAGAGACACACACACTGATAGACACACACACTGATAGACACACACACTGATAGACACACACACTGATAGACACAAACACAGACACAGACACAAACACATAGACACTGACACAAACACAAGCACAAACACAGACATAAACCGCCACAGACATAAACCGACACACACACAATATTCGGCGAGCGGTAACATTTGACGGGCGACATCATTTGGCGGGGAGCATCATTTGGCGGGTGACATCAATCAATCAACAGACGGTATTATTCGGCGGACGACATCAATCAATTGGCACGTGAAAACACGCGCATGTCATATCGATTACTAGAAGACACGCGGTTTAATAAAAATAGATATAAAGAAAGTCATAAATACATGTCATATCGATAAATAATAATGAGTTTAACCACCTCCCTCAACTGGCCGGCCCGCCTCCGGATCGCCATCTGCGCCGCCCACTACAACAAAATGAGGATATAACGATATTTTTTATGCGGCGTTTTTAAAAGCGCCGCAATAAGTTTTTGTTTTGGCGGCGCGTTTATCAGAAAAACGCCGCCAATATAGCATATACGTATTTGGTGGTGTTTTTTTATCAAAGCGCCGCAAAAAATATAAAATATTGGCTGCGTTTTTAATGAAAAACGCCGCCGCAAATTTCCCCCTAAAAATTTAGGAAAATTTCGTTTCCCGGTATCTGTTTTTATTTTGTTAAAACATATACAAGTTGTAATTATTTATCAAATTTTTTCTTTCGTTAAAACATCTGCAAGCGCCATTCCAGGGAAGATTTTTCAGGGACTGATTCGTCTCCCGCTTTGCCCGCCTGGCGCCATTTTAGGGTTAGCTCTTCGTCCTCTCTTGCTTCGCCGGCAGCCCCTTCCCAACCCCACGTCTCACTCACTTCTCAACTCCACATCTCACTAGGGTGGCGGACATGGCTATGTCGTTGTTGGCGTTTGCTCTTCGTTCGCATCCGTTCTTCCCATTATCTCTATCCAAGCGCAAACCCATATCATCCTCTTCGGCGAAAGACTTGAATGTTGTCCTAATGCTAACTCCAGATTCCGACCATTACGGCCCCTCACTCCGCCGCGGTCAGCCACCGACTCCCGTCGGCGCCTGCGGCGACGACTCCGACTCGGATCACTGCTCATCTTTCGACCGTTCGGCTTTCTCACGCACATTCAGTGTAGCCGCCCTTCGAGTCCCTGTGGCGGACTGCTCTGCTATTGAGGATCGCCTCCGCGGCCATCTCCTCAACTGGCCGCGCGTCCGGAACATTGCCCGCATCCCCGGCGACGACATCGAACCCGATATGCGAAATCTTCTCCGAAACGCCGAAGGAGACGGAGGCCAGCGGTTCCTCTCGCTCGCCCGCCGCCCGTCAGTGAATCTGATTTCCAAACGGAGGATCTGCGCCCGGCGCTATACCGGGCCAAACTCGCGAAGGAGTTCAATTACCGAGGGTTTTTGAAGTTTCGGAACTTGGCGAGGATTTCGCGGCCGAAGAAGAAGAAAAAGGCAGAAGGGGAGGGGGTTAGAGGTCACAATAGAGAGCGTAAGTGTGATTATACTGTAGTGGAAGTTCTAAGAGATGGAGAGGAGGAAGATGATGATATGAGTGGCTTGCTTGGTGCTGAGTTCCGTGCTGGAAGGTGGAGAGGCTCCACTAGACTGCTTCTGCTTTATGAACGCCATGCTGATAGAGGTTTTGATGACCTACCTATGGCGGTGAAGGTGGTTGCTAATCTATTTACTTTTGTTTTAGTTTTGAATTTGATGAGAATCATGCTTATGTGGTATATGATTATGATACAGCAGCAGTCATATGAATAATTCCAATCACAACGGTGAAATCACTGTATAGATAGGAAAGACATTGAGAGCAAAGTCTTTTGCTCACATCAGCAGGGAGAATTGTAAAATTACTCTATAGATGTTATTATCTCACATGGTTGTGTTAGTGAGGTTCTTCTAGTTGGGCCCAGATGTTCATACTGTTGTGGATACCCTCCTTCAACTTCTACATCAACATTACTCTTGATCTAGGTAATATTTTACCTGTTCATTCTATTGATGCTAATCGTCTCACAAAAAATCTTCAGCATCTTGAACGCCATGCTCAGGTTACGTTGTGCAAGAAAATTAAGGGGTAAATTGGATAGTGCATTTTTCTCTCAGAATCAATGAATAGAGGCTTCCTTTTTCTTTGGTCGGCTCTTCCTTGAAGCTCTAATTGAGTTCTCCTTCACGTCCCGCCAACTGCAGGCCTGCAACTTCGCCCAAGTTACTATGCATCCAAGGTTTATTTGACTGAATTCCTACATGGGGCTACATTTTGCAAGTTTTTATTTCATGCCGTGAAGGTGCTCGATGTATTGTCCAAATGATGTTTCGTATGGATGAGTTAGTTCGCTTTAGCTCAATTTATTCCTATGCTTCAGTTCATTTTTACTCATCTATATGATGGTGTGTTCAATTTTTTCCATTAAGCACCTGCTACATGAAACATGAAATTCATAAAATTGGTCTGTCATCGTGCTTCCGCTAAGCTATTTATGCTCAAAGGTGTGCTCAGTTTGTTAATTAGATTTCTTATTTTCCTGTAAATTTCAGCTATGTTTTCCTTGGTAATGAAGTTCTAATGCTGAGCTATTTGGGGGAGGCTATTAGAAAAGCATATACAACATAACTAATCATTTCAGTCTAACAAGAAGAGTTAAATAATTCATATCCCTGTTACATTAAAAATATTAGGACTTCAAAACCTCAACTTAAACCATTAAGTGAAGAGTATTGATGTCAAATAATGGCTTGTCTCTGTAACAATGAGTATTGATGTCACTTCAAAATGTAGCTGAAGATGAAGAAAGTGGGAAATGACCGTTGCTCGATTTCAACATACGCCGACTATGGGAAATGGTGCTTTGTTTTTGCAACAATACATAGGTATGTACTCTAAATTTTCTAAAATTCTTATAGTTTGAGTGAGATCGACAGCCATCAGACCACCTGCTATGCTTCCTCCATTTGAAATAGACTTTAGAGTGGCAAAGTGTGTTATTTCCATTCCAATGGGGCACAACTTTGATGCTAGGAATTGCATGAGCGTGGAGTTGATGGTAGTTTTAGTTACGAAATTGAAAAGAAATCATTAATTTCAAGTATTAAATAGTATATTTCTGTCATTAAAACCTGCTCATCATGATTGTCGATAGTGTGCACAAATTAATATGTCTCTTATGTTGTAGCATTTACATTAAATTAATTTTAGGACCTTAAATTAGATTAAAATTGAAATCGACAATAAAACTATTTGGGAAATGAACCTTTTGAGCATATCTTACTCTTAATTTGTTGTCACTATATATCAACATTATGCCTTAACATCAGATTTTCACTAAATTGCACTTTAGTCGTGCACCGGGCTGCCCTTGTAGTTGCAAAAGGATATTAGGGAGCGGGTCTCCTATACTTTCTATCAGGTGTTTAATATTCTTCTTTGTTCCAAACTTGATCATCCTATTACCAATGGAATACTAATGTTATGCTTGACTTCTATTTTGATGACGTCCAATTGATAATTATGTTATATATGATTTTATATCGGATAAGCTCACTACAATATCACTAATTGTTATCTTTATACTTTCAGGAAGTTGATGGTCAACCATTGATTCTCCATCCATTGAGCATGAAGTGACTTCTTCACCATTATGGAAGCTATGATATGCTCCCACCAAGGTTTATAATAGAATCATAGCCTACTCTTAATGCTGAAAGAATAATTTTTGCATTGCTTACCACGATTTTTTGTCTATTTGTTCTTTATCTACTGCTTACTCTTCCAAGTGATGTTTTTTTAATAAAGATGCAGGTTTTGTTTGAAAGTACATAGTGGAGAGTCTAACTTTTGGTTTGAAATTTATTAATAATCCTGTAACATAAATAAAGTTGGATTTTGGCAGAGAAATTTTTGAGATGTTTACTACTGGAGCATGATGTTGCAGAGAATGCGAAGACCAATCATTTAGAAATAAGTGCAGCCTTGGTGATTGCAGGAAAAGCTTGAGAGGAAGGGGTTATAGAAGGTATATCACAAGTTTGGAGATAAATTTACTTTTATTTTATACTTATTTCTACTTAGGTTTGGGACCGGCTTAGAGCTAATATGCATGTTAATCGATGGCTTTGTGGTGGAAACTTAGATTTACTCTTATTTAATACTCTATAGAAGGTCTAAAAACTGAATGTTTCGATCTGCAGAAGGATGATTAGAGCGGAAATGGTGCTTTGACTCAAACACGAGCATGGGCGGAAGACTGCGACACAGAGGAATTGATCAGTTTGTCTATGGGCTTATCGATTGCAAATTTAGACGGGCAGTCCAGTTTTGCTCCCTTTGAGGTTGGTATGATTAGTTTTTCTCCCTTTTTTAAATTAATGATGCTTTGACAACTGCAACCAACAAACTTAAAAGTAAATGGCATTGACCAGCAAAGAAGTAGACTGCGTTGATCTTGATAAGAACATATATACCACAATGCTTTCAGAAAACAACCTCCTGAATCCATTCAGTTCTTAGAACTGGTTGCTGCAATTTCTGAACTGCTGTTAGTGAAGTGCTGTTACTTATAACAGTTCAGTGAAATGTTGTTAGAGCAGTCCACTGCACTGCTCTAATGCAATTCAGCAAGTCCACTGCAATGCTGTTAGAGCAATCCACTGCACTGCTCTAATGCAGTCCACTGAATTGCTCTAATGCAGTCCACTGCACTGCTCTAATGCAGTCCACTGCACTGCTCTAATGCAGTCCATTGAACTGATGTGCTGCTGACATTCTAATGCAGTCCGCTGAACTGTTGTGCTGCTATGACATTCTAATGATGTCCACTGATTTTTTTGTACGTTTAGCTTAAGTTCTTTCAATTCAACTCACTAGGGGATGTTTTTTTTAAAATGCTTTGAACTTTACATTATTTTAAAACGAATAAATCATGAATCTCAGTTCCTGCCAATATTTTAATTTTCTTATAATGATTTTGTGTATGAGTATGTAGTAACTTCTTGCCATATTTGTTCTCTGTGCAGATTTTATTTAGCATACTACTCATTTTCTATATTCCTAGGTTGGAGCTAATGCTCCTGTAGACAATACATACTATGAATTGCTTCCAGGAGGAGAGCAGATATGCTCCGAGAGGCATGTGAACTTATTACTATATTAATACAATCGAAATAAAAAAATTTGGAAGAGGAAACTGTCAGCTTTGATGTATGTGTGCTTTTGTGAACAGTTGGATGGTGTGTGTTTGTGTGTGTGTGTGTGGATGCTTGTGTATAGATGGTGTGTGTGCATTTTTTAATATATGTTTGTTTTTATGGTGTGTGTATGGATTGTGTATGTATGGATGTGAATATGTATGAATGTTTCTGCTCTCATATTTTTTAAATATTAACAATTGCTCTCTTTTACTTGTAGGGTGTTGGAGCATTGGTCGAAAAGTGACAGAAGATTCATTAGTCGAAAAGTGATGGAAGATTCATTAGTCGAAAAGTGACGGAAGATTCATTTGTCAGAAAGTGACGGAAGATTCATTAGTCTGAATGTGTCGAAGTTGATATCTTATTTAAAACATGTTATGTAATATTGTGTCGGAAGATTCATTATTGTTGTTATGTAATCTTACTCTATGTAATATTTTTATTTGTGAATAAATTCATGTTCATATAAATGATTTTTGTTAGTTACGAAAGCATATAACAATTGTAACGAAATAATTATTGATATGTTACAACAACTTATTGTAACGAAGTAATGTTTATTATAATTATTTGTAATGATAAATTAATTTTAATATATTTGATATATAAACATAATTTTTTAGTGAGGAAGAAATCAAACATTTGTAACGAAATATTCATATATTTGATATATATATATATATAATTTCTTTAGTGGGGAAGAAGTCAAACATTTGTAACGAAATATTCTTTACAATAACTCATCTTATTGTGAGGAAGTAATGTTTGTTACAAATAAATTATTTGTAACGACAAACAAAAATTTGTTACAAGAACTTCTAGCGTCGAGCCTTAGGCAACGGTCGTCACATAAAGTAAATTTCGTTACAAAAACTTTGTGTAACGATATTAGTTACCTTTTGTAACGTTTTTAGTCCTTACTAAAAGTGTAATTTGTTGTAGTGCAATGACCAAATTGATCTCACATCTATAACCTAATTATAATGTTGAAACTAAAGGTCCCAAAAGCCCCATCATGGGGTATCCAATTTCCCTTAATTGGGTCAATGCCCTAATTAGGGCACTTTTAGGCAAAAACCCAAATCAACCAAATGAGGGCCAATTAGCCTTCCAATGATCAAATTGACCCCCCCCTACTCTCTAAGCATGATTAGGGACCTATTAGACCCAAAAGCCCCATCATGGGATGGTCAACCCTCTCCAATTTGGTCAAAATCCAAATTAGGGCAAAAAGATCAACTCAACCCAAATGTGGTCAATTTGCTTTCAAACCTTAAAATTGACTCCACATCTAGTCTTTAAACATCATTAGGGATCTAAGAGACCCAAAATCCTCATCATGGAAGGGAAAATTTCCCCCCAATTTGGCCAAAGTCCTAAGGAAGGGCATTTTGGGTAATTTCACATCTTTTGATCAAATTGGGCCAAATAGGGCCCCGCCATGGGTCAAGCCCTATCAGGTGGTGACATGGGGTCCATGACCTACATGGGGGACCAGTCAACCCAAATGGTCAAGTCAAGTCAACTCAATTGGGCTTAAACCCAACTTGAGAGGCCTAACCCATTTCCCCCATTATAATGACTTAAGTCCTAAGTTAACCAATCAAAATAAACTCATAAGGACCAGGTGGAGTGTGGCTAAGGAATATTGGGCTAACCCAAGCTAACCTAAATTGGGATTGGGCTAAAGGAGGGGACAAAAAGTGAGTTGATAAAGCAAAAAAGCAAAAAGAGAACCCAATCCCCCCCTCTCTCCTCCCAATCAGCCTTGGGCTCTTCACTGAAGGGAGATGAATGCTGAGGAGGAGCTGGAAAGCCAGGCTGCAGGTGATGGTCGGCCGAACCCAACCCGTGAGACACCAATTCAAATCTCCCAAGGCAGCCCTCCTCAGCCTCTTTAAACCCCTCCACGAGCTCCAGAAGCTCCTTTACAGTCGGTTTAGAGCTTTGGTTCAGAGAATTCAGTGGAGGAACGAGTGCTGTAGCAAGCTCGCCGGAGCCAGAGAAAGAGATGGCAAACCGCCGGAATACTCGCCGCCCAGCCCGCTTCCAGGTTCGCTTCTCCCCCCCTCTGACTGTGCTAGCATCTAGGATCGTTAGGAGTCGAGTTCGAGCTCAATTGAGCCGAGTTCAATTCGGATTTTCCATGGTTTTAGTCGTTTGGGTTTCTTAGTAGAACCGCCGGAAACCTCCTCCTCCGGCGACCAATCCACCGCCAATCGATCGGCACCACCTCAACGGAGGTGGTGGTGGCGGTGGCTGGCTAGGGAGATGGAAGGACGGCTGGGATTCTCGGTTTCAAGCGGCTCCAGAACGGGCAGATCTGGGCAGTTGGCTCGAGAAAGACGATGAAGGAGCGCCGCCCGATCCGCTTTAAGATCTGTGCAAGATCAGCGCCTTAATTAATACATGACTTGGTGTGCTGTTAGCAGATTTGTAGCTATTTTTGTAGTTTAATTTTAAGGTCCTTAGAGGCCTCAAATCAAAAAGTTGCCTGAGGCAACTTTTGTAGATCTGGAAGTCTACTTTCGTTTGAACTTTAGATCAAATTATTTGGAGTTGATTTGACTCCTGTAGGTCCATTTTGCTAAGACTGGTACAAAATAACTTCCACCACCAAAACAACCATAACTCCCATTTGGCTTGGAGTTTAGGGCTGAAACTTTAAACCCTATTGTAACTATCCCTGACCTACCTTGTGCCCAAAAATCAGAATTTTTGGGGCACATTTTTCTATAGTTTTTGTCCAAACATTGAAATTGAAATTTATGATAATTAGGTGGCCAAACCCCCTTGTGGGGCCCCCATATTAGGGTGGGGTGAAGTTTAGGCTATGTCCACACACTGTTAAAAATATTGGGTCCATTGGACCACTCCTTGTGGGTGAACCCTCTTTGGAGTGAGGATGGCTTAAGGGTTTGTGTATGTTGGGCCAGGAATTTCACTTAGCTTAAGGAGCCAAATTGAGGCCCTTAATGGCCAAATCATGAAAATGGTGTGAGAAACACTATTGTAGCCCTATCTGTATAGTTTCATTAGAAACTAAGATTTTGGTATTTGGAGGTCATTAGACCCTAGAGGAGCCTTTTTCCTAGGGCTGGTCCTAGGTGGGGTTAGCCCACCAAAACCTTAATAACTTTTGAATGAGTGGGCCTATGGGGCTGAAATTTTGGCCACATCAGTGCCCACCCTAGGTCTACCCTGTGCCCAAATAGTGGTGTGTTTAGGGCACTTGTTGTTATAGTTTTGATCATAACTTAGGAAACTAGCCTAAGAATAATTAGAGGGTGTAACCACCCCTAATTGCCCCAACCTTTTGGTGGCATGTAGATATGTATATGAGTAGCCTCTGTTTCAAATTTGAGGACAATTGGAGTTCATCTTAATGGTGAACACCCAAAGGACATTTTGATGCCCTAGGTTTGGAAGCCACTTAGCCTTGGTGGCTTGTGGATTTTAGAGCTTAGCCATAAGGGCTTATCCAAATCCAGTGGTAATGAGGCTTAGGGATTGTGTAGGGTCTTGCTCATCATCAAGGGGTGATTGGAGCAATGGAGACCAAAGGCCCTAGCCCATACCTCTAAAATTACTTAATTGCCCTTTTGGGCCTTTTTGAAGCAACTAGGACCTAAACACATATTTAGACAACCAAACTTCATCCCTAAGTAGGGAATAGTGTTATAGGGCTAGGAGGATCATCATGAGACTTGTTAGAAGCACATAGGTACTTTTTCCCTAATAATTGAAATTGCCACCTTTTCTTTAATAAAATAAAATGCAAGGTCTTATGACCTTGTATGACTTTGATATACTATCAGGGGCTGTACTAGGGTGAAATAAGGCTATGGTAAATTTTTTATGAGATATGGAAGCACTATTCCTTGTATAGAAAGTTTTAAGTGATTGCTAGCTTAAGGGAATTTAATCTTTTTAAAATATCAAATCATGTGGCAATATTATGATACTTGGGAATCTGTAGTTTAGGTCAATATATGCCCATGATAAATGTTTGGAAGCCTGTTGAATTCTATTTATTGTACTTCATGTAGAAAGTGAAATTTACATCACTTGAGAATTTAATCCATTTAAAATATCAAATCATGGGGCAATGTTATGATACTTGGGAATCTGTCATTTTATGTCAATGTATGCCCATGATAAATGTTTGGAAGCCTGTTGAATTCTATTTCTTGTACTTCATGTAGAAAGTGAAATTTACATAACTTGAGAATTTAATCCATTAAAAATATCAAATCATGTGGCAATATTATGATACTTAGGAATCTGTCATTTTATGCTAATATGTGTCTATGACAACAGTTTGGAAGCTTGTAGATTTATATTTCTTGTACCTCATGTAGAAATTGATAATCGCCACCTTTGGATGTTTAACCATTTTAAAATATCAAATCACATGGTAATGACTCAATAATTTGGAAGGGGACTATAGGTCCCCATATGGACACTTGGTAATTTTTGTAGAATTTGCAGAAGAGAATTACTATTTTTCCTAATTATAGTGGCATTTTGGTAATTATACAATTATGATGATTCAGTAGGACAATTGACACCCTAGGTCCATGATACTCAGTGAACCACCATGATATGTAATATTATCTTACTGATAATTCTCATGAAGCATGTAGAATCATTTTGAGGGTAGTTCATGTGTAAGGTGACTTAAGGCCTTAACTACTTAAAATTATATTAAATACCAATTTAATATGGAAAATTATGGAAATTGGAATATACCTTACTAAGTTCAGTGGGAACCTAGGATAATTACTGTAGACCTTGGTGATGAGTTTTTAGAAGGGTTCACTTATGGGGTTGATGGTTAGTTCAAATTAGTGGTCTGCGTTTAGTAAAAACAGAATTTTGAGTTTTAGACAATTCAGACCACTAAGTAGTGTTTAGAAGTGGTATACAATCAGTAATTGAGTTATATCACACAAGGATTCAGGGATGGTCAATCCTAGGGTTAGTTGTGCGGTTGTGCTAGAGTCAACGTAGGAGGAATGGAGGTACGTCCAACCCATTTGGGTGGGATGGGAGATGAGCTAAGTCATTTTAACTATAGGAAACGAGGAAGGGTGAACCGATTGTTAACCACCAACTAAAGTAAATGTCTTGAGGAGGATGGTGGGGTTGAGCCCATTGCGTCCCCTAGTACCGCCGGGAACCCTTCACCGGGTGGACCGCGGGAAGTCCAGGACTTACCTTAAATCACCAAAGAAGTAACCTAAGAAATAAGTAAGGAAACACAACCAATAATACTAAGTGTCTTGAGAAAGGGAACTTTGGGGTGTCATCCCACTGTAGTTCCTAGTACCGTAGCGAGCCCCTTACAGGGTAACCCTCGGGAAGTCCAAGATTAACCCTAAACTGCAATAACATTTAAAGTAGGCAAGAGTAGACATAGTAAGGTAAAATTGGATTTATGTATCTCTTCCCAGTTGCGGGAGTGGCAGGTGTGTGGTATACTGGGTTGGACGATCTGGAGGCTCGAGGGGAGGATAGCCCCGTTAGTTCTTGGATAATTGTGGCAGGTCTTCGGTACTAGGCAGGTCGTCACACCGACCGCGGTACGTGGGCTTAGTGGGTGTGTTGGGGTCTGAGGGGCCAGCTTGTCTGCGTGTCGGGACGACAATTCCTCGAAGACACCTTCCACTTAGCTCAAAGCCTGGTGGACTCCAGCAAAGAGTACGCAGAGCTCCGTGGTTGTTTAGCGTCGAGGCGTACGTACAGTCTAGGCTTGGTAGTGTGCATACCCGCCTAGGAGTGGACGGCCCGGTCCGCTACCACCGTGTGTCACAGCGGTTGGTACCCGAGAGGTTGGCTTCCTCTCAAATAGAGGGAACTACAAAGGTCTGTGTGCACAGAGTCGTGTGTGTGAGTTCATTGCATAATCATTCATAGCATAAGCATAGCATACGCACTTGCAGATCCTCATCATATAAATTAGTATGGGCTCTTTTATATGATGAGTTATAATTCCTGGAAATCCTAACTTATAAGTTTGTATGGGCATTCATATAAGTTAGGGTACGAGATTGGTTACTTGTCGCTACTGTTCTTACTGCTTTGCTTTACTTGCTCTACTACTGTTTATTTACTACTGCACACCTTTCTTATACTCCTGCTTATACATGATTAGATTAGCCCCTTTTCACTTGTGTATATATATATACTAGTTTACTTTCCCTGTCACCTGCTTGTTCCTTGCTCGTCCCCCGCTTCTTCCTCCCGCGCGGTACCTAGGAGTCGCAGGAGGAGGAGGGGACCTAGCGAGCTCCGTCATTTTTGACTGACGGTTTGCATTGGGGCCGAAAAACAATCTAGGATTCCGAGGAGACGGAGCTGTCGCACGCACCGCAGGAGACGAGGGCAGGACCTGAGCAGCCAGCGATGCAACGGGTAGCGGCTACGAGACATCAGGTGGATTACGTTTTGAGTGTCAGTGATGTGGGATGATGAGGTAGCTTCCGCATGTAGAGAGGATGTGAGATGTGTGAGATTTTTTTCATGATGTACCGGGCTTAAGCCCTTTCATTTATGTACTCTCTATTTTCATGCTCGGACTTATATATGTATCGCTTTGATTAGCTTTTGATATATTTTGGGAATGTGATTTGTGGACTCCTTTTGTTTAGTTTGTACTCTCTCTTGTACTCAATTTTACTATTGCTCGCACTATGATCGTAGCCGGCAGGGTCGACGTTGCGTGGTGTAGCCCAACCCGTGTGTTGGAAGTCACCGCAATGCGTCGGTTCTGGGCATAAGGTCCGCTTGGCCCCGGGAGTGGGAAAGGGATCTTACATGTCGCTCGAGGTTTCTCACAAACCTATGGAGAGGACTATGAGGAGACCTTCAGTCCTGTAGCGAAGATGACGTCGGTGAGGACGGTCATTGCCCTAGCAGCGTGCAGAGGGTGGAAGCTGTGGCAGCTGGATGTGAAGAATGCCTTCCTATACGGAGAGATAGATAAGGACATATTCATGGTGCAACCACCTAGATACGTGTCCAAGTCTCAGCCACGTCATGTATGTGATACGTGCAAAATAGAGCTTGATAACGCAAGTATACGTATCGTACAAGTAATACAGAGTAAGTGAGATCGTTCCCACGGAGAAGTGACTAGTTTAGTGCTTACAATTACTAGCTACACCGTTTTTATGAATCCAAGTAAAACGATTAATTGATTTTCTGAAAATAGATTAAAACTTTTAGATAAATATTAGACTAATTTAACTAGATCTTAAAGTACTTTTTAGCAATTAGAGAAAATAGCCTTGCATTTTCTGATTTCATATGTATACTATGATGATAATAAAATAAATATTTCATTCGATTGAGTTTTGAATTATCTTGCGAAGATTGTAAAAGAAGAGACCTTTATCTCTCGATACAAGGAATCTTAATATCTACGCAATCTTAGTTATCTCTAACTTAGGCGAAACGAAAATATTATGAAGTGCAAAAATCTAGTTCGCTAGCATGAAAAGGAAATCTCTTTCACTTTTCAAAACTAAAGAGATCTTGTGATACACGTACGTTTCTCCTCTCTCGATTCTCGTAAAGTACGTGAAAATATAGAAATTTTGGTTAATGATTCACATTACTCATCTCTCGATTCTCGCATTGCGATAAAATAGTCCTTAAATTAACATTACGACGCTCATCTCTCGATTCTCGCGGCGCAATATAATAAAGAGACATGATCCAACAATTTTACCATGAAATTCACAAGATCTATAAAGATAATCACAAAACAAATTCAAAATCAAAGATGTTCATCATCAACATACACATACTACTCTAATAATGCAAGACTAGAGAGTTTTAGTTCATGGTTGAGGGGAAATCACACAAAACTGAAGAGATCTTACTAAACATTTCGAAAGAAATGCGAATCTTCCCTTCTCCAGTGACGTAGAAATGTTTCCTTCAGCCCAAATGCCAGATCTGGACTGATTCTTCCCTCGGCAGAATTTCTTCTCAGATTTTTCTCCTCTTCTCTAATGGCCGAAAATGATAGAAGACCCTTTCAAATGGCCAAAATTTTCCTTTTTAAAATCCCCTCTCTCTCCTGTCCGTGGGCCCCACTTGTTGGCATAATTAATTGCTGAACGGATGCCAAAAAAACAGGTTGCAACTGTTGAAAATTTGGTAAATTCGGAATTGAATTTTCTGTAACCGTCAGATATGTTATGAATATGTTGCAACATTTTTCTGGCTCTGCAATTCTGCACAATTTGACCTGCCAGATTTGTTGAGAACATGTTGCAACATTTTTCCCAGATTTATTACCATACTTGACCTTCAATCCTTGACTTAAATTCTCTCCGAATCCTATCATAAAAAGATATAGAAATGAGAGTAACAACCATTTTGACTTCAAATCATGCGAAAATTGGATTTTTATCTACTTTTCATATATAAGTATCACACAACAAGGCTAAAATGATAAAAATAGGGATAAAGATAACTTCTTTTTGTGAAGTTATCACACCCCCATGCTTAGTTCTTTGCTAGTCCCTAGCAAAGATAGATCGATGCACTCCATTGAGTGGGCGAGCATTTATCGATGTAAGTTTTTGAAATGTCCTTACTCATAGATTATAACCATCATGCTCATAATATTGAAATATTAATTGGTGTAAAATGTCAATCAACATAAAATTTTTTTTCAAACATGACCATTGATTAGTTTGATAATAGTTAAAGCTCCATGTCACTTTCATGATGATATGTATGCGTATTCCTTAGAACTATCTATTCCCAAACAACACAACTTCTTAACTCACCACATAGCTAGGGGATGATGACGAATATACTAAGCCATGAGCTCACTTCCACAAAGGATTAAGTAGTGCAAGGAATATCATGAGGATAAGCAAAGAGATGAATTTTGACATGGTAGATAATTTCAGAATTCAAGGTAACAATAGGACTCTCTAGTCAATGCTTTTAAGTCTTCTTCCTACCGTGGGGTTTACCTCCCAAGTTCATATAAAATTTGAATGTCCATAGTAGGGATTATTCCGAGTGGGTATATACACACTTGGGCCACATATCACTATGACCTTAACACTTTGTTTTTTCCCCCTTTTTTTTATTTTTATGCACATAGTTGGGATCATTCCAGGATATGCATACGCATACCTAGGCCACATATCACTATATCATTCTTGCAAATAAATCTAAATTTTTTTTTTGGCAATAGTAGGGATCGTTGCAAGTGGGTATATACACACTCAGGCCACATATCACTACGACATTTTTACACAATTATTTTTCTTTTAAAGAAAAGTTAAACACCCAAGGTAAGAAAAGTCGTTAAGAATTGACTAGAAAGTGAGGAAAAACAAATTTTCGTTGTGGGCACTTTGAATCGGCAAAGACAAAATTCAAAACAATAGACTAAGGATAAACATATCGAATAACTATATAATCTCAAAGTGTTAGTAAACAACAAAAGCTCAGTTAACGTTCATCTCTCCCCCTCTATGTTTTTAGCAGTTAATGAAATATATTGTAGGAAACAAAGAAAAATTCAGGAATACAGTGCAAGAGGAAATTCGACATGGAGTGCTACTGCATCGTACTAACATCAAGGTAAAGTCAGAAATCTTATGATAGATCTTTAAATTTTATGATAGACATTTCATACCAAATAAATAAATTTTAATAAGTTGTTCGCTACTCAAGTGATGAAGGTAACTTAGCATTGCACTTCGCATTGCAAGCACCCCCATACCAAGCTCTTTGCTAGACCCGAGCAAAGTTATAAAATTAAAATTTTGAACTTGAGTCAACAGTTTTCAGGTGTGTAAAAAAATGATTCATGAACTCGGAGTATTCGAAAATGAAAATGTTTAAATATTTAATGAAAAGAAGAATACTCCCCTAAACTTAGTGGTCCTTTTGTTGAAATTCACAGTTTCATTGGATTCTTCATACAGCAGCTGGAACAAGTGTCTCAGAAGTGACCTGCAAGAACCTAGTGGAGACAACAAAACGAAGACCACACTGCCATGAAAATCAATGGGTAATCAATGGATTGCTTAAGCAATTGAAAGCACACGGTTAGGCCAGCAGCAGTTGACAACATGACATAACAACTCAGAATAATAAGTAAGATAACATGGCAGCAGTTGTCCTTAAGTAATGTTCTCAGCAGCATAATAAGGAATGCAGAATAAAATTCAAAGTCATAGTTCAAAGTCATAAGTACTTCAGATCACAACTTGTACTTCATAGTTCACATCATGGCATAACATCAAGGTAAATTAATTAAGAAAACATAAATGCCTAGCATTAACATGAAATCATTCAAATAGGCATAGCCAGCAGAATTTAAAATAGCATCCACATTAATTCATTTCACCATAGTATGCACAATTTAAGCGCAGTAAAAGTAATTCCACAAGCAATTAGCAGTAAAACTCCACAAGTGAGAATATGTTTAAATCGTCTTCTAACATAAGAAAAATTGAACAGCATTAAAATGATAAAATGTCAATCATCCGCCTCATCGTCGTCAACATCTTCGCTCTCGTCGGAGTCGTCCTCGGCTAAAAATTCGTCTACATCATCGTCATTACTGGGTGCAAAGGCTGCATCTTCCATGGCTGCTTCCGCTTGAGCATGTGGATCCGGAGAAGATGACGCCTCCCTTGCATTAGAGCTAGACGGTGGGGGGTCAAACCAGTCGGGATTCACTTCCCGCACACCTATTCTTTCTTCTGGTACATTCAAGTGACGGAGAAGCTCGACTTGATTATGATATACAACATCTAAATAAGAGATGACATGACGATGTTGTTGACGCTGAAATTTGGCGCTGGTTTGCAAGTATTTAAATATGATCGGCCAATCCGGAGGATCAGGGGAAAGTGGCGGAGGATTCGGAACTTGGGTGGTTTTGCTCGAAGATGGGGGAGGGTGTTGTTTCTTACCGACTTTGGGGGGGGGGGGCTTCTCTAATGGTACCTTAACATAAGAAGTAATAACCGAACATGTTATTGGCTTACCGACAATGATGTTAGTGTCCGTGTCGGCGATTAGTACCCCGGCGTAACGACATAACGTAGTGATGAGTGTAGGAAAGCATAACTGAGTGCCCCAATCAGTTTTGACCTTCTTCTGGAGTTGACTAGAGATGATATGCCCAATGTCAATGGGAATCCCTTTTAGAATACTATAAATTATGCAAGCCCTATCGAAGGAGACATGGTTTGGGTGTTTGGTTGGCATGATGCTTGAGTTGACAAAAAGAAGCCAAACCTTAGCTTCACGAGTAAAAAGGGCTGCATTCAGAACATGGGTGGATTCATGGACCCAGGTTATGTCTCTAGTTAGGCACAATGTGGTGGCAATATCGAATGGGTTTGTGGTCCGAACAGATTCGTACACATCTTTGTCCAAGTTTGTTAAATCAAAGTAGGAATTTATACCTTCCGGAGAGAAATCGACTTCCCGCCATCGTATACGAATTTTTCCATTCCTATGGAACTTGGCGTTAGCGTAGAATTCGTAGACCCATTGTTGGATTGCCTCAGTGCGGGGGTGACAGAAGGAACTCCAGACGAGTTTCTCCATTTCCTGCACATATGCGCGACTCCAACCTCGAACTTCGAGTTGAAACCCTCGTTCGTTGATGAAGGGCTTTGCCTTCAGCAGTTCGTAGCGAGCTTCAACGTCTTCATTGATGAAGGGCTTATGTGCCACCTCCTTTTGTCGATTTTTCTTTGGAGCCATGTCTGAGGAGAGTTGGAGTAAGTGACGGAGGGATATCTTGCAAATGCTCGAAGGATGAGGGCTAGGTTAATACGTACCACTTCCAGACGATTAAGGAGGGTAAACGTCGGCCGCCTGGTGTTCGTTGCCGCCGGTGGATGAATCGAACGGGCGAGATAGGGTTTCGAGCGGAGGGTCGGCGAAGTAGGGTTTCGAGAGATCGGGATTTTGGGAGAGATGATGGACGGCAGGTCTATTTTGGATTCAACGAAATGGCGGTTCACTCTAGCGCGGTTCATTCCAGGCGCGATTCACTCCAGGCACGGTTCACTCCAGGCACGGTTCACTCCAGGCACGGTTCAACTCTATGTAAAATGTCAATTGAATTTAAATAGCCTGTTCAATTGAACCGGCTGGTAGAATGTTGAAGTTTTTGTAGTGTAAAAGACAGAGAAAGAAATGTTGCAACATTTCGAGGAATTGTTGTAACATATTTTTTTGAACCTATTTCTAGCTTGTGCCCGAACCGAATGAAGGGGAAAATGATTTTTTGATTAATTAAGATCATGAGATTTCAGTCCTGCATCTTTTTTTGAGAGAAACAAAACCAAACCAAACAAAGAAAAACAATAACAATAACAATAATAGAAAACTTATCATTAAAAAGTGGGGTTGCCTCCCCTAAAGCGCCTTAGTTAATGTCCCGGCTGAACATTCGGCGGCTTGAAAATTTTATTGCAAGTGTATGAACGATATTACTCGTTCATTTTCGTTTCCTAAATAAGCCTTAAGACGTCCTCCATTGACCTTAAACTCTGAATGATCCTTTTCATTGATGATCGTAACGACCCCATAAGAAAGCACTTCCTTAACCCGAAACGGGCCCGACCACCTAGACTTTAATTTGCCAGGAAAAAATTTTAGTTGTGAGTTGAATAATAAAACTAGTTGCCCTGGTTGCAAATGTTTCTCCGTAAGATGGCGGTCGTGCCACATTTTAGTGCGGTCCTTGTAAACCCTTACACTTTCATATGCTTGCGTCCGGATCTCTTCCAATTCATTTAACTGTAGTAGTCTAGATTTACCGGCTTCTTGAAAATCAAAATTGATTTTCTTAACGGCCCAGTATTCCCGATACTCCAACTCTAACGGCAAGTGACAAGCCTTGCTATAAACTAAAGATATGGGGTAACACCAATCGGGGTCTTGAAAGCGGTTCTATATGCCCATAAGGCATCGTTAAGCTTTTGAGACCAATCCTTGCAATTTACACTAACCGTTTTAGCCAAGATTTTCTTGATCTCTCTATTAGATACTTCCGCTAACCCATTTGTTTGGGGGTGGTATGCCAATGCTACCTTATGCCTAACCCCGTACTTTTTCAGCAACGCGGCAAATTGGTGATTACAGAAATGACTTCCACCATCGCTTATAATAGCCTTGGGTGTTCCAAATCGACTAAATATATAATTTTTCAAGAAGTATAACACCACCTTTGCATCATTTTTGGTCGTGGCTATGGCTTCAACCCATTTCGATACATAATCTATAGCTAAGAGGATATATAAATTACCATTCGAATTAACTAATGGTCACATGAAGTCTATACCCCAGACATCAAAAAGCTCAACTTCTAGAATTGGGTTCATAGGCATTCTTCGTTCTTCTTAATATTTTCTTCCTTTTGACATCGGTCACACCTTTTTACATGTTCCCTAGAATCATGAAATAATGTAGGCCAAAAGAAACCGGCCTCTAAAACTTTCATAGCTGTCTTATCCCCCTTAAAGTGTCCTCCGTAGGGAGAACTATGACAACTTTCTAAAATAGGATGCATTTCTACTTCCGGGATACATCTCCTCACTACTCCATCTGCACCAATTTTAAACAAATAAGGTGGGTCCCAAAGATAAGACCGCACTTGGTGTAAGAACCTCTTTCATTGTTGGTAGTTACAATCTGAAGGTAAGATATTACTAACGAGGTAATTGACGTAATCGGCATACCATGGCAAGGAATTATCAGAAATAGCCAAAATACGTTCATCCGGGAATCTTTTATTAATCTCGGACGGAACTAATGCACTTGGGGATTCAATCCTAGAAAGATGGTCGGCAACCAGATTATCAATTCCCTTTCTATCTTTGATTTCTAACTCAAATTCTTGTAATAGTAAAACCCAACGAATTAGCCTAGGCTTAGCATCTTTCTTTTCCATTAGATAACGGATAGCTGCATGATCGGTAAATACTATAACTCTTGTGCATAAAAGATAAGATCTAAAATTTTCAAATGCAAAAACCACAGCAAGTAGTTCCTTTTCAGTTGTGGTATAATTAATTTGGGCTTCAATTAGAGTTTTACTAGCATATGCAATGGTATGAAAGACCTTCTCTCGCTTTTGTCCTAGAACTACTCCAACAGCGTAATCGCTAGCATCACACATGAGAACAAACGGCTCTTCCCAATCAGGGGCTACTACAATAGGTGCTGTAATTAATCGGGTTTTCAATTCATTATATGCATCTAAACAATTTTCATCAAAATAAAATTTTATATCCTTCTCAAGCAAACTACTCAGAGGTTTTGCAATCTTTGCAAAATCTTTGATGAATCTCCTATAAAATCCTGCATGCCCCAAGAAACTACGCAATGCTTTTACATTTTTAGGAGGAGGTAATTTCTCAATCACCTCTATTTTCGCCCTATCTACCTCTAACCCATTTATTGATACATGATGCCCAAGTACTATGCCTTCCCGCACCATGAAATGACATTTTTCCCAATTTAAAACGAGGTTAGCTTCTATACAACGTAAAAGCACTCTTTCTAAACACCTCAAACATTCATCAAACGATTTACCAAAAATGGAAAAATCATCCATGAAGATTTCTATGCCATAATCCATAATATCCGAAAATATAGCAATCATACAACGTTGAAAAGTGGTCGGTGCATTGCATAAGCCAAACGACATTCTCCTAAAAGCAAATGTTCCGTAAGGACACGTGAACGTTGTCTTTTCTTGGTCCTCCGGATCTACCGTAATCTGATTATAACCCGAATACCCATCAAGGAAACAAAAGAAATCATTTCCGGATAATTTATCTAAGACTTGATCTATAAAAGGCAAAGGAAAGTGATCTTTCCTTGTGGCCTTATTCAATTTCCGATAGTCCATACAAATACGCCATCCTGTGACCGTTCTAGTAGAAATTAATTCATTTTTGTCATTCTTTACTACGGTCATCCCTCCTTTCTTAGGAACACATTGGACCGGAGAGACCCATGAACTATCCGAGATGGGGTAAATTATTCCTGCATCTAGCCATTTAATAATCTCCTTTTTCACTACCTCTTTCATAGGTGGACTAAGACGTCGTTGATGCTCTATAGACCCCTTGAAGGTTTCCTCTAAAAGGATTTTGTGCATACAAAGTGAAGGACTAATTCCCTTAATGTCCGCAATAGTCCATCCTATGTCAAGTTTATGTCTCTTTAAAAGATTTAATAATTCTTGATGTTGTTCCGGTATCAATTTAGAATTAACTATGACCGGCAACGTATCATTCTCTCCTAGGTATGCCTATGATAAGTGCTCAGGAAGTGGTTTTAACTCAAGAACGGGTGGATTGATAATAGAAGGTTTCAACACACAAGACCGCTCTTGTATGTCTAATGGTTCAGGATTACGGATAAATGCGGATTGAAATGCAAATGCTTCCAAACAGTCCTGAATTTCATCGTTGTTAACAGATTTTTCTTCATCGGTTGATATATCCGTTAATGCATCATCTTCAAAATCAGGATTTTTGTTAAGACCGTAGTCATAAAGATTAATGCATTTTACTTCTTCCATAACATCCTCTTCTCTATGAGGGAATTTCATCGCTTTGAGTACATTGAATGTAACTTGCTCGTCGTTAACTCTCATGGTTAACTCTCCCTTATGAACATCAATCAAAGTTTTCCCGGTTGCTAAGAAAGGTCTCCCTACAATTATAGGTACCTCTTTGTCTTCTTCCATATCCAAAACTACGAAGTCCGCGGGAAAAATGAACTTTTCTACCTTGACCAAGACATCTTCTACAATTCCTTTTGGAAAGGTAAGAGATTTGTCGGCCAATTGTAATGTAAGCGATGTTTTGGAGATCTCTCCCAAACCCAACTTTTTATAAATTGATAAGGGCATGAGATTTATGCTTGCCCCTAGATCGCACAAAGCCTTTCCCTCAAATTGATACCCAATAGAACACGGAATTGTGAAACTTCCGGGATCTTTCAATTTTGGCGGTAATTTCTTTTGGAGGATCGCACTACACTCATGTGTGAGTGCTACCGTCTCATTTGCGCCAAATTTTCTTTTCTTGTTTAAGATATCTTTCATGAATTTAACATAGCTTGACATTTGTTCTAATGCTTCGGCAAAGGGTATATTAATTTGAGACTTCTTAAAAATTTCTAAGAATTTCTGAAACTGTTGATCTAGTTTGCTTTTTTTTAATCTTTGGGGGAACGGTGGTGGTGGATAGGTTCTTGGGTTCTCCTTCCTTCTTTCCTCTTTTTCTCTTTCTATGTCCTTATCAGTTCTTCCTATTATTACTTCTTCCTCTTCACTCTTATCACCCTCATCTCTTCCTATTATTACTTGCTCACTAGGATTCTTGGCTTCTTCTTGGTCTTGACTTTTATTTTGTTCATGTGGATTAGTGTCTTGACCAACTATTAACTCACGCCCACTTCGTAATGTGACGGCCTTACAATGATGATTATCTCCCTTAGGATTAGGTGTGGTATCCGCAGGGAGTGTGCCTTGCGGTCGAATACTTAAAGCATTGGCGATTTGTCCTAGTTGCGATTCAATCATTCTCATTGACCCTTCTAAACTAGAGAAACGAGCTTCATTCTTTTGCATTGATTCTATGATGAAGTCATCCGTTACCTTTCTAGATGGTCCTGCTTGGTTGGAATTATTGTTTTCATGATGAGGATTAGCATTAGAATTAAATAAGTGTGGTTGAGTAGGACCGGAGTTGTTCTTCCAAGAGAAATTAGGGTGGTTTCTCCATTCGGGATTATAGTGGTTCGGATAAGGGTTCGTATTTTGTTTATAATGCCCTCCTAAATAATTAACTTCTTTATTACCCCCTACGAGTTGTTCAATTGTTAAGGCGGGGTTAGGAGAAACCATGGGAGTAATAATGCTATTAACTTGAGGATTCATTTGATTTTGGTTCAACGTCAAAGCATCTAACCTCTTGTTAATGGTATTAAATTGGGACGTCATTTGGGCTGCAAATGACGTTAATTGGTCAACTTGATACAATCCTGTCGTAGTGGGAGGATGTACTTATGCTCAATCGTGTGATAATTATTAGAAGATAGATCTTCTAAAATATCGTAGGCATCTTCAGGATACTTGTTCATCATTGAACCTCCTGCAGCTCCATCTACTTGGATCATTGTAGATGTCTGAAGACCGTTATAAAACGTCCATACTTGTTGGTGAATGGCTAACCCATGGTCGGGACATCTACGTAACAATTCCTTAAATCGTTCCCACGCATCATATAAGGTTTCTCCATTTACTTGCATGAATGTAGAGATATCTCGCATTAACTTAGCAGTTTTAGATGGAGGGAAATATTTGGATAAAAATTTTTCGGTTAAAATAGCCCAAGTAGTAATGGACTCATGAGGTAATGAGTTCAACTAGTCCTTAGCTTTCCCTTCTAAGGAGAAAGGAAACAAGCGTAGCTTAATGGCTTCATCAGATGCACCGTTAATCTTAAACGTGCCACATATCTCTATGAAAGTTCTAAGGTGAGAGTTAGGGTCTTCATGATTAAGACCCCCAAACTTGTTGTTTTGAACAAGTTGCATTGCCATGGAATCTATCTTAAAGTTATTGGCCTCTTTCGCGGGTCTAGCAATACTAAACTGTACCCCTCTCCTAAAAGAGGCTCATCGTCTTGATTCTGATTATCCATTGCTAGTTGATTAAGTTGTTCTAGCTGATAACTTCCAAAACGGAAGTCATCTTTGCCGATATTTCCTATGAATTACTCAATTAAATCAATTAAAATATGTTTAAATGATATTGAAATAGAAGTAAACTCGTATTTATTTGAGTTGTGGCTAATTTGGTCTTTTTCTGATGGATTTGGATTAGATGCGGCGATGGAATGTGCTTGGAAGAAGAAAATTTGGTTAATATCATAGCAGGAAAAGAGGTTGCAACGTCCGAAATTAAATAGTTGCAACGTCACAACTTCTGTTCAGCAAAGTAAAGCAGCGCAGGTGGGTTGTTGCAACTCCCAAAAATAAAAGGTTGCAACAACCTGATGGCGAGTTTAAAATCAGAAATTTGAAATCTGGCGCTGAATATAATTACGAAAAGCTGCGACTCTTGGGACTCTTGGACAGGATTTATTGGGCGGTTATGGCAGGAAATAAAGGGGGATTTGAAGGATTTTCAAAGGAGAATTGAGAGGAGAACCGGAGAGGAGATTTGTGTAGATAGGGCACACAAGAGAGGGCCGAATTTACTGTTCACTGGATCCGAAGGAAGAAGAAGCCACGCAACAAATCCAGTGTTGTGCAAGGCTTAGTGACAACAGTCCTTATAGGGGCATTCTGGGATATCAATTGGTTGGCTCGTTCTACTTTGAATCATTATGTTTGTTGAATCATCTCTCACATTTCTTGTGCTTTTGACCATGATGAACTAATTCGCTTGCGAGTTTTATATGTTGTGAACTATTCGAAGTTTGCTTTAAGGTTTACATGAACGATTGAGTTTAAATTTGGTTTATTTCTTGAATTTTATTCTCTTCTTTAGTGATGATGTTAAGAGATTACCATCTTGTGCTTCCTACTGCGTTCTATATGTGAGAGCTGCGTTCGCAAGTCTCGAGAATTTAATTTGGCTACATATGATTTAGCGTATCGCTATCATTCTAGTTGTGGAATTGAGATCCGTATTTTTATGCGTATGTTTACTTGTGTGGTCTTAATTTAAGGCTACTCACTAAATGTGCATATGGCGATGATGAAATCGAGAGATGCTCATCGCGAATCTAGGATTTCCACAAGATAAAACTAGTGCGAATTCAATTGAATTTTTCTTCACAAAAAGCAAACTAAGATTAGGGATCATCATATGAAACTCGTATTTCTCATTATTATATTCTCAACTTAGTTTAGTTTCGTGATTTAGTTTAATTACACTCTTTCAAAACCTTGTGATTTTTGCTTGACTTAGAAGAAGAGATAATTGCTAGTACTCATAAGCTTAGAAAAATTATTGTCTCTGTGGGTTCGACACTCTACTCTCCATTTGATACTTGACGCGACACGTTCACTTGCGTAGCATCTATATAATCATCACAACAAAATGTGCATCAAGTTTTCTGGCGCCGTTGCCGGGGACAAGTTTTCTTCTAAGTGTTATCTTGTGATATTAGTAATTCTTAGTAATCTGAGTTCAAGTATTGTTTTCATTTTTATTCTTCAACTATTGGACATCGTTGTATGTCCAGATATCGAGGCACTGAAATATTACCGTTGAACTCCGAAATCGAGCGAACTTGTAGGTTGAATAGAAGGAACCAGAGGAATTATAACACTATCAATCTTGAAATGGAAGATAACGGGCAAAATAATGCAATAAATAATGAGGAGCAAGTAGAACCTAATGGGCAAGTTGACCAAAATGGTCAACCAAATGCACCTAGAATGACATGCCGAGATTATAACACACCTTTATGAGGAGGATTACATTTTAGCATAGCCCGTCCTGCGATAGCTGCTAATAATTTCAAAATAGACTCCACTATTATGCAACTTATCCAACATAACAAGTTTGGGGGTCTTAACTCGGAAGATGCTAATTCTCATCTAAGGTCATTCTTAGAAATTTGTGATATGTATAAAGTAAATGGGGCTTCAAGTGAAGCGATTCAACTAATGTTATTCCCCTTTTCCTTAGAAGGAAAAGCTAAGGATTGGCTTAATTCGTTACCACATGGTTCTATAACCACATGGGAACAATTAGTAGAGAAGTTTCTGAATAAATATTTCCCTCCCTCTAAAACGGCTAAGTTAATTCGAGACATCACCACCTTTGTGCAAAATCATGGTGAGACTCTTTACGACGCTTGGGAGCGTTTTAAAGAGTTACTAAGAAAATGTCCGCATCATGGGTTAGCCCAACACCAACAAGTATCTACCTTTTATAATGGGTTACAGACTGCGACCATGATCTTAGTAGATGGTGCTGCAGGGGGGTCGTTAATGAAAAAATATCCCGAAGATGCCTATGCTATTTTAGAGGATCTTACTTCTAACAACTACCAGTCATTTGAGAGACAAGGGAATAACAATCCAATAGGAGTCCATCAGGTTGATCAAATCACATCGTTAGCTGCGCAGATGGCATCACAATTTAATTTAATAAATAAGCGATTAGATTCTTTAAGTCAAAATACAGTGATGCCATCCATCAATAGTATTCAGTTGCCAAACCCGAATGCCTCGTTCACCATAGAACAATTGAATCAGGTTTCAGAGGAAGCTAACTATGTAGGTGGCCAAAGACAACATATTCTTCTGAATCATTACCATCCTGAATGGCGAAACCACCCTAACTTCTCATGGAGAAATACTCAAAATGTTAATCAACCGCCAGGATTCAATCATATCCCACACAACAATCAAGGGAATTCAAGAAAATTAACTGATGAAGTAATCTTGGAAATGTTTCAAAAGAGTGATGCAAGGGTAGTGGGGATCGAATCATCTCTTAGGTCATTAGAGAACTCTATAGGACAGATTGCTAACGCACTAAATCTAAAAGGCCGGCAGGAACATTACCCGCCGATACCACTCCTAATCCAAAAAGAGATGACTCAACTAACCACTGCAAATCGGTTACCCTAAGAAGTGGGAATAAGATTCCGGGTGGGGACTTACTACGTGATAAATTGAAGGAAGATGAAAAGAAACGGAAAGAAGGTAACATAAAAGGGATAGAGGAACCTAGTGTTGAAAAAGGGGTAGAAGTTGTGGACCTTGAGGAGGAAAAGAAAAGTTATCCACCTCCACCTTTTCCATCTAGGCTCACTAAGACAAAGCTAGATACACAATTTCAAAAATTCATGGAAGTGTTTAAGAAGTTGACGATAAATATCCCTTTTGCGGAAGCCTTAGAGCAGATGCCCAGCTATGCCAAATTTATGAAAGATACTCTCCAAAAAGAGGAAATTTGCTGAAAAAGAGATAGTGGCATTAATTGAAGAATGTAGTGCTATACTACAAAAGAAACTGCCACCTAAATTAAAAGATCCGGGAAAAGTTTTACCATACCTTGTTCCATAGGTGTGAAATTTTCGGGTAGAGCTTTATGTGACCTAGGGGCGAGTATCAATCTCATGCCACTATCAATCTATAAGATCTTAGGTCTTGGAGAGATAGCACCTACTTCCTTAACTCTTCAGTTAGCTGATAGAACATTGGCATTTCCAAAAGGTATTGTTGAAGATGTGTTAGTGAAAGTGGAGAAATTTATTTTTCCTGTGGATTTCGTGGTTTTGGATATGGAGGAGGATAGAGACGTGCCTATCATTCTTGGTAGACCTTTCCTTGCGACTGGAAGGACTCTCATAGACGTCCAAAAAGGAGAACTTACCATGAGAGTTAATGAGGAAGAGGTTACATTCAATATCCTTAAGGCAATGAAATATCCCAATGATATGGAGGAATGTCATTCAATTGATAACATAGAAATTCTAAATAAGCCTTTTCAAAAGAATGAGCATTGGGAGAAATCACTATTAGCAATCCTTAATAATGAAGATTGGGACGAGGGCGAAGAGTTTATGGAATTAGCTAAAGTATTTAATGCTAGTGAAAAGTGGAGAACATATAGGAATGTTGAAGCACTTGAGAGATCAAGTGAAGTAAAAATTTTGAAACCATTTATTATATAATCACCGCAACTGGAATTAAAGCCTTTACCAAACCATCTGAAATATGCTTTCCGAGGAGATAATATGACTTTACCGGTAATAATTAACGCATCCTTAGAACAATGTAAGGAAAATGAATTGTTAGAAGTGCTTAAGAGATACAAAGGGGCTATGGGGTGGACTATTGCTGACATTCAAGGCATTAGTCCCGCTATATGCATGCATAAGATATTATTGGAGGATGATTCAAAGACCTCCATTGAACATCAAAGAAGGCTTAGCCCTCCGATGAAGGAGGTAGTTAAAAAAGAAATTATTAAATGGTTAGACGCTGGAATAATTTATCCGATTTCTGATAGTAAATGGGTTAGTCCGGTGCAGTGTGTGCCTAAAAAGGGTGAAATGACTGTAGTAAAAAATGAGAATAATGAGTTGATTCCTACTAGAACAGTGACTGGATGGCGCATATGTATGGATTATAGAAAGTTAAATCAATCAACTAGAAAGGATCACTTCCCTCTGCCATTCATCGATCAGGTGTTAGATAAGTTAGCTGGGAATGATTACTTTTGTTTCTTGGATGGGTACTCAGGTTATAACCAAATAATGGTTGCACCTGAAGACCAAGAAAAGACCACCTTTACTTGCCCTTTTGGTACATTTGCTTTCCGTAAAATGCCATTTGGGTTGTGTAATGCTCCCACTACGTTTCAACGCTGCATGATTGCTATTTTCTCTGATCTGATGGATGAAGGGATTGAGATTTTCATGGATGACTTTTCTGTATTTGGCCAATCTTTTGAAGATTGTTTGGAGTCGTTGAAGAAAGTTTTGGAGAGGTGTGTGAAAACCAATTTAGTATTAAATTGGGAAAAGTGTCACTTCATGACAAGAGAGGGCATAGTCCTAGGTCATAAGATTTCCAATAGGGGTTTAGAAGTAGATCGTTCAAAAATAGAAGTAATTGAAAAACTTCCACCCCCTACGAACATAAAAGGTGTTAGAAGTTTTCTAGGGCATGCAGGTTTTTATAGGAGGTTTATAAAAAATTTCTCAGCGATATCTAAGCCTCTTAGCCACCTCCTTGAAAAGGACACTCCTTTTCAGTTTGATCAATCTTGTCTTGAATCTTTTAACACGTTAAAGAAAAATCTGATTTCATCACCTATTATAATAGCTCCTAATTGGAATTTACCGTTCATCTTAATGTGCGATGCAAGTAACTATGCTCTAGGGGCGGTTTTAGGCCAAACACATAACAAAATCTTTCACACCATTTACTATGCAAGTAAGACTTTAAATGAAGCCCAAGTGAACTATACAACCACGGAGAAGGAATTATTATCGGTAGTATTTGCCTTTGATAAATTTCGCTCGTACTTGATTAACTCAAAAGTTATAGTTTACACGGATCATGCCGCAATAAGGTATTTGGTAGACAAGAAAGATGCCAAGCCCAGACTTATAAGATGGATTTTGCTATTACAAGAGTTTGACCTCAAAATTAAGGATAGAAAAGGGGCAGAAAACCCCGTAGCAGACCATCTATCAAGACTAGAGCAAAGTGAAGAAAAAGATAAAGAAGTAGGCATCAAGGAAATTTTTCCTGATGAGCAGGTCTTAGCGGTATCAGAAAATAGTCCACCATGGTATGCAGACATAGTAAATTATATCGTGAGTAGAGTATTGCCACCGGATGTAAGTTATCAACAAAAGAAAAGGTTTTTACAACAAGTGAGGACATATTTTTGGGATGCACCATATTTATTCAAATATTGTTCTGACCAAATCATAAGACGTTGTATTCCCGAGGTGGAAATACCTAAGATCCTAGAAAGATGTCATGCTTCTCCTTACGGAGGACATTTTATGGGGCAGAAAACGGCGTTGAAAGTGTTAGAGGCAGGATTTTATTGGCCGACATTATATAAAGATGCGCATAACTTTGTAAAACATTGTGATGCATGTCAAAGAATTGGAAATATAGGCCAACGAGATAGCATGCCTCTAAATAACATATTAGAAATCGAAATATTTGATATGTGGGGAATAGATTTTATGGGTCCGTTTATAAATTCAAACGGAAATTTATATATCCTAGTAGCCGTGGACTACATATCAAAATGGATAGAGGCCGTTGTGACCAAGACTAATGATGCCCAAACGGTACTTAAATTCTTAAAGAACATCTTCAATAGATTTGGCACCCCTAGGGCCATTATTAGTGATGGAGGGTCACACTTCTGCAATTGGCAATTTAAATCATTGTTGAAGAAGTATGGTGTGAATCATAAAATTGCTCTTGCATATCATCCACAAACCAATGGGTTGGCTGAGGTGTCTAATAGAGAAATCAAAACAATCTTGGAGAAAACAGTAAACATCAATAGAAAAGATTGGGCTCATAAACTCAGCGATGCTCTTTGGGCATATAGAACTGCATATAAAACACCTCTAGGATTGACCCCGTATAAGTTAATTTATGGGAAGGCTTGTTGTTTACCTGTAGAGCTAGAACACAAGGCGTATTGGGCGATTAAGAAACTGAACTTCAATTTTCAAAATGCCGGTAAACAAAGGCTTCTTCAACTAAACGAACTCGAGGAAATTCGGATGAATGTGTACGACAATTCTGAAATTTACAAAGAAAGAACGAAAAGATGGCATGACTCAAGATTAAGGAAGAAGGATTTTAAACCGGGGCAATTGGTCTTATTATATAACTCAAGATTGAGATTGTTCCCGGGCAAGTTGAAATCTAGATGGTCAGGACCATTTTTAGTTAAGGAAGTTCACCCTTATGGAGCAGTCACAATCTACAAGGAGGAAGATGGATCGGAGTTTAAAGTAAATGGACAAAGACTAAAAATTTATATGAGTGACAACGATGATTTACAGAAATCATCATTCATCTTTGAGAACTGAACAGGTCGGGAAGTCCTGCCGGGACTGGAAATTAGGCGCTAGGTGGGAGGCAACCCATCGTTTTATAACTATTTTTATTTTAAGTTAATTCTGTGTCAATTAGTTCTTTGAGTTAAAGAGTCTTTTGGTCATGGGAAATGGCGAGAGAGAGATTTAAAGAGGGCAGTTTGTAGTTGTTGCAACGACAGAAAATTAAGTAGTTGCAACCTTTGATTTTCGGTCAAAATTTTGGAAGGAGCGGAGGCGTCAGGATTGGAACGGTCCGGCTGGACCGGTCTGCGTGTTGGAGCGGTTTAATTTTAAATGGGATAATCGCCGTCGTTTCGATCAAATCCCCGAAGTCTTTCTCTTCTTCATCCGTGCCCTAGAGGAGCGATGATTCTTGCGCAGCGGAAGGGGTTGCGACGATTCTAGCGCGGCGGAAGGAGTTGCGAAGGATTTAGCGTCGAGCGGCGGAAGGAGCTGCGTCGGGAGGAAGGAGTTGCGATCTCGAGCGGCGGAAGGAGCTGCGTCGGGAGGAAGGAGTGCGACGGATCTAGCGTCGAGCGGAAGGAGCTGCTTAGCCTCATCGTCGGGTGGAAGGAGTGCCCTAAAACCTCCGGATTTGTCAAGGTAAGTTGTCGCCCGCCCCGAATAATTTTGTCTTTAGACGTGGCTATTCCTAAATCGAGCCCTGTTTTCCCCTTCATTTACTATGAAGATGTCGTCAAAGAAGAAGGGTAAGGCAGTAGCGAGAAAGACTCTGAAATTTGTGAACGATGAAGCTAAGCAGAGGTTCGAGATGCTTAAATCCACTCCCATGATTTTTGAGAGGGGTTTTGAAATAGAAAAGAGAGCATGGAGTTCATCCTACGCCTTGCAAATCCATGCTATGCAGTGGGAAACCCTTTGTCACCAAAGAACTGAAGCCATTCTTCCATGGGTTTACGAGTTCTACTCGAATGCCAGATTTTCAGAGAACGACACTGTGCTGGTTAGGGGGAAGATGATCAGTTTTTCTGCAAGGTCTATTAACGACATGTATGAACTAGGAAATGCGGAAGATTTCGACAATTTAGACTGCCAGGTAGCATCTGAGGTGGATGCATTAGTGTGTATTCTCCTGATCCAGAGTGGTCCAAGAAGTCGAAGAATGCTCTGATGTCCACCTCTCTGTCAAGGGAGGCAAAAGTCTGGCTATTATTCATCAATGCTAGTATTATGCCGACCAGACATCTGAACAATGTGACGCTTGATCGTGCCACCCTTATATATCATATCATCAAGGGCAATAAGTTCAATGTTGGGGAGATAATTAGTTCCCAGCTTAAACTGAAAATTCAGGAGAATAAGGTGAGGCAGTTGTGGTTCCCCGTCCTAATCACTGAGTTATGCCGAAGTGTGGGAGTAGGACAAGGGTCAGAAGACTTGGTCACTCATGTCGGTCGGCCAATTACTAAACGGGTTGTTGAAACAAACATTAAGGTAGATGATAAATTTAAAACCGAGAGTGGAAAGCGTAGAAGGAGGAAGATGGGGGACACCCCTTCTTCTTCGAGCGGCAAGTTCGAGGATGTGTTCTGCGGGGTTCTCGTTTCATTACGACAGATAGATTGCAGGACTGGAGACGGGGCATCTTTATTCCACATCTTGACCAACATCGAATATCTAAAGTCTTTCCATCATTGTCAACACCGCTATATCCGGTCCCGGCTTGATCGAATGGAGAGGAAGATTGATAACTTGCAGAAAAAGACGAAGCCCCCAGAGGAAGAGGATCCAATTGAGTTTGAGTGCCAGTTCAACGACAGGGGAGCTCTGCTTGATGGAGGTGGGGATTCGCTAGATCCAACAATATATGTAGACTCAGAACAGGACGAGGAAGGAGCAAAGGACAAGGAGAATGATTCTGATGAAAACTGACATATGTTGTCTCCAGATATTTTGTTTACTTTCTTACACTTCTGAACAATAGTTGGCTGGTGTGTGAGGGTACATTTTGGACTATTTTGATATTGTCTTTTTATTTTTCAGATCTGGTGAATGATTTGCTACCTGAGTTTATATTTGCTAGGCTGGTCTCTGTGATAGCTCTACTCCCATATTTGATAGTCTAATTGCTGTTTCTATATATATGCATGCTTGTAAGTGACATGGCATCGTTTTGGAATTTGGAGTCGCAAGAGGAACTAGCTGAGCAAGAGATTCAAAATTAAACAGACAACAAATCCTCCAGATATTCAGACTCCAGAAATTCTAGGGGAGTACTTCAGTTTCAATTACATTTTTTTCAAATTCTTTTATATGTTGAGTAATGAGCAGGATTGTGATCACTATTTTGAGATAATCTTGCTAGGGTCTAGTAACAGTGCAAGTGTGGGGGTGATTAGTATTGCCTCCACAAGTTGGGTGAATGGATAAATTGTGATTTTTATGAGCTGGATTCTCGCATTAATTAATGAATGAGTTATTCTAGTTGTCCATTGATAATTAATTAGTACGGCTAAACTAACCTGAGAGTTCGGATTTTCAATTTGAAGTTAGAACGATTTTTTTTTGGTAAAGCTCACTTAAGAGTTTCTTTCATGCACCACTTACTTTAATTCACTTTTACTTCCCGTCAATCTTGTATTATTGACTTCTAAAGAGAATTGGGAGGGGTGAGCAAAAGCTGAGTTAATGATGAAAGCTAAGATAATAGTTCAAGTGGTTAAATCTTTTCAAGCACACATGAACCCCCTTGAGCTTGTCCCTGATTCGTTTGCTATACACTGTTGAATGCTTAAATTTCCTACATCCCAACTAGCTGCATCTTAATACCCTAGTCATCTATGGTGTTTTAGTTCAACGATTGATGATAAAGCGATAAGCCATAGTGATATGCGGCCTAAGTATGTACGTGCCTACTTGGAATGATCCCAACTGTGAAAAAAAAAATCAAATAAAAAAAAGAGAAAAAAAAAATAGTTCGACAAAAGAAATCATGTCGTCATAGTGATATGTGGCCTAGGTAGGCAAATACGTACCTGGAATGATCCCAACTATGGGCTTTATATGTACACGTTTTATTGTTATTGAACATCATAATATGAGACTATTTACTAGGGCATTACCATACCAATATCAATATCTGTTTATAAAGTCCTACCCTAGTCGAGCCAAGGCTAACCTTCCTTTCACTTATGCCACTAACTTTTGTTGAGGTGAAATCAAAGATTCAGTAATTCTCTTTCTCTCAAATTAATGCGGAAGTTCAATGAGAAAAATTTTGCGGGGGAGTAAATAGTTTTGAAGAAAGCACACACACATCACCGAAATTCTTAATGAAGCTTTATCTTCTATCGACTAACGGATTTGCGAGATATGAGCTCTTAGGATTGTAAAGCTTATCAGTTAAGTAAAGCGGATTTCTTGAGTATGCTTTGATTAATTTCTGTGAGAAAAAGGATCATTGAACTCTATCTTGGCAGTTTATCTTTCACCTACTGCAATAGTAAGAATTAACTTGCTAGGGACCAGCAAGGATTTAAGTGTGGGGGTGTTGATAACTTCCAAAACGGAAGTCATCTTTGCGGATATTTCCTATGAATTACTCAATTAAATCAATTAAAATAGGTTGAAATGATATTGAAATAGAAGTAAACTCGTATTTATTTGAGTTGTGGCTAATTTGGTCTTTTTCTGATGGATTTGGACTAGATGCGGCGATGGAATGTGCTTGGAAGAAGAAAATTTGGTTAAATAGTTGCAACGTCACAACTTCTGTTCAGCAAAGTAAAGCAGCGCAGGTGGGTTGTTGCAACTCCCAGAAATAAAAGGTTGCAACAACCTGATGGCGAGTTTAAAATTGGAAATTTGAAATCTGGCGCTGAATTTAATTACGAAAAGCTGCGACTCTTGGACAGGATTTATTGGGCGGTTATGGCAGGAAATAAAGGGGGATTTGAAGGATTTTCAAAGGAGAATTGAGAGGAGAACCGGAGAGGAGATTTGTGGAGATAGGGCACACAAGAGAGGGCCGAATTTACTGTTCACTGGATCCGAAGGAAGAAGAAGCCACGCAACAAATCCAGTTCCGTGCAAGGCTTGGTGACAGCAGTCCTTGTAGGAGCATTCTGGGATATCAATTGGTTGGCTCGTTCTACTTTGAATCATTATGTTTGTTGAATCATCTCTCACATTTCTTGTGCTTTTGACCATGATGAACTAATTCGCTTGCGAGTTTTATATGTTGTGAACTATTCGAAGTTTGCTTTAAGGTTTACATGAACGATTGAGTTTAAATTTGGTTTATTTCTTGAATTTTATTCTCTTCTTTAGTGATGATGTTAAGAGATTACCATCTTGTGCTTCCTACTGCGTTCTATATGCGAGAGCTGCGTTCGCAAGTCTCGAGAATTTAATTTGGCTACATATGATTTAGCGTATCGCTATCATTCTAGTTGTGGAATTGAGATCCGTATTTTTATGCGTATGTTTACTTGTGTGGTCTTAATTTAAGGCTACTCACTAAATGTGCATATGCCGATGATGAATCGAGAGATGCTCATCGCGAATCTAGGATTTCCACAAGATAAAACTAGTGCGAATTCAATTGAATTTTTCTTCACAAAAAGCAAACTAAGATTAGGGATCATCATATGAAACTCGTATTTCTCATTATTATATTCTCAACTTAGTTTAGTTTCGTGATTTAGTTTAATTACACTCTTTCAAAACCTTGTGATTTTTGCTTGACTTAGAAGAAGAGATAATTGCTAGTACTCATAAGCTTAGAAAAATTATTGTCTCTGTGGGTTCGACACTCTACTCTCCATTTGATACTTGACGCGACACGTTCACTTGCGTAACATCTATATAATCATCACAACAAAACGTGCATCACTAGCCTAGTTGACTTTCGATTTCGTCTACAGGTTCGTTCGATTTCAGAATTTAGAGGAATTAATTCAACGGATCGATACCTGGACATACACTATCAGATAATAAAGATGATAACACAAATACAAGAAACTAACAAGTGAAGATAAAACTTGACCTCCAAGTACTAAGGTTCACTAATATTGTAAGAAAACACTGAATCCGTTGCACTTCCCCGGCAACAGCGCCAAAAACTTGATACGCGCAAAATAGAGCTTGAAAGTATACGTGTCGTACAAGTAATACAGAGTAAGTGAGATCGTTCCCACGGAGAAGTGACTAGTTTAGTGCTTACAATTACTAGCTACACAGTTTCTATGAATCCAAGTAAAACGGTTAATTGATTTTCTGAAAATAGATTAAAACTTTTAGATAAATATTAGACTAATTTAACTAGATCTTAAAGTACTTTTTAGCAATTAGAGAAAATAGCCTTGCATTTTCTGATTTCATATGTATACTATGATGATAATAAAATAAATATTTCATTCGATTGAGTTTTGAATTATCTTGCGAAGATTGTAAAAGAAGAGACATTTATCTCTCGATACAAGGAATCTTAATATCCACGCAAACTTAGTTATCTCTAACTTAGGCGAAACGAAAATATTATGAAGTGCAAAAATCTAGTTCGCTAGCATGAAAAGGAAATCTCTTTCACTTTTCAAAACTAAAGAGATCTTGTGATACACGTACGTTTCTCCTCTCTCGATTCTCGTAACGTACGTGAAAATATCGAAATTTTGGTTAATGATTCACATTGCTCATCTCTCGATTCTCGCATTGCGATAAAATAGTCCTTAAATTAACATTACGACGCTCATCTCTCGATTCTCGCGGCGCAATATAATAAAGAGACATGATCCAACAATTTTACCATGAAATTCACAAGATCTATAAAGATAATCACAAAACAAATTCAAAATCAAAGATGTTCATCATCAACATACACATATTACTCTCATAATGCAAGACTAGAGAGTTTTAGTTCATGGTTGAGGGGAAATCACACAAAACTGAAGAGATCTTACTAAACATTTCGAAAGAAATGCGAATCTTCCCTTCTCCAGTGACGTAGAAATGTTTCCTTCAGCCCAAATGCCAGATCTGGACTGATTCTTCCCTTGGCAGAATTTCTTCTCAGGGTTTTCTCCTCTTCTCTAATGGCCGAAAATGATAGAAGACCCTTTCAAATGGCCGAAATTTTCCTTTTTAAACTCCCCTCTCTCTCCTGTCCGTGGGCCCCACTTGTTGGCATAATTAATTGATGAACGGATGCCAAAAAAACAGGTTGCAACTGTTGAAAATTTGGTAAATTCGGAATTGAATTTTCTGTAACCGTCAGATATGTTATGAATATATTGCAACATTTTTCTGGCTCTGCAATTCTGCACAATTTGACCTGCCAGATTTGTTGAGAACTTGTTGCAACATTTTTCCCAAATTTATCACCATACTTGGTCTTCAATCCTTGACTTAAATTCTCTCCGAATCCTATCATAAAAAGATATAGAAATGAGAGTAACAACCATTTTGACTTCAAATCATGCGACAATTTGATTTTTATCTACTTTTCATATATAAGTATCACACAACAAAGCTAAAATGATAAAAATAGGGATAAAGATAACTTCTTTTTGTGAAGTTATCAGTCTGCAAGCTGAAGAAGGCCCTCTATGGGTTGAAACAGGCGTCGACAGCCTGGTATGGGAAGATTGCAGAGTATCTGCAGTTCTGTGGTTACGATGCCTCAGACTCAGACTCTAGCATGTTCGTGAAGAAGAGTGGAGATCTTCACGTGCTGGTGCTGCTGTACGTCGACGACATGATCGTGACCGGGAACAACAGTGAAGAGGTCGCGGCGCTGAGACAGCAGCTAGCCATCCGGTTTGAGATGAAGGATCTTGGTGAACTGCACCATTTCATTGGACTTGCAAGTGGAGAAGAGAAGTGGCGGGCTGCTCGTGACCCAGAAGGCGTATGCGGAGAAGATCGTCGAGAGATTCGGCATGAAGGAGGGGAAGAGCAGCTCCGTTCCACTGGAGGTTGGGCTGAAGCTTCGGAAGGAAGAATGGAGGATTCTTCCTTATCCGAAGATCTTCCGGGCACTGGTGGGGAGCCTTATCTACCTGACCATCACAAGGCCGGACATCGCCTTTGCTGTCGGCCGAGTGAGTCGGTACATGCAGGAGCCGCGAAAGCCTCATCTGGAGGCAGCTAAGGGGATACTAAAGTATGTGAAGGGCACCCTGGAGATGGGGTTGTTCTATGGAGGGAGGACCGACTTCAGGCTGCATGGCTACACAGATGCAGACTACGCAGGTGACGCTGATGACCGCAAGTCGACGTCAGGTTACGTGTTCATGTGTGGAGCCACTGCCATTTCCTGCTGCAGCAAGAAGCAGGACTCCATTTCCCTCTCCACCACTGAGGCTGAGTACAAGGCGTCGTCCTTAGCAGCTCAGGAGTGTGTCTGGCTGAGGAGGCTGGTGGAAGATGTGGATGAGAAGGTTAGCGGACCTACTGTGCTGCGTGGCGACAACGAGAGCGCTCTGAAGTTGGCAACCAACCCAGTGTGTCACGCAAGGACAAAGCACATAGAGATCGAGCACCACTTCATCCGAGAGAAGGTGTTGGGTGGCTCGCTTGCGGTGGAGCACGTGCGGAGTGAAGAGAACCTGGCGGACATCTTTACAAAGCCCCTATCTGCGGGGCCGTTCAAGAAACTTCGCGCTTGCCTAGGTGTCGTCCCTGAAGCTCACTTCAAGGGGGAGTGTTGAGATTGAAGTGAGGTTAAAGGGGGGGGGGGGGGGTAGGCGAGTGGGGTGCTCCCAGGCGAGTGGAGGATGGAGCCAGGCGAGTGGAGTGAGGGTGGCCGACGAGTCCAATGGTTGGCGAGTGGGTTCTTGTTCCTTGCCGAGTGGAGAAGTGAAGGGGGGCTGTTGTTCTTGTTCCTTGCCGAGTGGAGAAGTGAAGGGGGGCGGGGGGGGGGGGGGGGGGGGGGGGGGGGCTGTTGTTCTTGTTCCTTGCCGAGTAGAGAAGCAGGAGGAGGGGGGCTGCTAGGTGGTTTGCCGAGTGGAAGCTAGGTGGGGGGCGAGTGCACCTAGAGAGGGGGCTGCCTTGTGTAGTGGTCGAGTGGAGCCATGCTAGAGGGGCGAGTGGAGGATGATGTGAGGTGGTTGCCGAGTGGACATGTGCATGCAAGTGAAGTGCCGCCTTGTTGTGGGCTGCCATGTGAAGTGTGCGAGTGGAATGTTGGGGAGGGGATTGTGCATGTGTTGTGGTGTATGCACCCCCTCCCCCTCCCCCCCCCCCCCCCCCCCCCCCTTTGTGTGTTTACTATAAATACCCCCCCCCCCCCCCATGTGCGAGCTAATGCTAATGTGAAAAAGAGGAGAGAGAGAGAGAGAGAGAGTAGAGGTGAAAGAGAAGAGTTGAGAGAGTGGGAGTGTGCCTACACCCCAGGAGACCCCAATCCATACCTCGGCGAGAGGTGGAGAGTGCAGAGTGCACTGTGAAGGGGAGAGTGGAGAAGCGAACCTTGTCCGCGACAAGTTGTTTTTTTTATATATCATTCAGCTGACGTGAATCAAGGTGGATGCACCTTGTAGTCAGCTTCTCATTGTTGTAATTCAATTGCCTAGTATAAAGAGTTCTTCGTTGTTTGTTCATCGTTGGTTCCTTGTGACTGGTAGCATACGAAAATTTAACATACACGGCTGTGCAATCCTTCAATCGTGCGTAAACAGACAATTCTCACGCACGCCGTGCATTATTCAAGAAGCATGCCCGTGTGTTTTGCACACAACCATGCGTTTGCACTGTTTTCTCCATTAATTACTTCAATGACCGTGTGTCTCACTAGTTTCTATTTAAGCCATATATCTTCATAGGAGAGAAAGAAAATACATTAGAGAGCTCCTTGTTCCATAGCATTTTAGCATATTTTAGAGAGATTTTCAGAGAGATTTTGGAGAGGAGAACCCGTAGAGTTTGAATTGGACAAGGATTGTAAGGCAAGATTGAGATCTTCGACAAGGATTGACATCGTTGTTAGAGTTTGTTTTTTTATTCTCTATTGCATGGACTTGTTTTCTGAAATTATGCTATTATTAACTTTTCTTTCTTATTCTATGATGTTTTGACCAATAACGGGACACTAATTCTTTTTGTATAGGTGATTGTGTAGTGCTAGGAATTGATTCATTTATTCTATATTAGTTATTTAAAGTGAATTATTTCATTTATTCCTTGAATGTTTATGAGTTCTATTCACGTGCCTAATGTGTACTTTAAATTAATGACCATTACTATAGTTTCATATGCATTCTTTCATTATCCGTGTAGAAGTTTGGATTGATCATAAATCAATTGATTCGTGAATACTATGAATAAAACTATAGATTTAAATACATACATGCCACATGGTATTGATATATGTGGTAGCTTCATTCAATTGAGTGATGCTAGTATCTTTCACGAAGTTTTAGGTTTTGTTATTATCATTCTAGACATCATTCATGCGAGGATTTTTATTACATTACGCATTTTTTTTACTTATAATCAATCTTATTTAATATTCATAGCACTCAACAATCACCACAACTCTAAATCTCATTGTATTAGGATCCGTAGTTAATTGCTTTTCTATTTCTTAATTTAGAATTTTTCGATCGTTAATCTAGATAAGTTCTTTAAGAGTAAATAGAGTGGTTTGATCAGAATCCCTATAATTTACGTTACTTTCTCATCACTCATTTTATTTATTCGACATGTGCACTTGCCAATATATATCACATGTCTTAAACGAGCACATTATGCTTTCTTTCTGCAACAAAATTTTACTCATGAAAAAGTTCACAAAGGACTGTTTTATGATCAAATTAAGACTTAAGTAAAAGACAAATTCTTTGCATTATCAGTCCTAAAAGTGTTGATAGTCTTATCAAATTGACTGCGTTATGCTTTTTTAGTTTGGATACCGATCCAACTCAGATTCGGATCCGATAACCTGTTTTGTTAGGCCTCTTTTGAGACCTAACATAGGTTTACTCTATGATTCGATCCCGATCCCACATGAAAGAAAAAAGAGCTAGATGTGCCCCCTTTCTGTTCGCGAAGGAACCTCATGAAGAGATTACTAGTTTTGAACATAAAAGTTGATGAAGTTCTTTAGGTGAAGTCGGATGTTCACGAACAACGGTTCATAATCATCATGTTCACGACCGCCACCGCCGTGCCAAACATAGCCTAAGTGAATGAGACAAATCACATTCCAAATGTTTCTCTATAATATGCAACTGCTAATTTGCTAAGTTTCCAAGTCAGTTATGTCAAATGTTGATTGATACATTCGTCAATAGAGTAGGAACGATCATGACATGTCCAAAACACTGTTCTTCATGCTTCCTACCCCGTCAATCATCTTCATGCATGGCCCTTAAATAATGTATTATGAAATGAGCGGGAAAAAAATTACTACCAACTTATAGTCATTCAAAAGAGCAACAACTAAGGCTTTGTTTGGCGCGGCTTATTTGCTCCGGTGAGTTTGGTTAAAATCGCAATTATTATAGAATGTGTGTTTGGCATGACAAAGGTTATGACCGCTACCAAGAAAATAAACTAGTTTTGTGCACAAAGCATGCAATTTTTTAGGTGAGGTCAGACATTCACGAACGACGGTTCATGATCACCGCATTCACGACCGCCGCCACCGCGCCAAAAGAAGCCTTAGCTACTTGCGGGATTTCTCAATTAAAGGCTCCAAGGCTCCTTTTGGCATGACGGTGGCGGTTGTGAACGTGAAGGACATGAACTGTCGTTCGTGATCGCTCAACCACACCTACACCTAGGGTCCGTTTGGCGCGGAGTTTTTGCTCTGGTGAGTTTGGACAAAAACACCACCGTCATAATTAAAATGTATGTTTGGCATGGCAGCGGTAACGACCACCACCAAGAAAATAAAACTAGTTTAGAACATAAAAGTGGATGAAGTTCCTTAGATGAGGTGGGGTATTCACGAACAACGGTTCATAACCGCCGTGTTCATGACCGCCGCCGCCGTGCCAAACGGAGCCTAAATCAAATTAATGTTGAGTTGGTTTGACTTTTCAAACCCACATGATTCATATTTTTCACCTACCAGCCGCCAATGAAGACTTTTCCTCTAGCCGTCCATGTGCTTTGAATGAGTGCTTGCATGGGAAGCTTCTGGGAAAGAGGCCACAACATGTGTTTCATTCCCCATTGCTATTGAATTTTGGCTCTATAAAAGGAGAGGGAAGCAAAGTTATGGAGACACACCAAAAGTCAAACCAAAGACAGGTAAAGCCTTGAAGAGGAGAGTGGTAGTGTACGACCGAAGGCGATGGTGGGCGTCGACATCAGATTACGAGCTGTATCGGCAACGAAGAGCGAAAGTGTGCGGGTAGCGGCAAGGTGTCAGATTCACGGGCTGCAACAAGGTGTGCGGTGCTCGATGGTTGCATGCTCTTAGACGATGGTGGTTGTGCACAAGTGACGACGTTGACGGGTTGCGCGTTCGCGGCAAGGTCAAGTCCTGACTTGGATCTCTTCTCGATGGTGGTGGCAGTGGTTGGTCGTCCGACGACGATGAATGTTCGTTCTGGCACGAATCTTGTGCGTCCGTTTTACGGATTACAGTCAAGTTCATATTACTTATGCGGATTTTCGTAGTCCATTTTCTGTAGTATATTTTCAGACATGTATCTCTTAATTTGAGTACTTATTTATTTTATTGTGCTAATAAAATTGTGTAAAGTACGTATTTTCTTGTGACTTTGAATTTAATTTTTCCTAGGGATTGCGCTTCCGCAACTAGAAATCCCAACAAGTGGTATCAGAGACAGGTTTTGTAGGCGACTGATTGAACATTTGAGGAAAGATGTGACTGCGGTGGTAAACGACTAGGTCCTCTTCCCATCCTTTCAAATTCAACCTTGAATTAATCAGGTTTCCTAGTCATACCAGAGGGCAACTATGACGGGGAAGAATGCGACTTTGGCTCGGTACTCTGTGGAGAAGTTCGATGGCATCAGGATGTGCGTTGACGAAAAGGTGCTCTTTAACATTAGCGTCGAGGAGTCTGCAATCAAGCTTTGGGATAAGCTTGAATTGCATCTGGCCAAGTCGTTGATCACAAGGTTGTTGTTGAAACAACGATTGTATGTGCTGAAGATGCAGGAGTGTGAAAAATTTCCGTAGATCTAAGAGTGAGCATGAATCGTACAACTTAAAGTTATAGCCAACAACCAGAAGCACATAAAACAACACAATCTTTATTGATAATAGCAAAGATATTCATTACATAGCGAAATATACATGTCGAGACATGATTTCGCCAGTACACAAAACCAAAAGAAATTACAATGCTGAAGGAAAGATAACTGGCGGTCTGACAAACAGAAACCGCCTAACCGGGCGACCTGGGAGTTCGCACAACTAGAAATGAGACCGCCTGAACGACCTGCCGGCGACTTGAACAACACCAACTGAATACTCCGCGATCCCCCGAACTCCACTGATTCTCCCGAACTCCAGCAACCCTCATTGCAAGCCGCGAGACCGCCCGAACACCTTAGAAGACGAGGTGACCGCTGCTGTCCGCACAATCCGCATAAGCTGCACAAGGAAAGTTCAATCAGCTAACCGGCCGGTCACAAAAATGAGACCGCAAGAAATAGGCGCGAGCTCAGCTTACACTTGGTGCGATAATTTTGCTGCTACAGTGACTCCTATTTATAGGCGCGGGACCAGATCCAGTCACCGCCCTATGAGATAGAGTCACCGCCCTGACCGCGCGACCAAGACCGGTCAACCCGCACGCTCAGCAGATCACTCTGCGCCGTAAGCTCGCCGACTTCAACCCTGACCGGAGATCGCCACTCCTCCAAGAAGCCGCGCGATCATGACAACTCGCCCGGTCATGACGCCCACCACCTGTGTTCGCAAAACGAGACCTCCTCCATAGACCGCGAACACAGCCAAGTCGACCAAGGCAAGAACCCGCCAAGTCGACCAAACACCAGTGCCCGCATATACCAGCAGATCGCCACGGGACCAGCTTATGCGAACACAAAAGAGGAGACCACGCGACTAAGAAGACCTTAGTCGGCGCGCACCAAGAACCCGGACAGCCACCAGACCGGACTGTCGGATACAGAAAACAGACCGCGCGGTTAACATCTTAACCCGCACGGTATAGAGAATAGCTCGCCACGCGATCGCACGAACCTCAGCAGTCTTGGACAGAAGAACGGTGGTCAGACCGAATAGACCTGCGGCTAGACCGAAGAGGTCAGACCGCAGAAGGAGACCACAAGACCGCGCGGTTAGCCAGACCGCGCAACCTCCTCCCAGACTGCCAACTTACACTTCAACAATTTCAACACTCCTCCTTGAAGTGGGAAGTTGAAAACAGCCCAAGTAAATTCCTCAACCGAGTGAACGACCCCTTCGCCAACGCCTTTGTGAATATGTCTGCAACGTTGTCCTGACCCCGAAAATGCTCGACCGAAAGAGACCCCTCCAGCACCTTCTCTCAAATGAAATGATGCTCGATCTCGATATGCTTGGTCCTCGCGTGACACACTGGATTAGTAACCAGTTTGAATGCACTCTCATTGTCGCCGCGGAGCAGAGTCGGACCCCGAACCTCCTTATGGACATCTCCCACCAACCTCCTAAGCTAGATGGCTTCTTGAGCTGCCAAGGCCGAAGCCTTGTATTCCGCTTACGTGGTAGAAACAGACACGGAATCCTGCTTCTTGTTGCACCATTATATAGCCGTGGGGCCCGCCATGAAGGCGAATCCAGACGTTGACTTCCAATCATCTGAATCTCCCCCGTAATCAGCATCCATGTACCCATGCACTTTGAAGCCCGCATCCCTCCTATATAGGAGCCCATATCTGAAGTCGCCTTGACATACTTCAAAATATTCTTGGCCGCTAGTAGATGAGGCATCCGTGGTTCCGCCATATAACGACTCACTCTGCCAACTGCATACACAATATCCGGCCTAGTGATCGTAAGATAAATCAAGCTCCCAACCAAAGCTCGGAACACAATCGGATCTTCCAGAATCCTCCCCTCATCCTTCCGAAGTTTCATGGCCTTCTCGAGAGGTGTAGAAATGCACTTCCCTTCCTTCATGCCGAATCGTTCCACGATTCGCTCCGCATATCCAGCCTGGGACACCAGCACTCCACTTTCTTTCCTCTGCACTTCGAGTCCAAGGAAATGGTGGAGTTCACCCAAGTCCTTCATCTCAAATCTGATAGATAGCTCAGCCCGAAGATTTGCTACCTCCTCCTTCGAATTCCCCGTCACGATCATATCGTCGACGTAAAGCAGCACGATGACCTGAAGCTCCCCGCTTTTCTTGACAAACAAGCTTGAGTCAGAGTCTGAAGCACAAAATCCACAGAATAAGAGATATTCTGCAATCTTCTCGTACCACGCCCTCAGCGCTTGCTTCAACCCATACAAGGCCTTCTTCAGCTTACATACATAGTCTGGAAAATCTTCAGATACGAAGCCTGGTGGCTGGACCATGAAGATGTCCTTGTCAATCTCGCCGTACAAGAAAGCATTCTTTACGTCGAGTTGCCAAATCTTCCAACCCCAAAACGCCGCCAAGATAATCACAAACAGAACTGAAGTCATCTTTGCCACCAGACTGAATGTCTCTTCATAGTATTCACCGTATTGTTGTGAGAATCCACGAGCCACAAGGCGAGCCTTATATCGCTCGATACTGCCATCTTCCTTCTTCTTGAGCTTATGGGCCCACTTGCATGTCACATGGGTGATACCCTTGGGCTTGGGCACCAGAGACCAAGTCTCATTCTTCTCAAGAGCTGCCATCTCTTCTTCCATAGTCGAATCCCACTGCTTCACGCCTTTGGCCTTCTCAAAGCTCACTAGTTCCCGCTCATCCAGGGGACCAGCAAAGAAACACGAAACAAAGCTCATCATGTTTCCTCCCGTATAGCGATCAGGGGTAATGATTGTTCGCTTCGATCTCCTCAGCTCCTTCCCCTGACTCGCATTACCTTTTGCTGCTTCTTCTCTAGTTTCCCTTCTAGACGTACTAGGAGCATCGCTCCCCCTGCTTCCTGATCCAGAAGCCTCCGTCATAGAACTAGAAATGGATGGACCACCTGGTGACAATGGCAGCTCCACCTGAAGATTTTCCACAGCTCTCTCCGGCTCCTCCACCCTGCTTTCTGGTAACTCAATACCAGAAATTCCCTTGTAAGACATCACCTCGTCAAACACGACGTCGCGAGATACAATAAATCTCCGCGTCTCCGGGTCCATGCACTTCCAGCCCTTCTTCCGATCATCATATCCCACGAAGACTAGCTTACTAGCTTTAGCATCCAGCTTTGTCCGAAGCGCATCTGGAACGTGCATATAGCAGGTGGAACCAAACACCCGAAGGTGCGGCACACTTGGCTTTTCCTTGAACATCATCTCATGCGGAGTCAACATGTTGATGGGACTGAGAGGCATCCTGTTGATGACGTAGGCATCACAAGACATTCACTCCGCCCAGAAGGACCTTGGGATACTCTTGGCATGCAGCCAACACTTGCAGGTCTCCGTCAGATAACGGATCTTCCTCTCTGCAACTCCGTTTTGTTGTGGAGTATGCGCACAAGTAAGCTCTCTCCGGATGCCCGCCTTCCTGCAAAAACTAGAGAACTCACCAGAGGTGAACTCCCCCCCATTGTCAGTTCTCAGCTTCTTTACGCGCAGGCCTAGCCGACCCTCCACTAGCTCCTTGAACTCCACAAACTTGGCAAACGTCTCTGCCTTCTCCTTCAGAAAATATACCCAGACATATCTGGTGTAATCGTCGATCAACACCAGTATATACTTGCTGCCTCCGAGGCTTAGGGTAGCAGTCGGTCCCATCAAGTCACCGTGGATACACTCCAACGACACACTACTCCTTTGTCTGCGACTTATCAAACGGCAGTCAATGAGACTTGCCGAACTGACATCCCGGGCAAACATGACCATCACCATAGGAAGACAGACTAGGCAGGCCCTTGACTAGACCTTTTATCACCAAAGCCTTCAACTTATCCATCCCTACATGCCCCAACCTCTCGTGCCATATGATAGCACTATCATTGGTCCTCATCTTGTCGACATAAGAACTTGTCGATAAAACGAACAAGTCTTTTGCCCTTCTCCCAACATGAACGACATCCGCCATTACCGCCTCCACGTTTCGAAGAAACCTCACTTCTATTGGGCCGAACAGAATGTGATACCCAGCGTCAACATCGTTGGTCACGGAGAAGAGATTTTTCCTCATTCCGGGCACATGATAGACACTCTTCAAAGTTAGTGGCCCTCTATCACTGCCCAAGGAAACAACCCCCTACCTTCTCGACACTATGCACCGTATTATCAGCAGTTATGATGACATCATTACCTGAGTAAGGCTGCGCTGAAGAAAGCTTCGACTCGTCCCCGGTGAGGTGATGAACACACCCCGAGTCCACGATCTAGTCCTCCTGATAGTTGATAGGAGCCGCAACTCCGACAGAAGCCGAGAAGGCTCATCCCCATCCTCCATCGTTTTTGCCTGGCCTCAGCTTCCTCCTTCCCTGCAGCAGCATGACCTGGCTGAAGATTCACCCGGCAATCCTTCCTGATGCGACCAAGCTTCCCGCACCTGAAGCACTTGGGTCCTTCTCCCTTCTTCTTCCCTTCAGCCTTGGGAGCATAGCCCCTCTCCTGCTGTCCAGAAGTTGAAGGCCCATTGCCTCTAGCGGTCTTCTTCTTCTTATCCCATTTCTTCTTCTTCCCTGTGAAGAGAACCTCACCATCTCCCCCAGACACTGACACCCCCGCCATCTGCCTCGCCATACTCTCCTGCGACGCAAGCAAATTCTCCAGCTCCAGCAGAGACGGCTGATTTGCCCAACCCTGCACCGACGTCACAAAGGCCACATACTCCTTCCACAAGCCGCGGATGTTGTGCCTCTTCAGCTTCGCCTCAGAAATTGGCTCATCAGGATCCAGTGCTGAAATCTCAGCGCACAGGTTCTTCCTCTTCAGGAAGAACATAGAGATAGAAAGTTCACCCTGAGCCGACCTAGCCAGCTCATTATCCAAAAACTATAGCCTTGCTACATTCTTCTTGTTAAACAGCCCCTCTAGGGCTCTCCAGATCTCCGCAGCTGATCCACACCCCAAGATGTGATCGAACAGGTCAGGTGATATTGCCCTTTTTAGAGTGAACTCTGCTTTCGCATTAATTCTCCTCCAATTCCTCACCTCATGACCATTATCCCCAACTGGGACAACTTCCTCCGTACTATCTCCTCCAACAGCCTCCCAAAGGTCCTCGCCCAGAAGATAACTCTGCATGCACGACTTCCACTTCTTGAAGTTAGTCGAGGTAAGCATCTCAATTCCAAGACCTCTTGCTTCCATGGCTCTACCACTGGTTCCTCCTTCACAAAGGCGATGACAACTTTAAGTTGTTCACTGCTCTATCCACTCCAACCTCGCTCTGATACCATGTGAAATTTTCCGTAGATCTAGGAGTGAGCAGGAATCGTACAACTTAAAGTTATAGCCAACAACCAGAAGCACATGAAGCAACACAATATTTATTGATAATAGCAAAGATCTTCATTACATAGCGAGGTATACATGGCGAGACATGATTTCGCCAGTACACAAAACCAAAAGAAATTACAATGCTGAAGGAAAGATAACTAGCGGTCTGACAAACAGAAACTGCCTAACCGGGCAACCCGGGAGTTCGCGCGACTAGAAACGAGACCGCCAGAATGACCTGTCGGTGACTTGAACAACACCAACCGAATACTCCGCGACCTCCCGAACTCCACTGATTCTCCCGAACTCCAGCAACCCGCACTGCAAGCCGCGAGACCGTCCGAACACCTTTAAAGACAAGGTGACCGCTGCTGTCCGCACAATCCGCAGAAGCTGCACAAGGAAAGTTCAATCAGCTAACCGGCCGGTCACAAAAATGAGACCGCAAGAAATAGGCGCGAGCTCAGCTTGCACTTGGTACGATAATTTTGCTGCTACAGTGACTCCTATTTATAGGCGCGGGACCAGATCCAGTCACCGCCCTATGAGATAGAGTCACCACCCTGACCGCGCGACCAAGACCGGTCAACCCGCGCGGTCAGCAGATCGCTCTGCGTCGTGAGCTCGCCGACTTCAACCTTGACCGGAGATCGCCACTCCTCCAAGAAGCCGCGCGATCATGACAACTCGCCCGGTCATGACGCCCACCACCTGTGTTCGCAACACGAGACCTCCTCCAGAGACCACGAACACAGCCAAGTCGACCAATGCAAGAACCCGCCAAGTCGACCAAACACCAGTGTCTGCATATACCAGCAGATCTCCACGGGACCAGCTTATGCGAACACAAAAGAGGAGACCGCGTGACTAAGAAGACCTTAGTCAGCACGCACCAAGAACCCGGACAGCCACCAGATCGGGCTGTCAGATACAGAAAACAGACCGCGCGGTTAACAACTTAACCTGCACGGTACAGAGAACAGCTCGCCACGCGGTCACACGAAACTCAACAGTCTTGGACAGAAGAACGACGGTCAGACCGAATAGACCTGCGGTTAGACCGAAGAGGTCAGACCGCAGAAGGAGACCACAAGACCGCACGGTTAGCCAGACCGCGCGACCTCCTCCCAGACCGACATTTTCCACTTCAACAATTTCAACAAGGAGGGTGGCAACTTGTAGGAGCACTTTAATGTATTCAACGATCTTCTAAATCAATTGCATGTGGTTGCTACGAAGGTGGAGGAAGAAGATAAGACCATATTATTTCTTACCTCGCTCACGTCGTCCTTTAAACGCATGGTGACCACGCTCCTATATGGGAAGGATAAAGTGGGGCTAGAGGAGGTCACATCCGCATTACTGTCCAGTCAGATGTTGAAGGACCCCACTCCCGAGGGTGAGCATATTTTGGCGGTAGATGGACGGGGGAGAGCATTCGATGGGGGATCGATGGGTGCACAGGCTCGGTCGGCGTAGAAGAAGGGAGTTATTTGTTATCACTGTAGACAGAGCGATCACATCAGGAGAAATTGCCCGCAGCGTGCGCAAAGTTCTGGAGACGTCCAAGATGCGAGTGTGGTGACGCTATATTTGGGAGTGGAGAGTGATGGTCTTTATACCATCACTGAGAGTCATGACGACTCTAACAGCGAATGGATCTTAGATTCTGGTGCATCGCAACACATGTGCTTGGATGCAACAATATTCAATTCTCTGGAGGTGATGACTGGGTCGGTCTATTTGGGGGACGACTCAGGTTGTGAGGTTACAAGCACAGGAACGGTGGACATACGGATGCATGATGGGGTGGTGCACAGGCTTGAGAGGGTACATCTGGTGCCCAAGTTGTGTAAGAATCTGATATCGTTGGGCAGTTTCGACTCAGGTGGCTGCAACTTTGCGGCAAGAAAAGGAGTTCTGGCAGTGACACGTGGGTGTGTCGTGCTCATGAAGGCTGTGCAGTTCGGTAGTCTGTACCGACTGCTGGGGACCACAGTGCGAGGTGGTAGACCCATGATTTCTGCGGTTGATATGGTGGATGGTCGAGGTGGTGCAGTGGATCGCCCTTCTGTGACTCGAGTTCGGCGAGTCAGATTTTCGCAATCAGGGTGCGTTGGCATCCCATAGGTGAACAAGAGCAGAGATGGAGTTCGCCTTGAGACAAGTCTGCTGGCGCCTCAGACATGAGGTGGTGCTTCGTGTAGATTGATGTTTTGTGCAGATACTGCTTCGTGCAGACAGTGTTTCGTGCAGATAATGCTTCGTGTAGAATCTGGTGATTGATTTTTCAAACAAAGGTGGTGATTGTTGAGTTGGTTTGATTTTTCAAACCCACATGATTCACATTTTCACCTACCCGTCGCCAATGAGGACTTTTACTCTAGCCGTCCATGTACTTTGAATGGGTGCATGCATGAGAAGTTTCTGGGAAAGAGGCCACAACATGTGTTTCATGCCCCATTGTTTTGAATTTTGGCTCTATAAAAGGAGAGGGAAGCAAAGCTATGGAGACACTCCAAAAGCCAAACCTAAGAGAGGTAAAGCCTTGAAGAGGAGAGTGGTAGTGTACGACCGAAGGCGACGGTGGACGTCGACATCCGATTACAGGCTGCATCGACAACGAAGAACGAAAGCGTGCGGTTAGCGGCAAGGCGTCAGATTCGCGGTTAAGTTCATATTACTCATGCGGATTTTCGTAGTCCATTTTCTGCAGTATATTTTCGGACTTGTATCTTTTAATTTGAGTACTTATTTATTTTATTGTGTTAATAAAATTGTGTGAAATACGTACTTTCTTGTGACTCAGTATTTAGTTGTTCTTGGGGATTGCGCTTCCGCGAGCGAAAATCCTAACAACTAATAGATTTGAACTGTGGGATTGTCAAACCATTTTTCAATACCAATCTTGGGTCTAATCAAGCGAATATCACGTATACTCAAAGTGGCTGAAATCAGAATTTTGCTGGGCAATGTCACAGCTGAGTTTAAATCAGAACTTTGTTGCAGTGAAAACAAAAATATTTGCATTAGAACAAATGTATCGGGTAGCCCCAAAAGTCAACAATTGATACATGTGATGAATAATTATAAGTATTCGAAATCGAAAAGCAACCACCTAGCTAGCCAAAGTGAAAGAATAAGTTGGATTATCTAGAGTAGAATTAAGAGTCTTATAGGAATCCAGACTGCTGCTTGATTGGTAGTGGAAATTTGATTTCTTTGTTTTGGTTTATAGTATTGCACGGGCGGATGACACTCTCATTTTTGTTGGTGATTTGTTATAAGAAAACTAAATTTAGCTATTCGCAGATCAAAGTTGAGTATTTGCAAATCAAATTTGGCTATTTGCAGATCAAACTCAACTATGTGCACTCCCAAAATTAATTTGGATCATTTTATGTACTATTTGTATTTAAAAAAAAAAGTATGCACTACTATTTCTAATTTCCTGGATCCACCGTTGTAACCTGTAACCTGGGAATACCCATGTCGCTTACAGCATGTACCTAGTACATGTCCATGATGGGTTCAATATGTGCAAAAAGAACTATCTTTCTTCTGCCCTTTGGCGGTCTGTGCTTTGAGGATTTTAATTTTAATGTTAAACTTCTTAAAGGCAAAAAAAAATTTGAACATAAAAGTGAGAAGTTCCTTAGATAATGCTGCCTCGCGTGCCAAACAGACCCTTAAGCTCCTGACATATTTGCGGTCGGCCTCAACTTAATGATCAATTACTGGCTTGCGGTCTGCGTTTATCAGAACGGTAAAAAAAAAAGTAGCCTGATAAAGAGAAACTAATAGCTGAAACACTAAACCCTAAAATCTGAAAAAAAAAACGAAGAATTTCGATAGAATATATGAAGATGCATGACAAAGGGTTGCCTGCATTTAAATTTTGTTCAACTAAGCCCATGCTTCTGGCCTGCAGAAGCTGACAGTCCAACTCTACCAGTTATCTGCTGAAGGTGTGGAGAGGTCATAATATCATGGATTTACAAAAACAAATGTAGCGATTCTTGTATGATTTTTATGGCAGGAATATCTCTGTTCAAACAAATAATATAATACTGCCTGCGCGCAAACAACTACAAAAAGAACGAATATCGGGCTTCAACTGGACTAATATCTCGAAAAGCTGTTTGCTTAAATCAGCAGGATGATCACTATGTCGGTTTGGGGTGGTGGTGGAGGTTGTGAAAGCAGCCGTGGTTAAGAGCGGTTATTCGTGAACTTCCGATCTCACCTAAGAGACTTCATCAATTTTTCTGTTCAAAACATAATCCTTGTTAACTACTGCATACAAGGGATTTTTCTGCGCCAAAAAGAGTTGACAGTTCGCTGCGTTTAGGGCCGCCACCGCCATTCCAAATGGACCGTTGCAAGTCAACTACTGCATACAAGGGATTTTAAAGTAAGAAGAAGGCGAGAGGTGGAGTCGAACAGACATCAAAAAAGCAAAACAGAGAGCATGGTTTTATAACATCTGCAATAATGCGATCATGGCTTTCTATCGACAGGATATTTATGAGTTTTCATGGATTCATAATCAAATCTCCGCACTTGCACTTCCAGCTCAGAGGCTTGTAGTTGGAGCCGTCGTCTCTTCTTCTGTACATCAAATCAGAAAACGAAGCATTCTCCCTGCGCTGAGGCATTGCAGGCACCTGCACTGCCTCGCAGCGCCCGCAGGCTCTGCAAATTTCTTTGCATCGAGGCGGCCTCGACCCAATCTTCATTGATCCCACCAGCACACCCACTCCTCCTCCTTCTTCTTCCTCGTGACCCTGCAATTTCCACATGACCTTCAAATGTCAAGTATTTCTGATCAGAACTAGTTAGGAGGCAACTAAAAGCAGAGAATAACTCACCAAGTAATGATTTTTCAGCAATGGTCTGCCGCAGATCTTCAGAGCTGGGCTGAGGAGAAGGAGGAGGGCGAGGAGGAGATGAATGCGTCGCCTTTGCGCTTTGACTGCGCAGAAATAAAGAGCCATGGATCTAATCTTGCGGTGAAGTGATTGAATGCGCGCGGAGGTGCTGCTGGTAATCAGTGTTATAAATGCGGTGGGAAATGTTTGGAGCACTCGTCTTCACTGACCTTTTTCTGTTGCGTGTTAAATGCAGTGGGAGAGAGGGGGAGAGAGAGAGAGGGACGGTGAGGTGGGTACGGCCGGGAAGACGTATAATTAGTGTGCAAGTGAATGAATGAGAAGGCAAGAATCGATCCATGGAAGCTCCGTCATGGCTAAACAAGAAGTAGAATAGCACTGACGATGGGGGAGAGGAAAAGCATTGAATGAGGAGAGGTTAAGGGAGGAGCGGGTGAGAAAATATTAAGAACAAGTGTGGAAATACTGTGCTTTTGTGACAGATGGAAGCAGGGGGGAAGAGAAGGGACGATTGCTGCTATAAATAGAACAGAAATCACATCCACAGCCCTGAGCCTCTCAGTTTCTCATCTATTTCTGCTATCCCATTAATTATGACCATCTGTTTCTTTCTGTATGCTACTTTTTCTTCCTGATTCCTGGCTTTAAGCTTCTTTCCCAATATCTCAGCCCCACACTACTTCGTCTCTCTTCACCTGGTTCAACTTTTGGGGAATTTAAGGGGCAGCACTTCCCGAAATTTTAAATTTGGGCCATCTTCATGTAAACGTTATCTTTTAAACTTGTATTTTTTGGAGACCGGGCGAATGGTTTTCTAACTATCCTAATTAGGCAAGCATTTTCTTATATAAGTTCTTGTGTTAGTGAGATAGATCAAGGACCCCAACAAGACTGCGGAATTCTTCAAGATTTATTGCTTCTTGTTTTTCTTCTTCTATTAATTTCTGCTATTCTCTTTAGAGTTCATTGGCGTTGAGATTAGTTTACATTAATCCATTTTTAAGTGGATAAGAAAAAATTTCAATTGGCCAAAGTTGGCGATTTCAAATTCCTTTTGCATGGTGGATTTTCCGGTGAATATTACATCACCTGTTGAATTTTTTATGTGCTACCAATCAAGGATACCAAACAGAACAAAGACAGTAGTAATATATATTTGGTAACAAGATTGCAACTGAACACGACTGAATACAAGTTGCATCCAACTTGAATCACAACAGCCAATAGTAGTAAAGAACTTGGTCACGGACAAGGTCCGCTTCTTCTCCTGAGCACACCGCGCTGGTGATACTCGCCACTATCGATACTCGTCAGCTCGATACTCGTCACTTCGATACTCGTCACTTCGATACTCGTCACTTCGATACTCGTCAGCTCGATACTCGTCACTTCGATACTCGTCAGCTCGATACTCGTCAGCTCGATACTCGTCAGCTCGATACTCGTCACTTCCTCCAAAACTCGCTACCCGCTCAAGGGAGCTGCCCGAACTTACTCCAAGTCTGATGCTCGCCAGGTAGCACTCTGGTACCTCTAACTCGCTCAGAGTTGAAGATACTCGCCACTTCTGATGGCTATACTCGTCACTCTCAGAGTATATACTCGTCACTGTCAGAAGGTGTCAGGAGGTGTATCTTTAGGGGGGGTACCCCCTCTATTTATAGGCAAACTCAAGGGGGGTGGTGAGTAGGAGATACTCGCCACTGGATACTCGCTAGCTGTGGATAGTCGCCACCTGGATAGTCGTCATCTGGATAGTCGCCACCTGGATAGTCGCCACCTGGATAGTCGCCACCTGGATAGTCGCCACTTTTACAGCATATACTCACTTCACAAACCTAACACTCCCCCTTGAAGTGAGCTCCGGGAACAACTCCAAGTAATGAGCGAAGCCTCCGGAAAGACCCCGCAGATAGGGGCTTCGTGAATATATCCGCAAGGTTGTCTTCACTCCGCACATGCTCCACAGTGATCAAGCCACTCAGCACCATCTCTCTGATGAAGTGATGCTCGATCTCAATGTGCTTGGTCCTCGCATGACACACTGGATTGGTTACCAGTTTCAATGCACTCTCATTGTCCCCGCGAAGCACAGTAGGTCCGCTGACCTCCTCATCCACATCCTCCACTAGTCTCCTTAGCCAGACACACTTCTGAGCTGCTAAGGACGACGCCTTGTACTCGGCCTCCGTGGTAGAAAGGGAAATAGAGTCCTGCTTCTTGCTACACCACGAGATAGCAGCAGCTCCACACAAGAACACGTAACCTAATGTCGACTTGCGATCATCAGCGTCACCTCCGTAGTCTGCATCTGTGTACCCGTGCAGCTTGAAGTCAGGCTTCTCTTCATAGGACAACCCCATCTCAAGGGTGCCCTTCACGTACTTCAGAATCCCCTTGGCTGCCTCCAGATGAGGCTTCCGCGGCTCCTGCATATACCGACTAACTCGGCCGACAACAAAGGCGATGTCCGGCCTCGTGATAGTCAGGTAGATAAGACTCCCCACCAGTGCCCGAAAGATCTTCGGATCAGGAAGAATCCTCCCTTCTTCCTTCCGAAGCTTCAGCCCAGCCTCCAGAGGAACGGAACTGCTCTTCCCTTCTTTCATGCCGAATCTTTCGACGATCCTCTCGGCATACGCCCTCTGGGAAACATCCAGCCCGCCTCTTCTCTTCTCAACTTGGAGGCCAAGGAAATGGTGCAGTTCACCAAGATCCTTCATCTCAAATCGTATGGAGAGCTGCTGTCTCAGCGCCGCGACCTCCTCAGGGTTGTTCCCTGTCACGATCATGTCGTCGACGTACAGCAGCACCAGTACGTGAAGATCTCCACTCTTCTTCACGAACATGCTGGAATCTGAGTCTGAGGCATCGTAGCCACAGAACTGCAAGTACTCCGCAATCTTTCCATACCAGGCTCTCGGTGCCTGCTTCAACCCATAGAGGGCCTTCTTCAGCTTGCATACGTGACGCGGCTGAGACTTGGACACGTATCCAGGTGGTTGCACCATGAATATGTCCTTGTCGATCTCCTCATATAGGAATGCGTTCTTCACGTCCAGCTGCCATAGCTTCCACCCTCTGCACGCTGCTAGGGCAATGATCGTCCTCACCGACGTCATCTTCGCTACGGGACTGAAGGTCTTTTCGTAGTCCTCTCCATAGGTCTGTGAGAAGCCTCGAGCGACAAGCCTCGCCTTGTACCGCTCCACTTCTCCATCAGCCCTCTTCTTCACCTTGTACACCCACTTGCAGGTGACAGGTTTGATGCCCTCCACCATGGGAACCAGGTCCCATGTCTCGTTCTTCTTCAGGGCCTCCATCTCTTCCTCCATGGCCTCGTCCCACTCCTTGATGCCAACGACATCCTCAAAGCGGGCAGGTTCCCTTTCGTCGAGTGGTCCTGCGAAGAAGCAAGAAACCAAACTTACGAAGTTCCCCTCCTTATAGCGAGCAGGCGGGACGATGGTCCGCTTCGACCTCCTCAAGGCTTGGCCACTATCTACCGCTCCGGTAGACTCCTCTTCTCCAGCTCCTCTCTGTCCTCCTCTAGGAGCAATGCTCTCCCTGCTTCTAGAGATTGAAGCTCCCCTTGAGCCAGATGCTCCTCCTGAGCCAGAAGCTTCTCCTGAGCCAGAAGCTCCTCCTGAGTTAGATGGCGATGGGGCACTTGGAGAAACCTCCAACTCCACAGTAGGGTCCTCAGTGACCCACTCTTCTTCTCTCCTGCTCGATTCTCCACTCTCCGACAGCACCACGGAAGAGACTCCCTGATACGAGATCAGTTCGTCAAACACTACGTCGCGCGAGACGACGAACTTGTGGGTCTGCGGATCCATGCACTTCCACCCCTTCTTCCGCTCATCGTAGCCGATGAAGACACACTTCCTCGCTTTCGGCTCCAACTTGGTTCTCTGAGCGTCCGGGACGTGCACGAAGCAGGTAGAACCGAACACCTTCATGTGACCCACATTTGGCTTCTCTCCAAACATGAGCTGGTGCGGAGACACCATCCTGTTGGGACTCAATGGTAGCCGGTTGATCACATGGGTGGCACACGCCATTCCCTCCGCCCATAAGGCCTTGGGAATGCTCTTGGCATGTAGCCAACTCCTGGTAGTCTCCACCAGATGGCGGATCTTCCTCTCTGCCACCCCATTCTGCTGGGGGGTGTGAGCGCAAGAAAGCTCCCGCCGAATGCCGAACCTTCTGCAGAAGGAAGCAAACTCATTGGAGGTGAACTCCCCTCCATTATTGCTTCTCAGCTTCTTCACTCTGCGGTCCAGCCTCCCTTCCACAAGTTCCTTCCACTCTTGGAACTTCTTGAATACTTCTGACTTCTCTCTCAGAAAGTATACCCACGTATAGCGGGTGTAGTCATCCACCAGAACCAGCGCATACTTATTTCCTCCATAAGTAAGGGTGGCGCACGGCCCCATAACATCAGCATGTACGCACTCAAGAGGTGCCCTACACCTGGTCTCCGACTTGTCAAATGGAAGTCGATGTGACTTTCCAAACTGACAACCTTCGCACACATGGTCGTCGCCGCAAGAAGAGAGATGAGGCAGGCCATTCACTAGGCCCTTTGCTGCCATCATCTTTAGCTTGTCCATCCCCACATGACCCAGCCTCTCATACCAGATCACAGCGTTGTCGTTCGTCTTCAGCTTGTCCACGTAGGCACTTGCAGACAGAACATACAAGTCCTTCACCCTTCTCCCGGTGAGCGTGACGTCAGCATCGACAGACGAAAGGTTCTTCAGGAACTTCACCTCCTTCGGTCCGAACAGCACGTGGTAGCCAGCATCCACGGCGTTAGCCACCGAGAAGAGGTTCTTCTTCATGCCCGGCACGTGATACACACTCTTCAGTGTCACGGGCTTCTCTCCAGTTCCAAGGGTGACTATCCCTTCTTGCTCCACTGGATGTACCGAATCATCCGCCGTGATGATGGCATCCGTCCCTCCATATGCCTTCATGGAGGCAAACTTGGACACATCTCCAGTGAGATGGTGCCCGCAACCGGAGTCCACTATCCAGTCATGCTCGAAGCTGACCGAGGCTAAGACATCGACTGACGTTGCCGTCATCTCAGCCAAGAAGCAGTTGTCTCTGCCTTCACCACCCTGGTGACCTCGACCTCTTCCTCCTCCTCTTCTTCCACCTCTCTGATGGTCATCACCTCTCCGGTGGTCTTCCTCTCTCTCAGCAACATGCCCGGCCTTCAGATTAGACCGGCAGTCCTTTGCCATATGCCCATACTTCTTACAGGCAAAGCAGAGATATCTCCCCTTCTCATCGCGCGCAGGGAGGAACTTCCCCCCATCTCCCTGAGAGGACGTTGAAGGTCCGTCTCCAGAGTTCTTCTTTCTCTTGTCCCAAGGCTTCCTTTTGCCTGAGAACAACGCCTCACCATCTCCACCTGAGACGGATACTCCTGCCATCTGATTCGCCAAGCTCTTCTGTGACGACAGCAGGTTCTCAAGCTCCAGAAGGGAGGGATGAGCAGCCCATCCTTGCACAGAAGTAACGAAGGGGACATACTCCTTCCTCAAGCCACGGAGTATGTGCCGTTTCAACTTCGCCTCTGAGATTGGCTCTTCAGGATCCAAGGCCGAGATCTCCCCACACAGGTTCTTCACCTTCAGGAAGAAGGTGGATATCGCCATCTCGCCTTGGGTGGCCATCGCCAACTCATTCTCCAAGAATTGTAGCCGAGCTACATTCTTTTTGTTGAATAGCCCATCAAGGGCACTCCAGATCTCTGAAGCTGACTTGCATCCCACGATGTGATCGAACAAGTCAGGAGCAATAGCTCTCTTCAGAGTAAACTCCGCCTTGGCGTTGGTCTTCCTCCACGCCCTCACAGCTGGACCATTGTCTCCAGCCTTTGTTGCCTTCACCTCCTCTTGCTCATCACCACCAACGACCTACCATAGGTCCTCTCCAAGAAGGTAGCTCTCCATGCATGACTTCCACTTCTTGAAGTTGGTCTGGGTGAGCAGCTCAATGCCAAGTCCCCTAGCATACCCTCCTCCGCCGTCCATTTTGGTTTCTCAACCTTGAACCTTGATAGCACGCGCTGCTTCAGCAACCTTCCTCTGATACCATATTGAATTTTTTGTGTGCTACCAATCAAGGATACCAAACAGAACAAAGACAGTAGTAATATATATTTGGTAACAAGATTACAACTGAACACGACTGAATACAAGTTGCATCCAACTTGAATCACAACAGCCAATAGTAGTAAAGAACTTGGTCACGGACAAGGTTCGCTTCTTCTCCTGAGCACACCGCGCTGGTGATACTCGCCACTATCGATACTCGTCAGCTCGATACTCGTCACTTCGATACTCGTCACTTCGATACTCGTCACTTCGATACTCGTCAGCTCGATACTCGTCACTTCGATACTCGTCACTTCGATACTCGTCAGCTCGATACTCGTCAGCTCGATACTCGTCACTTCCTCCAAAACTCGCTACCCGCTCAAGGGAGCTGCCCGAACTTACTCCAAGTCCGATGCTCGCCAGGTAGCACTCTGGTACCTCTAACTCGCTCAGAGTTGAAGATACTCGCCACTTCTGATGGCTATACTCGTCACTCTCATAGTATATACTCGTCACTGTCAGAAGGTGTCATGAGGTGTATCTTTAGGGGGCGGTACCCCCTCTATTTATAGGCAAACTCAAGGGGGGTGGTGAGTAGGAGATGCTCGCCACTGGATACTCGCTAGCTGGATAGTCGCCACCTGGATAGTCGTCATCTGGATAGTCGCCACCTGGATAGTCGCCACCTGGATAGTCGCCACCTGGATAGTCGCCACCTGGATAGTCGCCACTTTCACAGCATATACTCACTTCACAAACTTAACAAACATATATACACATAAATGTATAATCACAATTAATTTATTCTCCTGTACTCGCCCAAGTGGGAGAGGTCTCCTGTACTCGCCCAGGTGGGGGAGGTCTTCTGTACTCGCCTAGGTGGGAGAGGTCTTCTGTACTCGCCCAGGTGGGGGAGGTCTTCTGTACTCGCCCACGTGGGGGAGGTCTTCTGTACTCGCCCAGGTGGGGGAGGTCTTCTGTACTCTGTACTCGCCCAGGTGGGGGAGGTTTTCTGTACTCACCCAGGTGGGAGAGCTCTTCTGTACTCGCCCAGGTGGGGGAGGTCTCCTGTACTCGCCCAGCTGGGGGAGGTCTTCTGTACTCTGTACTCTCCCAGGTGGGGGAGGTCTTCTGTACTCTCCCATGTGGGGGAGGTCTTCTGTACTCGCCCAGGTGGGGGAGGTCTCCTGTACTCGCCCAGGTGGGGGAGGTCTTCTGCATTTCTGATCTCGACGAATTACGGGTTATACACAATCTCCGCTTTTTTTGAGCTCGATACGAGCTCGGAAAAACAATGTTGGACCCGTGGTTCGGAGAGATGGGCAGTGGATGACATGTCACTCAGTATCCCTCTCAAGCCCTTCGCTAGCTGAGCAAGTTCAACTAAAATAGATGGAAAAGAGTCGATACCCTGCAGAAGCGAGGCTCGACTGGAGGTGGAGAAGAGACGACACCCTCCAGGAGCGAGGCTCAACTGGAGGTGGAGAAGAGACGACACCCTTCAGGAGCGAGGCTCAACTGGAGGTGGAGAAGAGTGGACACCCTCCAGGAGCGAGGCTCAACTGGAGGTGGAGAAGAGTCGACACCCTTCAGGAGCGAGGCTCAACTGGAGGTGGAGAAGAGTCGACACCCTCCAGGAGCGAGGCTCAACTGGAGGTGGAGAAGAGACGACACCCTCCAGGAGCGAGGCTCAACTGGAGGTGGAGAAGAGTCGACACCCTCCAGGAGCGAGGCTCAACTGGAGGTGGAGAAGAGACGACACCCTCCAGGAGTAAGGCTCAATTGGAGGTGGAGAAGATTCGACACCCTCCAGGAGCGAGGCTCAACTGGAGGTGGAGAAGAGTCGACACCCTCTAGGAGCGAGGCTCAACTGGAGGTGGAGAAGAGACGACACCCTCCAGGAGCGAGGCTCAACTGGAGGTGGAGAAGAGTCGACACCCTCCAGGAGCGAGGCTCAACTGGAGGTGGAGAAGAGTCGACACCCTCCAGGAGCGAGGCTCAACTGGAGGTGGAGAAGAGTCGACACCCTCCAGGAGCGAGGCTCAACTAGAGGTGGAGAAGATTAGACACCCTCCAGGAGCGAGGCTCAACTGGAGTTGGAGAAGAGTCGACACCCTCCAGGAGCGAGGCTCAACTGGAGGTGGAGAAGAGTCGACACCCTCCAGGAGCGAGGCTCAACTGGAGGTAGAGAAGATTAGACACCGTCCAGGAGCGAGGCTCATCTGGAGGTGGAGAAGATTAGACACCCTCCAGGAGCGAGGCTCAACTGGAGGTGGAGAAGAGTCGACACCCTCCAGGAGCGAGGCTCAACTGGAGGTGGAGAAGAGTCGACACCCTCCAGGAGCGAGGCTCAACTGGAGGTGGAGAAGAGTCGACACCCTCCAGGAGCGAGGCTCAACTGGAGGTGGAGAAGATTAGACACCCTCCAGGAGCGAGGCTCAACTGGAGGTGGAGAAGAGTCGACACCCTCCAGGAGCGAGGCTCAACTGGAGGTGGAGAAGATTAGACACCCTCCAGGAGCGAGGCTCAATTGGGGGTGGAGAAGAGTCGACACCCTCCAGGAGCGAGGCTCAACTGGAGGTGGAGAAGAGTCGACACCCTCCGGGAGCAAGGCTCAACTGGAGGTGGAGAAGATTCGAACCCTCCAGGCCATTCGCTAGACGAGCGAGCTCAACTGGGGGTGGAGAAGAGTCGACACCCTCCGGGAGCAAGGCTCAACTGGAGGTGGAGAAGATTCGAACCCTCCAGGCCATTCGCTAGACGAGCGAGCTCAACTGGGGGTGGAGAAGAGTCGACACCCTCCAGGCCATTCGCTAGACGAGCGAGCTCAACTGGAGGTGGCGAAGATTAGACACTCTCCAGGAGTGAGGCTCAACTGGAGGTGGAGAAGATTAGACACCCTCCAGGAGCGAGGCTCAACTGGAGGTGGAGAAGATTCGACCATCCAGGCCATTCGCTAGACAAGCGAGCTCAACTGGGGGAGGTGCCAAACATTTTAGGCTTCTAGCGTTGACTAGGTGGCAACTCTCTTCTCGAGGACATTCATCTCACTCAAGGGGGCAAGTAGCCGGTATGCAGGAGAGGAACTCGTGCAGTGACCTGGTCTACGACAACACTCTGCTCGAAGATTTCAACTCACTCGATGGGGCAAGTAGCCAGCCTACAGGGGAGGAGCCCAGTGCTAAGGCCTAGTCTACGACAACAACACATCTCGAGGACTTCAACTCACTCGAGGTGGCAAGTAGCCGGTATGCAGGAGAGGAGCTCGTGCAGTGACCTGGTCTACGGCAACAACACATCTCGAGGACTTCAACTCACTCGAGGGGGCAAGTAGCCGGTATGCAGGAGAGGAACTCGTGCAGTGACCTGGTCTACGGCAACACTCTGCTCGAAGATTTCAACTCACTCGAGGGGGCAAGTAGCCAGCCTACAGGGGAGGAGCCCAGTGCTACGACCTAGTCTACGACAACAACACATCTCGAGGACTTCAACTCACTCGAGGGGGCAAGTAGCCGGTATGCAGGAGAGGAGCTCGTGCAGTGACCTGGTCTACGGCAACAACACATCTCGAGGACTTCAACTCACTCGAGGGGGCAAGTAGCCGGTATGCAGGAGAGGAGCTCGTGCAATGACCTGGTCTACGGCAACACTCTGCTCGAAGATTTCAACTCACTCGATGGGGCAAGTAGCCAGCCTACAGGGGAGGAGCCCAGTGCTACGGCCTAGTCTACGGCAACAACACATCTCGAGGACTTCAACTCACTCGAGGGGGCAAGTAGCCGGTATGCAGGAGAGGAGCTCGTGCAGTGACCTGGTCTACGGCAACAACACATCTCGAGGACTTCAACTCACTCGAGGGGGCAAGTAGCCGGTATGCAGGAGAGGAACTCGTGCAGTGACCTGGTCTACGACAACACTCTGCTCGAAGATTTCAACTCACTCGAGGGGGCAAGTAGCCAGCCTACAGGGGAGGAGCCCAGTGCTACAACCTAGTCTACGGCAACAACACATCTCGAGGACTTCAACTCACTCGAGGGGGCAAGTAGCCGGTATGCAGGAGAGGAGCTCGTGCAGTGACCTGGTCTACGGCAACAACACATCTCGAGGACTTCAACTCACTCGAGGGGGCAAGTAGCCGGTATGCAGGAGAGGAGCTCGTGCAGTGACCTGGTCTACGGCAACACTCTGCTCGAAGATTTCAACTCACTCGAGGGGGCAAGTAGCCGGTATGCAGGAGAGGAGCTCGTGCAGTGACCTGGTCTACGGCAACAACACATCTCGAGGACTTCAACTCACTCGAGGGGGCAAGTAGCCGGTATGCAGGAGAGGAGCTCGTGCAGTGACCTGGTCTACGGCAACAACACATCTCGAGGACTTCAACTTACTTAGAGTACCTGAGAATATAGTTTCATTCTCTCCCTTAGTAACTAGTGCACGGGCAAAGAGAGTTGGTACTCGGGGGGGGGGGGGGGGGGGCAGATCGGCCAACATGCAGGGGGGAGGTGATCTCGGCCGGCAATGCAGAGGCTTGGACTTAGGATGGCGCACTGAACCCGAGACGTCATCTCATTGCTCGACCAAAAGTTTCAAGGGGAGAGGTGAGATCACACATCCTAAAATGCTTTTGAATATATCATACTACTTCGAGTGGATTCTCGATCTAACTTTTAAGAGTTTTGCAATAGAAAGATCAATATTGCTATATGTAGTGAATAAGAAGAAGAAGAATAAGTTTTACGTGACCTGATTCATGATAACTTTTCCTCGCCAAGGTGAGTTATGAATAATTGTCCTTTGAGTTTTCATCAGGGAGTATAAACTGTTGAATAAGATCATCCCAAATAAGAACACCCATCGCGAGTAAGCATTCGCCGAATATAGATTTCTTTTGGATCTTGCAGAGATGAGTAGTTGGATACATCCTCGCGAGTAGGAACTCGCAGAACTAAAGAGAACACCATAGTTGCTGAAGTGATGACTTCGCGAGTACGGACTCGTGGAATTAATAGAACACCATAGTTGCTGAAGTGATGACCTCGCGAGTAAGGACTCGCGGGATATATAGAAAAATACCTGAATTGTTGAAGTGAATACCTCGCAAGTTGAATTCGCGGAATAAAGTAGAAAGGACTCGTGAAATATACTCTCTACCATGACCCTGTCATATGGGTCCCTCTGTGACAGTTGTCATAGTGGTCAAGATGTCAAAGTAACACTATCTGCAAATCAGGTGAAAGCACTCAGGGGTTTTACCAAAGCACCCATGAGTGTTAATATGTACTATGTATGAAAATGTGTTAGCAATAAAAGAGGTGAAAATGAGGGCAATACAAGTGTCACCTTTGACCTTATGACCCCCTACGCAGAGTTGTCGGGGGTTCCGCTGCCCGGTCAGTGGACAGGGGTCAAGGGGGCAGTGCCCCTTGCGGGGTCCGGGGGCAGCGCCCCGGGAACTTTTTTATTTTCTATGCTCCAACTCGCCTGAAATCACTCCTCGCCGAGCTTTATTTCTTCTCGCCTGACCTTAAGTTTCCCTAGAGGAGGTCACCTACATTAGGTCGCCTCGCACCTTGCGAGTAGAACACATGCAAGCAGAATATCTGCGAGTAGAACTCCTGTAGGCAGTATCTGCGAGTAGAATACCTGTAGGCAGTATCTGCGAGTAGAATACCTGTAGGCAGTATCTGCGAGTAGAACACCTGTAGGCAGTATCTGCGAGTAGAATACATGCGAGCGGAATATATGCGAGTAGAACACATGCGAGCAGAATATCTGCGAGTAGAACACATGCGAGCAGAATATCTACGAGTAGGACACATGCGAGCAGAATATCTGCGAGTAGAACACATGCGAGCAGAATATCTGCGAGTAGAATACCTCTCTCCTGCCCGCCTCACATCTCGCGAGTAGGACGCTTATGGGCAGAATATCTGCGAGTAGAACACATGCGAGCAGAATATCTGCGAGTAGAACACATGCGAGCAGAATATCTGCGAGTAGAATAACTGCGAGTTGATTGAGCTCTCCAGAGCTGGAACTCGCCTCAATTTGAACTCGCCTGACCAGGTACTCGTCTTGCTCCCTTCTCATCAAGGCTCACCGTGAGGTCTCACACTAAAGTTTCTTACTCCGGTCACAGTCCACGCTCACCGCACCAAAAATGTTGGAACCCGGATACCTGTCCAACTGTTCGAGACTTGGGGGTCACCAAAGGCTACTCGTTTAGTGATCGACCTACGTGAGACAAGGTGATAAGAAGCTAGAGAGCATACCAAACCACTCCAACCTGCCTATAAATAAGACCCGCATGCTGCAGCGAGGAGGTCCCGCCACATACCCGGAAGTCTATAGGAACTTCCCCTCCTAAAGCCAATGCTGAGCTTGGCTCAAGAGAGGCAGGCAAGGTACTCGTCCACCATTGGGGGGGGGGGGGTGAAGGTGCCTTCTACTTGTGCCTTGGGGTCCTATTTATAGGTAAATCCAAATGGACTGCGATTAGCTGCTCCCGCCTTCTGAAATGGGTTGCGGATAGCCATTGCCGCCTTTTGACGGGGTGAAAATCTGTACTCGCCCAGGTGGGGGAGGTCTTCTGTACTCGCCCAGGTGGGGGAGGTCTCCTGTACTCGCCCAGGTGGGAGAGGTCTTCTGTACTCGCCCAGGTGGGGGAGGTCTCCTGTACTCGCCCAGGTGGGAGAGGTCTCCTATACTCGCCCAGGTGGGGGAGGTCTCCTGTACTCGCCCAGGTGGGGGAGGTCTCCTGTACTCGCCCAGGTGGGGGAGGTCTTCTGTACTCGCCCAGGTGGGGGAGGTCTGCTGTACTCGACCAGGTGGGGGAGGTCTCCTGTACACGCCCAGGTGGGAGAGGTCTTTTATACTCGCCCAGGTGGGGGAGGTCTTCTGTACTCGCCCAGGTGGGGGAGGTCTTCTGTACTCGCCCAGGTGGGGGAGGTCTTCTGTACTCGCCCAAGTGGGGGAGGTCTTCTGTACTCGCCCAGGTGGGGGAGGTCTTCTGTACTCGCCCAGGTGGGGGAGGTCTTCTATACTCGCCCAAGTGGGGGAGGTCTTCTGTACTCGCCCAGGTGGGGGAGGTCTTCTGTACTTTGTACTCGCCCAAGTGGGGGAGGTCTTCTGTACTCGCCCAGGTGGGGGAGGTCTTCTGTACTCGCCCAGGTGGGGGAGGTCTCTTATACTCGCCCAGGTGGGGGAGGTCTTCTGTACTCGCCCAGGTGGGGGAGGTCTGTTGTACTCGACCAGGTGGGGGAGGTCTCCTGTACTCGCCCAGGTGGGAGAGGTCTCCTGTACTCGCCCAGGTGGGGGAGGTCTTCTGTACTCGCCCAGGTGGGGGAGGTCTTCTGTACTCGCCCAGGTGGGGGAGGTCTTCTGTACTCGCCCAGGTGGGGGAGGTCTTCTGTACTCTGTACTCGCCCAGGTGGGGGAGGTCTTCTGTACTCGCCCATGTGGGGGAGGTCTTCTGTACTCGCCCAGGTGGGGGAGGTCTCCTGTACTCGCCCAGGTGGGGGAGGTCTTCTGCATTTCTAATCTCGACGAATTACGGGTTATACATACACCATTTCCTCGGACTTCAGGTAGAGAAGAGAAGTGGTGGACTGTTCGTTTCCCAGAGGGCTTACGCTGAGAAGATTTTCAAAAGATTCCGCATGAAGGAGGGGAAGAGCAGCTTTGTTCCACTAGAGGTTGGGCTGAAGCTTCGGAAGGAAGAAGAGAGGATTCTTTCTGATCCGAAGATCTTCCGGGCACTGATCGCGCGCAGGACCCGCAGAAGCCTCATCTGGAGGCAGCTAAAGGAATTCTGAAGTACGTGAAGGGGACCCTTGAGATGGGGTTGTCCTATGGAGAGAAGTCTGATTTCAAGCTGCATGGGTACACGAATGCAGACTACGGTGGTGACGCTGATGATCGCAAGTCGACTTCAGGTCATGTGTTTCTATGTGGAGCTGCTGCTATCTCGTGGTATAGCAAGAAGCAGGATTATATCTCCTTATCCACCACAGAGGATGAGTACAAGGCGTCGTGCTTAGCAGCCCAGGAGTGTGTCTGGCTGAGGAGGCTGGTGGAAGACGTGGACGAGAAGGTCAGCGGACCTACTGTTTTTCGTGGTGACAACGAGAGCGCCCTGAAACTGGTAACCAATCCAGTCTATCACGCGAGAACAAAGCATATAGAGATCGAGCATCACTTCATTAGAGAGAAGGTGTTGGGTGGCTTGATTGCGGTGGAGCATGTGCGGAGCGAAGACAACATAGCAGATATCTCCACAAAGCCCCTTTCTGCGGGGCCGTTCAGGAGGCTTCGCTCGCTGCTCGGAGTGGTTGACAGAGCTCACTTCAAGGAGGAGTGTTAGAATTTGTGAAGTGAGCTAACGCCCGACGTTAGAGTCAACGCCGACGTTAGCCCCCGCAATTTGGTGGCGGCTCCAGAATCTATAAATAGGGGGCAATCCCCCCACAGAGAATATCAGAGATAAGAGGAGACTTGTGCGGTTTGAATAGGCGGTCTCAAGTGAGAGCGAACTTGGAGTGAGTTCGGAGGAGAGCTTGGCCGGTCTGACCGGGCGGTCTCAAGTGGAAGAGAACTCGGAGTGAGTTCTGGGCGACCTGGAGCAAGAGTTGCGAGCTGTGCAAGATCGCGAGTCAACGCCAGCGTTAGTGACAACGCGGGGCGTTAGCGACCTGTGTGAGGTGGCGGTCTGCATCTGCGGTCTCGTCAAGAGGGTGTGCTCGCAGCGAGCTCGTGCGGTCTGAGTCAACGCCGGCGTTAGCGACAACACGGGGCGTTAGCGAGCTGAAGAGAAGTGGACTCTGGTTGCGACTAGTTGTTTTTTCTTATTCTCGGCTATTGTGAATCAAGTTGTATGCGACTTGTATTCAACCTGCTTCTGTTGTAATTGTTGTAACAAATTTGTCAAGCAATAAAGAAGTGTTTTTTGTTCATCCTTGGTGTGCTTGTCTCAGTGTTCCATCGATCTAGAAAATTTCACAGTGCCGGGCCGAAATCCAATGTTCCTTGAGGTTACAAGTGTTTGAGTTTTGTGGAGGGTGACATGTCACCTCTCCGTTTAAAAGCTTTAAGTGCAGAAAAAGGAGAAAAAATGACTAAGTCCATGGAGCTTTGGCGAGAGCATCCACGAGTGTGTTCTTCCAAATCATCTCCCTGCATCTGCTGAAGCGTCCATGCGAATATAATCTTGGAGCCAAATGTGCCTGACCGGCCTGGATTGATTGGACGGTTCTTTGCATAGGATGTATATAGCTATATATTTTATGCACATTTGCTCAGCTCTTCTCGTCACTTCAGTTCGCCCATGCAGTGCAAGGCGTGAGGCTTGGTTTTGTTTATTTCTTGGGTGGATTTGATGCTTCAATCACGGCGCATTGTCTCTTCTTCCTCAACGATATATTCTCTGCTAACCAGTAATGGCTTTCTTCTTCCAATGACTGGAAATGCTCTGCCTCCTCTATAAATGGAATTGTGTTTCGTAATTCCAGCTCTACGATCTATTATGGGAAAAGTTTTTGCTGCTCGGTCCTAGAGGGAGGAGCGCGGATTTTAAAAATTGTGCGTTGTTTCTTTGTTTTTGTTTTTTTATTTGAGCGAGATCACCGACATTGGATATGCGAGATCGACGACTTGAATTTCACCTGCTCCAATGAAAGGACTGCTACCCGCACACAATTGTTATTCGAGTTCTTTTGAGCCCTGTTCCACTCCACATTTGTTCACCTAAAAATATACATAATATTTAACTATTTCATTTCATTAACTTCATAGTCCATATAATTAACTGGGCTTACTTTTAATGTTGGAAATAGAATTTTGCTAGTTCTACGATAAGGCCATCGGAATTCAATCTCAACTCACTTTGCACAAAGCCCATTAATTGTGTCACTCGAATTCTCTCACTCTCCAGAAGACAAAAGGCCTGCTTGTCTTTTGAGAGCTTCCCACAGCAGCCCATATTTCTTCTTTATTCTTTTGACATGCCCACAAATTTCACAAGCTGCCTTGTCGTTCAATTCATATATTATATATTATGCCTATATTCAATGCAAAAACTCCTTTGCTTCTCACTCCAGACATGCTTTCTTCACCTTCAAATTATACCACTTTGAGATTCATTTTATATTCATACATAAATGTTCATCGTTCGCAAACAATCTTCTGTATTTATTCCTGAAAAATCTTAGTTTCATCTTGCCAACAATATATCACGATATGTTTTCATCAAGACGATGCGGATCGAGTACTCTAATTATGTTGCTCTCCCTTTCAAATGTTATCGAATTTTCACTTTCTGCTATTGCCTCCACCGGAAATTTCGACACCGATTTCTTCATCACATGGTCTCCCACCCATGTGAACACCTCTGTTGATGGACATTCAAGAACCTTAAAGCTGGATCAACAATCAGGTTTAATTTTTAAATGATAAATCTAAACTGCACATTAAAATTATCTTGGCTAACAAACCAAAACATTTATGGAAGGTTCCGCCTTCGCTTCCAAAGATATGTTCTTGTTCGGGCAAATAGATATGCAGATCAAGTTGATATCAGGCTATTCAGCCGGCACAGTAGCGGCTTATTATGTATCATCAATTGTCTGATTTTTTTTTTAAACAATCGAATGACTAGCTATGACCGCTTTATTATTGTTCGTCTAAACGCAGCTGAGTTCCAATCAACCAAACCGTGACGAGATAGACTTTGAATTCCTCGGCAATGCTTCGGGGCAACCGTACATTGTGCAAACAAACATATATGTTGATGGATACGACAATAGGGAGGAGAGAATTTGTCTCTGGTTTGATCCAACCGAAGAATTCCACACTTACTCGATTCTTTGGAACATTCACCAAATTGTGTATGCCAAATATATAATTCTGCGCATGCTTCATTATACATCAACAAATCATTGTAGGATAGTAATATATAGTGCTGTAATTATGATCAACAGGTTTATGGTGGATTGGGTGCCAATAAGGGTCTACAGGAATCATGGAGACAAAGGTGCTGCCTTCCCGATGCGGCAGCCAATGTCCCTCGAGCTGAGCCTATGGAATGGCGAGACTTGGGCGACACGAGGGGGGCTCGACAAAATTGATTGGTCAAAGGGACCCTTCATAGCTTTATTCAGAAACTACAAGATCGATGCTTGTGTTTGGAACGGGAACCCTACGTTTTGTGGGGCGGATTCGAATGACAATTGGTGGAACAAGTCTAATTTTAGCGGCTTGACATTCAGTCAAAGGAGGTTTTTAAGGTGGGTGAGGAAGTATTATCTCATATATGACTACTGCTATGATCCACAAAGGTTCCAAGGTCGTTTACCAAGAGAGTGCTCTCTTTCAAACTTCTTCTAATCAAGATGAATAGTTTATAACATTACATCTAATCAAGATGAAATGCATTGTTCATTGTGAAATTTTTTTATTATCAAAATTAACAAGTTATCAAAGTGCATGTTAGGATGCAGTACTAATTGAGATTAGAGAATATCCATGGAAGTTCAACTACTCAAAACTTAGAGTAAATTAATAAAGTTTCTCTTATTTAAATTTTCTTAAAATTTAAGAGAGTTTAATTTAAGAGGGCAAATATAATCTTAGTTAGTGTAAATTGAAATGCTAAAGAAATATTATTAAGGCCTCATTTGGTGCAGTATTTTTTTTGCTCCGATGAGTTTGGACAAAAACGCTATCATCATTGAATGCATGTTTGGCAAGATATGGACAATAGTCATGACAGCAATCAAGAACAGAAAACTAGTTTGGAACATAAAAGTGGATGAAGTTTCTTAGGCGAGGTCAGGAATAACCACCGTGTTCACGATCACCACTGCCGTGCCAAAAGAAGCCTAAATGAAAACAGATCTAATGTAACCCAATTAATACAAATATTGAATTGGAAGAAATTCTCATCATATATATAATGATGAGCAAGAAGAATGCTGGGTAGTAGTTTAATGTGTATCAAAATGACTAAATCATGATCACAGCCACATGTTGCATTTTATTGTTACTCTGATCTTTCCAGCTTCAGATAAGTGTAGCACCAAACGGTGATTTTTAATAGACTCAACTTTTGCCTTAAGGTCATGTAAGCACAAACAAAATTGTTGCTCAATCATTCAATACCCCCAAAAGTTCTAGGTGGACATTGATTGCTTTGCTTAGTTTTATAATGATATAGAATCACCTTCAATATATATATATTCTACTACACCCAAGATGACTCCGCTTGAATGTAATTAATTATACGGTAAAACTTCTCTCACTATACTAGACTACATTTGAAGTTCTTCCTTTAGTACTCACAGCACTAAAAATTGCGCTCATCGTATTCGACCGCATCCTCGCCCACTTTAAGATGAAGTCGGCTTAAATAAAAGTATGCTGCTTCTCCAATGCTCGAAAACATATTATTAGAACATTTTGTAAGACTTGACTCGGTCAACTTGTACGTATTTATGGATGATCTTTGTGTCTTTATGGATGATCTTTGTGTCTTGCAGCCGCTGTGTCCCTAACTCTAGTATTCAATAATATCCCTTGCTTGAGAGGGCTATATTGCATGTCGGCGTCGAGGCATTCTTTTGCTGAATGCACGAGCACTCACACACACAGTACTACTGGCTCCTCGATGCGCCGAAGAAAGCGAAAGGCGTGACAAATTAACAAAATTTCAAATGAAAACAAATCTAGGTACGTACATGGCTGCATGAATAATCACTATTCAGTACTGGTGTCATGAAATTACCAAGAAAGACAAACAGCTCCTCTCTTATGATTAGATTAGGTGTAAATCTATGTATATTTATGTTGAAATGTTGGTCGCAGTTGGAATGTCATTTTCGGCCAGCCTTTTTCTTCTGGAGCCGGATTCAGAGTCCAAATAATTCACAGGTAACTAAAATTCATCTCATTTCACTTATTAATTTGTCCCATAAAAATAATAATATTATTATTACTACTTTTCAATGTACAGTCATGAATTGATCGATTTTAATGCCGACACTAATTATTACACGAAATATGGGCTTTGGATATTATTGGTCCAGCTACGCCCCTATCTCTCAAATCCTTAGCTGGAGCATGTTAGGAGGGCTGTAAGGCACGTGTCAATCCACGTGGACCCCTAAAATGTCGGCGGTGGACCCACTTGGGCTTCTTTAACAGCCCGCAGCCCACGAGCCTAAATACCCTCAGTCTCCAATATTCTACTCTGCTTGATCTATAGAAGAAGATCGGTCCGTTAATAAGCCTGGCCCACGTCCCGCTGTCTCATGACAACAACGCCAAATAACGGAAAGTAACGGGTTACCAAACACTAACAGCATTGGGAAGCTGCTGCTTACTGAGGGCTGTTGAGTAAATTTAGGCTGTGTTTTGGGTGTCGGCAGAGCTCCACTGCCTGCGATGGACGCGGGCCAAACAGCTCTGCACGGGGAGCTTTCCGTCACTCTTCCCACCGATTCGGGTTGGAGACCAAGGCTCCGTTTGGCATAGTTTTTTTTTGCTCCGGTGAGTTTGGACAAAAACTTCAATGTCATGGAATGTATGTGTTAGATTTGAGAGGAATCAAGTAAATCTATATTTCATCATTGAAGGGAGGACCCAAAGGGTCATACATATAGGAGAAGAGGGGAGTCTGAAAACACCACAAGCGGTGTGAGACTAAACAGAATGTACACAATAAATACAATAATAAATACATTTATTATTAACAGTATGTTTGGCATGACAACGGTTATGACCGCCGTCAAAAAAGAAAACTAGTTTTGAACGTAAAAGTGATGAAGCTCCTTAGGTGAGATCAGGCATTCACGAACGACAGTTGATAACCACCGCGTCCAAAGCTTCCTCCGGGCGTTTCGTTCCCCATTGGTGGGAGCATGTTATCCAAACAGCTTTAGGCCTCCTTAGATGCCACAAATCTCTACCATCCGGCAGATTGTCACCACGGCTCCAGAACCGTTCCATTGCAAGCGGTAGGAAGGACGGGAAATTTACAAAAAACTCGAAGATTTCAACTGCACTGCAGGGCATGAAGGGCAATAGCGGAACTATGATTTTTATCTAAGCCGAACGTACACTATTTAAAAGTTAAATAAAAATAATAACCTTTTCATTAAAAATGTCAAAAATGATAAACATTAAAAAAAAAGAATGAATTCCAGTAGGCTAGCATTAAACATAACACAAACAATCCGTAATAGTCTAATAGCATTAAACATTACACAATAAAAACTTAGAACGATAAAATTTTCAAAAAAATTACAATTACAGAAAAAAGTTTAAAATGCTTAATAATTTCATCGTTTATAATTTTCTCTATAATATTTTTCTCAATATATATTAACATAAAATCCTTCTGCAAAAAAAAAAAAAAAATTGTGCATCTAAAATCATTTCGCCTCTTTGCACTAAATTTGATATCATCATGAATCTCAATAAAATCAACAAAGAGAAATCCAACTGAGATGAACTTCACAGAAATCAAATTAAAAATGCAAAATTCAAATTTTGCTTACAACCGAAAAGATACAACATAAAATTAATCTGAAGAAAAACAATCACACCTCACGATATGATTCACACTAGATAGCAAGGCATGCTTCATTCTTTAAAAAAAAAACCTTCCATGAAGCAAAATTATAAAAAAAAAAACTTACTATTTGTACAACAGCCAAAGAAAAAGATCTTTTTTTTTTTCTTTCCAATGGATGCTTGATGTCTGGTAGATAAAAATCCTTTCACGAAAACAGCAATGTTCACACTTTGTAAAATTGTCAACCTATTCTATTTGATTATAGGGTGCGATGGTTGGGATGGGGGCTTGGACTATTTTTAGAAAGCAAAAAAATGAATAATACAAATTACAAAATCATCTTGATTTTTAATACTCCTCCTCAAGATGAGATCTTGATATTATTCCGAGCAAACTACGAAGACGCTTAAAAGATCTTTTTAGCAAAGGTTAAGTGAAGATATTCGCCACATTGTCATGACTCCAAACATAATCACAAATAGAAGAGCAGGCTTTGGGCTAAATGCCTTGAGAGCACCCCAAAAGGAGATTCAGATGAAGAATTCAGGTGTCTTTGTCCATGGACCTGGAGCCACAACACTCAAAAGCAAGGGAAAGGCTGCTCCTACCAAGCCTGTTCCCAAGAAGGTGAACCAAAAGATGGTGAGACCAACTCCACTTCATACTCACACCTGTAAGGTTCACCCAAGACGTGTTTGGCCAGGTGTCTTCACTCCTGCCCACCAACATTACCATTCTACTCAAATGGTGCGGCAGAAGAGAAGATACAACAGGTTTGAGTGTTGATGTTGTGGGAAAGTGGGTCACTTTGCCTTGGATTGTTGGTTCAACCCAACAAGGCCTAGTGCAAAGAGAATGCATACCACTCAGAGGGGTGGTGTCCTAGTTTATCCCCCTAACATAAACTAAGGATCCAAATCAAATTGGGTGCCATCCCAACAGAACCCTGATCAGATTGAGAGGGAGATGTCTCTGCATCAAGATATCCCAGAGAAGGAAGCTGAACCTGTTAACACAGTGGTAGCTGAAGAGAGGAGAAGTCCAATTCTGGATAGTGATCCGGTTGAGGGGGAGTTCCAACCTGGGAGCTCAGCCCAAGATACTGTAATGGTTGAGGGGGAGATCCATCTGGGGTGCTCTACCCTAGAAGCTCAGGAAAATCTTCTCCAGCTGGAAGTCATCACAGAAGAAAGAAATGAAAGGCTGATCTCAATGCAAGAAACCCTGGATGATCATTTAATTGAAGAAGTTCTAAAGAGGGAGAAGGCAATTATAAATGTACAACCCTGTATTTGCCGAGTGGGCCCCCAGATCCCATGAGATATTTTTGACATCATTTTTTAGTATGTTTCAGGGCAGGGAGAGAGTAGGGCGAGCGGTGGAGGTAGAGACCTCTCGCTCACCCAGCTCGTGCAGGAGGCGAGCACGAGGGGGGCGAGCTCCTCTCGCCCCCGCTCCCAAGGAGGGGGCGAGCTCCTCTCGCCCCCGCTCCCAAGGAGGGGGCGAGCTCCTCTCGCCCCCGCTCCCAAGGAGGGGGCGAGCTCCTCTCGCCCCGCTCCCAGCAAGGGTGGCGACTTCCTCTCGCCCCCGCTCCCAAGGAGGGGGCGAGCTCCTCTCGCCCCGCTCCCAACAAGGGGGGGGGGGGGGGGGGGGGGGGGGGGGGAGCTCCTCTCGCCCCCGCTCCCAAGGAGGGGGCGAGCTCCTCTCGCCCCGCTCCCAGCAGGGGGGGGGGGAGCTCCTCTCGCCCCCGCTCCCAAGGAGGGGGCAAGCTCCTCTCACCCCGCTCCCAGCAAGGGGGGCGATCTCCTCTCGCCCCCGCTCCCAAGGAAGGGGCGAGCTCCTCTCGCCCCGATCCTAGCAAGAAGGGGGCGAGCTCCTCTCGCCCCGCTCCCAAGGGGGCGAGCTCCTCTCGCCCCCGCTCCCAAGGAGGGGGCGAGCTCCTCTCGCCCCGCTCCCAGCAAGGGGTGTGGTGGGGGGGGGGGGGGGTGGGGGGGGGGGGGGGGGGGGCGAGCGTCATGCTTAACGAACTCCCTTTAAGATCGACGAACTTCAAGTTGAGTTCGACGAAAGCTGTTCTGCGTTCGACGAGCGTCATGCTCCAGGTCAACGAAGTCGTCTCAGCGGCTGGACTGGGAAGGCCAGCCGTCTCAGCAACTATTTTTGCCCAGTCCTAGCGGACCCGCTAAGACAAGCGAGAGTCTCAGCGGGCTCAAGTACCTTCTCGGCGGCTCCCGACCCTGTCTCAGCGGGAGAACTCGCAGGAGGAAGCGCGAGACCCGACCTCGGTGGATATCGCCAATAGAAGTGCGAGTGGGGTCTTCACAGACCGATCACATAAGAGGGGGGGGCGAGCAGGGAGGGCGGTCAGCCCCCTATCTCGCCCCAGCTCCCTTAGGGGGCGAGCAAGGAGGGCGGCCAGCCCCCTGTCTCTCCCCAGCTCCCTTGGGGGCTAGCAGGGAGGGCGGCCAGCCCCCTGTCTCGCCCCAGCTCCCTTGGGGGCGAGCAGGGAGGGCGGCCAGTCCCCTGTCTCGCCCCAGCTCCCTTAGGGGGCGAGCAGGGAGGGCGGTCAGCCCCCTATCTCGCCCCAGCTCCCTTAGGGGGCGAGCAGGGAGGGCGACCAGCCCCTGTCTCGCACCAGCTCCCTTGGGGCCGAGCAAGGAGGGCGACCAGCCCCCTGTCTCCCCCTAGGTCCCTTAGGGGGAGAGCAGGGAGGGCGACCCTGTCTCACCCCAGCTCCCTTAGGGGGCGAGCAGGGAGGGCGGACAGCCCCCTGTCTCGCCCCAGCTCCCTTGGGGGGCGAGCAGGGAGGGCGACCATCCCCCTGTCTCGCCCCAGCTCCCTTGGGGGGCGAGCAGGGAGGGCGGCCAGCCCCCTGTCTCGCCCCAGCTCCCTTGGGGGGCGAGCAGGGAGGGCGGCCAGCCACCTGTCTCGCCCCAGCTCCCTTGGGGGGCGAGCAGGGAGGGCGGCCAACCCCCTATCTCGCCCCAGCTCCCTTGGGGGGGGGGGGAGAGCAGGGAGGGCGGCCAGCCCCCTGTCTCGCCCCAGCTCCCTTGGAGGGGCGAGCAGGGAGGGCGGCCAGCCCCCTGTCTCGCCCCAGCTTCCTTGGGGGGCGAGCAGGGAGGGCGGCCAGCCGCCTTTCTCGCCCCAGCTTCCTTGGGGGGCGAGCAGGGAGGGCTGCCAACCCCTTGTTTCGCCCCAGCTTCCTTAGGGGGCGAGAAGGGAGGGCGACCAACCCCCTGTCTCGCCCAACCCCAAGGATAGAGGGCGGCCTGCGTTTAACGCCTCAGAATGGCGGGATTTAGCTGTTCGCAGGCCAGATCTGAGGGTATTTTGGTAATCTCGTAGGTCAGATTGTGGTTATTGGCAAACCCAGTTCAAAATCTTATAAATAGGACCAAGGGGGCACCATTTGGAAGGAGTTCTCTTTAGTTCTCTCTCTTTGGCCATTTCTCTCCCCAAGTCTCTTTAGTAGGAGCCTCCAATGGTGCCCAAGCTTAGCATTGGCTTGGGAGGGGAAGCGCTCTAAGATCTTCCGGGTGTGTGGTGGGACCTCCTCTCTAAGCCCTTGGCCTTGTTCCTAATTCCTTAGCTCCTAGCCTAGAGCTCTCCCTTGGGAGGAGTAAGTGTGCAGTCACTCCTCAACTTGTTGAGGGCCCGAACTCCACAGAGACCAATTTATTGCTTTCAACAAGGTGCGGTGAGCGTGGAGAGTGACCAACTCAAGAAAGTCTCAAGCTGAGCTCCATGGATGGAGGTGGAGGATCCGACCCAGGCCACTCACAGCCCCCGGTGGCTGGAGCGATGTTGGAGATGTTTGAAAATTTCAGGCAGGAGGTCCTGCAGACCATGCAGCTAACCTTTGCCGCGATAGGCGATGGTAGGAGAGGAAGTGGTTCGAAGGTCCCATCTCAGCAGGTGGGAGAGAGCCCTCCAGGCCAGCAGCCCAGGAAGGAGGTATCAGTGGGGGGGGGGGGGGAGTGGGGAGGCATTCGGCCCACACTCGCCCAGCCCCAAGGGGGCGAGTGGGGAGGCGCCAGGCCCCCACTAGCCCAGCCCCAAGGGGGTAAGCGGGGACGTCCCAGACCCTCACTCGCCCAGCCCCAAGGGGGCGAGTGGGGAGGCAGCCAGCACCCACTCGCCCGGCCCCAAAGGGGGGCGAGCGAGATGAGTCCTTTGCGTGAGTTGATCCTCTCAGCCCCGGTTCGAGAGGGGTTCGGAGGGTCGGAGATGTCTTATTACTCCGGCAAGGATGATCCAGTTCTGCACCTGGAGTGATTTGAAGACATGGTCTCCATTAGGCCCATGTCGTACGCTTTCAAGTGCCGACTCTTCGCAAGAAATTTGAAGGAGAAGGCAAGGGATTGGTTCCACCAGCTCCCTGCGGGATCTATCTATGCCTTCAAAGACTTGCGTCGAGTCTTCCTGCTACGCTTCTCGACGTCAAGGAAGAGGAAGAAAGATGCTGAAGCACTTTTCAAGATCAAGCAAGAGCTAGGGAAGTCACTGGCTCACTTCATGGATCGGTTCCAGGAGGACGTTCTCCTAACCCAAGAGGTGCCAGGCAACACCCTCCAGCTCGCTTTCATCGTGGGGCTGCAGGGGGGTTTCTTCAAGAGGGACCTCAAGAGGATAACTCCTTTGTCTTTTGAGGAATTGATGGAAAGGGTGTCGGAAGAAGTTGAGTGTGAGGAATCCAACCCGGAGTTCGCAAGAAGGTTGGCCAAGCTAAGTGAACCTGAGGCAAGGCAGCAGGGTGGGAGGGTAGAGGATCCCAAGAGGAAGTTCGACCAAGAAGAGGGCAACTTCTAGGTAGAGAGGCCCGACCCCCCAGGGAGGAGGCAGGGACCGAAGGCACCCTCTCCACCACCTCAGCATACCATGACAATCGGTTGGGGGAGAAGGAGGAGAGCCAGGAAAGCAAAAAGAAGAGGAAAAAGAAGGGATATGGTTGAGTTACCTTACTGCGACTTCCACGATGAGGAGGGTCACGCGACGTCCACCTGCCCTAAGTTCTTGGAATTAAGGGAGGCGAGGTGTCCGAGGCAGCAACAACAACGACCAAAAGAGGTCAAGGAAGATCAGACTTGGGAGTAGGAGACCAAGTTTTAGTTTTCTTGCTTAGCTTTTTATTTAAGCCTATGTAGTATGATGGTCTACTTTCAGACTTAGTTTTTCTTACATGTAATATGACAATCAAAGTTAAGAAAATTTTCCAGGTACTTAGCCCCGATGCTGGCCCGCTGACCAGGCTCCCATCAAGATGGCAGGGTCGGGAACCGCTCGATGGCCGGATGTTTCAGAAGTACTTAGCCCCGATGCTGGCCCGCTAACCAGGCTCCCTCCTAGCTGGCAGGGCCGGGAACCGCTTGGTGGCAGGAAGGAAAGTACTTAGCCCCGATGCTGGCCCGCTAACCAGGCTCCCACCTAGCTGGCAGGGCCGGGAACCGCTCGGTGGCAGGAAGGAAAGTACTTAGCCCCGATGCTGGCCCGCTGACCAGGCTCCCACCTAGCTGGAAGGTCCGGGAACCACTCGGTGGCAGGAAGGAAAGTACTTAGCCCCGATGCTGCCCCGCTGACCAGGCTCCCACCCAACTGGCAGGGCCGGGAACCGCTCAGTGGCAAGAAGGAAAGTACTTAGCCCCGATGCTGGCCCGCTGACCAGGTTCCCACCTAGCTGGCAGGGCCGGGAACCGCTCGGTGGTAGGAAGGAAAGTACTTAGCCCCGATGCTGGCCTGCTGACCAGGCTCCCACCTAGCTGGCAGGGCCGGGAACCGCTCGGTGGCAGGAAGGAAAGTACTTAGCACCGATGCTGGCCCGCTGACCAGGCTCCCACCTAGCTGGCAGGGTCGAGAATCGCTCGGTGGAAGGAAGGAAAGTACTTAGCCCCTATGCTGGCCCGCTGACCCAGCTCCTGTAACATCCCCCAGACAGCTAGACCCCCCAGGTGAATCTGTCCTGACAAGGTCATGACAAGGCCTTGGTAGAGTAGAAATCCCTTTAACTTGGGCAAGATTAGGATTGAAAGTGCCTTGGACTGCAAATAGCAATCTCTAGTGACCTAGCTTAGGGTTGGATTTTAGGGCCTCATCTTAACCATTTGGCCCCACCATAGTATCCCTAACCCTTTAGGGGTCCCCTTAGGGCACCAAGGGCACATTGGGGTCAACCAAAGAGGCCAAATTGACCAAAGTCAACCCTAACCCCAAATTGGTCAAAGTAGCCTATTTAGAGCCAATTAACCTTCACCATGACAAATTGATCACTCATCTAGGTCTAGAATACCATAAGAGACCTAGTAGACCTAAAAGCCCCATCATGGGACCCCCAGTGGTGCAAATTGACCAAAATGCCCTTTTAAGTCAAAATGGTAATTCTTCTCTAAGTACCCTAATTGACCATCACCATGTTAAATTGACCATACCCATAGTGTTACCATGTCATAGGGGACCCAGTGGACCAAAAAGCCCCTTGACTGGGTCAACCCAAGGACTCAATTTGACCAAAGTCAACTTAGCCTGTTTTGGTCAAATCAGCTTAAATTGGGTCAACTAAGGCTCATGTGACCAAATTGACCCCACCAGTAGTTTCTAAACCTAATTTGGAATCCATTGGACCAAAAAGCCCCATCCTAGGGTCACCCAATTGGCCAATTTGACCAAAAGTCAAAATTACCCAATTTAGGTCAAATCTCTTAAACCTAGCCCAATCCCTTTGGGTTAAGCCCAAATTGACCATTTGACCAGCTTAGTAGGCTGTTATTAAGCATGAGAGAGAGGGAAATTTCGGCCATGGTAATTAGGAGAGAGAAATGGGGGTTTTGGAGGAAAGAGGAAGAGAGAGAAAGGTGGCCATTAATGGCCAAAGGAGACCAAGGGCCATCCTTTCTTCTCCCAATGGCTTTGTACATCCCCCCTCATCAGTTTTGAGAAGATCAACAGCCTTGGACGGCCACATAGGTGGCTGTATTCATGGAATTGCAAGGAAACCGAAATGACCATTAATGGCACTCCACCATTAAGCCTTCCCCTCCTCAAATTGATCCTTCCATCACCTTCAGAAGGAGGATATGAGTTGAAATCGAATCTTAGATCTTGGTATTTGGTGGAGAATTGGGAGATCGGCAAGGAGCTCAAGGAGGGTGGCCGGCCATGGCAAATCCGGGAAGCAACCACCGTCAAGCCCGATTGAAGGTCCGATCCTCCTCCTCCTTACTCGTGCTAGCATCTTAGATCGAATTAGGTGAGAAATCGGGCTCAAAAGAGACCGATCGGAGAGTTGAAATCTCAGATTTTCCATGGAAAACAACCCTTGTGAGTTCGCCGGAAAACACCCCTCCGGCGGCCGTGCCGCCGCCCGGCGATAGCCACCACCTCAACGGAGGTGGTGGTGGTGGTGGCCGGCCAGGGAGGTGGCTGTGGTGGCCGGAAAATGGCCTGGAAATAGCTCCAGGTCGGGCTAATCACGTGCCTTGGCTGGAGCTTGAAGATGAGCAGCAGCCACCTGATCTGCTTTGAGATTCGTGCTCCTCCTTAATGTTAATTCTTATTTCTGTGATTAAAACTGCAGCCTCTTAATAAATCTGGGAAAAATAGTTAGAGGCCGATTCAGAAAAAGTGGTCAACATAGAAAATGTAGCCCTTGATGTCTAGTTTAATACAAAATTGAAATCACTCAATTTGGAGTCCTGGTTAGGGAACAACACTCATTTTTGTGGGGTCTGTCCTTATGGCTATCCAGAACTTGTTTTTGATGCCCACACCAAACTAGAACTCCAAATGACTTGAAATTTGGAGGGTAGGCTACTATTATATACATCTAACACATGTCCAAAAATCAGATTGATTGGAGAACTTTTCCCCTTGGTTTTTGGAAAAATTCAATAATCCTTGTGGGACCTAATTAGGTGCCCTAAACACATCAAAACCATACCAAATTTGGATGGGAAGTCCTAGAGAGCAAGTAGAGTCACTGGTTAAAATTTCATGATTTATGGAGTTTATTTGGTGGGGTAATTCACCAAAACAACCTTAGGCTCCCTAGGTTTAGGCAAAACTTTGGGTGAGTGCCCCCACTCTTCCTCAAAGCCAAATGGCTTCATATTTGGGGTGCACCTCACCCTCCCCCATGCCAACCTCTGGTCCAAATTTGGTGGCCATTGGAGGAGGTTTGCCCTAGTAAACCACAAAGGGGATAAATTGCTATTTGCACCCCAAATAGGTACCCATTGGAATCCCACTCCTCACCAAATGTTGGTAGGATCTTGGGTGATCTTTTACTGACCCATGGTCAGTATAGTAAGTAGTATGGACTTGGGCAAGGTAGGGAGTCCTCTTGAGAATAGTTTGCTTAAAGGTTAGGTTTAGGGCAAAAGTAAACCTAAGCTAACTTTGGAGTGTGGAGGGGCTTTCCTCCCACTGATTGTTGGGGTGACCTTGGTCACTGCCTAGGAAGGTAGGAGACACCCCAAGGAGTAGCTTTGGATGAGTTAGGGCTTAGTGTGCCCTTAAGCCCTAATGGTGAGGTGTATGGAGCCATTTAGGGTTTGTGAATGACATAGGGGAGTTTGTCCTTGGAGAGGGGTGTGTTGAACTCCTCTGAGTGTTATAAGTGATATAATACCCTCACAAGAAGTTTGAGTCGAGTTGGTGAAGTTTTGACCCTAACCCTAGGTTAAACCCTAATGGGGTGCAATTAGAGGCTAATGAAGGAAGTAGGGTGAAACCCTAATGTTTTGACCTAAAGTTTTGGAGGGAAGGTCATAGTGACCAGAGGAGCCTCCCTTGTGAATTTGAAGAGGGTTGGAGTTGTCAAACCTAGGTAATAAACCCTTGGGTAGATTTGTAAATATTTAAGTTTTTGGGTTCTAGGAAGAAATATTACCTTGTGGTTAACCATCTTCTGTCACCCTCTTAACTTTGATGTTTTAAATCTCTGGAGTTCCTACTAGAGCCATTGGAGAAATTTAGATCCTAACCCTAGGCTAAACCCTAATGGGGTGCAATTAGAGGTTAATGAAGGAAGAGGGGTCAAACCTTAAAGGTTTGACTTGAAATTTTGGGGAGGTGGTCTTGGTGACCAGAGAATGCTACTGTAAGAAATTGGAGGGATTTGGAGTTGCAAATCCTAAGTAATAAACCCTTGGGTAGATTTGTAAATAATTAGGGTTTGGGGTTTTAGGAAGAAACAGTACTTATTGATTTACCATCTTCTGTCATAAACTTAGTTTTAATGTTATAAATCTCTGGAAGATTTGGTTAGACCAGGAGAAAACTTTTGGAGGTCCAAATTGTAATATTTCACATTGTTGGCAATTTTTGGGGTGATTGAATTTAGGGTGTTAGATCTCTGTAATGACATGAAACTTTGCTGGTTGTATTTTCATACCAATATGTACCCACTGTAATTTTCTCATAATTTATGGATCAATATTTTTGGTATCTCTAGTTCATTTTGGAATTATTTACAAATATATCCATTGAGGAAATTACAAATGTAACCTCTGTTTTATGTGGTCAAACTTGGTAGACCTGAATAGTTTAGTATGATTCACCACTGTATGAATTTGCATAAGGTTGGGAGTCCATATGAGGGTACCTCCTTTGGAATTTATTGGAAATAAATGAGTTTTGGAATTTTTAAAAATAGTAAATCTTGCTGGTTTTTCCTACAAGTTTATACCTACTGATATCTAGGTACTCATGATTTATGTAAAAATTGGGGTAGGCACTGGGAGTCAGAAAAGTGCACTTGTAGTTCAAACTTGAGAAAATTGCCCTTTGAGAAATTGTTTAAAAATATTAATATTATGGGGAAAATTAGGAAACCCTGGATTTGATCTGATTTAAGTAGCATGGACTCCCAATAAATCCAGTAGGTCATGGAGTTGAGTATTTAGAGTACCTCCCTTCATGAGGATCAAAACGTTAAGGGTGGTCTGCGTTTAGTAAATTGGCAGTTTTGGAGTTACAGGCCAATTTGGGATACATTGATCGGAGATGTGGGAATTGAATGGTGATTGTATGGTATGAGAGGACCCTTGGAGAGATTTAAGGTTGATGAGTTCTGGGATGGTGGGGTGCCTCCCTTGGGGTGGGTCGTCCTGTGGATGACGAAAGATCATCCTTTGTCTATTAGGACCTAAAAGCCCTTAGGTTTAATTCGGGTAAAAGTGTTAAGAGGGTTTCTTAAGGGTAGTAACTAATAAAATTAAGTGTCTTGGGAGTGGGAACTTTGGGGTGTCATCCCATAGTGGTTCCTAGTACCGTAGCGAGCCCCTCACAGGGTAACCCTCGGGAAGTCCAAGACTAACCCTAACTCATAGGAGTAAGACATTGTACAAGATTAACTAATAACACACTCATCCATACCCTGTGGTTTCGGAAGTTTAGTTGGATTGGTTGTCCGAGCGGTGGGCTCGGTGGCTGTTGCAGCAGACTAGTTAGTCTGGTGAGCTTATGGCTCGGAAGGTTTTGATGACGGGCAGGTTAGCCCGGGGAGCTTTAGGCTCGGAAGGTTATTAATGGCGGGCAGGTTAGCCCCGGGGAACTCATGGCTCAGAGATAGGAAGTAGAACACGTTGCATGTGCACTGAAGGTGGTGGGTCTTCGGTATTGGACGGTCGTTCACACCGACGTCAATACGTTGACTCGGCGAGTGTGGTTTTACACTTAGCCTTGATAGTCTGGCGGTCCAATCAGCAAGAGTACGCAGACGCTCCGCGGGTATAGTGGAGGCGTACAATAGGTCTAGGTTGGGTAGTGTGAATGCCAACCTAGAGGTGGGCGGGGCCCAACCCACCGCTTCCGTTTGCCACTACGGGAGTATCCTGGGAGTCTAGCTCGCTCCAAAAAGGGGGAACTAAAGGTCTATGCGCATAGAGTCGAAGTGTGTGAGTTGCACTTGTATGAACATAGCATAACAACATACTTCGCATGTCATAGCATAATCATTGCATTTAACCTACCCCTAACGTATAAGTCGGTTATGGGACTTCTTATACGGTAGGCCCTGCTAAACGACCCCTTGGTCTATAGGTTTGTATGGGCATTCCTATAAATCAATGGTTACTTTTATATTACTTTACTTGCCACTATATATACTGCTTACTGTTCTTTACATGCACTTTACTCTAGCTTACTCGTATTAGCTTTCATCATTTACTCTACAATACCTGGTTACCGTACTTACTTTTGGATAGTTGTCACCTGCTTGCTTCCACTCTGCCTTTGGTCCTCCTTTTCACTCCTCCCCGCTCGGTGCCTAGGAGCCACGGGTTTAGGGGCGGGGGATTGTTGACTTAGTCTTTTTGACTAACGGTCGGTGGACCTTATCATTTTAGGAGTTCGAGGAGACGCAGCAACACCAGAGGTCGGAGCAGACGGAGGCGGGCCAGTCTAGTACAGGAGCACAGGATTCAAGATCTGTGAGTGTTTAGTAGTTAGCTTCCGCGAGTGATCTTGTAGTGAGGAAATGATGTACAGGGCAAGTGTAACATCCCGACTTTTATTGGGCCACTAGACCCTAGTGAGCCCAATAAAAGTAGGCCCGAGCAGTAGAAAACGACCATTTCGGGTATCGTAGCGCGCCACTACCTCATTATTATGAATAGTGGCCGAACGAACCCCGAATTGACTTCCGTCAGTTCCGTTGGACTCGTATGGACAATACGAGCGCAACGGAATACGTTGCACTTCGATCCGAGGTCGTTTGGAGAAAACGACCATTTCGGGTATCGTAGCGCACCACTACCTCATTATTATGAATAGTGGCCGTACGAACCCCGAATTGACTTCCGTCAGTTCCGTTGGACTCGTATGGACAATACGAGCGCAACGGAATTCGTTGCACTTCGATTCGAGGTCGTTTGGAGAAAACGACCATTTCGGGTATCGTAGCGCACCACTACCTCATTATTATGAATAGTGGCCGTACGAACCCCGAATTGACTTCCGTCAGTTCCGTTGGACTCGTATGGACAATACGAGCGCAACAGAATTCGTTGCACTTCGATCCGAGGTCGTTTGGAGAAAACGACCATTTCGGGTATCGTAGCGCACCACTACCTCATTATTATGAATAGTGGCCGTACGAACCCCGAATTAACTTCCGTCAGTTCCGATAGACTCGTATGGACAATACGAGCGCAACGGAACTCGTTGCGTCTCGATACGAGGTCGTATGGAGGGTATGCCATTTTAGTCCTATGCAGATCGCCTCAGTGCAACGCACGAAATATAAAGCACACGAACCCGGCATCGGCCCCGGCGACTCTTATCATGTCCCGGGAGCCGAGGAAGACCCCGCCCTAAGTTGACTTGGTCAACCCCCCCCCCCCCCCCCCCCCCCCCCCCCCCCCCCCCCCCCCCCCCCCCCCCGGTCTGAAATTACTTGGGAGAGAGACGAAAAGGAAAAGGGGGGGGGGGGGGAGAGAGAAGCCCCTCCCCCAAAAGGAAGGGCTGCCCATTCATGGGCAGCCCCCCCTATTTGGGCAAGAGGGGGCAGGAGAGAGAGGAGGGAGGGGAGGGGGAGAAATATCTCCCCCTCCCTTATCCCCACGTGGAGGAAAAGGAAGGGGGGAGGAGAGCTTCCCCCTCCCTATAAAAGGAGGGGCAGCCCCCTCCATTTCCCCCCCCACACACACCACCTCTCCCTCTCTCTCAGTCCTCCCCTGACGGCAGCCCCCAGCCAGCCACCTCCTCCTCCTCCCCCTTGCCGGAGCAAGCCACCCCAAGCCGCCACCTCCTCCTCCTTCCCCATGGCCGGCCACCTCGCTTCCTCCTCCCGAGCACCACCTCCTGCCCAAGTAGAGATCTCCCCCTCCCCTTTCCTACCTCCCGGAGGAGGCGTTCAGGCCGCCGGCAGGCACAGCCGGCGGCGGCCGTATCTTCCCCCTCCTCCCCGCGCTCCCTGTAAGGGAGTTACTCCCTTCCCCGGCGGCGGCCGGCGGCGCCAGGCTGCCGGGCCACCGCCGGACGGCTGCCCCCTCCCCGGCGCCCCGACCAGGGGCGGCAGGGAGGGCTGCGCGCGAGGAGGCGGCGGTGCAGCAAGCCGGCACGGCTCGGGCTGACTGCACCGCGCCTCCTCGCCCCTTCTGCCCCGTTTTCCGGTGGGGTCCGGCGGCGCCAGGCCACCGGGCCACCACCGGAGTTGGCGCCGGCCCCCGGCGCACCGACCGGGGGCGGCGCCGGTGGCCCCCGACGGAAGGGCGGCGGCACAGCGGCCTGCATGGCCCATGCAGGCCACGCCGCCGCCGCCCGCCCCTATTACTCCCTTCCCCGGTGGTGGCCGGCGGGGCCAGGCCGCCGGACCACCCCCGGAGGAGTCGCCGGCCCCCGGCGCACTGGCCGGGGGTTTCCCCCACCCCATCCCTCCGGTGGAGGCGGTGGCGGCAAGCCTGCAGGAGGCGTACAGGCCGCCACCGCCCCCGTGCCCTTACGACACAAACCCCGGTGGTGGCCGGCGGCGCCAGGCCGCCGGACCACCACCGGAGTGGTCGCCGGCCCCTGGCGCACCGACCGGGGGCGGCGCCGGCCCCGGCAGGCCGCTGCCCGGCGGCGGCAGCGGCAGCCACCCGAGCCCGATCGGGGGCCGCACGATCTCCCCCAGGAGATCATGCGGCCCCCGCAACCTTAATTCCCGCCCCATTCCTCCATTTGTGTGCCCCCCCACAGCGGATCCGCTGTGGATCCGCTGTGGGGACCCAAGGAGGGTGCCCGGTGTGGCGCCCTCAGCTTTCTCCTCTCCTCTAAACGCACACCAAAAACCCCTTCCCCTTCTTCTTTTTTTTTTGAAAAAAAAAACGGGGCCTTTTCAGGAAAAGTTTTCTAAACGGAAAATGTGCCCCACCCTTGGGGGCACCCCCTGTAATTTTTTGGGATTTTTAGGAGGGGTTTTACTATTTTTAAAACCCAATATAAAGTTTATTTTAGGTATTAAAATGCCCAAATATGTTTCTAAAAATCCCCAAATATTAGGGGCACTAAATATAGGTATTTTACAAATACTATCAAAGATAGGGGGTGTGGACTTGTGATTTAACCCCTCAAAAGCCTTTTCAAACAAAAATAGACGCCCGGAAAAGAGCAAAATTCATTAAAATGAATCGGCGTCTCCTCGACGCATATTTTAAATACTTATCCAAAATTATGCGTATTAATCTAAAAAGATCGACTGAGCTCGGAGAAGCAACGCCAAAAATCGGAACGACATCGCGACGCGGCGCCAAAACGTAACCCCGCCACGACGATAATAAAAGAACGGAGTCGTCGATCGAAGCCTCCTCTTATGGAGTGATTGGACTACTAACCATTTCTTCTTATGCATTTACATTCTGTACTTTCGTTTAGATCCAGTCTCGTACTGGTCCCCCACATTTACATTCTGTACTTTCGTTTAGATCCAGTCTCGTACTGGTCCCCCACATTTACATTCTGTACTTTTGTTTAGATCCAGTCTCGTACTGGTCCCCCACATTTACATTCTGTACTTTCGTTTAAATCCAGTCTCGTACTGGTCCCCCGCATTTACATTCTGTACTTGCGTTTAAATCCAGTCTCGTACTGGTCCCCCGCATTTACATTTCTGTACTTGCGTTTAAATCCAGTCTCGTACTGGTCCTATCATTATGGCCTTTGCTTTCGGCCTACTTTCTCCTATCATTATGGCCTTTGCTTTCGGCCTACTTTCTGCTTATCATTATGGCCTTTGCTTTCGGCCTACTATCTGCTTATCATTATGGCCTTTGCTTTCGGCCTACTTTCTGCTTATCATTATGGCCTTTGCTTTCGGCCTACTTTCTGCTTATCATTATGGCCTTTGCTTTCGGCCTACATTCTGTTTAGTATTATGGCCCCTGCTTCGGCCTAATTTACTTACTAGTGCAGAGCTGTCGTGGCAACCGATGCGGTGCTTGTCCTCCCTTCAGCGAGGCCTTAGTTGGGGAAAACCCGGAGTTGAGTCCTTCCTCCCAGGTTAGCCCCAAGCAAGGAGCCCTCATACCGCTAAGTCTCCCGGTCCGGGGTTGTGAGACCGGTGGAGTGGAAATGCCACGTGGCCTAAGGGTTTGTTTTATATAAAGCGGGTGAAGATTGATTGGAAGTGGCGGGTTGGTCACGCTCGCAGACCGTTCGTACCGGTGCGGGTGGGTTGACGACTCATGGCGACAGGGAGATATGCGCAGCAGGTTATCACCCCTGAGCATGTAGTTTTACCTCCGCTGGTCGGCCTTCAAATCGGCTCGCCGGATATCGCTCACATCCAGTTAGTACACCAAGTTGTACAGGAGGGCCTGAATGATACGGTACGACTACATTCAGAAGTGGCAGGACTGGCCACTGTCACCGACGGCCACATCGGTGAGGCCCGCGGGGTTAGCTCCCCTGCTTGAACTAAAGCGGTCTAAAACTGTGTCGACACAGGGTCTTTGTGTGGGTACAGGTCTTGAGAACCTGGGGTGTGTGTATACGCGCGCTAGTGTTATAGATTTATTATGCTGCGCGATTGTGGTTATTCGGGCAGGAGCCCCGCTTTATATATATATATATATATATATATATATATATATGTACGTATATGTTTACCTGCTGCTAACCCTTTCCTTGCTTCGGCTATTTCAATTCTGTCTTTAGCCGCCCCCTGGATACGGATCCGGGGAGGGGGATGTGTTTTCTGCTTAGCTCTGTGACTAACGGTTATTTCTTATAACCAATCACAGGAGACGGGACAGCGTGAAGCCCCCACATCACAGGTTGACCGGGAAGCCTTGGAGATGATCCGTTCGATTACCCCAGCCTCCCCTTCTATCTTCAGAGATGTGAGTACGAGTATATAAGGACGAGCCCAGGACTCCCTTTTGTCTTAGCATATGTAGTCTACGGACAATATTTTGTAAACGATAGGCTTCGGCCCCGTTAAGTTGTAAATATAAGCTGTATGTTTGGTTTGCCCATCTTTTGATTGCTTCCGCTATGCGTTCTGATGTGAGGTTATGATTCTCGTGCCTGACAAGGAGACCGCTCAGCGCTCGGGGGGGGGGGGGGGGGATGGGACGTCACCACCCGGGGAGCGTTAAGGGGTCATTCTTGGGCAGTAAGCTTCCCCCTCCCTGAACCGGTTCAGGAATTGGGGAGGGGGGGGGGGGGGGGGTCTTACAGCAAGAGCCCCTTTTATTTTGTAACCCTTGTTATCTCTCTTTTATTCAGTTATTGTTAGTGGAGATTTACCTCTATGGTTTTAATTCATGTGATTATGTGGACTTGTCTTCTCTTTTATGAACTTTTCTTGTGATCGAGTTGGCCGGCAGAATCGGCGTTTTGTGGTGGCAATCTTCCCGAGTGAAGGTGTCACCGCAAAACGGCGGTTCTGGGCCTAAGACCCGGTGTTTTGCAAAAAAAAAATGGGGTCTTACAAGTGGTATCAGAGCCTGATAACTTCTTAAAAAGAAGTTATCTACGTCATTATTTCTGACTAATTATTCGGCCAAATCAATATAAATAAGCCTAAACGATATAAAAATAGAAGTAAATTCATATTTAGTTGATTCAAGACTAATCTGGTCTTTTTCCATGATGTTTTAATTAGATGCGCCAAAGGAATCCGCCTGGAAAAAGAAATCTGCCCAAATATCATAATCTGGAAAAATAGTTGCAACACTCAGAAACAGAGGTTGCAACCTTCTGACGGGATTCAATTCCGAAAATTAAATCCAGCGGTTACGTTTTTCCGAATTTTTGGAGGGATGCTTCGTTTGGCAACAGGGCTGGACGCATTTAGCAAGTCAAGAGAGAGAAAAGCAAAAATCAGTTTTTTTTTTGGAGAGAAAAGGAGAGAGAAGAAGAAGAAGAAAAGGAGAGAAATTGCTTGGAGAGGAAGAAGGTGTCAAACAAGTACAAATTCCTACACTATTTCAGATTCAGAATATCATGTGCTGTAAGATCTATCTTACCATGCGGTTTTCTCCCAACATCATGAACTAATTCTCCTAGGTCTTGTATAAGGAGAGTACTATGTGTGTTATCTTGTGGTGAACTCATCCTTTTGTTGAGATTTGATGATTGTCTTCTTGTGAACCTTTGAATTTATTCATGAGATTTCTAGCTTTGATTTTCATCTTTTATTTCGCTACGAGATTCGAGAGATGAGTAGCGTGGTATTGGTTTGAAAATTCTTTTTATTGCACCGCAAGAATCGAGAGACGAGTGGTGTAAAATATTTAACCGAGAAATTTCTACTTCGCGTTGCATTTCGAGAATCGAGAGATGAGAAGTGCATACGCTCATTAGTTCACCGTAGTCAAGAGAACAGGAAGATATTCCCTCCTCTTGCTAGCAATCCGATTTTTATGTTAAGCAATTCCCTTATTATTTTCCTAAGTTAGAGATAACTAGGAGAGTTTAAGGCATTGGGTTTTCCGAGATTCGAGAGATGAGGATTTCTTCTATAAGAATCGTTGCATGACAATTCACTCAAACACCCTCAACTAATTTTACTTTCACGCACCTCATAGATGCACATAGGAAATCCGAATTACAAGACTATTTCCTCCAACTGATAAAAGCGTTTTTAAAAGCATTCGTAAGAACTAGTGATTTTAATTCTTAGATAAAAATCTGCATTATTTTATAAAAAAAATCATCAAGTTCGTTTTGTTTGGATTTAAAGAACGACGTAGCTAGTATTTGCAAGCATTAGGTTAACCACTTCTCCGAGGGAACGATCTTATCTCACTACTTTATTACTTGATCCGGCACGTGCACTTGCGTGTAATACGTACATCCATTTAGGACGTATCAAGTTTTTGGCGCCGTTGCCGGGGAAGTGTTATTAATCTATTGTTCTTTTTCTTGCAATATTAGCGAACCCTAGTATTTAGAGGTCAAACTTTATTTCTGTTTCATTTTACTTTGTTAGTCGTGTTTATTTAACTTTATTCTTACTACCTTCTGTTCTGTTGGTGCATGTCCAGGTTTCGATCCACTGAACTATTACCGTTAAACGTAGAGATTGAAAGGACGTGTAGGAGGAATCGTAAGACTTCGCGTTTAGAAAAAACTCAATCTTCAACCATGGATCCGGATGATAATCATCAGGAAGCTCATGATTTAGGGGGGCAGGTAGATCAAAATGGGCAACCTATTGAGAATAGGAGAACATGTCGTGATTACAACATGCCTCTACAGGGAGGGTTACAATTTAGTATTGCTAGGCCCGCAATTGAGGCCAACAATTTTAAAATTGATTCGGTCGTTATGCAACTTGTCCAAAACAACAAATTTGGTGGCCTCAATCACGAAGACCCCAACTCCCATCTAAGAACGTTCATGGAAATCTGTGATACGTTCAAGATTAATGGTGTTTCAGAAGAAGCCATTAAATTACGTCTGTTTCCTTTTTCTTTAGAGGGAAGATCAAGGGATTGGCTTAACTCCTTACCCAATGGATCCATTACCACTTGGGCTCTCTTGATAGAAAAATTTCTAGCCAAGTACTTTCCCCCGTCGAAGACTGCTAAGTTGAAACGAGACATTTCAACTTTTATGCAAGGAAGCGGAGAAACCCTTTATGATGCTTGGGAACGCTTTAAAGAGCTATTGCGGAAGTGTCCCCACCATGGATTAGCTATCCATCAACAGGTTTGGACCTTCTACAATGGTCTCCAAACATCCACCATGATCCAAGTAGATGGAGCCGCGGGGGGATCGCTTATGAACAAATACCCAGAAGACGCCTATGCTATATTAGAGGACTTATCCTCTAATAATTATCAATTGAATGATCGGCAAGGATCTTCCTCTACTGCTGGGTTATATCAAGTGGACCAACTAACCTCATTTGCTTCCCAAATGACTTCCCAATTTAACTCGATAAATAAGAGGTTAGATGCATTGGCTCTGCATCAAAGCCAAATACCACCACAAGTTAATAGCATCGTCGCCCCTCCACCTATTAGTCCGACTTTGACGGTTGAACAACTTATTGGACACAATGAAGAAGCTAATTATATTGGTGGGCAGTATAGACAAAATCATAACGCTTACTCAAATACTTATAACCCAGAATGGAGAAATCATCCTAATCTATCGTGGAAAAATAATTCTGGAGGTACACCTTCGCATTTGTTCAACCAAAATCATAATCCTACCAATCAAAACCACAATTCTAATCAAGCGGGTCCTTCTAGGAAATTATCCGATGAAGTTATCTTAGAGTCTATGCAAAAGAATGAAGCCCGGTTTTCCAGTCTAGAAGGTTCCATGCGATTAATTGAGTCACAATTAGGACAAATTGCAGCTGCCTTAAATGTTCGACAACAAGGCACGTTGCCAACTGATACCACACCTAATCCTAAGGGTGATAACCAACATTGTAAGGCCGTTACATTGCGGAGTGGAAGAGAATTGGAAAATAGTTATAACCACAATCAAGAGATAAATGTTGGTATGCAAGATGAAGTAGAGAGTAACATACTCAATGAACCTATTAAAGAATTGAACCATGAACCTATTAAGGGTGTTGAGAAGGCGTTAGAGGAAGAAGTAGATGAGAATGGGAGGGCAAGGACTGAAAAAGTAATTACTTATCCACCACCCCCATTTCCCCAAAGACTAAGGAAGAGTAAACTAGACCACCAATTCCAAAAATTTATTGAGATATTTAAGAAACTTCAAATTAATATCCCATTTGCTGAAGCCCTAGAGCAAATGCCAAGTTATGTTAAATTTATGAAAGATATTTTAAATAAGAAGAGGAAATTTGGCATGAATGAAACGGTTGCGCTCACCCATGAGTGTAGTGCAATCCTTCAAAAGAAACTTCCACCAAAGTTAAAAGATCCTGGAAGTTTCACGATTCCATGCTCTATTGGAGATCGATTTGAAGGAAGGGCTTTGTGTGATCTTGGGGCAAGCATAAATTTGATGCCGCTTTCCATATATAAGAAGTTGGGTTTGGGGGATATTTCTAAAACATCCATAACCTTACAAATGGCCGACAAATCGCTTACTTTTCCTAAAGGAATAGTAGAGGACGTTCTCGTTAAGGTGGAAAATTTTATTTTCCCCGCTGACTTCGTAGTTTTGGATATGGAGGAAGACAAGGAGGTGCCAATAATTGTAGGTAGACCCTTCTTGGCAACTGGAAAAACTTTAATAGATGTCCACAAGGGTGAGTTGACTATGAGGATTAACGACGAACAAGTAACTTTCAACGTACTAAAGGCCATGAAATTCCCTTATGAGAAGGAAGATGTAATAGAGGAGGTTAATAATATATCACTATACGATTCTGAGCCAGACATTGGGTGGGATAATTCGGATGAGGATGAAACAAGTACATTTAGTGATGAGGTAGCACCGGATGAGGAATTAGAGAATGACGAGTGTTTGCAAGTGTGTGAATGTCGCCCGACATTATTCCGTAAGCCGGAACCCCTTGACATTCCTGAACGATCTTTAGCGTATAAACCCTCTACGGTTAGTCCACCCGCCTTAGAATTAAAATCACTTCCCGAGCATTTATCCTACGCATATCTAGGAGAAAATGATACGCTACCGGTAATTGTGAACGCCAATTTGCTACCGGAACAACTTGAAAGATTATTGGTTCTCTTGAAACAATATAAGCTAGCCTTAGGTTGGACGTTAGCAGACATTCGAGGAATTAGCCCTTCCTTGTGTATGCATAAAATCCGTTTAGAGGAGTCTTGTAAAGGGTCCATAGAGCCTCAACGCCGCCTCAGTCCTCCTATGAAAGAGGTCCTCAAAAAGGAGATCATCAAATGGTTGGACGCGGGAATTATATATCCTATTGCAGATAGTGCATGGGTATCCCCAGTCCACTGCGTTCCTAAGAAGGGAGGCATGACCGTAGTAAAGAATGATAAGAATGAACTAATTCCTTCTAGAACAATCACAGGTTGGCGCGTTTGCATAGACTATCGGAAGTTAAACAAGGCCACTAGGAAGGATCACTTCCCACTACCATTCATAGATCAAGTCCTAGATAGGCTAGCCGGAAATGCTTTCTTCTGTTTTCTAGACGGTTATTCTGGCTATAATCAGATAACGGTAGATCCGGACGACCAAGAAAAGACGACATTTACGTGTCCCTTCGGTATATTTGCATTTAGGAGAATGTCCTTTGGGTTATGCAATGCACCGGCCACGTTTCAACGTTGCATACTTGTAATTTTGGCGGATCTTATAGACCAAGGCATAGAGCCTAGGGACTATGGCATCGAAGTCTTTATGGATGATTTCTCTATCTTCGGTAAATCATTCGATGCTTGCTTGGCGTGTTTGGAGAGAGTGCTTGCCCGTTGTGTCGAAGCCAACCTAGTGTTGAATTGGGAGAAATGCCACTTCATGGTGCAAGAGGGTATAGTTCTTGGGCACCATGTATCTAGACATGGGTTAGAAGTAGACAAGGCGAAGGTCGATGTGATTGAAAAGTTACCACCTCCTAAAAATGTAAAAGCACTACGAAGCTTCTTGGGCCATGCTGGATTCTATCGAAGGTTCATTAAGGATTTTGCCAAAATCGCCAAACCTTTGAGTGGTTTATTAGAAAATGACACGAAATTTGATTTTAATGATGATTGCTTGTATGCATTCAATCAATTAAAGACACGATTGACTACGGCACCAATTGTAGTGGCTCCTGATTGGGGAGAGCCCTTTGTATTGATGTGTGATGCGAGCGACTACGCCGTTGGCGCTGTTTTGGGACAAGTGCGAGAAAAGGTCTTCCACACTATCGCCCACGCTAGCAAGACTTTAATAGAGGCGCAAATTAATTATACCACTACTGAAAAAGAATTCCTAGCGGTGGTATTTGCTTTCGAAAAATTTAGATCTTATCTCCTTTGCACCAAGGTCATAGCGTTTACCGATCATGCTGCCATCCGGTATCTTATGGAAAAGAAGGATGCTAAACCCCGATTGATCCGATGGGTATTGTTGCTACAGGAATTTGACTTAGAAATTAGGGATAGGAAGGGCGTCGATAACCCGGTCGCTGATCACCTCTCCAGGATTGAGTGCTCTAATGAATTATTGCGGTCAGAAATTAATGAACGGTTTCCTGACGAGTGGATCTTGGCAGTATCCGATAAATTGTTACCATGGTATGCAGATTACGTAAATTATATTGTTAGTAGAGTCTTCCCACCAGATTTATCATATCAACAAAAGAAAAGGTTTTTGCACCAAGTACGCTCGTATCTATGGGATGAACCATTTTTATTTAGAATTGGAGCGGATGGGGTAGTAAGACGATGCATTCCTGAAGAAGAGAAGAGAGCGGTGCTTGACAAATGCCACAACTCCCCTTATGGAGGACATTTTAAGGGTGATAGAACGACAATGAAGGTCTTAGAAGCAGGGTTCTATTGGCCAACTCTATTCCGAGATTCTAAGGAATTTGTAAGCCATTGTGATCGGTGCCAAAGAAATGATAATATTCATAAAAATGAAGCGATGCCCATGAACACAATCTTGGAAGTAGAACTTTTTGATGTTTGGGGTTTAGATTTCATGGGACCCTTTGTGAGCTCGAACGGTAATCTGTTTATTCTTCTCGCCGTAGACTATGTTTCTAAATGGGTTGAAGCCATAGCTACCCCTAGAAATGATGCCAAGGTAGTGTTGAATTTTCTAAAGAATTATATATTTAATCGTTTTGGCACACCTAGAGCTATCATTAGTGATGGTGGTAGTCACTTTTGTAACAATATGTTCGCTACATTATTGAGAAAATATGGCGTCACCCATAAGGTGGCATTAGCGTACCATCCTAAAACAAACGGTCTAGCGGAGGTCTCCAATCGGGAAATAAAGACAATTCTTGCAAAAACGGTCAACATCAATAGAAAAGATTGGTCTCAAAAGCTTAATGATGCTTTGTGGGCGTATAGGACCGCGTTTAAAACACCCATTGGTTTAACCCCGTATCGACTAGTATATGGTAAGGCTTGTCACTTACCCCTCGAGTTAGAGCATCGAGCGTTTTGGGCTATTAAAAGACTCAATTATGATTTTCAAAATGCGGGTGAGAAGAGGCTACTACAACTCAATGAGTTAGAGAAATTGAGAATGAATGCTTATGAGAGTTCAAGAATTTATAAGGAATGGACCAAGAAATGGCACGACCGACGCTTAAGCGGAAAACAGTTCCAAGCCGGACAATTGGTATTATTGTTTAACTCACGCTTAAAATTCTTTCCCGGAAAACTTAAGAGTCATTGGTCGGGACCATTCCGAGTGAAGGAAGTGCACCCGTATGGCGCAGTCACGATAGTAAATGAGAAAGATAATTCAGAGTTTAAGGTTAATGGAGAACGCTTAAAGATATTCCGATGCGATGACAATGAACGACTGGTGTCGTTTATTGCTTTGAAATAAAAATTTAGACTTCTTGTCCTGCCGGGACTTGAAATTAGGCGCTAGATGGGAGGCAACCCACCTTCTATTATTGTCATCTATTATTAAGAGCATGTTAAATTTGCAGTAGTTATTTTTATGTTTTTATTCTAGTCGAGTTATGTTGGATGGGAGAAACCAATGTTAAATTATTATTTTTGCTTCAGTTAGTGCAGTTTTGAAAGTTGCAACATCCGCAATTAATTAGTTGCAACAATTATTTTACTGTCTCTGCTTCGTCCATAAGCTTGCCTCTTCATTGCGCGGTTCAATTGAACCGGTTCATTCAGACCCGATTCAGGTTTCTAATAAAACATAACGCTGCTTCGATAACTCCTATCTCCCGACTCCCCCACGCCAGGAAGAAATCGCCAGGACGAACCCTAGATTCGCTCCCCACGCCTTCTCCGGAGCAGGCGTGCGCGGCGATCCACGCCCGGACGACAACGAACGACGACGGAGGTTTCGCCGGGGTGGTATACGTCAGCGAGGCAGAGGAGACACCAGACCTAAGCGCTTGGATCTTTGCGTTTTCCCCATTTCAGACCCCCGATCCTTGCCGATCCGCCAGGCATTGCAACAACTGTCAAGGTAATTCTCTTCTCTCCCTCTTCCCCTTCTTAAGATCGATTTAGGAGCGTTGTTTCCACCTTCTACATCTTGCCGCCCCTTTCCATGTTGTAGACGATGTCTTCATCCAAAAAAAGAGGAAAGGGGAAGACAATCGCACAGAAATCATTGAAATTCGTCAGTGAAGCCTCTGCACTCCGATTCGAACAGATCAAGTCCCTTCCTTTAATTTTTGAGCGAGGATTTAAAATGGCGAAGGAAGCTTGGAGTATGACTTATGTCCTCCAAATTAATACTCTACAATGGGAGACCTTCTGCCACCCTAGAACCGAAGCCCTTCTTCCATGGGTGTATGAATTTTACTCAAATGCCAAAGACGTAGAGACAGAATCAGTGATGGTTAGAGGGAAGTTGATTGATATTTCAGCAAATTCGATTAACGAGTTATATGAACTGAGGAGTGAAGGGGACTGCTTTAGCCTAAACCACAATATCGACTTAGCCAATTTAACTGCTTTGGTTTGTAACTCAACCGACCCGGAATGGTCTAACAGCTCCAAGACAGCGCTTAAATCTACATCTCTGTCACGGGCGGCCAAGGTGTGGTTGCTATTCATCAGCGCCAGCGTACTACCAACTCGCCACCTGAACAATGTGACGTTGGATCGAGCAACGTTAATCTTCCATATCTTGAAGGGTAATAGACTCAATGTGGGGGAAATTATAAGCACCCAACTCAAGCTGAAAATCACAGAGAATAAAGCACGACAGTTGTGGTTCCCCGTTCTCATAACGGAGTTATGTCGAAGAGCAGGGGTAGTGCAGGATTTGGCGGATTTGGTTACCCAAGTCGGCCGGCATATTACCGAGCGGGTTATCAAAGTTAACATCAAGGTAGGGAATGCAGCTGAAGGCACTTCAAAAACTTCAACAAAACGGCACATGCGCGATCCATCTTCTTCCTCGGGCGGCAAGCCGGAGAACATAGAGATTCCAAAAGGTGAAGGGCCAAAGTTGGCTGAAATTATGGATAGTATTGAGTTTATAAAAACTTACCTCCGCTGTCAGCATTGCTATGTCCGATCCAGGCTTGACTACCTGCAAGGCCGACAGGATAGTCTTATGCGGAAGGCCAAACTGTCTTTTAAAGAGCCACAATTTGAATACCAGTGGCAGTTTAACGAGAGCGGAGATCTTTTGGATGAAAACGGGAAAACCCTCGACCCCACGGATATTGTTGACTTCGACGAGGACGCAACCGGCGATGACGGCGAGTAGAGATCTCCTGTTTTGTTGACTGTCGTATATTTGTGCTATGCGACATGTTTTACATCTTTGGTTTCTATTTTGAACTGGATAAAACTTAGTTGCTATTCACCATGCTTCGATGTGATGATCATATGGGGTGTGTCTTTACCATGATGATGTTACTGTTTTATGCTAGTCTCTATTTTTTTTTCTTCTTGATTACATCATACATTTACTTGTTATTTGTCCTTGGAATTGATTTATCTAACAAGGCTGTAGTGATACTCCTCCTGCAATGCCATTAATTTCCCTCCATGGTATGTGTCAACAACATGAATTTGGCACTCTAATTTTTTTTTATCAAGGAGATAAGCTTGCAGGCATATATCATAGGACAAAGGCTTGATCCAACAAAGGGAGCCTATACGGAAGACCCAGCGGAGCACAATAATGACATTCAATAGACACATGCTCACGTCAGGGGAGTACTTCTGTTCACAATATATTCTCTTCTATTCTTTAATTGCTGAGTTATGAGACGGAATGAGTTTAGTCATCACGTAACCTTGCTAGGGTCTAGCATACTTTTAAGTGTGGGGGTGGCCAACATGGCCAGTATAACTCCTCCAATTTGGGTGATATATAACTTCATGATTGTAATGATCCGGATTCGTCCCTAATTAATGGATAGGTTATTCTAGATATCTAATGATAATTAATTGGCATGGCTAGACAATCCTAAGAGTTCGGATTTTGAATTTGACATTAGTACGATTTTTTTGGGTAAAGCACATTTAAGCGTTTATTTCATGCACAAACTTCTTTAATTGACTTTTACTTCCCTGCAATCTTTGATATTGACTTCCAAAATGAATAGGGAGGGGTGAGCATGAATTGAGTTAACGATCTAAGCTAAGTTAAGAGTTGAAGCAACTATACTACCTTGATCATCTTGAGATTCTTTGACCTTGTTTATTATCATTTTGCTATATACTATTGAATGATCAAATTCCCTATACTTCCACCAGCCTTGTCCTAATGCATGAATCAATTATGGGTGTCGCAATTCAGCATATATATAAAAAAAAGGTTAAATGTCATAGTGATATGTGGCCTAAGTATGTATGTGCCTACCTGGAATGATCCCAACTGTGACCAAAAAAAAAAAAAGCAAAAACAAAAAGAAAAGAAAACAAAAGCAAAAACAATGTAGTCATAGTGATATGTGGCCTTGGTATGCAACTACATACTTTGAATGATCCCAACTATGGACATATTATTTATATATGTATTGCTCTTGATTTGAACCCCATAATATTATGAATTATTACTATTATGGACTAGGGAATTACCATGACTATGCATTACTAACCAAGCCAAAGCAAAACCTACGTTCACGTGAGCTATTAACTCTTGTCAAGGCTAAATCAAAGACTTAGTTCATTTTATCCTTTCAAATTAATGCGGAGGCTCAATCCAAAACATTGCGGGGGAGTAAATATATTTTGAAGGAAGCACACACAACACCATAAATCTTAATGGCGCTTTACCTTTTATCAACTAATGGATTTGTGATGTTTGAACTCTTAATGATTGACAAGCGTATCAGTTGAGTAAAGTAGATTTCTTGAGTAGGCTTTTATTAATTATGGATAAGAAAAAGGATCATTGAATTTCCAAATTAATGAGTTGTCTTTGCTAGAGACATTATGAATTGTCTTTGCTAGAGACTAACAAAGGTTTAAGTGTGGGGGTGTGATAACTTCTTAAAAAGAAGTTATCTACGTCATTATTTCTGACTAATTATTCGGCCAAATCAATATAAATAAGCCTAAACGATATAAAAATAGAAGTAAATTCATATTTAGTTGATTCAAGACTAATCTGGTCTTTTTCCATGATGTTTTAATTAGATGCGCCAAAGGAATCCGCCTGGAAAAAGAAATCTGCCCAAATATCATAATCTGGAAAAATAGTTGCAACACTCAGAAACAGAGGTTGCAACCTTCTGACGGGATTCAATTCCGAAAATTAAATCCAGCGGTTACGTTTTTCCGAATTTTTGGAGGGATGCTTCGTTTGGCAACAGGGCTGGACGCATTTAGCAAGTCAAGAGAGAGAAAAGCAAAAATCAGTTTTTTTTTGGAGAGAAAAGGAGAGAGAAGAAGAAGAAGAAAAGGAGAGAAATTGCTTGGAGAGGAAGAAGGTGTCAAACAAGTACAAATTCCTACACTATTTCAGATTCAGAATATCATGTGCTGTAAGATCTATCTTACCATGCGGTTTTCTCCCAACATCATGAACTAATTCTCCTAGGTCTTGTATAAGGAGAGTACTATGTGTGTTATCTTGTGGTGAACTCATCCTTTTGTTGAGATTTGATGATTGTCTTCTTGTGAACCTTTGAATTTATTCATGAGATTTCTAGCTTTGATTTTCATCTTTTATTTCGCTACGAGATTCGAGAGATGAGTAGCGTGGTATTGGTTTGAAAATTCTTTTTATTGCACCGCAAGAATCGAGAGACGAGTGGTGTAAAATATTTAACCGAGAAATTTCTACTTCGCGTTGCATTTCGAGAATCGAGAGATGAGAAGTGCATACGCTCATTAGTTCACCGTAGTCAAGAGAACAGGAAGAGATTCCCTCCTCTTGCTAGCAATCCGATTTTTATGTTAAGCAATTCCCTTATTATTTTCCTAAGTTAGAGATAACTAGGAGAGTTTAAGGCATTGGGTTTTCCGAGATTCGAGAGATGAGGATTTCTTCTATAAGAATCGTTGCATGACAATTCACTCAAACACCCTCAACTAATTTTACTTTCACGCACCTCATAGATGCACATAGGAAATCCGAATTACAAGACTATTTCCTCCAACTGATAAAAGCGTTTTTAAAAGCATTCGTAAGAACTAGTGATTTTAATTCTTAGATAAAAATCTGCATTATTTTATAAAAAAAATCATCAAGTTCGTTTTGTTTGGATTTAAAGAACGACGTAGCTAGTATTTGCAAGCATTAGGTTAACCACTTCTCCGAGGGAACGATCTTATCTCACTACTTTATTACTCGATCCGAAGAAAAGAAGTCCACAAAACCCTGGGCCACCCCGCGCGAGCTTAGTTTGAGGACAAACTAGCAGCGGAAGCAGTGGTGTGCCCATATGGAAATCACATGAAAAAGTCCACTTTTAACTGAACCTTTTTGTCAAGTTTTCTTTTGTAGCCTGCGGCGAACCCTGCCCCCTGCAGGGAATACCTCCGGCTGCAAAGATCTCTTTAGATAGTCCTTTAGTTAATGAGTTAGACTCAACCCCACTAGGACACGTGACTTACCTTGACAATTTATACCATGACCTAGTCTGAAATAGACCGTAAGTATAACTTTCGGTGAAGGTACGAGGATACCCCAAAGAGGCTAGAGAAAGAGAGATTGACACATAAGCAGAATAGTATGAGACTCATAGGCTCAATCATCGTATTTGTGACAAGATTATATTAAGACAACCACTGCGACAAACACCGAGGGTCGGATAAGAATTGAAGTCCAGAAGGGACCCGTTTGGGATTGGGTGACATATTGACCCTGATAAGGTTGTCGTAGAAGGTACCTAGAAGAGTCTAAGTTGTGGAATACACCATTGAGCCCCAAGATAGAACCCCAAGTTTAAGGATTTGTGCCCTAAGAATTGTTTGCATACTTGGGATAAATATAACTCGGTGATATCGAAGACACTTCGCCCAAAGATAGATAGAGGCCAATCTTTTGTTTATTGGGGGCTTGTCCTTTGTTTGTTGGGGCTTACCTTTTGTTTATTGGGCAAGTCAGGGTCGGACTTAGCTTTCCCTTAGACTTAAGTTAGAAAAATTTTATGTCGTGAACACTATGATTTTGAAGTCGATCTTACTCGATGTTACTTGGAAGAAGGTGAGATGGTGTAACAATATGTTTGGAATGATGATCAGCAGGAATTACCAGGACAACAACTTGGCCTTAGTTGAATCATTGGAAATGTAAAGACGTCAGGATTAATCAATTAGGGATGTTGATGTATAGAAGTTAAGAGCGGAAAGTAGATCTTATAAGTAGTAAGTAAATTAGAAAGCTCCTGTGGTTGGGGGAATTCGGAAGTGATTAACTTATGATTTGTTAGAAACCACGCTCTGTCATGGTAGAAAATTTTATCTACAATAATAGCTTTATACCTTGTGAACTTGGATGATAAATAACCAGAGATCTTAGACGATGACTTGTTAGATTTGGATTATAGTGTTTGATTTCACTATGGTAAGAATGATCTAAGTTTATCTCGCTTAAGACCATTTGAGAGTGATCAAGACTAGCATAAGTGGAAGTGACAGGACTTTGGAGAAATGAACGTGATATTATTTCCTTGATGAAATTGAATTGTGAAAAACCCCAAGGTATCAAAATTTTGTCGTTATAAATAGAATTTCATGAAGAAAGTGATTGAGAGTCATCTTATCATCATGATTGGTTAGCATATACTCATAAAAGTTCACAGGTGCACCCCCATTAATATTTAAGGATGATTGGGACGCTAGCCGATTTTGATTAGTCCCATCAATAGTAAGAACCAGAAAAGTTGTAGATTGGAGACGATTGATTACTCGGACGTACCTGAAGGAGTAAGAATTTGAATGCGAGAAGAAAACTTTAGAGGCATAAGAGTCTGCCCAGGTTAGAGTGGAAGTTCGAGGATAGATTGACCAAGGTAGCTAGGTCACCCCGGTCAGGATAGATGATACGACGGGGCGAGTCTTGCGGCGCAAGAAGATTACAGAGGTTAAGACATGTGGTTATTTAGGGTCAGGAGGAGCACAACTTGGAGCCACCAGGGATGGTGTGGCATAGATAGTCGGTGCTCTTCGAGCCAGGAATAACTTTGACTCTTAGGGGATGTTACGTTCAGTCACTCGCGGTGAAAACCCCGCAAGCTTAACCTGAATTTCGAGGACGAAATTATTTTTTTTGTTTATTGGGATTTGTAACATCCCCCAGACAGCTAGACCCCCCAGGTGAATCTGTCCTGACAAGGTCATGACAAGGCCTTGGTAGAGTAGAAATCCCTTTAACTTGGGCAAGATTAGGATTGAAAGTGCCTTGGACTGCAAATAGCAATCTCTAGTGACCTAGCTTAGGGTTGGATTTTAGGGCCTCATCTTAACCATTTGGCCCCACCATAGTATCCCTAACCCTTTAGGGGTCCCCTTAGGGCACCAAGGGCACATTGGGGTCAACCAAAGAGGCCAAATTGACCAAAGTCAACCCTAACCCCAAATTGGTCAAAGTAGCCTATTTAGAGCCAATTAACCTTCACCATGACAAATTGATCACTCATCTAGGTCTAGAATACCATAAGAGACCTAGTAGACCTAAAAGCCCCATCATGGGACCCCCAGTGGTGCAAATTGACCAAAATGCCCTTTTAAGTCAAAATGGTAATTCTTCTCTAAGTACCCTAATTGACCATCACCATGTTAAATTGACCATACCCATAGTGTTACCATGTCATAGGGGACCCAGTGGACCAAAAAGCCCCTTGACTGGGTCAACCCAAGGACTCAATTTGACCAAAGTCAACTTAGCCTGTTTTGGTCAAATCAGCTTAAATTGGGTCAACTAAGGCTCATGTGACCAAATTGACCCCACCAGTAGTTTCTAAACCTAATTTGGAATCCATTGGACCAAAAAGCCCCATCCTAGGGTCACCCAATTGGCCAATTTGACCAAAAGTCAAAATTACCCAATTTAGGTCAAATCTCTTAAACCTAGCCCAATCCCTTTGGGTTAAGCCCAAATTGACCATTTGACCAGCTTAGTAGGCTGTTATTAAGCATGAGAGAGAGGGAAATTTCGGCCATGGTAATTAGGAGAGAGAAATGGGGGTTTTGGAGGAAAGAGGAAGAGAGAGAAAGGTGGCCATTAATGGCCAAAGGAGACCAAGGGCCATCCTTTCTTCTCCCAATGGCTTTGTACATCCCCCCTCATCAGTTTTGAGAAGATCAACAGCCTTGGACGGCCACATAGGTGGCTGTATTCATGGAATTGCAAGGAAACCGAAATGACCATTAATGGCACTCCACCATTAAGCCTTCCCCTCCTCAAATTGATCCTTCCATCACCTTCAGAAGGAGGATATGAGTTGAAATCGAATCTTAGATCTTGGTATTTGGTGGAGAATTGGGAGATCGGCAAGGAGCTCAAGGAGGGTGGTCGGCCATGGCAAATCCGGGAAGCAACCACCGTCAAGCCCGATTGAAGGTCCGATCCTCCTCCTCCTTACTCGTGCTAGCATCTTAGATCGAATTAGGTGAGAAATCGGGCTCAAAAGAGACCGATCGGAGAGTTGAAATCTCAGATTTTCCATGGAAAACAACCCTTGTGAGTTCGCCGGAAAACACCCCTCCGGCGGCCGTGCCGCCGCCCGGCGATAGCCACCACCTCAACGGAGGTGGTGGTGGTGGTGGCCGGCCAGGGAGGTGGCTGTGGTGGCCGGAAAATGGCCTGGAAATAGCTCCAGGTCGGGCTAATCACGTGCCTTGGCTGGAGCTTGAAGATGAGCAGCAGCCACCTGATCTGCTTTGAGATTCGTGCTCCTCCTTAATGTTAATTCTTATTTCTGTGATTAAAACTGCAGCCTCTTAATAAATCTGGGAAAAATAGTTAGAGGCCGATTCAGAAAAAGTGGTCAACATAGAAAATGTAGCCCTTGATGTCTAGTTTAATACAAAATTGAAATCACTCAATTTGGAGTCCTGGTTAGGGAACAACACTCATTTTTGTGGGGTCTGTCCTTATGGCTATCCAGAACTTGTTTTTGATGCCCACACCAAACTAGAACTCCAAATGACTTGAAATTTGGAGGGTAGGCTACTATTATATACATCTAACACATGTCCAAAAATCAGATTGATTGGAGAACTTTTCCCCTTGGTTTTTGGAAAAATTCAATAATCCTTGTGGGACCTAATTAGGTGCCCTAAACACATCAAAACCATACCAAATTTGGATGGGAAGTCCTAGAGAGCAAGTAGAGTCACTGGTTAAAATTTCATGATTTATGGAGTTTATTTGGTGGGGTAATTCACCAAAACAACCTTAGGCTCCCTAGGTTTAGGCAAAACTTTGGGTGAGTGCCCCCACTCTTCCTCAAAGCCAAATGGCTTCATATTTGGGGTGCACCTCACCCTCCCCCATGCCAACCTCTGGTCCAAATTTGGTGGCCATTGGAGGAGGTTTGCCCTAGTAAACCACAAAGGGGATAAATTGCTATTTGCACCCCAAATAGGTACCCATTGGAATCCCACTCCTCACCAAATGTTGGTAGGATCTTGGGTGATCTTTTACTGACCCATGGTCAGTATAGTAAGTAGTATGGACTTGGGCAAGGTAGGGAGTCCTCTTGAGAATAGTTTGCTTAAAGGTTAGGTTTAGGGCAAAAGTAAACCTAAGCTAACTTTGGAGTGTGGAGGGGCTTTCCTCCCACTGATTGTTGGGGTGACCTTGGTCACTGCCTAGGAAGGTAGGAGACACCCCAAGGAGTAGCTTTGGATGAGTTAGGGCTTAGTGTGCCCTTAAGCCCTAATGGTGAGGTGTATGGAGCCATTTAGGGTTTGTGAATGACATAGGGGAGTTTGTCCTTGGAGAGGGGTGTGTTGAACTCCTCTGAGTGTTATAAGTGATATAATACCCTCACAAGAAGTTTGAGTCGAGTTGGTGAAGTTTTGACCCTAACCCTAGGTTAAACCCTAATGGGGTGCAATTAGAGGCTAATGAAGGAAGTAGGGTGAAACCCTAATGTTTTGACCTAAAGTTTTGGAGGGAAGGTCATAGTGACCAGAGGAGCCTCCCTTGTGAATTTGAAGAGGGTTGGAGTTGTCAAACCTAGGTAATAAACCCTTGGGTAGATTTGTAAATATTTAAGTTTTTGGGTTCTAGGAAGAAATATTACCTTGTGGTTAACCATCTTCTGTCACCCTCTTAACTTTGATGTTTTAAATCTCTGGAGTTCCTACTAGAGCCATTGGAGAAATTTAGATCCTAACCCTAGGCTAAACCCTAATGGGGTGCAATTAGAGGTTAATGAAGGAAGAGGGGTCAAACCTTAAAGGTTTGACTTGAAATTTTGGGGAGGTGGTCTTGGTGACCAGAGAATGCTACTGTAAGAAATTGGAGGGATTTGGAGTTGCAAATCCTAAGTAATAAACCCTTGGGTAGATTTGTAAATAATTAGGGTTTGGGGTTTTAGGAAGAAACAGTACTTATTGATTTACCATCTTCTGTCATAAACTTAGTTTTAATGTTATAAATCTCTGGAAGATTTGGTTAGACCAGGAGAAAACTTTTGGAGGTCCAAATTATAATATTTCACATTGTTGGCAATTTTTGGGGTGATTGAATTTAGGGTGTTAGATCTCTGTAATGACATGAAACTTTGCTGGTTGTATTTTCATACCAATATGTACCCACTGTAATTTTCTCATAATTTATGGATCAATATTTTTGGTATCTCTAGTTCATTTTGGAATTATTTACAAATATATCCATTGAGGAAATTACAAATGTAACCTCTGTTTTATGTGGTCAAACTTGGTAGACCTGAATAGTTTAGTATGATTCACCACTGTATGAATTTGCATAAGGTTGGGAGTCCATATGAGGGTACCTCCTTTGGAATTTATTGGAAATAAATGAGTTTTGGAATTTTTAAAAATAGTAAATCTTGCTGGTTTTTCCTACAAGTTTATACCTACTGATATCTAGGTACTCATGATTTATGTAAAAATTGGGGTAGGCACTGGGAGTCAGAAAAGTGCACTTGTAGTTCAAACTTGAGAAAATTGCCCTTTGAGAAATTGTTTAAAAATATTAATATTATGGGGAAAATTAGGAAACCCTGGATTTGATCTGATTTAAGTAGCATGGACTCCCAATAAATCCAGTAGGTCATGGAGTTGAGTATTTAGAGTACCTCCCTTCATGAGGATCAAAACGTTAAGGGTGGTCTGCGTTTAGTAAATTGGCAGTTTTGGAGTTACAGGCCAATTTGGGATACATTGATCGGAGATGTGGGAATTGAATGGTGATTGTATGGTATGAGAGGACCCTTGGAGAGATTTAAGGTTGATGAGTTCTGGGATGGTGGGGTGCCTCCCTTGGGGTGGGTCGTCCTGTGGATGACGAAAGATCATCCTTTGTCTATTAGGACCTAAAAGCCCTTAGGTTTAATTCGGGTAAAAGTGTTAAGAGGGTTTCTTAAGGGTAGTAACTAATAAAATTAAGTGTCTTGGGAGTGGGAACTTTGGGGTGTCATCCCATAGTGGTTCCTAGTACCGTAGCGAGCCCCTCACAGGGTAACCCTCGGGAAGTCCAAGACTAACCCTAACTCATAGGAGTAAGACATTGTACAAGATTAACTAATAACACACTCATCCATACCCTGTGGTTTCGGAAGTTTAGTTGGATTGGTTGTCCGAGCGGTGGGCTCGGTGGCTGTTGCAGCAGACTAGTTAGTCTGGTGAGCTTATGGCTCGGAAGGTTTTGATGACGGGCAGGTTAGCCCGGGGAGCTTTAGGCTCGGAAGGTTATTAATGGCGGGCAGGTTAGCCCCGGGGAACTCATGGCTCAGAGATAGGAAGTAGAACACGTTGCATGTGCACTGAAGGTGGTGGGTCTTCGGTATTGGACGGTCGTTCACACCGACGTCAATACGTTGACTCGGCGAGTGTGGTTTTACACTTAGCCTTGATAGTCTGGCGGTCCAATCAGCAAGAGTACGCAGACGCTCCGCGGGTATAGTGGAGGCGTACAATAGGTCTAGGTTGGGTAGTGTGAATGCCAACCTAGAGGTGGGCGGGGCCCAACCCACCGCTTCCGTTTGCCACTACGGGAGTATCCTGGGAGTCTAGCTCGCTCCAAAAAGGGGGAACTAAAGGTCTATGCGCATAGAGTCGAAGTGTGTGAGTTGCACTTGTATGAACATAGCATAACAGCATACTTCGCATGTCATAGCATAATCATTGCATTTAACCTACCCCTAACGTATAAGTCGGTTATGGGACTTCTTATACGGTAGGCCCTGCTAAACGACCCCTTGGTCTATAGGTTTGTATGGGCATTCCTATAAATCAATGGTTACTTTTATATTACTTTACTTGCCACTATATATACTGCTTACTGTTCTTTACATGCACTTTACTCTAGCTTACTCGTATTAGCTTTCATCATTTACTCTACAATACCTGGTTACCGTACTTACTTTTGGATAGTTGTCACCTGCTTGCTTCCACTCTGCCTTTGGTCCTCCTTTTCACTCCTCCCCGCTCGGTGCCTAGGAGCCACGGGTTTAGGGGCGGGGGATTGTTGACTTAGTCTTTTTGACTAACGGTCGGTGGACCTTATCATTTTAGGAGTTCGAGGAGACGCAGCAACACCAGAGGTCGGAGCAGACGGAGGCGGGCCAGTCTAGTACAGGAGCACAGGATTCAAGATCTGTGAGTGTTTAGTAGTTAGCTTCCGCGAGTGATCTTGTAGTGAGGAAATGATGTACAGGGCAAGAGCCCCTTTTATTTTGTAACCCTTGTTATCTCTCTTTTATTCAGTTATTGTTAGTGGAGATTTACCTCTATGGTTTTAATTCATGTGATTATGTGGACTTGTCTTCTCTTTTATGAACTTTTCTTGTGATCGAGTTGGCCGGCAGAATCGGCGTTTTGTGGTGGCAATCTTCCCGAGTGAAGGTGTCACCGCAAAACGGCGGTTCTGGGCCTAAGACCCGGTGTTTTGCAAAAAAAAAATGGGGTCTTACAGCTCCCACCTAGCTGGCAGGGCCGGGAATCGCTCGATGGCAGGAAGGAAAGTACTTAGCCCCGATGCTGGCCCGCTGACCAGGCTCCCACCTAGCTGGCAGGGTCGAGAACCGCTCGGTGGCAGGAAGGAAAGTACTTAGCCCCGATGCTAGCCCGCTGCCCAGGCTCCCACCTAGCTGGCAGGGTCGGGAACCGCTCGGTGGCAGGAAGGAAAGTACTTAGCCCCGATGCTGGCCCACTGACCACGCTCCCACCTAGCTGGCATTGCCGGGAACCGCTCGGTGGCAGGAATGAAAGTACTTAGCCCCGATGCTGGCCCGCTGACCAGGCTCCCACCTAGCTAGCAGGGCCGGGAACCGCTCGGTGGCAGAAAGGAAAGTACTTAGCCCTGATGCTGGCCTGCTGACCAGGCTCCCACCTAGCTGGCAGGGCTGGGAACCGCTCGGTGGCAGGAAGGAAAGTACTTAGCCCCGATGCTGGCCCGCTGACCAGGCTCCCACCTAGCTGTCAGGGCCAGGAACCGCTCGGTGGCAGGAAGGAAAGTACTTAGCCCCGATGCTGGCCCACTGACCAGGCTCCCACCTAGCTGGAAGGGCCGGGAACTACTCGGTGGCAGGAAGGAAAGTACTTAGCCCCGATGCTGGCCCGCTGACCAAACTCCCACCTAGTTGGCAGGGCCGGGAACCGCTCGGTGGCAGGAAGGAAAGTACTTAGCCATGATGCTGGCCCGCTGACCAGGTTCCCACCTAGCTGGCAGGGCCGGGAATCGCTCGGTGGCAGGAAGGAAAGTACTTAGCCCCGATGCTGGCCCGCTGACCAGGCTCCCACCTAGCTGGCAGGGTCGGGAACCGCTCGGTGGCAGGAAGGAAAGTACTTTGCCCCTATGCTGGCCCGCTGACCAGGCTCCCACCTAGCTGGCAGGGCCGGGAACCGCTCGGTGGTAGGAAGGAAAGTACTTAGCCCCGATGCTGTCTCGCTGACCAGGCTCCCACCTAGCTAGCAGGGTCGGGAACCGCTCGGTGGCCAGAAGTTCTCTAAGTAGTTTTTTCCCCCGAGGTGGCTCCGCTAGCCAGGCTCTCACTAGCTGGCAGGGTAAGAAAACCCCTCGGGGAGGCTAAGTATTTTTCCCCCGAGGTGGCTCCGCTAGCCGGCGAGGTCGGAAGGCCTTCCGGGGAGGCTAAGTGTTTTCTCCCCAAGGTGACTCCACTAGCCGGGCTCTCGCTAGCCGGAGAGGTCGGAAGGCCTCCCGGGGATGCTAAGTATGTTTTCCCCCAAGGTGGCTCTCGCTAGCCGGCGAGGTCGGAAGGCCCCTCGGGGAGGCTAAGTATTTTTTCCCCCGAGGTGGCTCCGCTAGCCGGGCTCTCGCTAGCCGGCGAGGTCGGAAGGCCTCCCAGGGAGGCTAAGTGTTTTCTCCCCAAGGTGGCTCCGCTAGCCGGGCTCTCGCTAGCCGACGAGGTCGGAAGGCCTCCCGGGGAGGCTAAGTGTTTTCCCCCGAGGTGGCTCCGCTAGCCGGGCTCTCACTAGCCGGCAGGATAGGAAGGCCTCTCGAGGAGGCTAAGTGTTTTTCCCCGAGGTGGCTCCGCTAGCCGGGCTCTCGCTAGCCGGCGAGGTCGGAAGGCCTCCCGGGGAGGCTAAGTGTTTTTCCCCGAGGTGACTCCGCTAGCCGGGCTCTCGCTAGCCGACGAGGTCGGAAGGCCTCCCGGGAGGCTAAGTGTTTTTCCCCGAGGTGGCTCCGCTAGCCGGGCTCTCGCTAGCCGGCGAGGTCGGAAGGCCTCCCGGGGAGGCTAAGTGTTTTTCCCCGATGTGGCTCCGCTAGCCGGGCTCTCGCTAGCCGGCGAGGTCGGAAGGCCTCCCGGGGAGGCTAAGTGTTTTTCCCCAAGGTGGCTCCGTTAGCCGGATTTTCAGCGCCACTCGTCGAATATGCAGGGTTGGACATTTCTTTCCGAGCGTGTACCTCGCTCGAAAAGAGCGGGGATTGTGTACGACCCTGTATTCGCCGAGTGGGCCCCCAGATCCCATGAGGTATTTTTGACATCATTTTTTAGTATGTTCCAGGGCAGGGAGAGAGTAGGGCGAGCGGTGGAGGTAGAGACCTCCTGCTCCCCCAGCTCATGCAGGAGGCGAGCAAGAGGGGGGGGGGGGCAAGCTCCTCTCGCCCCCGCTCCCAAGGAGGGGGCGAGCTCCTCTCGCCCCGCTCCCAGCAAGGGGGCGAGCTCCTCTCACCCCCGCTCCCAAGGAAAGGGCGAGCTCCTCTCGCCCTGCTCCCAGCAAGGGGGGCGAGCTCCTCTCGCCCCCCGCTCCCAAGGAGGGGGCGAGCTCCTCTCGCCCCGCTCCCAGCAAGGGGGCGAGCTCCTCTCGCCCCGCTCCTAAGGAGGGGGCGAGCTCCTCTCGCCCCGCTCCCAGCAAGGGGGGCGAGCTCCTCTCGCCCCCGCTCCCAAGGACGGGGCGTGCTCCTCTCGCCCCGCTCCCAGCAAGAAGTGGGCGAGCTCCTCTCGCCCCGCTCCCAAAGGGGGCGAGCTCCTCTCGCTCCCGCTCCAAAGGAGGGGGTGAGTTCGTCTCGCCCCGCTCCCAGCAAGGGGGCGAGCGTCATGCTTGACGAACTCCCTTTAAGATCGACGAACTTCAAGTTGAGTTCGACGAAAGCTATTCTGCGTTCGACGAGCGGCATGCTCCAGGTCGACGAAGTCGTCTCAGCGGCTGGACTGGGAAGGCCAGCCGTCTCAGCAGCTATTTTTGCCCAGTCCCAGCGGACCAGCTGAGACAAGCGAGTGTCTCAGCGGGCTCAAGTACCTTCTCGGCGGCTCCCGGCTCTGTCTCAGCGGGAGAACTCGTAGGAGGAAGCGTCAGACCCAACCTCGGTGGATATCGCCGGTAGAAGTGCGAGCGGGGTCTCCACAGACCGCTCGCCTAAGAGGGGGCGAGCAGGGAGGGCGGTCAGCCCCCTGTCTCGCCCCAGCTCCCTTAGGGGGCGAGCAGGGAGGGCGACCAGCCCCCTATCTCGCCCCAGCCCCCTTGGGGGGCGAGCAGGGAGGGAGGCCAGCCCCTGTCTAGCCCCAGCTCCTTTGGGGGGAGAGCAGGGAGGGCGGCCAGTCCCCTGTCTCGCCCCAGCTCCCTTAGGGGGCGAGCAGGGAGGGCGGTCAACCCCTGTCTCGCCCCATCTCCCTTAGGGGGCGAGCAGGGAGGGCGGCCAGCCCCCTGTCTCGCCCCAGCTCCCTTGGGGGGCGAGCAGGGAGGGCGGCCAGCCCCCTGTCTCGCCCCAGCTCCCTTACGGGGCGCGGAGGGAGGGCGGCCAGCCCCCTGTCTCGCCCCAGATCCCTTGGGGGGCGAGCAGGGAGGGCGGCCACCCCCCTGTCTCGCCCGAGCTCCCTTGGGGGGCGAGCAGGGAGGGCGTCCAGCCCCCTGTCTCGCCCTAGCTCCCTTGGGTGGCGAGCAGGGAGGGCGGCCAGCCCCCTGTCTCTCCCCAGCTCCCTTGAAGGGTGAGCAGGGAGGGCGGCCAGCCCCCTGTCTCGCCCCAGCTCCCTTCGGGGGCGAGCAGGGAGGGCGGACAACCCCTGTCTCGCCCCAGCTCCCTTGGGGGCGAGCAGGGAGGGCGGGCAGCCCCCTGTCTCGCCCCAGCTTCCTGGGGGGGGGGGGGGGTGCGAGCAGGGAGGGCGGCCAGCCCCTGTCTCGCCCCAGATTCCTTGGGGGGCGAGCAGGGAGGGCGTCCAACCCCCTGTCTCTCCCAACCCCAAGAATAGGGGCGGCCTGCGTTTAGCGCCTCGGAATGGCGGGATTTGGCTGTTCGCAAGCCAAATTTGAGGGTATTTTGGTAATCTCGTAGGTCAGATTGTGGTTATTGGCAGACCCAGTTCAAAATCCTATAAATAGGACGAAGGGGCACCATTTGTAAGGACTTCTCTTTAGTTCTCTCTCTTTGGCCATCTCTCTCCCCAAGTCTCTTTAGTGGGTGAAGAGAGCCTCCATGGTGCCCAAGCTTAGCATTGGCTTGAGAGGGGAAGCGCTCTAAGATCTTCCGGGTGTGTGGTGAGACCTCCTCGCTAAGCCCTTGGCCTTGTTCCTAGTTCCTTAGCCCCTAGCCTAGAGCTCTCCCTTGGGAGGAGTAAGTGTGCGGTCACTCCTCAACTTGTTGAGAGCCCAAACTCCACAGAGACCAATTTATTGGTTTCAACAATAAATGCAAGCTCACATAAAGCTATGAGGACTGTCGGTCAAGTTAAGCAAGCCTTGCAGAAGGCCCCTCAGGATATGATAAGATGCCTTGCAGAAGCCCCTCAGTAAGATCTACATAGTGTTTGGTAGTTTAATTAATTTGAATTGCACAAATTTTGATTCTTTTTATGTGTGACATTTATCATTGAGGTGAGTTAGAACTTCTTCAAATATGGGTAGATTGTTGTGAATAGTGCCCAACAATATTCTTGATTTGAAGAAGTGCTCAGGTCAATGATAAAAACACCATGTATTTGATGGTTTGCTTAGTTTACATTTGCAGAGATTAAATCATATGTTCATTTCTTCTCCAATCTCACTAAGTCTAAAATCGTCGAGAAGGACTGGACATATCGTCGAATAAGCACTCAGACTTCGTCGAGATGATACTCAGAGTTAAGAAGAAGGTTCATATCAGCTATCATCGATATAATATGGACATTCCGACGATATCGTTGTGACATCAAAGTATACAGGACGATATCGTCGTAAGAATAAGAAGAATCAATCAAAGTCCAGTATCGTCGTGTCAATCGAAATCACACGACGACATCACTGTACAGTCTAAAAAAGAGTTAAGTCAAAGTACTTGGCTTTGTCGAGGACATCGTCGTAAAGAAGGCTAATCGTCGAGAAGGCTAAGGGAGAACTCTTGAAGACAGCTTATGGAAGAAGAATCACTTGTCGTCAAGATGTTCAAGTCAATATCGTTGAGAAGATAGAATGGTCTCAACGATATCGTCGATAAGACAGAATGGTCTCAACGACATCATCGAGAAGACATTATGGTCTCCACGATATCGTCGATAAGACAGAATGGTCTCAACAACATCGTCGAGAAGACATAATGGTCTCAATGACACCGTCGAGAAGACAAAATGGTTTCAACGACATCGTCGAGAAGATCACAAGTTAACAATAAGATTACGACGACATCTTCATATCGTCGTAAGTGCAAGTGCAGCTGTGATATCTTGTATCGTCAAGATATCATTCTCTGAAGAAGATTGAAGAAGACGTTGCAAATATTGTCGAGACAGATCAAACATTTCAAATCGCGCTGTCTGCATTTAATGTCGCCGTCTGGTGGTCCAATCTGGGCATGCCATTAAGGAATGAGCCTCTGACACTTATATGACATCCTAGGAAACCATTAGTCGGCTCCTCACTCTTAGAAAAGAGATAAGTGTCTGCCCTAATTTCAACAGAAGTAAGAAATGTAGAAAATACGCAAGATCAAATAGAACAGTAAGCGGCTGCGAAAAACCAGAGAACAAAACTTACTTATCAAGTGTTCTCCAAGTTTCAGTCATGCAACATCGGCCGATAAGTATTGTTCCAGATTTAAGAAAGGATTGAAGAAGAATCTGTGTTGTCCAAGAAAAGATCAGAAGCATTCTCTTCAAATCCAAGAAGCCGATCTTCATTTGGCTAAGAAGTTTTTCTTAAATCTTTATCTGTAGGGCTTGCGGGCCTGAGCTTGTAGGATCTGTTTCAGATCTGAGTTGTAGGGCTTGAGAGCCTAAGTACTGTAGGGCTTGAGGGCCTGAGATGTAGGCTTGCGGGCCTGAGTTTGTAGGATCTGTTTTAGATCTGAGCTGTTGGGATCGAGGGCCTGAGTTTTGTAGGGCTTGAGGGCCTGAGTTTTGTAGGGCTTGAGGGCCTGAGTTTTGTAGGGCTTGAGGGCCTGAGTTGTAGGGCTTGAGGGCCTGAGATTGTAGGTCTTGCGGGTCTGAGTTTTTGGCGGAGTTTGCCTACCCTAGCGCACTGCAAGAAAGGCGCAGAGGGACAACGGACTACTCAAGACACCCTGTATTGAGAAACCACTATATATCTGGTGTTCTTGTGTGCTGTGCTTCTGTGTTTTATTATTGTGTTGTATAGTTAATTAGTTCTTGTGCATAAATTTCAAAAACAGCCATATCACCTATTCCCCCCCTCTAAGTGATAGTTCCATAGCTAACATATATATATATGGTTGAAAAATGCGCGCACGGCGGAAAATGCGCGCACGATGGAAATGCTCGCACGACGGAAAATGCGTGCCCGGGCGAAAAATGCTCTCCCGTACGGAAAAATGCATGCCCGGGTTGGAAAATGCGTGCTAGTGCAAAATATGCTCACCCGGGCGGAAAATGCGCGCACGAACTGCTGTTGAATCCATGGGCAGGCAAGAGACAACCTGGAAAAAGCTCGTTCGGTGAAAAAAATGCGTGCACACGCTAAAACTGTGTGCACCATCGGAAAATGCGCTCCCGGGCCAAAAATGCGCGCCCTGGCCAAAAATGCGCGCCCGGGCCAAAAATGGATCGTCGAGAGAACTATGTCGTTGGGAGAAAGGCTAGCGTTTCCGCAATGTTGTTGATCTGGATCGGGAGGAGAAAAACTTTTTCGCAGCGTTAACTTTTTCGTAGCTTTTCCAGCCGATAGACTTTCCAAACAGTTTGTAAATTGATGTAACATTTTTCAGAAAATAAAATATTGCTAAAAAGTCCTCTTAAACAGAACCTTAACCTTAATTACTAGTGTGTTAGATTTATGCATCCGTTTGTTTTCCACATTTTGCTATCATTATGGCCTTGCAGAGCAATTTTTGCGTACGCTAAGCGTATATTTGATCGGTGCGGGATCCGGCCGGAAATCTGGGACTCTGTTAAAATACGATCATTTTTTAATCTTTTCAGCTTGTCGTAAAAATCAGCTGATCGAACGGCTCAGATCTAACCCGCACTGATCAAATATACGCTCAGCTACCTAAAAATAAATCGTTGCGGTTAGAGGTGTTGAAAAAAAAATTTTATGATTAATTTGAGAATTGATTCGAAAATATAAATTCAAATTTGGATTTGATCAACAGTCAAACTCAAATCAAAATAGTTCCAAATTGTGAATATTTAATATATATATATATAAGCCCAAGCATGACATGTAATTTAAATTATTTATTTAAGTTCGGTTAAAATATTGAATTAATGGTCCATATATACCAATATCCAACCTCAGAAAGATATTAAAAAACACCCAATATTACAAAATTAGGTTCATTCCATTACAATTTTATTTTAATGAAAGATCATCGGCTTTTAAAAATTTAATTATGAATTTATGGAGAACGGAATCTGAGTTAAATTAAATAATTAATTTTATGACAAATATAGATACTAATATGTATCATTGCAAATGTCAAATAAATATAAATTCAAAATCCAATAAATAGAAATTAGTATAGCCCCGAATTTGATTAAAGTGATATCGATCTATTTGATTCATGAATGAAATACCCATGCTAGAAATTAATAAATGCCTAAATTAATGGATGAAAAGCAATTAATTTTGATTAGTCTGCATACACATGGTAAATACAAAATTTGTGCATGTTACCGTAAATTAGGAGGTAATAATTTTAGGCTCTGTTCGGCTTGCGCAGTGGTTGCCGTCGGAAATGCGATGGTTATGAATCGTCGTCATTCGTGAACGCCCGACCTCATCTAAGGAACTTCATCCACTTTTGGTTCCGTCATAACCGTTGTCATACAAAACTGACATTCTATGGCAGTGATATTTTTGGCCTAACTCACCAAGCAAAAACGTCACAGATTTGTGTCTGGAGGAGCCAAAAATTCGGAATCAATTATGACAAGTCATGTGTAAACTGTAAAGCAAATCCACGCCACAAAAATCGTTCCACGCTCCCAGCAGAGCCTTAGGCTTCATTTGGTTCGGCGGTGGCGGATGCAGCCCGCGGGTTCAAACGGAGCATTGGAACCGGAGGGGGGGAGGCGGGGTTCGAAACGCTCAATTAGGTGTCTTTTCCCCTGTCCGGCGGGTGCAAACGAGCAAACGCCACCGGTGCCCATTTGTTTACCCTCCGTCCGACGGCGTTTGCTCCAAACGGAGGAGGCGAAACGCCCAACCAAACGAAGCCTTAATCTACAGGCTAATGAAAAATTGGTGGTAATGTAATACAGTAGCAGTGCGTTGGAACTGGAGAGAGCTGAGCTGTAGCAGAGTTCGTAGGCCGTACTTTTTGCCCTTCAATTAAATCGTCCGACCCCACGCGCGCGCGGGCTTCTTCATCCCCTCCCCCTGCAATCGATCTTTCTCATTATTCGCCCTCTCGCCCCCCTATAAAATGGCATCCCATTTCTCTTAACATTCTCACAGAATTACAGAAGATCAGGAAGCCTCCTCTCACATAGCCCAGCCCAGCCCACATTAATCTTCCATTATTGAATCAGCTGTCACAACAAATATCTTATCTATCTATCTATCAGTCTATATGGAGAGCTGTAGCAAGCTGTTGCTTCTTCTGCAGTTTCTGGCGGCGACGTTGATCGCCGGAGTATCGGCGAAGCCGGTAACCTTTTTCAACGACTTTCGCGTCACCTGGGCTGACACTCATGTCAAGCAAGAGGGCCCTGTAGTCCACTTAATTCTTGACCAGTCCTCCGGTAAGAAACCATATATATGAGCTCATGCATATTATAACATATATTTATATATCTATACACTCTATACTGAGAAAGAGAGAGAGAGAGAGAGATCTTTCTTTCACATGCACGCATGCATTAATTGTTGGAGCTACTTAATTTTAATTGATATCTTCATGTAGGATGTGGATTTGCTTCGAAGAACAAGTACTTGTTCGGGCGCGTGAGCATGAGGTTAAAGCTCGTCTCCGGCGACTCCGCCGGCACCGTCACCGCCTTCTACGTCCGTATCTCCTCTCTCTCTCTCTCTTTCTCCATGTATATATAATTGATCAGCGCGCTGCTGCATGCATGCATGTAGCCTAGAGTTATATAAATATAAAATTAAAAAAATGGGGTGCAGATGAACTCAGATACAGATACGGTGAGGGATGAGCTGGACTTCGAGTTCTTAGGGAACAGAAGCGGGCAGCCATACACAGTCCAGACGAATGTGTACGCAAATGGGAAGGGTGACAGGGAGCAAAGAGTCAACCTCTGGTTCGATCCATCCGCTGACTTTCACGTTTATACAATCCTCTGGAATCATTGCCATATCCTGTAAGCTAGCCTACCGCGCGCCCAATTAACTATATACTTATATATATATATATATATATATATGGAATTAAAGATTGATTATTAATTAACATTCAAGTACGTATAATTAACTCTATTTATATTTAATTAATTATTCCCGTTAAAATAACTGCTGCTCTGCTGCCATGAAAATACCATTATTCTCGGATGTGAATGCAGTAGGTTAATTTTGGTGAGCCCCACATCCTTATCAAATACGTATGGTATATGTGAAGGATCGAGGGAGTATGAGTTTGAGTATGGGTCGGTTCGGCCACTTATATATTATATATATTAATTCTGGAATTTAAGTTTACTCTGTCTTCTTTACATTAATATACAATCATGGCCTGACTACCCAGGCTTTAAAATTTGTTTCTTTGGGAAAAAATTACACACTCTTTAATTAGTAGAACATTAATTAGAGTCCAGCTAGATTAAATATAATGTAATGAGTCGGGTAATATGAGTTTGAGTATTGTTGCTATGTTGGATCATTTACGGATAAAGAGAGTTAAATGCACCCTAAAAGAATTAATAAGGAACCATAATTATCTCATCTATGTGTGAAAATATAAAGTTTGTGTTACATGCAGTACAATAAAACAATCTTTAGTGTTTCCTCATCATAGTATAAATCTCAGGTAGGCCCCTCGTAAAATCAATGCTCCGATTGTCCCGCCCAATAGAAAATCGGAGTGGCCACTGTCTAGAATATCATTCCTTACTAAATTAATATGAAGAGATGTGGGCTCACCCAAACCTACTCGCCTATAATGCGCATTCATGCACCTCTAATTAATTAAATGGGGTGAAAGTATTTATTTTCACAGGAATTAATAAATCTATATAGAGTTATATACTTATATTTCAATATATAGTAATTAATTAATGTCTACATCTGGACAGTTCAATTTAGGTTACTTTTTTTAGGCCGCAAAATAGTACTGATTTATATCTACATAGTCTCATGAATAAATGTTTTTAAACCATATTTTTTACAAAAGAAGCCAACCTCTCCATCAATCAGCGAGTACAGCTAGTGTAGTAGTCACTTCATGGGCAGCATGCAGGCTGGCAGCAGCCAGTAGGCCTGGCTGGCTCTATATCAATTATTTTATTTATATTATAGAATATTATATTAAAAGAAATGTATGATTAATGTATATAGAGCTTAATTAATGTAGATAGAGCTTAATAATTAATGTATGTATATACTTGCAGATTCAGCGTGGATAATGTGCCTATCAGAGTATACAAGAACAACCAAGCGCGCGGAGTGGCGTTCCCCAGCCATCAACCCATGGGAGTTTTCTCCACTCTGTGGGAGGCGGATGACTGGGCGACGCGTGGAGGTTTGGAGAAGATTGACTGGAGCAAGGCTCCCTTCAGCGCCTACTACAAGGACTTCGACATTGAGGGATGCGTCGCCGGGCCGTGGAGCGCCGCCTGCGCCGCCAACTCCGGCAACTGGTGGGAGGGCCCCGCGTACTGCCAGCTTAGCACTGAGCAGGCCAGGATGTACAGGTGGGTCCGACTCAACCATCTCATCTACGACTACTGCAGCGACAAGTCACGATACCCAGTTCCCCCACCAGAGTGCGATGCCGGCATTTGAAATCATTGCACCACGCCCAACCGCCAACCGCATATATTATTACTATTATTAGTATTATTATTATTATTATTATTATTAAATATAAATAAATAAATAAATAGTATATAAAGTATTTATATATTGTCATTAATTGTCAATATTCAATCACCTGTTTGTGATCTATAGTTGAGTAATGTGGCGCGCGCATTGTTTCTGGATATCAACAACATATGTGATGTTTACAGTCGCCTTTGGAGTTTGGTATGAAATAAATAAAGATTAAATTTTTATTTCAATCCTAAGAGTTCCACAACTTTAGTTATTCTGCAGCCTTAAATTAAGATCTTTACTTTAATATTAATGTCCCTATATTCTATTAATTTTATGAATCACGGAACTAAACCAAGAATATGTGATTGATGTTATTTGGCTATGCTTTTTGCTAAGAATTTGAGATTTCTTCGAGTTTCTGTGCTTAACCAGGACAAATTTTCTCTACTATCTTAATATAATTAATCAATTATTCAGAAAAAAAAAAGCTTCTTCGTTTGAAGTTATACATAGTCCCTGGAAATAATATTTCTTATTGGAATTAATATTCGAAAAACGATGCTAATGAATTCCGTCAAATTAAGAAGATGATGATTACCTAGCAGTCTAGCACAGGCACAAGCACAAGCACATATGAAGAATTATATTTATACAGCGTCGTTATTCTTGAACTTCGTCTGAAATTAACTTGTCAACACTTTTAGATTGAAATACATAAAAGAAGGAAAGCGATGGAGAGTGACTAAAATCTTAAAGGTAGAAAAGTACGAGGATTGAAAAATCAATAAAATAAAATGTTATAATATTTGATCGAGACTGATTTACTAAAGTTGTAGATTGAATTAAATAAGGGAGCGGTTAAAGACATCGTAGTTTTGGCTAGTCGCACCATAATTTCTCTTAATTTAATTTTAAAATTACTCCTCAAAAAATACTAGTCGCCTCGCACTAATTCGCACCGCATTTTCTCCTAATTTATGATGTTGGATTTCTAAAGGCACAAACACCGGTGAAGCCTTCCGCCCCTCCAGTACCGGCTCCAACGGAGGGTGTTTCATCACCACCGGCGAGCGGTGATCGCTGCGGAAGAACGAGCTTTTTTCCCACTATCAGTGCTTCTTTCCAGATTTTTTTTTGTTTCGATTTCTTAAATTCCTTGTAAATTTCGCTCGATCCTCTAGATCTATCTTCCGACATCCATCTGTTGACCTTTGATTCATTTTCCCCGTGTAGATCGGACGGTCGTCCTTTGTTTTAGAAACCTCGAGGTTAATGTCCTGTCTCTGCCATTCATTTTAAGTTCACGGAACCATGCATTGAATGGTGCAAATTCCGCCATTTTTATTTCTCATTGTCACCTCTGTACTAGATTTTTTGTTTGATTTCTTAGATTTTGCTTTGCCGATTTCTCTGCCGGGATGGTCTTTCCACTCCCTCTCCGTAGGTAGAGTTTATGTAGTTGGAGAGCTCGACGTCGAGTCTCCTCTTTGATCTTCTCTTTCATGCTTCGCTCTCTCTTCCATGCTTTCTTCTTCAGAGACCTGTCTTGGGGGGGGGGGGGGGGGGGGGGGGGCCTTTAACAAAATTGTGGTGCAAGTAACGAATATGGGTGTACGTCTTTTAACAATTAAAAAAAATTGTGGTGTCTTTAACAAAATGATGCGACTAGCCAAAACTGCGGTGCTTTTAACAGCTCCCTTAAATAAAGAGTAATGTTATGTGCAGATTAACTTTGGCTATATGTGCACTCAAAAAATAAATTATTTTACTCATATCCTCCCCAAAAATTCCCCTTACTCCTAGGCAAAAAGTTTCCACTTGTCTTTCTTCTCCCTGACATTCTCATTCCTCTCCTGGCGAACCCGGCCCCCTCCCCGCACATCGTTTTCCTAAGGCTCTGTTTGGCTCAGCTGCTGCGACTGGAGAAGCAATGGTGAAATAATTAGCTGTTTTGCAGAGTGGTGGCAGAATCTGTGAAACTATTCGGAAGAACAGCGTTTGTAGTGTTGTTTCGAATGGAAAAACTGTTTAAGATAGCTGTGCGACATATAGTACGAAAAAATAATACCATGCAACATTCATTTATTATAACTTTGAGAAAATAAATGAATAAAAAATCATAAATCTAACAACATAAAAAAAATCTGAAAGATACCTTTAATAATAATTTGAAGAAGATGTTGCGGTTCAACCCCTAAAGAGAAGAAAATCAGATCATGATTGGAGCTGTGCTGCAGGAGAAGAAGGAGGTTGTGTATAACAACATATTCTTGCTATGTTTGTTATCGCCGGGCGGTAACTCTATCACCGACGGTAGCATATTGACTTGTCGACCGACAGTGTCGTCGACTGGACTGGCTGTGTCGTTGAGATGACTGGCAGCTGAGGGCTAACGCCCGACGGTAGTGGTATCGCGGGCGGTAGTGTTTGTCATCTTAATGAGGGCTATATCGACGAGATGTGTCACTGATATTGTCGAGACAATGTTGTCTTGATGGCTATCGCGGCGCGGTAGCAACTACCTTCGGGAGGTAGCGGATGGAAATAGTTTCGTTAATCTGCGATCGGGAGCCGTCAGATCGCATTGGAACTTCTTTGAATAACCAAGATAGGTTTGCCTATTTCCTCTCAATATATAGGCAGGGACATTTGACAGAAGTTATTATTCCAGATTAGAGCCGCCTTTGTCTTTCAAGTTGGAGAGCAAGAGGAGTTTTCCGCCATTGTTGCCGGAGGGAGTTCTTCAAGGAGGAAGAACAGTTTTAATTTCTCAGATCGGTGTCTTCGTCTTTGCTTTAAGGGAGTTTTTATCTCAATCTTGTCTTCGTTGCTTTGAGCGTTTGAAGAGAGAGTTGAGTTTTGTCCCTTGTTCTTGAAGAGAAGTTTTTCACCGTGAGTTGAGAGAGAATTCAATCTGCCGAGTCAACGAACTGCTATCGGTGTGATGACTAAGACAGAACCGAAGACCCACCACATCTTATACACAAGCAACATATATTAGCCATTTACTACCGAGCCCCCAGCTCGCAATTCTACATCAACATTTACAAAGTAGAGCCTACCGCTCGCCAGACTACACTAGTCTTATATTTAAACTACGAGCCTACCGCTCGCTAGACTATACTAGTCTTATATTTAAACTACGAGCCTACCGCTCGCTAGACTACACTAGTCTTATATTTAAACTATGAGCCTACCGCTCGCTAGACTACACTAGTCTTATATTTAAACTACGAGCCTACTTCTCGCTAGACTACACTAGTCTTACCTTATACATCCCGAGCTTACCACTCGCAGGACTATCCCAGTCCTTCCTTATATATCCCGAGCTTACCGCTCGCAGGACTATCCCAGTCCTTCCTTATATACCCCGAGCTTACCGCTCGCAGGACTATCCCAGTCCTTCCTTATATATCCCGAGCTTACCGCTCGCAGGACTATCCCAGTCCTTCCTTATATACCGTTCCGGTTTGGGATGGAAGTTAACTTGTCAAGTTCTCCTACTTAACTAATCTTGTCCATAACTTAGTTGATCTTAGAAGCTTTGGGGTTAACCTTGGACTTCCGGAGGGTTACCCGGTGAGGGGCTCGCACCGGTACTAGGAAGTGTGACGGGCTGACACCCTGAACTTCCTCTTCCCAAGGCACTTAATCTTGTTGGTATCTACCCCATTCTACCTGATCCCCATTTTCCTCTCTAATTACATTAAATCTATAAGATGAGTTAAACTTGGCCCTTAGGAGTGGGGGAGTTCTTTTGAACTCCAACACCACCAAATGTGACCGGGTGCTGACTCTCCTATCGTCATATTCTAAGCTCGAGTTCCCTTCTTCACCGAGGAACTGTATACATTCAATTAGCATTCTCAACCTTACTTGGACCCACACTTCCATTCTTCGTCATCCTTAATCCAGGGTTCGCCTTAGATATTTCTCGACTTCGCTCTTGAGTATTTACCTTAAGATGACTCACCCGGCTAAGGGTAGTTTTACTTCCATATAATCGTTTAACACTGATGAGTTATTTGTGGGGCCCTTGACGAGGTCTAACTTCTTTTTCTTATCATTGTAAACTCCTACACTTATAGCTTTGCTAAACGCACCCCAACCATAATTTCCCACGACGCCCTTAGAGATGCTCTTCCAAATAATCTGAGCCTTCATCATAATCAAAGAGTTAATAGTTCCATGTGCGAAGGTCGGTGGTGGTCTAAATCATATAATGCAGTTTTACTATTCGCAGACCAAAATAAGATTGAGCTAGATTTGACTCCTATGGTGCAATCTTGATCACATCATATCCAAATGAGTTCCAACTATTATCACAGGTTCACAATGAGTAGTGATCTAACAACCTCAAATTCTAATTTCATAAATCCTCTAGGGAATCTTAAATCATAGTTTCTGTTTAAAACAGAAGATGTGCAAATAGTGATTTATACATCGATTGTCAACTATTGATCTCCATAAATTCTGGGAAAATTACTATAGCACAATGTTGGTCTAAAAAACACCAGATCTTAAGTCTCATATTATTCCAAGGAGTATTTACCTTTATTTATCATTTATTACATTTGGTGTGCCAATAAGGGTTTACACTACAAGTGCTATGTAAGACTTTAATAAATTATGGGAAAATTACTATAGCACAATATTGGTCTAAAAACACCAGATCTTAAGTCTCATATTAATCCAAGGAGTATTTACCTTTATTTATCATTTATTACATTTGGTGTGCCAATAAGGGTTTACACTACAAGTGCTATGTTAAGACTTCAATAAATTCTGGGAAAATTACTATAGCACAATGTTGGTCTAAAAACACATCTTGAGTCTCATATTAATCCAAGGAGTATTTACCTTTATTTATCATTTATTATATTTGGTGTGCCAATAAGGGTTTACACTACAAGTGCTATGTTAAGACTTTAATAAATTCTGAAAAAAATTTGTAGAGCATATGAATGATCTAAAACTACTAAGTCCTAAGTTTCATAATATTCCAGATGGATTATAATCACAATATCCAATTAATACTCATGGTGTGCTAATAAGGGGTTATATAACAAGTACTATATAATGACCTAAATAAATTCTGGAAAAATTTGTAGAGCATAGGAATGTTCTAAAACTACTAAGTCCTAAGTTTCATAATATTCCAGATAGATTATAATCACAATATCCAATTAATACTCATGGTGTGCTAATAAGGGGTTATATAACAAGTACTATATAATGACCTCAATAAATTCTGGAATAATTTGTAGAGCAGAGGAATGTTCTAAAACTACTAAGTCCTAAGTTTCATAATTTTCCAGGGATTTTACAATCATAAAAATTTCATTAATTTGCAAGTGTGACAATTTAAATTAATTTGATAACCTAATGTATCTAGCTCTAAAGGCCTCCAAACTCTAGGGTTTGGATTGTTATGTCACCCCACTTGCATGGCCAAGGTTTTGGTGACATGCAAGGTGATTTTTTACCCTCAATCCCATCAAAAACCTCAAAAGCCCAAAATGACTATTAGCACCCCAATTTTCTTCTTAAGACTCAACTTCAATTTGAAGCTCAGAAAAATACACCCATGCACTTGAGTTGAGATTTTAACCAGAGCATCCATAAACTATAAGGAGTCCATCACCTCAATTCTGGGGTCATTTGGATTATTTAAGCCACCTAATTTAGTCATTTGGCAAAAGACATGTTTTGCTAAAATCCATGGAACATGTGCTCCAAACCATCTAAATTTTTGGCAGTGCCATGGTGGAAGCATGAAATCATCGTGCCCCAAATTTCAGAGCACTTGGATGTATATAACATCCTAAGTAATTTTTCTAGATCTAAGCTACAATAATACACTCATTATTCTAAAATAGATTCAAGCGGCTACAAAGCTCAAATAGCTCAAACTAAATTTCCTGAGTTGGTTAAGGCCTAGATATACATGTTTCATGTTGATGACATCTCCATAAACTTAATCAATATTTTATTACAAACTCCTACAACTTGCATGCAATAGGGGTATATATGGTCTACACTAGAAAAATTATATATTGAGTTGTAGAACTCCAAATCGAGCAAAGTCAATTTCTATGAGCTCCTTGGGTTCTTAGCTAAAACATTCATGTTGGTCAGTACTCCTGATTCGAAGCCTATAATTTTCCATATTTATTTTAGGGCCCCAACACTATATTAGTATAATACTCATAAAGGAGGAGAAAATTCATACAGGCAGTTATAATGCTCCATAAATCACGAAATTTTTACTGTAGATAGCTGGGAGCATGGGCTACAACTTTGGTATTCAAAGTTTTCCCAGAAAATGAGAGGAGGTATTCTTAATAAATTGTTTAAGGGGCTGCATGAAATGTGACATATTACTTAAATATTATGGCTTAATACCTTTTGGGCTGTGATTAGCCTAAGCCGCCAGATCTAACAGCCACGGGTCGTCTTCCCCGATGAGCCGAGGGCTCTGATTTGTCGCGCATGGGCCGGTTTTGCGGGCGGATATCCGTCCATCTCAGGCCGTCTCCGGCCAAACGACCGACGTCATCACCTCCGGCCGAGGTTTGGTCGTCGATTGGCGGTAATATCTCGGCCGGAGGTGGCCTGTAGAAAAATTGGGGGAGGGGATTTAGAGGGGCCTTGGAGCCCGATCGAGGAAATGGTAAACTCACCATTTCTCAAAAAAAATCAAAACGGGAAGAAGGGAGAACTAGCACAGGGGGAGAGGGGGAGGAAACTTGCCTGTGTGCGCGCTTGGCGGCGGGTATTGCGGCGGAGGAAGAGCTGATTTCCATTTCCGGCGTCCATGGCTATCCGGCGTGGCTGATCTCGAAATCGTCGTTGGAAGGGGGGGGGGGGGGGGGGGGGGGGGGCTCGACTGCTCTGGAGGTTCTGAAGCTGGTGGTGTGTGCGTTTTCAGCTGGGGGTGGCTGTTTTGTTAGCAGCCATTAAGGGTGGCGATTTCACCAAGGTAGCACCTCTCAGCCAGCCAAGCACATGCCTCCAGATGATGATAAAATTAATCATGAGCTCGAATTATAGCCAGGGGAGAGAAGATTTGGCTCTATTACATTGGGAAGGGGTGGTTGCCATTAGTGTGGCCAGCAAGGTGGAGTTAAGCTCTCTCCTCCCCCCTCTCAACTGCTGACATGCCAGCTCAAGCCTGCTGGGAATCCTTCAGTGAGCTCAGAGATGAGCTTTGGGGGAAGAATTGAGTGCCAAATGGCACTCAATCTATGATCCCTTCATTTGTCCCCATATGGGAATAGGTGTTTTCCCCCTTTTAACCCCTTGCATGTCCCCCAATTCGAAATTCAGAGGGCAATTCAGGTCCTTGGGTGTGTGGGCTGACCACTTGAGCCATGGGATTGGGCTAAAACTATTTGATTTGAGTTTGGGCTCACTTGACCCAAATAGGCCAATTTGGGGATTTTTGGGTTTGGGCTTGACTCAAGCTCACACCACTTAATATGACTGACCCACATTATTGTCTTGGACCCTATGGACCCATTCCAAGAGGAATTGTGTCATGGTGGTGTCATATGGGGCTTGATTGCACTTATTTGCCTATAGGGGCAATTTGAGTATTTTGATGATTTTGCCCTAATCCTCCAAAATTGAATGTGCATCTTGGCTCATCTAGGTCTCATTTACTTCCCTTGGTGTTTATGGAGGGTTGTGCTAGGTCAATTTGGCAAATTGAAGGTCAATTTAGGGTTTTAGCACAAATAGATCAATTTGGGGCTTTTTAGTAATTGACCCAATTTCTCCAAATTGGTGGCCCTATGATGGGGCTTTTGGGTCCATTAGGTCCCCTAGGGAGGTTTACATATGATGGTGGGTCCAATTTGATCATTTTGAAGTCTAATATCAAGTCATAAGCCATGGAGTCAAATTTGGCTATTTGCACACCAAAGTGATTTTCACTTATTCACCTTGGTTCTTAGGGCCATTTTGGTCTCTTAGAGGAATGTCATGACCTTGACATGACAAAATGCACTTCATGGGTCTAGTTGTTCTGGGGATGTTACACCCTTCCTAACGGTGGTTATACGATGTCGGTCCAAGGTGAGAGCATAAGTAACGTGCATATATATGATATGATGACATGTATGGTTGTCCTCCCTATCACTCGAATGATGTGTCTCAATCACTTTTCCCCTATGTCGACATAGTGACCTGTTAAGAGAAGGAGCTCACTTCCCAGGCCTCACCGCCGTGGCCAGACGGTAACAATGGGTCGGTCGCTCCCACTTCTAGATACACCCCAACTTCCTAGGCCTTCGTACCTCTATGAAGAATAGGTACTCTCGGTGGGAACACATCCTAACCTTGTGTGGAGATCCTCTCGGCACATAACCAAATATGTGTGAGACGGATCTGTGTGGAAGGGGTAGCTAGCCCCCGGTCCTCTTCACTACCAGAAACAAAAGAGTTCGTCGTCACAACTTCTCCCATAGTGTATATTATGGGGAAGCCGACGAACCCCCCACATCGGTACCCATGCACCCTCCCATAATTCCATGCGTGGGTAATGAATGAAATGACTACATGAAAATACTCATAACATTTACAAGTGCTTATGGTTCGATTCATAATTTGATATTCACCGGGTGGTCAAGCTAGCAATAACAAACTTGCAAATATGAAAATCATGTTATCATGTATACAACACTTTTGAGTCATTTAGACCAATTCGTGACAAGTTTAAAATTACTTAAAAGGCTTTAAATCAGAAATGTTACAATATGAAAGTTGTAGAGAAAACATTCATCTAAAATAGTATATCTAACATGCATGTTCTGATTTGGCTTCAAAGACCTTCAAAACAGGGGCCGAAGTTTACTTGTAATAACTGTTTTTGACAAAAACAGAAATATAAATTTAAGTTGCCTTGTTGCGAGCTAAATTTAAATTATCTAGATTCTTCAAGTCAGAAGCATCAGAACATAAATGTTTCAGAGAAAACATCCACCAATAAATATATGTCTCACAAGCCTGCCCTAAATCATAGACTAAGTTCTCCGAAACAGAGGTTGAAGTTCACTAAAAATAATTGTTTACAAGCCAAAACAGAAAACTAGAACTATTTTGATATGTTTTAGGCTAGATTTAATTTATCTGGAGACTCCAAATCAGAGAAATCAAAACATGAAAGTTGTTTATAAAACATCCATGAATAATATAGTGTCTCACATGTTTTCGCTAAATCGTAACCTAAGGTCTCCAAAACAGTGGTTGAAGTTCACTAAAAGTAACTGTTTACAAGCCAAAGCAGAAAACTAAATATTTAGGATGGTTAAACATACCTTTCGGGTGTAAAAATAATTTGTTAAGTGCTCTAAAACAGAAAACATATAACATGAAAGTTGCAGCATAATTAAGTATCTACAATATTGTGTCTCACAACTGTTTTCCAAATCAACTTCCAGGATAATTAAAAATTCGTTTTAAGAACGCTAAAATTTCAAAAAAAAAAACAATGACAGGATTACTTGTCTAAGGGGAATAAATACCCGCGCACGATTATTGGCGCAGATCGGTGGCTGCATGCGAGACTTTTCCAAGGTGGTCAGGGGTTCCTTTACTCCGGCCACCACCCCAAGTGGGGGCGCCCCGGGAGGGAGCTCTGGTGGGGCATCTTCCGGCGGCCGGCCGCCGCCGGCGGTGGCCGGTAAAACAATAAAATATTACAATAATTATATATATATATATATATATATATATATATATATATATATTGCTGATTGGAAGGAGGAGGCCGCCAGAGCGGATTCCGGCAGTTCCCTCCGCCTCAAGGGCCTTGAGGAAGGATCGTGGGGACCCTCCCTCCCCTTCACACGCCCCATGCGAGGCCGAAACCCGCAACGGCGGCGGAGGTTGGTGGGGGTGGTTCGAGGCTTCCAAGGCCGGGATCACCGTCTCCGGTGGTCGGAGACGGCGGAGGTCGACGAGAAAAGATCTAAGGGCAGGGAGGAGTCGGAGGAACTTACATTCGTGCCGTTTAGGCGAGGGGATCGTCGCGCGGCCATTGATAGTGGTGGAGTTCGTCGAAGTTTGTGGAGGAGACTCGCCGGAAGGTTACCGAGGCTTGGTTTCTTGCTGATTAGGGAGGTACGGTGTAGGAAAAACGAAATCCTAATGTGGAGGGGGTTTATATAGGAGTGAGATTTGTCTGAAGGAGTTAATGCCTCCTCCCTTGGTGAATCCGCCCCCTCTTCACATTCCAGCAGCCCAAACCCTTCCCAAAGCCTTGGGAAGGGGATAAATTTACTCCCCCCAGCCGACCATAGGCTTGGGAAGTAGTGATGCATTAATTAGGGGGGGGGGGGGGGGGGGGGGGGTTATACTCATTATAAAATGCTTAAAAAAACATCATATATTATTTTTTTGGAAATATATTATTTTTTCGGAAATTATTTTATAATTTTTGAATATCGTTTTTCTATCTATTTTATTTATTTGGTGTTTTAAATATAGCTAAATGTGTCAGGGCAGCTAGATTTTAGGAAAAATTTCAACTTTTTTGTGATCGACGAACTTCGATCTGCGTTCGACGAATTAATTTCCGTTCGACGAACTTAATCTTCAGTTCGTCAAACTCAGCTCTCAGTTCAATTCAGTTCGACGAACTTAACCTTCAGTTCGTCGAACTCAGCTTTCAGATCAATTCAGTTCGACGAACTTATCTTTCAGTTCGTCGAACTCAGCTTTGTTCGATGAACTCAACTTTGAGTTCGTCGAACTCAGTTTTTTGTTCAGCGAGCTAATTCAGTTCGACGAACATACTTTCAGTTCGTCGAACTCGAATTTGTTCGGCGAACTCAGCCTTGGGTTCGTCGAACTCAGTTTTCAGTTCAATTCAGTTCGACGAACATAACTTTCAGTTCGTCGAACTCAGCCTTGAGTTCGTCGAACTCAGTTTTCAGTTCAATTTAATTGATTCAGTTCGACGAACTTTAATCTGCGTTCGACGAACCCGATCTGCGTTCGACGAATTCATTCAGTTCGACGAATTTTCTTCTCCAGCTTTGTAATTTGCCTTTTGTGTGATCCATCTTGGTCAAATTGATGAGTTTGAATGGGTCAATTGATTCGTTTAGAGTATTTGTGCACTTTTAGGTATTATTTGGCCTTACCAAGACCTAACAGGTCAATTCATACACCTAGGAGTGTCTATTGTGTGCATAAGTCAGAAATTTTTTCCATGTAGCCTGGTGGGTGGATTGAGTGACTTATTGGGTCAACAACACCCAATAGGGTGTCAACCCACCATTTAGGTGTCATTAAAGCCCACAAGACCCTAGTAGTTCAATTAATCACGAAGGGGCCTAGAAATTAAAAATTGGGATGTTACAAATCCAAAAAGTCAAACAAAATTTTCGTCCTCAAAAATTCGATTGGGTCATAGTAGTTTCAAACTCGGACCCGTAAGTCCTACAACCTAGGTCCGCAAGCCCCTACTGCACTCAAGCTCGCAAGCTCGACACTCAGGCCCTCAAGCCCTTCATAGCACAGACCCGCTAGTCTTGCCCCTTGGACCCGCAAGTCTTGCAGCCTAGGCCAGCAAGCCCATACTGCACCCAAGCCCGCAATCTCGACACGGTTGGACCCGCAAGTATTCTGCCCTGGCCCGCAAGCCTCACAGATCTCAAGACCTCAAGCTTGACAAGGTTGGAACCGCAAGTCCTCTGCCCTGGACCTCAAGCCTCACAAATCTCAAGCCCTCAAGCTCAACACTTAGATCTGAAAACAGATCTTACAGATTTGGCCCGTAAGCCATACAAAGAAGGATAGAATATAGATTCTTCTGCCTGGTGGAGAACGACTTCTTTTCTTGAAGAAGATACTTCTGATTTGAATCTTGGTCGCACAGATCTTCTTCAAGCGTTTCTTCTATCTGGGACTCTCCTTATCAGTCGATGAGGCTAGATAGATTCTCTGAGAACGATGGATGAAGATCAATTTGTTCTCCGTTCTTGTTTCTTCTTTTACGCTGCTTTCACTGTTTTATCAGTTCTTGCGTAAATTCTTTTGTATTCTCTGTGCTTTCATTTAGGGCAGACACTTATCCCTTTTATAAGACTGAGGGGCCGCTTAACGGTCTTATATGATGTCCTCCACTAACAGATGCCCATAACTTAAGAGCACGCGCTGATTGAACAATCAGGCGGCGACATTAAATGTTGACAGCGCGTCTGACAACTTTTGAATCTGTCTCGACGATATTTCCATTGATATGACGATATGGACAATATCTTGACGACATGGCTTGTCGTTGTGTTGGACTTGGACAGATCTTCAAGCCTTCTTCAAATAGTGATATCTCGACGATATGGGTCATCTCTTCTGCACTTGCACTTAAGATGACATGAAGTCATCTAACTGATGTCGGCGTGATCTTCTTGACTACTCGATATCATTGAAACCACCTCATCTTATCAACGACATAATCGATATCATGTCGACAGACTATTCTTCAGCATCTGCCTGTCTTCATATCACCTTCCTTAGTCTTCTCGACGTCAAGTCTTCTTTACGATGATATTATTGACATCAGTCTTACTTAGCCTTTCCAACGATGGGCCTAGGTTGTAGTACCCATTTACGTCACAGGGGCTAGCTTACCCGGAGAAAGAGGAACTCAACACCCTCCCAATCCAGCTAACAAGTAGCAAGTCGACCCGATGAGTCTCCCATCTGCAGGCATGACTGAGCGCGGAGAATGGTCTCTAGTCAGGGATAGATCTTACCGATTGGAGGCGAAAGTACTCGTCCGCGTCCTAGGTGCTTACCTTCACCTGGAGGTAGAGGAACTCAACACCCTCCCAATCCAGCTACCAAGTAGCAAGTCGACCCGATGAGTCTCCCATCTGCCGACATGACTGAGCTCGGAGAATGGTTTCTAGTCGTGGATCTTATCGATTGGAGGCGGAAGTACCCGTCCGCGTCCTAGGTGCTTTGCTTACCTGGAGGCAGAGGAACTCAACGCCTTCCCAATCTAATTGGAGGTGGAAGTACCCATCTACATCCTAGGGGCTTAGCTTACTTGGAGGCAGAGGAACTCAACACCCTCCCAATCCAGCTATCAAGTAGCAAGTCGACCCGATGAATCTCCCATATGCCGGTATGACTGAGCCCAGAGAATGGTCTCTATTCGGGGATCTTACCGATTGGAGGCGGAAGTACTCGTCCACGTCCTAGGTGCTTACCTTCACCTGGAGACAGAGGAACTCAACACCCTCCCAATCCAGCTACCAAGTAGCAAGTTGACCTGATGAGTCTCCCATCTGCCGGCATGACTGAGCCCGGAGAATGGTCTCTAGTCGGGGATTTTACCGATTGGAGGCGGAAGTACCCGTCCGCGTCCTAGGTGCTTACCTTCACCTAGAGGCAGAGAAAATCAACACCCTCCTAATCCAGCTACCAAGTAGCAAGTCGTCCCGATGAGTCTCCAATCTGCCGGCATGACTGAGCCCAGAGAATGGTCTCTAGTCGGGGATTTTACCGATTGGAGGCGGAAGTGCCCGTCCGCGTCCTAGGTACTTACCTTCACCTAGAGGCAGAGGAACTCAACACCCTCCTAATCCAGCTACCAAGTAGCAAGTCGACCCGATGAGTCTCCCATCTGCCGGCATGACTGAGCCCAGAGAATGGTCTCTAGCCGGGGATTTTACCTAAGATACTACCTCTAAATATTTCTCACTTATAACGAGGATGTTACATATTACAACACGCCTTCTTGCGCCTACTTGGTCACATGCAACTCGGCCACCTACTTCATCACCTCCTCTACTTTCTTTGTCTTCTTATTCCTTCTGTTTCTCCTGGTCCCTCTTGCTTCTTTGGTCAACCTGTAGGCAGAGGACTTGCTCTTGGAACCGATCTGCGTAGCTTCCCAACGTCTCCCCGTGCTTTTGTTGAATCAAGAACATGGATTCCGGCCCTCTCCTCCCCTTCTTTGAGGTGGGGAACCTCAACAAGGAACTACGACGCAGTTCCTTGAAGCTGTAGATGGTACCTGATGGGAGCTGGTGGAACCAGTCTTTTGCCTCTCCCTTAAAAGTGATGGCGAAGAGCCTACAGTTGGAGTCATCTATTATTTGTCTGATCGAGACCATGTCTTCAAACCACTGGAGATATTGGAGAGGGTCGTCCTTCCCTGCGTAGTAAGACATGTCCGGTTCGCTGAACCCGTCTGGACTGGGAGCTGAGATAATCAGCTCGCAGAAGGGACTCCCCCACCCTCCCTGGTGAGACGGAGTCATTCTCACTGCCTCCTTACTGGGATAGTGATAACTTCGCAAAAAGAAGTTATCTTTATCCCTATTTTTATCATTTTAGCCTTGTTGTGTGATATTTATATATGAAAAGTAGATAAAAATCCAATTGTTGCATGATTTGAAGTCAAAATGATAGTTACTCTCATTTCTATATCTTTTTATGATAGGATTCAGAGAGAATTTAAGTCAAGGATTGAAGACCAAGTATTGTGAAAAATCTGGGAAAAATGTTGCAACATGTTCTCAACAAATCTGGCAGGTCAAATTATGCAGAAATGCAGAGCCAGAAAAATGTTGCAACATATTCATAACATATCTAGCAATTACAGGAAATTCAAATCCGAATTTACTAAGTTTTCAACAGTTGCGAACTACCTTTTTTGGCATCCGTTCAGCAATTAATTATGCCAACAAGTGGGGCCCACGCACAGGAGAGAGAGGGCAGTTTAAAAAGGAAAATTCGGCCATTTGAAGGACATTCATTTTTTCGGCCATTGGAGAAGAGGAGAAAACCTGAGAAGAAATTCTGCCAAGGGAAGAATCAGTCCAGATCTGGCATTTGGGCTGAAGGAAACATTTCTACGTCACTGGAGAAGGGAAGATTCGCATTTCTTTCGAAATGTTTAGTAAGATCTCTTCAGTTTTGTGTGATTTCCCCTCAACCATGAACTAAAACTCTCTAGTCTTGCATTATGAGAGTAGTATGTGCATGTTGATGATGAACATCTTTGATTTCGAATTTGTTTTGTGATTATCTTTATAGATCTTGTGAATTTCATGGTAAAATTGTTGGATCATGTTTCTTTATTATATTGTGCCGCGAGAATCGAGAGATGAGCGTCGTAATGTTAATTTAAGGACTATTTTATCGCAATGCGAGAATCGAGAGATGAGCAATGTGAATCATTAACCAAAATTTTTATATTTTCACCTACGTTACGAGAATCGAGAGAGGAGAAACGTACGTGTATCACAAGATCTCTTTAGTTTTGAAAAGTGAAAGAGATTTTCTTTTCATGCTAGCGAACTAGATTTTTGCACTTCATAATATTTTCGTTTCGCCTAAGTTAGAGATAACTAAGGTTGCGTAGATATTAAGATTCCTTGTATCGAGAGATAAATGTCTCTTCTTTTACAATCTTCGCAAGATAATTCAAAACTCAATCGAATGAAATATTTATTTTATTATCATCATAGTATACATATGAAATCAGAAAATGCAAGACTATTTTCTCTAATTGCTAAAAAGTATTTTAAGATCTAGTTAAGTTAGTTTTAATATTTATCTAAGAGTTTTAATCTAATTTCAAAAAATCAATTAACCATTTTACTTGGATTCATAGAAACGGTGTAGCTAGTAATTGTAAGCACTAAACTAGTCACTTCTCCGTGGGAACGATCTCACTTACTCTGTATTACTTGTACGACACGTATACTTGCGTTATCAAGCTCTATTTTGCGCGTATCAAGTTTTTGGCGCCGTTGCTGGGGAAGTGCAACGTGTTTAGTGTTTTTCTTACAATATTAGTGAACCTTAGTACTTGGAGGTCAAGTTTTATCTTCACTTGTTAGTTTCTTATATTTTTGTTATCATCTTTATTTTCTGATGGTGTATGTCCAGGTATCGATCCGTTGAATTAATTCCTCTAAATTCTGAAATCGAACGAACCTGTAGACGAAATCGAAAGTCAACTAGGCTAGAACAACTTAATCAACTAGCAATGGATAATCAGAATCAAGACGATGAGCCTCACCAGAACGGGCAGGATTTAGGTGGTCAAGTAGAACAAAATGGACACCCAAATGAACCAAGACGAACTTGCCGGGATTATAATATGCCTTTTAGGGGAGGGGTACAGTTTAGAATTGCTAGACCCGCGATAGAGGCCAATAACTTTAAGATAGATTCCTTGGCAATGCAACTTGTTCAAAACAACAAGTTTGGGGGTCTTAATCATGAAGACCCTAACTCTCACCTTAGAACTTTCATAGAGATATGTGACACGTTTAAGATTAACGGTGCATCTGATGAAGCCATTAAGCTACGCTTGTTTCCTTTCTCCTTAGAAGGGAAAGCTAAGGACTGGTTGAACTCATTACCTCATGAGTCCATTACTACTTGGGCTATTTTAACCGAAAATTTTTTATCCAAATATTTCCCTCCATCTAAAACTGCTAAGTTAATGCGAGATATATCTACATTCATGCAAGTAAATGGAGAAACCTTATATGATGCGTGGGAACGATTTAAGGAATTGTTACGTAGATGTCCCCACCATGGGTTAGCCATTCACCAACAAGTATGGACGTTTTATAACGGTCTTCAGACATCTACAATGATCCAAGTAGATGGAGCTGCAGGAGGTTCACTGATGAACAAGTATCCTGAAGATGCCTATGGTATTTTAGAAGATCTATCTTCTAATAATTATCACACGATTGAACGTCAAGTACATCCTCCCACTACGACAAGATTGTATCAAGTTGACCAATTAACGTCATTGCAGCCCAAATGACGTCCCAATTTAATACCATTAACAAGAGGTTAGATGCTTTGACGTTGAACCAAAATCAAATGAATCCTCAAGTTAATAGCATTATTACTCCCATGGTTTCTCCTAACCCCGCCTTAACAATTGAACAACTCGTAGGGGGTAATGAAGAAGTTAATTATTTAGGAGGGCATTATAAACAAAATACGAACCCTTATCCGAACCACTATAATCCCGAATGGAGAAACCACCCTAATTTCTCTTGGAAGAACAACTCCGGTCCTACTCCACCACACTTATTTAATTCTAATGCTAATCCTCATCATCAAAACAATAATTCCAACCAAGCAGGACCATCTAGAAAGGTAACGGATGACTTCATCATATAATCAATGCAAAAGAATGAAGCTCGTTTCTCTAGTTTAGAAGGGTCATTGAGAATGATTGAATCGCAACTAGGACAAATCGCCAACGCTTTAAGTATTCGACCGTAAGGCACACTCCCTGCGGATACCACACCTAATCCTAAGGGAGATAATCATCATTGTAAGGCCGTCACATTACGAAGTGGGCGTGAGTTGATAGTTGGTCAAGACACTAATCCACATGAACAAAATAAAAGTCAAGACCAAGAAGAAGCCAAGAATCCTAGTGAGCAAGTAATAATTGGAAGAGATGAGGGTGATAAGAGTGAAGAGGAAGAAGTAATAATAGGAAGAACTGATAAGAAAATAGAAAGAGAAAAAGAGGAAAGAAGGAAGGAGAACTCAAGAACCTATCCACCACCACCGTTCCCCCAAAGATTAAAAAAAAGCAAACTAGATCAACAGTTTCAGAAATTCTTAGAAATTTTTAAGAAGTTGCAAATTAATATACCCATTGCCGAAGCATTAGAACAAATGCCAAGCTATGTTAAATTCATAAAAGATATCTTAAACAAGAAAAGAAAATTTGGCTCAAATGAGACGGTAGCACTCACACATGAGTGTAGTGCGATCCTCCAAAAGAAATTACTGCCAAAATTGAAAGACCCCGGAAGTTTCACAATTCCGTGTTCTATTGGGTATCAATTTGAGGGAAAGGCTTTGTGCGATCTAGGGGCAAGCATAAATCTCATGCCCTTATCAATTTATAAAAAGTTGGGTTTGTGAGAGATCTCCAAAACATCGCTTACATTACAATTGGCCGACAAATCTCTTACCTTTCCAAAAGGAATTGTAGAAGATGTCTTGGTCAAGGTAGAAAAGTTCATTTTTCCTGCGGACTTCGTAGTTTTGGATATGGAAGAAGACAAAAAGGTACCTATAATTGTAGGGAGACCTTTCTTAGCAACCGGGAAAACTTTGATTGATGTTCATAAGGGAGAGTTAACCATGAGAGTTAACGACGAGCAAGTTACATTCAATGTACTCAAAGCGATGAAATTCCCTCATAGAGAAGAGGATGTTATGGAAGAAGTAAAATGCATTACTCTTTATGACTACGGTCTTAGCAAAAATTCTGATTTTGAAGATGATGCATTAACGGATATATCAACCGATGAAGAAAAATTTGTTAACAACGATGAAATTCAGGACTGTTTGGAAGCATTTACATTTCAATCCGCATTTATCCGTAATCTTGAACCATTAGACATACAAGAGCGGTCTTGTGTGTCGAAACCTTCTATTATCAATCCACCCGTTCTTGAGTTAAAACCACTTCCTGAGCACTTATCATATGCATACCTAGGAGAGAATGATACGTTGCCGGTCATAGTTAATTCTAAATTGATACCGGAACAACATCAAGAATTATTAAATCTTTTAAAGAGACATAAACTTGCCATAGGATGGACTATTGCGGACATTAAGGGAATTAGCCCTTCACTTTGTATGCACAAAATCCTTTTAGAGGAAACCTTCAAGGGGTCTATAGAGCATCAACGACGTCTTAGTCCACCTATGAAAAAGGTAGTAAAAAAAGAGATTATTAAATGGCTAGATGCAGGAATAATTTACCCCATCTCGGATAGTTCATGGGTCTCCCCGGTCCAATGTGTTCCTAAGAAAGGGGGAATGACCGTAGTAAAGAATGACAAAAATGAATTAATTTCTACTAGAACGGTCACGGGATGGCGTATATGTATGGACTACCGGAAATTGAATAAGGCTACAAGGAAAGATCACTTTCCTTTGCCTTTTATAGATCAAGTCTTAGATAAATTAGCCGGAAATGATTTCTTTTGTTTCCTTGATGGGTATTCGGGTTATAATCAGAAAACGGTAAATCCGGAGGACCAAGAAAAGACAACGTTCACATGTCCTTACGGAACATTTGCTTTTAGGAGAATGTTGTTCGGCTTGTGCAATGCACCAGCCACTTTTCAACGTTGTATGATTGCTATATTTTCGGATATTATGGATTATGGCATAGAAATCTTCATGGATGATTTTTCCATTTTTGGGAAATCGTTTGATGAATGTTTGAGGTGTTTAGAAAGAGTGCTTTTACGATGTATTGAAACTAACCTCGTTTTAAATTGGGAAAAATGTCACTTCATGGTGCGGGAAGGCATAGTACTTGGGCATCATGTATCAAAAAATGGGTTAGAGGTAGATAAGGCGAAAATAGAGGTGATTGAAAAATTACCTCCTCCTAAAAATGTAAAAGCATTGCGTAGTTTCTTGGGGCATGCAGGATTTTATAGGACATTCATCAAAGATTTTGCAAAGATTGCAAAGCCTTTGAGTAGTTTGCTTGAGAAGGACATAAAGTTTTATTTTGATGAAAATTGTTTAGAGGCATTTAATGAATTGAAAACCCGATTAATTACAACACCTATTATAGTAGCCCCTGATTGGGAAGAGCCGTTTGTTCTCATGTGTGATGCTAGCGATTACGCTGTTGGAGTAGTTCTAGGACAAAAGCGAGAGAAGGTCTTTCATACCATTGCATATGCTAGTAAAACTCTAATTGAAGCCCAAATTAATTATACCACGACTGAAAAGGAATTACTTGCTGTGGTTTTTGCATTTGAAAAATTTAGATCTTATCTTTTATGCACAAGAGTTATAGTATTTACCGATCATGCAGCTATCCGTTATCTAATGGAAAAGAAAGATGCTAAACCTAGGCTAATTCGTTGGGTTTTACTACTACAAGAATTTGAGTTAGAAATCAATGATAGAAAGGAAGGAGAACTCAAGAACCTATCCACCACCACCGTTCCCCCAAAGATTAAAAAAAAGCAAACTAGATCAACAGTTTCAGAAATTCTTAGAAATTTTTAAGAAGTTGCAAATTAATATACCCATTGCCGAAGCATTAGAACAAATGCCAAGCTATGTTAAATTCATGAAAGATATCTTAAACAAGAAAAGAAAATTTGGCGCAAATGAGACGGTAGCACTCACACATGAGTGTAGTGCGATCCTCCAAAAGAAATTACCGCCAAAATTGAAAGACCCCGGAAGTTTCACAATTCCGTGTTCTATTGGGTATCAATTTGAGGGAAAGGCTTTGTGCGATCTAGGGGCAAGCATAAATCTCATGCCCTTATCAATTTATAAAAAGTTGGGTTTGGGAGAGATCTCCAAAACATCGCTTACATTACAATTGGCCGACAAATCTCTTACCTTTCCAAAAGGAATTGTAGAAGATGTCTTGGTCAAGGTAGAAAAGTTCATTTTTCCCGCGGACTTCGTAGTTTTGGATATGGAAGAAGACAAAGAGGTACCTATAATTGTAGGGAGACCTTTCTTAGCAACCGGGAAAACTTTGATTGATGTTCATAAGGGAGAGTTAACCATGAGAGTTAACGGCGAGCAAGTTACATTCAATGTACTCAAAGCGATGAAATTCCCTCATAGAGAAGAGGATGTTATGGAAGAAGTAAAATGCATTACTCTTTATGACTACGGTATTAGCAAAAATCCTGATTTTGAAGATGATGCATTAACGGATATATCAACCGATGAAGAAAAATCTGTTAACAACGATGAAATTCAGGACTGTTTGGAAGCATTTACATTTCAATCCGCATTTATCCGTAATCCTGAACCATTAGACATACAAGAGCGGTCTTGTGTGTTGAAACCTTTTATTATCAATCCACCCGTTCTTGAGTTAAAACCACTTCCTGAGCACTTATCATATGCATACCTAGGAGAGAATGATACGTTGCCGGTCATAGTTAACTCTAAATTGATACCGGAACAACATCAAGAATTATTAAATCTTTTAAAGAGACATAAACTTGCCATAGGATGGACTATTGCGGACATTAAGGGAATTAGCCCTTCACTTTGTATGCACAAAATCCTTTTAGAGGAAACCTTCAAGGGGTCCATAGAGCATCAACGACGTCTTAGTCTACCTATGAAAGAGGTAGTAAAAAAAGAGATTATTAAATGGCTAGATGCAGGAATAATTTACCCCATCTCGGATAGTTCATGGGTCTCCCCGGTCCAATGTGTTCCTAAGAAAGGGGGGATGACTGTAGTAAAGAATGACAAAAATGAATTAATTTCTACTAGAACGGTCACGGGATGACGTATATGTATGGACTACCGGAAATTGAATAAGGCTACAAGGAAAGATCACTTTCCTTTGCCTTTTATAGATCAAGTCTTAGATAAATTAGCCGGAAATGATTTCTTTTGTTTCCTTGACGGGTATTCGGGTTATAATCAGAAAACGGTAGATCCGGAGGACCAATAAAAGACAACGTTCACGTGTCCTTACGGAACATTTGCTTTTAGGAGAATGCCGTTCGGCTTGTGCAATGCACCGGTCACTTTTCAACGTTGTATGATTGCTATATTTTCGGATATTATGGATTATGGCATAGAAATCTTCATGGATGATTTTTCCATTTTTGGGAAATCGTTTGATGAATGTTTGAGGTGTTTAGAAAGAGTGCTTTTAGGATGTATTGAAACTAACCTCGTTTTAAATTGGGAAAAATGTCACTTCATGGTGCGGGAAGGCATAGTACTTGGGCATCATGTATCAAAAAATGGGTTAGAGGTAGATAAGGCGAAAATAGAGGTGATTGAAAAATTACCTCCTCCTAAAAATGTAAAAGCATTGCGTAGTTTCTTGGGGCATGCAGGATTTTATAGGAGATTTATCAAAGATTTTGCAAAGATTGCAAAGCCTTTGAGTAGTTTGCTTGAGAAGGACATAAGGTTTTATTTTGATGAAAATTGTTTAGAGGCATTTAATGAATTGAAAACCCGATTAATTACAGCACCTATTGTAGTAGCCCCTGATTGGGAAGAGCCGTTTGTTCTCATGTGTGATGCTAGCGATTACGCTGTTGGAGTAGTTCTAGGACAAAAGCGAGAGAAGGTCTTTCATACCATTGCATATGCTAGTAAAACTCTAATTGAAGCCCAAATTAATTATACCACGACTGAAAAGGAATTACTTGCTGTGGTTTTTGCATTTGAAAAATTTAGATCTTATCTTTTATGCACAAGAGTTATAGTATTTACCGATCATGCAGCTATCCGTTATCTAATGGAAAAGAAAGATGCTAAACCTAGGCTAATTCGTTGGGTTTTACTACTACAAGAATTTGAGTTAGAAACCAAAGATAGAAAGGGTGTTGATAATCCGGTTGCCGACCATCTTTCTAGGATTGAATCCCCAAGTGCACTAGTCCCGTCCGAGATTAATGAAAGATTCCCGGATGAACGTATTTTAGCTATTTCTGATAATTCCTTGCCATGGTATGCCGATTACGTCAATTACCTTGTTAGTAACATCTTACCTTCAGATTTTAATTACCAACAACGAAAGAGGTTTTTACACCAAGTGCGGTCTTATCTTTGGGACCCACCTTATTTGTTTAAAATTGGTGCAGATGGAGTAGTAAGGAGATGTATCCCGGAAGTAGAAATGCATCCTATTTTAGAAAGTTGTCATAGTTCTCCCTATGGAGGACACTTTAAGGGGGATAAGACAGCTATGAAAGTTTTAGAGGCCGGTTTCTTTTGGCCTACATTATTTCACGATTCTAGGGAACATGTAAAAAGGTGTGACCGATGTCAAAAGGAAGAAAATATTAAGAAGAACGAAGCTATGCCTATGAACCCAATTCTAGAAGTTGAGCTTTTTGATGTCTGGGGTATAGACTTCATGGGACCATTCGTTAATTCGAATGATAATTTATATATCCTCTTAGCTGTAGATTATGTATCGAAATGGGTTGAAGCCATAGCCACGACCAAAAATGATGCAAAGGTGGTGTTATACTTCTTGAAAAATTTTATATTTAGTCGATTTGGAACACCTAAGGCTATTATAAGCGATGGTGGAAGTCATTTCTGTAATCACCAATTTGCCGCGTTGCTGAAAAAGTACGGGGTTAGGCATAAGGTAGCATTGGCATACCACCCCCAAACAAATGGGTTAGCGGAAGTATCTAATAGAGAGATCAAGAAAATCTTGGCTAAAACGGTTAGTGTAAATTGCAAGGATTGATCTCAAAAGCTTAACGATGCCTTATGGGCATATAGAACCGCTTTCAAGACCCCGATTGGTGTTACCCCATATCGTTTAGTTTATGGCAAGGCTTGTCACTTACCGTTAGAGTTGGAGTATCGGGCATACTGGGCCGTTAAGAAAATCAATTTTGATTTTCAAGAAGCCGATAAATCTAGATTACTACAGTTAAATGAATTGGAAGAGATCCGGACGCAAGCATATGAAAGTGCAAGGGTTTACAAGGACCGCACTAAAATGTGGCACGACCGCCATCTTACGGAGAAACATTTGCAACCAGGGCAACTAGTTTTATTATTCAACTCACGACTAAAAATTTTTCCTGGCAAATTAAAGTCTAGATGGTCGGGCCCGTTTCGGGTTAAGCAAGTGCTTTCTTATGGGGTCGTTACGATCATCAATGAAAAAGATCATTCAGAGTTTAAGGTCAATGGCGGACGTCTTAAGGCTTATTTAGGAAACGAAAATGAACGAGTAATATCGTTCATACACTTGAAATAAAAATTTTCAAACCGCTGAATGTCCAGCCGGGACATTAACTAAGGCGCTTTAGGGGAGGCAACCTCACTTTTTAATGATAAGTTTTTTTTATCGTTGTTATTGTTCTTGTTTTCCTTTGTTTTATTTGGTTTTGTTTCTCTCAAAATGTTGTATGACTAAAATCTTATGATCTTACGCACTTAAAAAGTCGTTTTCCCTTCGTTTGGTTCAAGCAGAAGCTAAAAATAGGTTCAGAAAAAATGTTACAACATTTCCTCGAAATGTTGCAACATTTTACTCTCTGTCTTTTTACACTGCAAAAGTTCAATTATTAATAAACTATCCGGTTCAAGTGAGCCGGCTAATTCAATTCGCCTGATCTTTTAACAAACAGAACCGCGTCTGGAGTTGAACCGCCGGCGCGCGCCTGGATTGAACCGCGCTTTCAAGTGAACCGCCATTTCATTGAATCCAAAATAGACCTGCCGTCCATCATCTCTCCCAAAATCCCGATCTCTCGAAACCCTACTCGCCGACCCTCCGCTCGAAACCCTACCTCGCCCGTTCGATCCATCCACCGGCGGCAACGAACACCAGGCGCCGACGTTTACCCTCCTTAATTGTCTGGAAGTAGTACGTATTAACCTAGCCCTCATCCTTCGAGCATTTGCGAGATCTCCCTCCGTCACTTACTCCAACTCTCCTCAGCCATGGCTCCAAAGAAAAATCGGCAAAAGGAGGTGGCACATAAGCCCTTCCTCAATGAAGACGCCGAAGCTCGCTACGAACTGCTGAAGGCAAAGCCCTTCATCAACGAACGAGGGTTTCAACTCGAAATTCGAGGTTGGAGTCGCACATATGTGCAGCAAATGGAGAAACTCGGCTGGAGTTCCTTCTGTCACCCCCGCACTGAGGCAGTCCAACAATGGGTCTACGAATTCTACGCTAACGCCAAGTTCCATAGGAATGGAAAAATTCATGTACGAGGGCGGGAGGTCGATTTCTCTCCGGAAGGTATAAATTCCTATTTTGATTTAACAAATTTGGATAAAGATGTGTACGAATCTGTTCGGACTACAAACCCATTTGATATTGCCACAACATTGTGCCTAACTAGAGACATAACCTGGGTCCATGAATCCTCCCATGTTCTGAATGCAGCCCTTTTTACTCGTGAAGCTAAGGTTTGGCTTCTTTTTGTCAACTCAAGCATCATGCCAACCAAACACCCAAACCATGTCTCCTTCGATAGGGCTTGCATAATTTATAGTATTCTAAAAGGGATTCCCATTGACATTGGGCATATCATCTCTAGCCATCTCCAAAAGAAGGTCAAAACTGATGGGGGCACTCAGTTATGGTTTTCTACACTCATCACTACGTTATGTCGTCACGCCGGGGTACTAATCGCCGACACGGACACTACCACCATTGTAGGTAAGCCAATAACATGTTCGGTTATTACCTCTTATGTTAAGGTACCATTAGAGAAGCCTCCCCCCAAAGCCGGTAAGAAACAACACCCTCCTCCATCTTCGAGCAAAACCACCCAAGTTCCGAATCCTCCACCACTTTCCCCTAATCCTCCAGATTGGCTGATCATGTTTAAATACTTGCAAACCAGCGCCAAATTTCAGCGTCAACAACATCGTCATGTCATCTCTTATTTAGATGTTGTATATCATAATCAAGTCGAGCTTCTCCGTCACTTGAATGTACCGGAAGAAAGAATAGCTGTGCGGGAAGTGAATCCCGCCTGGTTTGACCCTCCACAGTCTAGCTCTAATGCAAGGGAGGCGACATCTTCTCCGGATCCACATGCTCAAGCGGAAGCAGCCATGGAAGATGCAGCCTTTGCACCCAGTAATGACGACGATGTAGACGAATTTTTAGCCGAGGACGACTCCGACGAGAGCGAAGATGTTGACGACGACGAGGCGGATGATTGACATTTTATCATTATAATACTGTTCATTTTTTTTTCTTATGTTGGACAATGACTTAAACATATTCTCACTACTTGTGGACTTTTACTGATATTTTCTTGAGAAATTACTTTTTCTGCGCTTAAATTGTGAACACTATGGTGAAATGATTTAATGTGGATGCTATTTTAAATTCGGCTGGCTATGCCTATTTGAATGATTTCATGTTAATGCTAGGCATTTATGTTTTCTTAATTAATTTACCTTGAAGTTATGCCATGATGTGAACTATGAAGTACAAGTTGTGATCTGACGTACTTATGACTTTGAACTATGACTTTGAATTTTATTTTGCATTACTTATTATGCTGATGAGAGCATTACTTAAAGACACATGTTGCCCTGTTATCTTACTTATTATTCTGAGTTGTTATGCCATGTTGTCATCTGCTGCTGGCTTAACCGTGTGCTTTCAATTGCTTAAGCAATCCATTGATTACCCATTGATTTTCATGGCAGTGTGGTCTTCGTTTTGTTGTCTCCACTAGGTTCTTGCAGGTCACTTCTGAGACACTTGTTCCTGTTGCTGTATGACGAATTCAATGAAACTGGGAATTTCTGCAAAAGGCCACTAAGTTTAGGGGAGTATTTTTCTTTTCATTAAAAATTTAAACATTTTCATTTTCGAATACTCCGAGTTCATGAATCATTTTTTTACACACCTGAAAACTGATGACTCAAATTGAAAATTTTAATTTTATAACTTTGCTCGGGTCTAGCAAAGAGCTTGGTATGGGGGTGATTGCAATGCGAAGTGCAATGCTAAGTTACCTTCATCACTTGAGTAGCGAGCAACTTATTAAAATTTATTTATTTGGTGCGAAATGTCTATCATAAAATTTCTGACTTTACCTTGATGTTAGTACGATGTAGTAGCACTCCATGTCGAATTTCCTCTTGCACTGTATTCCTGAATTTTTCTTTGTTTCCTACAATATATTTCATTAACTGCTAAAAACATAGAAGGGGAGAGAGGAACGTTAACTGAGCTTTTGTTGTTTGCCAACACTTTGAGATTATTTAGTTATTCAATATGCTTACCCTTAGTCTATTGTTTTGAATTTTGTCTTTGCCTATTCAAAGTGACCACCACAAAAATTTGTTTTTCCTCACTTTCTAGTCAATTCTTAACGACTTTTCTTACCTTGGGTGTTTAACTTATCTTTAAAAGAAAAATAATTGTGTACCAATGTCGTAGTGATATGTGGCCTGAGTGTGTATATACTCACTTGGAACGATCCCTACTATTGACCAAAACAAAACAAAAAATAGATTTATTTGCAAGAATGCCATAGTGATATGCGGCCTAGGTATGCGTATGCATATTCTGGAATGATCCCAACTATAGGCATAAAAAAGGGAAAAGAACAAAGTGTTAAGGTCATAGTGATATGTGGCCCAAGTGTTTATATACCCACTCGGAATGATCCCTACTATGGACATTCAAATTTTATATGAACTTGGGAGGTAAACCCCATGGTAGGAAGAAGACTTAAAAGCATTGACTAGAGAGTCCTATTGTTACCTTTAATTCCGAAATTATCTACCATGTCAAAATTCATCTCTTTGCTTATCCTCATGATATTCCTTGCACTACTTAATCCTTTGTGGAAGTGAGCTCATGGTTTAGTATATTCGTCATCATCCCCTAGCTATGTAGTGAGTTAAGAAATTGTGTTGTTTGGGAATAGATAGTTCTAAGGAATACGCACACACATCATCATGAAAGTGACATGGAGCTTTAACTATTATCAAACTAATCAATGGTCATGTTTGAAATTTTTTTTTTATGTTGATTGACATTTTACACCAATTAATATTTCAATATTATGAGCATGATGGTTATAATCTATGAGTAAGGACATTTCAAAAAAATCTTACATCGATAAATGCTCGCTCTCTCAATGGAGTGCATCGATCTATCTTTGCTAGGGACTAGCAAAGAACTAAGCATGGGGGTGTGATAACTTCGCAAAAAGAAGTTATCTTTATCCCTATTTTTATCATTTTAGCCTTGTTGTGTGATATTTATATATGAAAAGTAGATAAAAATCCAATTGTTGCATGATTTGAAGTCAAAATGATAGTTACTCTCATTTCTATATCTTTTTATGATAGGATTCGGAGAGAATTTAAGTCAAGGATTGAAGACCAAGTATTGTGAAAAATCTGGGAAAAATGTTGCAACATGTTCTCAACAAATCTGGCAGGTCAAATTGTGCAGAAATGCAGAGCCAGAAAAATGTTGCAACATATTCATAACATATCTGGCAGTTACAGGAAATTCAAATCCGAATTTACTAAGTTTTCAACAGTTGCGAACTACCTTTTTTGGCATCCGTTCAGTAATTAATTATGCCAACAAGTGGGGCCCACGCACAGGAGAGAGAGGGCAGTTTAAAAAGGAAAATTTGGCCATTTGAAGGACATTCATTTTTTCGGCCATTGGAGAAGAGGAGAAAACCTGAGAAGAAATTCTGCCAAGGGAAGAATCAGTCCAGATCTGGCATTTGGGCTGAAGGAAACATTTCTACGTCACTGGAGAAGGGAAGATTCGCATTTCTTTCGAAATGTTTAGTAAGATCTCTTCAGTTTTGTGTGATTTCCCCTCAACTATGAACTAAAACTCTCTAGTCTTGCATTATGAGAGTAGTATGTGTATGTTGATGATGAACATCTTTGATTTCGAATTTGTTTTGTGATTATCTTTATAGATCTTGTGAATTTCATGGTAAAATTGTTGGATCATGTTTCTTTATTATATTGTGCCGCGAGAATCGAGAGATGAGCGTCGTAATGTTAATTTAAGGACTATTTTATCGCAATGCGAGAATCGAGAGATGAGCAATGTGAATCATTAACCAAAATTTTTATATTTTCACGTACGTTACGAGAATCGGGAGAGGAGAAACGTACGTGTATCACAAGATCTCTTTAGTTTTGAAAAGTGAACGAGATTTCCTTTTCATGCTAGCGAACTAGATTTTTGCACTTCATAATATTTTCGTTTTCGCCTAAGTTAGAGATAACTAAGGTTGCGTAGATATTAAGATTCCTTGTATCGAGAGATAAAGGTCTCTTCTTTTACAATCTTCGCAAGATAATTCAAAACTCAATCGAATGAAATATTTATTTTATTATCATCATAGTATACATATGAAATCAGAAAATGCAAGACTATTTTCTCTAATTGCTAAAAAGTATTTTAAGATCTAGTTAAGTTAGTTTTAATATTTATCTAAGAGTTTTAATCTAATTTCAGAAAATCAATTAACCGTTTTACTTGGATTCATAGAAACGGTGTAGCTAGTAATTGTAAGCACTAAACTAGTCACTTCTCCGTGGGAACGATCTCACTTACTCTGTATTACTTGTACGACACGTATACTTGCGTTATCAAGCTCTATTTTGCGCGTATCAGATAGTCGGTCCTAGGAGAGCTGTTGAAGAGCACTCTTGCTTGAAGACCAGAGCCCTCCCCTGCGGCTTGCTCCTTCCCTTGCCGATGCGCTTGTCCCGTCTCCATCGGAGATGGCAAGGCGAGCACTGGTGCAGGTGGTGTCGAGCACTCTCCGTGAGGGGGGAGTGCGACCTGCAAGAGCTCCAGGATCGATTTCCTGAACTCGTCAAAATCCTTTTTCTTCACGCACTTGCTGGTAGGGGGTGAGTCCCCCAGCTCATCGCTTCCATCCATGAGACTTGCCCAGAGCTTTCCGAACTAGCTGCTTCCACGCTCACCGCAGCAGAATGTTGGAACCAAATAACTGGTCTCGACGTTCGAAAGGGAGAAGCAGCTAACCCTTAATTGACCCGAGCTAGAACCCCTGACTGGTTGCTAAGAACTGAAAGACCTTGCCCTATGAAGAACACTTGAGTCCAAAAACGGACCCCTTAAGCTGCAGCGTGGAGGTCCCACCACACACCCGAAAGTTCAAAGAGAGCTTCCCCTCCCAAGCCAATGTTGAACCTGGGCACCTTGAAGGGCACTAAGGACCACCTCACCGTCCACCTTCACTGATAGGGGGAGGGGGGTAGTTCTTGCTCACAATACTCACGCGAGGGAGGGGGGTACCAACATCCCTTCCCAAGGTGCCCATGGGGGTCTATTTATGGACTTCCAAAACTTGGGCTGCGGATAGCCAAAATTCTAGTATCTGCAGCTCAACATCGAACCCGAACGATCAAAACATGGGGAGGGGCGAGTGGAGGACGATACATCCACTCCCCCCCCCCCCCCCCCCCCCCTCGTCGGGGGTCAAACGAGTGGACCGAGGTCCACCGCCCTGACTGGGCGAGTGGACCTTATGGTCCACTCAACCCACCGGGCGAGTGGACCCTTGGTCCACTCGCCCAGCTGCACGGGGTGAGTGGACCACAGGTCCACTCGCCCATACCCTTGGGCGAGTGGACCCATGGTGCACTCGCCCCCCACTCGGGCGAGTGGACCAATGGTCCACTCGCCCGGGTCCTTGGGCGAGTGGACCAAGGGTCCACTCGCCCGGGGCCTTGGGCGAGTGGACCCAAGGTCCGCTCGTCCAAGGAGTTCTGCCCCCCCCCCCCCCTCGGGCCTTCTTTTTCTGGTCTTGACGACCTCCGACAGTTCGGTACGCTGCGTCACGGTCACCCTCTCTACCACGACCTCATCCGCGTCGGGTCACACCGACTCAGAAAACATGAGGGTTGTACATATTGTGCCTTCAACTGCCAACAGAGTAGCACTTATATTATTAACCTTTGACATCATAGGCTCGGACACCTTCATTGGCAGGTAATTCAACAAATGAAAAATGTAGCAATGGTCAGCGGGTTACCCACAATCCTAAAACCTCAGAAGCAATTTTGTGAAGAGTGTGCTTATGGCAAGGCTCACACTCTTCCTTTTCCTAAAGGTGTTATTGTCAAATCTCAATTTCCTATAGATCTAATACATGGAGATCAATGGGGACCTTCAACTCCTTCAAATGGAGGAAAACGATATTACTTTCTTCTTGTTGATGACAATTCAGGCTACATGTGGATATACCATCTAACTAACAAAATTGATGCCTTTGAAAAATTTCTTATTTTTAAAAAGAAAGTAGAGCTACAACAAGTTAGGTTTGAAGATCAAAACATTAAGAACATATATAGGTGGTGAATTTACTTCTAATCAATTCACTACCTTCTGTCAAGGTGAAGGCATAAAAAGAGAATTCACTAGCCCAAAGTCACCTCAACAGAATGGAGTAGTATAGGAGAAATTGCACTGTTTTAGAAATGACTCGAACTCTACTTCAAGCCAAGAATCTCCCAAAAGAATTTTGGGCTGAAGCCACACTTACTGCGGTTTGTATCCTTAATCAAGTACCTACAAAGGCACTTTTTAATACTACACCATACTTCATGTTAAAACAGAGAAAATCATTAGTTGAACACTTTAAAATATTTCGATGTATAGCTTATTCCCTTATAGTTCTTGAAAATAGAGATAAGTTGGACATCAAGAGTGAGAAATACATTTTATAGGCTATAGTGAGCAATCCAAAATTTACAAACTTTTCAATCTTGCCTCTACGAAACTGATTATATCTAGAAATGTAATATTTAATGAAGATGTCAAATGGGAATGGGGTTCAGAAGTTCAGCAAGTAAAACTTCGGCTAGAATGATGGTTGAGCAGATACACTATCCCATTCAAGTCAATTTTGGTGAACATCATGAAGATATTTTAAAGAGCAAATTACTTCTAGTTCAACTTCACCTTCATCATCACCCACAAAAACAAGGAGTTTACAAGATATTTATCGCGAAGCAAAAATAGCATTACTTACCACTACTCCTGTGTTTTTTTAAGAAGCTTGTGATGATCCAAAGTGTCAAGCTGCTATGAATGAAGAATGTGATACTATACGTAAGAATAATACATGGACTCTTGTTGAACTACCTCCAAATAAAACAACCATTGGTCTTAAATGGCTGTATAAAACCAAATATGCTGGCACATGAGCAATAGCTCGACATAAAGTCCGTCTAGTCGTAAAAGGATACTCTCAAAAATTAGGAGAAGACTACAATGAAACATTTACTCCTGTAGCACGAATGAGCACTATCAGACTTGTACTTGCTTTTGCAGCTTAATACAACTACCCATTTTATCACCTGGGCATGAAAGTTGCCTTCTTAAATGAGACTATTGAAGAAGAATTGTATGTGCAACAACCCAAGGGTTACATTCAAGAAGGTCTCAATAGTCAAAATGTTTTTAGATTGAAAAGGTACTTTATGGACTCAAGCAAGCCCCATGCAAGGGCTTGAAATGCAAATATTGATCACTATTTTCTTACACAAGTGTTCCAACGCTGCCCCAATGAACCTTCATTAAATCTAAAATGGATTGAAGCAAAGCAAATTATAGTTGGATTATATGTGGATGATATGCGTGTAACAGGAAATTCTTCAACCTTGATTGAAGATTTCAGAAAACATATGCAAATTGATTATGTTATGATTGATCTTGGACTCAAGAAATTTTTTCTTGGAATTCAAGTTATTTAATACTCATCAGGTATCTTCCTTACTCAACAAAGTTTGCAACAGATATACTGAAAAAGACCCAATTCGATCAATGCAATCCATCTTTAACTCCAAATGCTGACAAATGAAGTTAAAAAATGAAGATGATGATGTAGATGCAAGTCAATACAGATCCATAGTAGGATCCCTCATATATTTAACTAATACTCGCTCGGACATAGCTCATGTGGTAAACTTTGTTGCTCGTTTCATGCAAAAGCCTGCAAAAAACCATCAACAAGCAGTAACTCGCATCCTTCGTTACTTAAGAGGCACATCTGAGTCTGGACTAATCTACAAGCACGAGAAAATCTCAGAATTACATGGTTATGCAGATTTCGATTCAGGATCCGATGTAGATAATAGAAAAAGCACAACAGGCTTTCTATTTCTACTAGGATCTAAACCTATTGCTTTGGGAATTTGCAAACTAACTGTTGCATTCTCAACAACTAAAGCAGAGTACATTGCACTCAGCTCCGCTAGTTGTGGATGCATATAACTTAAAAGAATTCTCTGTGAAATTAATGACAAGGATGATAAAGAACCGACAACAAGTCTATGTGATAATACTTCAACTATCTTCTTAGCCAAGAATCCAATCACTGAGAGGAAAAGCAAACATATAGATCTGCGATTTCATTTCATTCGCAATCAAATCGAAAAATGGAGTAATATTGGTAGAACATTGCCCTACCGAGTGTCAACTTGCAGATTCACTTACAAAGTCTTTCATCGTTTCCGATTCTCAGATCTATGCGCTGCAATAGGAGTCGGAAAGCATTGGGATTAAGGGGGGATGTACACCTGCGTATGAAGCAAATCAGGTGCTGTACACCTGATTTGTAAATCAACTTGTTAAAATAATATAATACAAGCTTGTTTGGTTTGTAAGACACCGCGTTAAAAGGCCTATATAATATGATGTAAAGGCCCAATAAAACATATTCGAAATAAGATCTTAAAACAATGTTAAAGCTATTGTATTGTCCATTATTTTGAGCATTCATTTTTACCTTTTCCTCAGTCAATATTTACTGCGATGAACAATACCGTAAGTTTGTCTGTCATTTAGTTTTTAGGAATTCTGAAAATACCCCCATGTGGGTGTGAAATTACGATATTGCCTCTTGCAGGTTGAATAAATATCAATTATATTAGGGTGGTGTTAAAAGGCAAACCATAATTGGCTATTGGCAAACCAATTTCTACGAGTTATTACGCGCCTTTTGAAAATACGCTTTGTACATGCAATTTTAGGAAAAGTGTTCAACACGAAAATTGTAGATCTCGCCGAGATCTACAACTTTCGTGTTGAACACTTTTCCTAAAAATGCATGTACAAGGCGTATTTTCAAAACATTCGCTATAGTTACGATCAGGGCGATAATACGCCTTGTGCATGCATTTTTAGGAAAAGTGTTCAACACGAAAGGTGTAGCTCTCGACGAGATCTACAATTTTAGTGTTGAACACTTTTCGTAAAAATGCATGCACAAAGTGTATTTTCAAAAGGCGCGTAATAACTCGTAAAAACTGGTTTGCGAATAGCCAATTTTGATTTTCCTTTAACACCACCCTTATATTATAGGTCAATCTCAAGCCCGCACGCAAGACTAATTATATTATAGGCCAGCAAGTCAACTCTAGCTCGCCAGCCCTAGCAACATCTCTCTGAGGTATTGGCGCTTTAACGTTCTTATATTGCTACAATCTTAGCCGTGTTCCCGACGTGGAACTAAACATAAAAAAAGTTTATATAGACGAGTGTTCGACACGGGGCTCTGCCCCTACGGCCAAGCGCGATAATACCTGGCTAGTGATAGCGGGCTTCGCCCGCCCCCAATGCGCTACTGTTGGGCGGCTTTCGGCCGCGTACAGGCGAGCTTCGCCCGCCTCCGCATGAGCTTCGCTCGTGCTAGACGCGTCTGCGGGCTGCGCCCGCAACATATACATATGAGTACTCGAAATAATCGTAAAAAATTATACATCAATATTAAAATATTTATTTTGCAAAAAAATATGTATATTCTTACAAAATTTTTTTTTTCTCTCCCTCTCTCTCCCCCCCCCCCCCCCCCCCCCCCCTCTCCCTTTCCACAACAATTTCTCCGCCTCTCTCCTCTTTCTCTCTTCGGTTTGGGCTATTCGCAGTCAAAAATTATAATTTGATTTTGGAATGAAGACGGGATTTTAAAAGCCATCACATATTTCTTTTTAAATAGTATATATATATATAATAAATATCACAGGCCGCAGAGCCCGTGGATTGCCGGCCCATGGATTGCAGGAGTATAATAAACTGATAATAACCGTTGATCCCCATCGACTTGAAGTCTCCACATAAGTTAATGTTTGGAGAAATACTGAGTGCGACTTGATGTCAAGTTTTCAAACTGCGAGTTTTGGCTTAAGGAGCAAGCGTTTCTGGATCACGTGATTAGTGACGATGTGGTGGAAGTGGATCCGACGAAAATTGAAGCCATCAGAGATTGACATGTATTGAAGATTGGTGCGAAAGTCAGGAGTTTCCTTCGACTAGACAGTTATTTTAAAAGGCTTGTGGAAAACTTTTCACGGGCAGCATTGCCCCCTCACCTCCCTTACTCGTAAGCATCATAAATTTGCATGGAAGCCGGAGTGTGACCGGGCATTTGGAACGTTGAAAGAAAAATTGATGTCTGCTCCGATCCTAAGTCTTCCTAGTGAGATTGAAGGATTTCAGAAAAATTGATGTCTGCTTCGGGTTGCGGTTTGGGTTACATGATAGTGCAACGCGGTAGTGTGATTGAGTTTGGGTCGAGGCATCTGAAGCCGCATGAGAAGAACTACCCCGTTCACGACTTAAAGTTGGCGACGATAATCTTTGCGTTGAAGTTGTGGAGGCACTACGTCTACGGTGCGAAGGTAAAGTTCTTCACATACCATAAGAATCTTAAGTATCTACGTACTAGACCAGAAGGATCTGAATATAAGACAACGTAGGTGGGTAGTTCCTTTGGGACTACGACGTAGAGATCCAGTACACGCCGGACAAGGCAAATGTGGTGGCCGACACGTTGAGCAGGAAGAATTCAGAGCATGACAACTGGATTGAGGCGCACAATGAGTAGTTAGTGCGAGACTTTGAGTCTCTTGATATTACTTGTGTTGCTAGGGGCGATGCTAGTGTTGCGTGTTTGAACTGGATCGATCGACAGTGCAATTTAGCAGACCAGATTCGAGAGGCGACCAGTGTCGATGAAGAGTTTCAACCGTTGGTACTGGAAGCTCAGCAAGGCGAGAGCAATGTCTTGGAGGTTGTCGACAGACTCTTGAAGAAGAATGAGAGAGTGTGTGTTCCGCGCTTTGGCAAGCTCCGTGAGGAGTTGAGGTTTTAGGCTCACTTCATGAAGCACTCCATTCATCCCGGAAGTACTAAAATGTACTTGGATTTGAGGAAATCTTTTTGGTGTCTCGGGATGAAGTGGGACGTAGTTTTGTTTATGAGTAGGTGTCAGATGTGAGCTCTAGTGAAGGCAGAATGCCAAAGGCCAGACGGGTGATGATGCGATTTGAGTGATTGTGGATCGCCTAATCAAGGTGGCTCACTTCATTCAGAATAGGAAGGATCATAACGTCGAGAAGCTGGTGGAGATGTATGTTCGCAATATTGTGATGTTGCATGAGATTCCGAGGAGTATCGTTAGGACAGAGATGGATGGTTCACATCCAAGGACTGGATGCTACTACATAAGATTTTGGGAACAAAACTCAAGTTTAGTAAAACGTTTCATCTGCAGACCGACAGTCAAATGGAGAGAATGAATTGTACGATGGAATACATGCTTAGAATGTGCGTTTGAAGGCGTTCATCATGCTGTGGATGGAAACAACATCCTCAAACCTCTACATATGGTGGAGAGGATCATCCTTTCTAGTGTAGTAACTGAGAGCGGGTTCACGAAACGCTTCTGGAATGGGCGCGCTCAAAATCTCCTCCCAAAACGGGCTTGTTGATCCGATCTGCCCAGCTGGCTCGAGCTCTCGCAGATGCGAAGAGCTTGCAGGGTTATGTACTGGGCCCGCTCAAACTGGGGTCGCTAATCCTCTAGTTGGGCAGAGACACCCTTCCCATGCCGTCTAGATGGTTCAGTGTTTGCTGCTGAAGTGATGACTGGCGGTGAGGCCGCGACGACCTCGACATCGGGCGCGAAAAGAGCTCGCATCAACTCCATCATATTCTGCTTGAACTCCGCGAGGTCAGCTGGATCGTGTAACGTACTCGCTTGCCACTCGCGAGTCGCTGATCTCTGACTCTAGCCCGTTGTTGTTCGTCATTTGAACTCTCACTAAAGTTTACTCCTCCGATCACAGTCCACGCTCACCACACCAAATTGTTGAAACCAAAAAAATTGATTCGCAATGTTCGGAACAAGAGGGTTACCGAAGGTTACTAATCTAGCGATTGACCATAGGAAATACACAATAAGAAGTCGGGAGGCTAATTAAGAAGATCTCCAAACTGCCTACAAACGAGACCCGCATGCTGCAGCGAGGAAGTCCCGCCACATGCCCAGAAGTCTATAAAGACTTCTCCTAAAACAAAGCTGAGCTCGACACCAGGAAGACACGGACTTGGCAAATGGGACCTTGGGGGGGGGGGGGGGGGGGGGGGGTCAACGTGCCTTCAACTTATGCTCTGGGGTTATATTTATAGACAACCAAGGAGTACATGATCTGCAAATAGCCACCCCCGCCTTTGCTGGATATGAGATACTTGATCCCTGGGCTACCTTACTTTTGGGGCCTCTGAAGGAGGCAAGCTGATTGAGGCCGCCATTATGCAAGGTCGCCTGTACTGGGATCCTTCTGGATGAGCTCATTGAGTTGGGGTCACTTAAAAAGGAGCTCGCTGGCTTTCCTGGAGGGAGCTCGATAACCGGTTGTGTAAGCTCACGTTTCTGAGGAGAGAGCCCGAAATCTTCAAGCGATGCGAGTCGACGAACTCTGGAGGAGCTCGCCGGCGAGCTAGTTGATGAAAGTGCGAGCTCTGGATGAGCTGCAACTGCCTTTGCTGATGTCACCCCTCTTGGTCAATAGTGAACCCTATGAGGTCAAAGGGCTTATAACTAGGACTGGGCCCACTCGTCAAATACGGGTTGCACATGTAGCACTTTCAACTGCAGAAGCAGAGTATATAGTCGACAGTTCTAGTGCTTGTGAAGGCATTTAGTTAAACATATTATTGCAAGAATTAGAGGACGAAGAAATAGAAGAAAAAGAATAAAGTACGTAAAAAGGAGAAAGCTTAGCCATTACTCATAATATCTTCCATTTAGCTAGTTAAAACAGGTGTTTCTTAGCCGATCTAAACATATAGATCTACGATATCATTTTATTCACGTTCTTGTAGAAGCTAACCAAATCACCCTTCCATAGTACAAAATTGAAGAGCAAATCTATCTACTCACTAAACTCTTGCATCAACGGAGATTTCAACTTCTTCAAAGCAAACACAAAATAGAGACGCCATTTCTAGATTAAGGGGCAGTGTAAAACCAAAAATAAGATACGAAAAAGAAGAAGAAAACACCAAAAAATCAAGAAAGGTGACATAAGTAAAGAAGTTACCAAAAGATGGAAATAAGTAGAAGAATGAACCGACCTAATTAAATGAAGCGGGGGAAGGATAAGAGCACTTATGTCTAAAATGAATAGAAAAATGGCACGTTTATTATATATAATTACTGAGAATACAAAATTATATAAAAGACAAAAGCAAAATGTTATGAAGGGGTGGAAGTGCATGGATCTGCAGACCCACAAGTTCGTCGTCTCACGTGACGTAGTGTTTGATGAACTGATCTCGTATCAGAGAGTCTCTTTTGTGATGTTGCCGGAGAGTGGAGATTCAAGTAGGGGAGAAGAGAGAGTCACTGAGGAATCTACTGTAGATCTGTAGGTGTCTCCAAGTGCCCCATCGACTTCTGGCTCAGGGGGAGCTTCAAACTCTAGGAGCAGGGAGAGCACTGCTTCAAGAGGAGTTCAGAGAGGAGATCAAGCAGAGGAGTCTACCAGATTGGTAGATAGTGGCCAAGCCTTGAGGAGGTCGAAGCGGACCATCGTCCTGCCTGCTCGCTATAAGGAGGGGAACTTCGTGAGTTTGGTTTCTTGCTTCTTCGCAGGACCACTCGACGAGAGGGAACCTGTCTGCTTTGAGGATGCAGCTGGCATCAAGGAGTGAGACGCAGCCATGATTGAGGAGATGAAGGCCCTAGAGAAGAATGAAACATGGGACCTGGTTCCCATGATGTAGGGCATCAAACCTGTCACCTGCAAATGAGTGTACAAGGTCAAGAAGAGATCAGATGGAGAAGTAGAGCGATACAAGGCGAGGCTTGTCGCTCAGGGCTTATCACAAACCTACGGAGAGGACTACGAGGAGACATTTAGTCCTGTCGCAAAGATGACGTCGGTGAGGACGGTCATCGTTCTGGCGGCGTGCCGAGGTTGGAAGCTGTGACAGCTTGATGTGAAGAACGCGTTCCTGTACGGAGAGATTGACAAAGACATATTCATGGTACAACCACCTGGATATGTGTCCAAGTCACTACCACATCACGTCTGCAAGATGAAGAAGGCCCTCTACGGGTTGAAACAGGCGCCGAGAGCCTGGTATGGAAAGATTGCGGAGTACCCGCAGTTCTGTGGATATGATGCCTCAGACTCAGACTCCAGCATGTTCGTGAAGAAAAGTGGTGGTCTTCATGTGTTGGTGTTGCTGCACGTCGACGACATGATCGTGACAGAGAACAACCCTGAGGAGGTCGCGACGCTGAGACAGCAGCTCTCCATACGGTTTGAGATGAAGGATCTTGGTGAACTGCACCATTTCCTTGACCTTCAAGTTGAGAAGAGAAGAGGCTGGCTGTACGTTTCCAGGGGGCTTATGCCGAGAGGATTGTCGAGAGATTCGACATGAAGGAAGGGAAAAGTAGTTTCGTTCCTCTGGAGGCTGGGCTGAAGCTTCGGAAGGAAGAAGGGAGGATTCTTCCTGATCCGAAGATCTTTCGGGCACTGATGGGGAGTCTTATATACTTGACTATCACGAGGCTGGACATCGCTTTTGCTGTCGGCCGAGTTAGTCAGTATATGCAAGAGCCGCGGAAGCCTCATCTGGAGGCAGCTAAAGGGATTCTGAAGTACGTGAAGGGAACCCTTGAGATGGGGGTGTCCTATGGAGAGAAATCTGACTTCAAGCTGCATGGGTACACGGATGCAGACTACGGAGGTGACACTGATGATCACAAGTCGACATCAGGTTACGTATTTTTTTGTGGAGCTGCTGCTATCTCGTGGTGTAGCAAGAAGCATGACTCTATTTCCCTTTCTACCACGGAGGCCGAGTACAAGGCGTCATCCTTAGCAGCTCAGGAGTGTGTCTGGCTAAGGAGACTAGTGGAGGATGTGGACGAGGAGGTCAGCGGACCTACTGTGCTTCGCGGGGACAATGAGAGTGCCTTGAAACTGGTAACCAACCCAGTGTGTCATGCAAGGACCAAGCACATAGAGATCGAGCATCACTTCATCAGAGAGAAGGTGCTGGGTGGCTTGATCGCAGTGGAGCATGTGCGGAGTGAAGACAACCTTGCGGATATATTCACGAAGCCCCTATCTGCGGGGCCATTCCGGAGGCTTCGCTCGTTGCTTGGAGTTGTTATCGGAGCTCACTTCAAGGGGGAGTGTTAGAGTTTTGAAGTGAGCTAACGCCCGCGTTAGAACTAGCGCCAGCGCTAGCTCAGCTTCTAGAAGACCTCCTCCGTTGCCTATAAATAGGAGGGGTAGACCCCCTCTAAGAAGAGAGATTCTGATAGTGGCGAGTATCATCAACTTTGAGCGAGTTTGAGATACCAGAGTGCCACCTGAAGATCAGCGAACCCGGAATCAGTTCGGCTAGCAACCTAGAGCGAGTAACGAGCTTCGAAGATAGCGCTCGGCGCTAGTGGCTTGCGCTCGCGGTAGCGAGAAGAGGAGGAAGCGAAGAGTAGCGAGCTTCGACTAGTAGCGACTAGCTAGCTTGCGAGTAGCGACTTGAGAGCTAACGCTGGGCGTTAGGAGTTAACGTCGGCGGTAGCGAGTTGCGAGTATCACCTGTTGAGAATAGAAACTGGAATGAAACAGGAAAGCTTACTTGATTACAAACAAAGAACAAATGGGAGAAAGTTCAAGATGCTGCTACAAGATTCTTCCTTGCATCCTCTGGATTATGAGTGCTGATTGGAGTATGCTTCAACACCCCCCCCCCCCCCATAGTCCAGGCAGCATGTGAGTTTCATTTTTGACCTTAGTGCCATGAAGGTTGGTGGGAGAGGGGTTTTGTGAGGGTATCAGCTAATTGGTCTTCGGCTTTGCAATCCTTGAGCTCTATTTCTCCGTGACTCACAAGCTCCCTGATGTAGTGTAGTTTGATGTCGAGGTGCTTGGTTCTGTTGTGGAAAATGAGGTTCTTTGCGAGGGCGATGACCGAGGTGTTGTCAACCAGGATTTCAGTGGGGCTTTTCTTTTCGCCCTTCATCTCTGCAATTAGTTGTTGCATCCACACAACTTCCCTGACAGCCTCGCTTAGGGCTGTATATTCAGCTTCAGTTGAGGATAATGCGGTGGTTTTTTGTTTCCTGGAGCACCAGGTGACAGGATTGGTACCAATGTAGAATGTGAATCCCGTTGTGCTCTTCCTGTCGTCGGAACACCCAACCCAGTCGCTGTCAGAGTATCCTGAGAGTTTGCAGTTAACCCCTCTCTCAAACTAAAGTCCTTGTCCCATTGATATACCTAGGGATTCGCTTTGCTGCGGTCATGTGTTTGATACTAGGAGATTGCATGAACCTGGTGACAATGCTTACTGCATATTCAATGTCGGGTCTGGTGTTAGTTAGATAGATTAGAGAACCTACCAGGCTGCGATACTGTTCAACAGATGTCTTTTCTTCTCCATCTTCCTTGCTTAATCTTTTTCCAATGATCATAGGTGTAGATGCTGGCTTGCAATCAGACATGCCATACCTAGATAGTATATCCTCAGCATACTTGCATTGAGACAGGTAAGTAGCATTGGGCTGCTGCTGAATCTGTAAGCCCAAGAAGTAATGAGAGGGACCTAGATCAGTCATTTCAAACTTGGATTGGATGTCCTTACGAAATAGATTTATGCTATCCAAATTTGACCCTGTGATAAGTAAATCATCCACATAGAGGCACACAATGAGCACATCACCGTTGACTTCTCTTTTTTACATACATACCAGGCTCACTAGTTGTCTTGAGGAAGTTATTTTGAAGAAGATAGTTGTCTATTTTAGTGTTCCATGCTCTTGGGGCTTGTCTTAGACCATACAAAGCTTTGTGCAGCCTAAGAACCTTGTCTTCCTTGCCCTTGATTTCAAATCCTGGCAGTTGTCTTACATAGATTTCTTCTGTGATCTCTCCATTCAAGAAGGCAGAGGTGACATCTGAAAGTGGAGTGTTTTAGTTCTTATTCTTCTTATTAAAAGATCTTTTAAGTTTTACTTCCAAAATAATGATATATAAATATTATAAGAGTGCTGATTGCTGTAGGAGTAATATACACAAACAGTTGAAGTGCATAAATAATAATCAGCAAAAGAAATAAAGCAAACAAACAAGAAGCACAATCCAGATGACACAGGATATATAGTAGTTCCCCTCAACTGGGTACATCTACTCTTCCACCCACTGGTAGGAATCCACTATGAGGTTGTTGATAAGGTGCCCTCACACCAGGTGAGCTGTTAATAAGGTGCTCTAACCAAACTGCAGGTTTTTGCTAAGGTGCCCTGTCACCGAGAGTTAACTTTTGAAGGGAGTTATAACCCTGTACAGGATGGGGTAAAGAGAGGAAAAATAAAAGCAGAAATTAAATTGTTCTTCTCTGTATAAGAAGACTCTTGATGATCCTGATATGGTGTTGAAAGGATCAGATGATGAAGAGCTCCCCCTGTCTGGTATAGATGAATGACAGTTCTGGAGGTCTCTTTCTTTTGATTGTTCAAATGCTTCTTCCTTCTTTTGCAGTGATGATCCTGAGCAATTGGTCGTGATTGTTGTCTCAGGATGTATGAGATCTGCAAGAGAATATTAGCAAGAAAAATAGATTTGCTTCTATGTATTTTCATCTCTGTCTCTCCTATATCTGTATATTTCCTTCTGCTCTTCTCATGAATATATAGTCTGGAGAAAGCTTTTGAATCCTTGCTCGGGAAAATGGAAAGAGATAAAATCTCTTTAATTTTGTTCCTTGGAAATAGGAGTTGCCGATTTGACAATACAGAAATGGCAATATGCTTTTAATGCTGCAACGGCTAGATTAGCAGAGTATAATAAAGATATTGCATAATATATAAAAGAGCTGTCAGTATAAATTATTTTTTAGTCGAACTGACAGAGCCACATAAAGTTTTCGTCGAACTCAGGTTTAATTTCGTCGATCTGAGCTTATCTTTTGAAGTGCTAAGCAATTCTCTGCAAATAAGATATTTTGTCGGTCTTGATTTATCTCGTCGACCTGCTAAGTCTGGCTGGATTGAGTTTGTCGAGTGCCGTCCGGAGAATGCCTGCCCTCTCCAATTGTTCTGACTGGATTCGTCGAGCGCCGTTCGCTATTTGTCGAACGCTGTTCTGATGAATATTTGTCGAGCGCTGTCTGGCTATTTGTCGAGCGCCGTTCGACATTTGTCGAGCGCCGTTCGACATTTGTCGAGCGCCGTCTGGCTATTTGTCGAGCGCCGTTCGACATTTGTCGAGCGCCGTCTGGCTATTTGTCGAGCGTCGTTCGACATTTGTCGAACGTAGAGAACTTATATTATTTGCTTAAGTGTACTCTCCGATTCGATCGCATCATATTTGTGTTAATTTAGATTGATCTAAATTATTAGATTTAACAAAAGGATGTATCCTAACTCAAATCAAAAGCTATGGTTCCAACAATCTCCCCCTATTTGAGTTGAGATCAAATCAAAACTAGTTACCTGGTAATCTTAAAATGGTTTTTAGAATTTTCAGTTGTAGCAGCTTTTATACAGATTCAAGTCATGTTTGAGATTTGTGTTTCTCATTTTCTCTCTCACTTGGCTTCTCTGATGTTCTCCTTTTCTCTCTCACTTTGTTTTAGTTTTCAATTTTCTTCTGTAGACTCTTTAAATTATTTTATTTAAGCAACTCATTTGATCTAGATTTGAGTTAATATGTTTTTAATATCTTGAATTGCTACAGCTGTTAATGGATTTTAAGGAATGCTTTAGATTATAAAAAACATTGCAGACATTTTCTTTCTCATAGAATCCCCTTATCAGAAGAGACTCACACTCAGTGCTATGATCAATACTGATCAATGCAGCTACAGTAGAATGCTCAAACTGACTTGGAGAAGTCTGTAAGAATACAAAGTTGTTTTAACATAGTTTTTATGATGGAAACAATCCATGTAAATTTTAGATTTGCTGTTTGAATTGGAATGGAGTTTAATGGTGAGAAATTAATTAGAAAACTTCTTTGAATTTTATTAGAGTTGAAAGGTTTAGCAGTTTTAGCCTTTTTATTTCATTAAAATATAAATTTGAAAATTTTTCTTGAAATTGTTGAACATAATTAATTTGTTTTTCTTTAAAAAAATGTTCAAGTTTATGTTTTAAAAAGTCATTTTGTTCTTCTTTAGGTTTGTTATGTTCGGAAATCAAATGATTTATATTTGTTGACTTTTTTATGTTACATTTTATTAAATTGGTAAAAGTTATTTTAAAAGAAGATTTGTAATTTTTAGAGGTAGGGTTTTGAATTGATATTACCTCATTTACCTTTTCTGATTTAGTTTCTGCATCTGGGATTTGATGTGAACCACCATATATGGCCATCATGCAGAAAGCTCTAGCTCTAAGTTCTTCTTCTTCTTCCTCTTCACTTAGGTTTGTTGATGGTTCTGCATCAAAAATACAGTTAGTTGAAGAGATGGAAGAAGGTTTATTTACCATCCTAGAGAGGGAGGTCCAGATTCCTCATGCAGAGGTGCAGTCTTCAAGCTTTTGAAGAATGTCTTTTGACACTGACCGAGCCAAGATCTGCATGGCTTTGGCATCTGCTTCTGAAGATGGAGAAAGTTCTGTAGATGGGGAAGGTTCTTTATGTTTATCAGTCCGCCCATCATCGGTACCAGCTTTGAATTTATCTGGCTTCATTTTGCAAACACGGGCAGTGACATCAGTTTCTCTGTTGCCATATTTTATTTCGGTAGTTTTCTTTGAAGAAGATATATCAGCGCCAACATAAACAGGCCCTGTCAAGATAGATTTGTAAATTTCTTCATCTATGGCATTCATATATAACTTAATTCTGGCTTGCCATAAAGAAAAATTATCCAAGTTAAGTATAGGTGGATCTGAAAACAGAAATTTTACTTGTATCATTAAAAAAAAACTTTTTAGAGCAGATTTAAGAACTAAGTGATCTTTGTGATTTCAGGTGTTAACCTGTGTGACAAATCAACTTCTCTAATACTAATTGAAACAGGAGTTTTTAATTGAAAGCATTAGAAACTAGAAATTGAAATGGTAAAATCAACACCCTCTGATACCAAATGAAACTGGAGTGTTTTAGTTCATATTCTTCTTATTAAAAGATCTTGTTTAAGTTTTACTTCCAAAATAATGATATATAAATATTATATGTGTTGAAACCGAGACTTGCGAACAAGATTTAGTCTCAGTGGAGTTCGGGGCCCTCAGCTAGCCGAGGGGCGACCAATCCTTACTCCTCCCAAGGGAGGGCTTTAGGTTGAAGGTGTTGGAACTAGGAACTGGACCAGGGGCTTAGTGGGGAGGTCCCGCCATATACCCGGAAGCCCCTTAGGAACTTCCCCTCCCAAGCCACTACTAAGCTTGGGCACCACTGGAAGCTCTCCTCACCCCACTGGAGAGATTTGGGGAGGGAGAGAGAGGGAGAGAGAGCTAGCCTAAAAACCGGATCTCTCAAATGGTGCCCCCTTGGTCCTATTTATAGAATTTCTGAAGTTGGGCTGCAAGCCGAAAACTGGTCTGCCAGATTACCAAAATACCCTTGAACTGGGCTGCAGATAGCCAAATCCCGCTGCTCTTGGACTACGAATAACAAAAACTGGGCTGCGAATAGCCAAATCCCGCTACTCTTGGGCGCTAAACGCAGACCGCCTACCCGACTTGGAGTTGGGCGAGCCGGAGGCCTCCCGGCCTCCCCGGCTCGCCCCCACAAGGTTCTGGGCGAGCCGGAGGCCTCCCGGCCCTCCCAGCTCGCCCCCACAAGGCTCTGGGCAAGCCGGAGGCCTCCCGGCCCTCCCAGCTGGCCCCACAAGGTTCTGGGCGAGGTGGAGGCCTCCCAGCCCTCCCAGCTCTCCCCCACAAGGTTCTGGGCGAGCCGGAGGCCTCCCGGCCCTCCCAGCTCGCCCCCACAAGTTTCTGGGTGAGCCGGAGGCATCCCGGCCCTCCCAGCTCGCCCCCACAAGGGTCTGGGCGAGCCGGAGGCCTCCCGGCCCTCCCGGCTCGCCCCCACAAAGGTCTGGGCAAGCCGGAGGCCTCCCGGCCCTCCCAGCTCGCCCCCACAAGGGTCTGGGCGAGCCGAAGGCCTCCCGGCCCTCCCAGCTCGCCCCCACAAGGTTCTGGGCAAGCCGGAGGCCTCCTGACCCTCCCAGCTCGCCCCCACAAGGTTCTGAGCGAGCCGGAGGCCTCCCGGCCCTCCCAGCTCGCCCCCACAAGGGTCTGGGCGAGCCGGAGGCCTCCCGGCCCTCACGGCTCGCCCCCACAAGGGTCTGGGCGAGCCGGAGGCCTCCCGGCCCTCCCAGCTCGCCCCCACAAGGCTCTAGGCGAGCCGGAGGCCTCTCGGCCCTCCCAGCTCGCCCCCACAAGGGTCTGGGTGAGCCGGAGGCCTCCCGGCCCTCCCGGCTCGTCCCCACAAGGGTCTGGGCGAGCCGGAGGCCTCCCGGCCCTCCCAGCTCGCCCCCACAAGGGTCTGGGCGAGCCGGAGGCCTCCCGGCCCTCCCAGCTCGCCCCCACAAGGTTCTGGGCGAGCCGGAGGCCTCCCGGCCCTCCCAGCTCGCCCCCACAAGGTTCTGGGCGAGCCGGAGGCCTCCTGGCCCTCCCAGCTCGCCCCCACAATGTTCTGGGCGAGCCGGAGGCCTCCCGACCCTCCCAGCTCGCCCCCATAAGGCTCTGGGCGAGCCGGAGGCCTCCTGGCCCTCCCAGCTCGCCCCCACAAGGTTCTGGGCAAGCCGGAGGCCTCCTGGCCCTCCCAGCTTGCCCCCACAAGGGTCTGGGGTGCCGGAGGACTCCCGACCCTCCCGGCTCGCCCCCATATGGGTCTGGGCGAGCCGGAATCCTCCCGGCCCTCCCGGCTCGCCCCCACAAGGGTCTGGGCGAGCGGGAGGCCTCCCGGCCCTCCCAGCTCGCCCCCACAAGGGTCTGGGTGAGCCGGAGGCCTCCCGGCCATCCCAGCTCGCCCCCACAAGGCTCTAGCAAGCCGGAGGCCTCCCGGCCCTCCCAGCTCGCCCCCACAAGGGTCTGGGCAAGCCGGAGGCCTCCCGACCCTCCCAGCTCGCCCCCACAAGGGTCTGGGCGAGCCGGAGGCCTCCCGGCCCTCCCAGCCCTCCCAGCTCGCCCCCACAAGGCTCTGGGCGAGCCGGAGGCCTCCCGGCCCTCTCAGCTCGCCCCCACAAGGGTCTGGGCGAGCCGGAGGTCTCCCGACCCTCCCAGCTCGCCCCCACAAGGCTCTGGGCGAGCCGGAGGCCTCCCAGCCCTCCCCGGCTCGCCCTCACATGGGAACAGCTCTGGGATGCGCCCCTCAGACTCGACTCCCTCCAAATGCTCACCCCTCCTCCTCCCAGGGTCGCGCCCTTTGGAAATATTGGGCCTAAAAATATCTTGGGCCTCGGGGGCCCACTCGGCGAATACAGGGTTGTACATAATCCCCGCTCTTTTTGAGCGTGGCTCATGCTCGGAAAGAAATGTCCAACCCTGCTTATTCGACGTGTGTCGCTGGGAATCCGGTTATTGGTGATATCTTGGAAAAGCCACAGTGCCTCCCCGAGAGGTCCCCCAACCTTGCCGTCTAGCGAGAGCCCGGCTAGCTGAACCACCTCAGGGAAAAACACAGCCTCCCCGAGAGGCCTTCCTACCCTACCGGCTAGTGAGAGCCCGACTAGTGGAGCCACCTCGGGGGAAAAACACTTAGCCTCCCCGAGAGGCCTTCCTACCCTGCCGGCTAGTGAGAGCCCGGCTAGCGGAGCCACCTCGGGGGGAAAAATACTTAAGAGAATTTTCGGCCACTGAGTGGTTCCTGACCCTGCCAGCTAGGTGGGAGCCTAGTCAGCAGGTCAGCATGGGGAATAAGTACTTGGGACTTTCCTGCCACCGAGCGATCCTCGGACCTGCCAGCTTGATGGGAGCCTGGTCAGCGGTCCAGCATCGGGACTAAGTACTTGGGACTTTCCTGCCACCGAGCGATCCTCGGACCTGCCAGCTTGATGGGAGCCTGGTCAGCGGGCCAGCATCGGGACTAAGTACTTGGGACTTTCCTGCCACCGAGCGATCCTCGGACCTGCCAGCTTGATGGGAGCCTGGTCAGCGGGCCAGCATCGGGACTAAGTACTTGGGACTTTCCTGCCACCGAGCGATCCTCGAACCTGCCAGCTTGATGGGAGCCTGGTCAGCGAGCCAGCATCGGGACTAAGTACTTGGGACTTTCCTGCCACCGAGCGATCCTCGGACCTGCCAGCTTAATGGGAGCCTGGTCAGCGGGCCAGCATCGGGACTAAGTACCCTGAGACTCTTCTGCCACCGAGCGATCCTCGGACCTGCCAGCTTGATGGGAGCCTGGTCAGCGGGCCAGCGTCGGGACTAAGTACTTGGGTCTTTCCTGCCACCGAGCGATCCTCGGACCTGCCAGCTTGATGGGAGCCTGGTCAGCGGGCCAGCATCGGGACTAAGTACTTGGGACTTTCCTGCCACCGAGCGATCCTCGGACCTGCCTGCTTGATGGGAGCCTGGTCAGCGGGCCAGCATCAGGACTAAGTATTTGGGACTTTCCTGCCACCGAGCGATCCTCGGACCTGCCAGCTTGATGGGAGCCTGGTCAGCGGGCCAGCGTCGGGGCTAAGTACCCTGAGACTCTCCTTCCCCCGAGCGATCCTCGGACCTGCCAGCTTGATGGGAGCCTGGTCAGCGGGCCAGCATCGGGACTAAGTATTTGAAAGCTTTCACTACATTAATCATCACATTACATGCAAGAAAAAACTAAGTAAACAACCACGCTACATGAACTTAAGGGTGGAGAGAAGAAACTAAGCACTTAGACAAACTTGGTCTCCTACTGCTGAGGGTGATCTCCCTCGTTCCTATTTGGTTGTTGTTGCCGCACTAAACCCCTTGCTTCCTTCAATTCCAAGAACTCAGGGCAGGTGGTCGTCGCGTGGCCTTCCTCATCGTGGAGGTCACAATAGGGTAACTCCACCCTACCCCCTCTTCCTCTTCTTCCTGCTTTTCTGACTCTCCTCCTTTTTTCCCAGCCAATCGCCATGGTCTGTTGATGCGGTGGAGGGGATGCTCTTGGCCTCTTCCCCCACCTAGGGAGGTCAACCCCCTCTTCCTGGAAGTTGTCTTCCTCTTGGTCGAACTTTCTCTTGGGATCCCCTACTCTTACCCCCTGCTGCCTTGCCTCTGGCTCACTCAGCTTGGCTAGCCTTCTCGCGAACTCTGGGTTGGCCTCCTCACTCTCGACTTCTTCTGCCACCCTTTCCATCAATTCTTCAAAGGACGAAGGAGCTCTTCTCTTGAGGTCCATCTTGAAGAAACCCTCCCGCAGCCCCAACGTGAAGGCAAGCTTGAGGGTGTACCCGGGCACTTCTTGGACGAGGATAACCTCCTCCCTGAACCGTTCCAGATAGTGAGCCAGCGACTCCACTGGCTCTTGTTTGATCTTGAAAAGTGCCTCGGCATCTTTCTTCCTCTTCCTTGACGTCGAGAAGCGTAGCAGGAAAACTCGGCGCAAGTCTTCGAAGGCATAGATGGATCCCGCAGGGAGCTGGTGGAACCAATCTCTAGCCTTCTCTTTCAGAGTTGTCGCGAAGAGTCGACACTTGAAAGCGTCCGACATGGGCATGATGGAGACCATGTCCTCAAACCACTGCAGGTGCAAGACGGGGTCATCCTTGCCGAAGTAGTGAGACATCTCCGCCCCCTTGAACCCCTCCGGAATCGGGGCTGAGAGGATCAGCTCACAAAAAGGACCTCCTACGCTCGCCCCCCTTTGGGGCTGGGCGAGTTGGGGCATGGCGCCTCCCCTCTCCCCGCCTTGGGTCTCGGCGAGTGGGGGTCGAGGACCTCCCCACTCGCCCACTTGGGTCTCAGCGAGTGGGGGTGGAGGACCTCCCCACTCGCCCACTTGGGTCTCGGCGAGTGGGGGTCGAGGACCTCCCCACTCGCCCACTTGGGTCTCGGCGAGTGGGGGTCGATGACCTCCCCACTCGCCCACTTGGGTCTCGGCGAGTGGGGGTCGAGGACCTCCCCACTCGCCCACTTGGGTCTCGGCGAGTGGGGGTCGAGGACCTCCCCACTCGCCCACTTGGGTCTCGGCAAGTGGGGGTCGAGGACATCCCCACTCGCCCCCTTCCGGCACCTCTTTCCCGGGCTGCTGGCCTGGAGGGCTCTCACCTACTTGTTAGGGCGAGACCTCCGAACCACCTCCTCTCATGCCTTCGCCTATCGTGGCGAAAGTTAGCTGCAAGGTCTGCAAGATCTCTTGCCTGAAATTTTCAAACATCTCCAACGTTGCTCCATCCACCAGGGGTTGCGAGCGACTTGGGTCGGATCCTCCACCTCCAGCCATGGAGCTCATCTTAAGAGTTTCTTGAATCAGTCACACTCCACGCTCACCGCACCATGTGTTGAAACCGAGACTTGCGAACAAGACTTAGTCTCAGTGGAGTTCGGGGCCCTCAGCTAGCCGAGGGGCGACCAAGTGGAGTTCGGGGCCCTCAGCTAGCAGAGGGGCGACCAATCCTTACTCCTCCCAAGGGAGGGCTCTAGGTTGAAGGTGTTGGAACTAGGAACTGGACCAAGGGCTTAGTGGGGAGGTCCCGCGACATACCCGGAAGCCACTTAGGAACTTCCCCTCCCAAGACACTACTAAGCTTGGGCACCACTAGAAGCTCTCCTCACCCCACTGGAGAGATTTGGGGAGGGAGAGAGAGGGAGAGAGAGCTAGCCTAAAAATCGGATCTCTCAAATGGTGCCCCCTTGGTCCTATTTATAAAATTTCTGAAGTTGGGCTGCAAATAGCCGAAAACTGGTCTGCCAGATTACCAAAATACCCTTGAACTGGGCTGCAGATAGCCAAATCCCGCTGCTCTTGGACTGCGAATAACCAAAACTGGACTGTGAATAGCCAAATCCCGCTACTCTTGGGCGCTAAACGCAGACCGCCTACCCGACTTGGAGTTGGGCGAGCCGGAGGCCTCCCGGCCTCCCAGCCTCCCCGGCTCGCCCCCACAAGGTTCTGGGCGAGCCGGAGGCCTCCCGGCCCTCCCAGCTCGCCCACACAAGGCTCTGGGCGAGCCGGAGGCCTCCCGGCCCTCCCAGCTCGCCCCCACAAGGTTCTGGGCGAGCCGGAGGCCTCCCGGCCCTCCCAGCTCGGCCCCACAAGGTTCTGGGCGAGCCGAAGGCCTCCCGGGGTCTGGGCGAGTCGGAGGCCTCCCGGCCCTCCCGGCTCGCCGCCACAAGGGTCCGGGCGAGCCGGAGGCCTCCCGGCCCTCCCAGCTCGCCCCCACAAGGGTCTGGGCGAGCCGAAGGCCTCCCGACCCTCCCAGCTCGCCACCACAAGGTTCTGGGCGAGCCGGAGGCCTCCCGGCCCTCCCAGCTCGCCCCCACAAGGTTCTGGGCGAGCCGGAGGCCTCCCGGCCCTCCCAGCTCGCCCCCACAAGGGTTTGGGTGAGCCGGAGGCCTCCCGGCCCTCCCGGCTCGCCCCCACAAGGGTCTGGGCGAGCCGGAGGCCTCCCGGCCCTCCCAGCTCGCCCCTACAAGGCTCTGGGCGAGTCGGAGGCCTCCCGGCCCTCCCAGCTCGCCCCCACAAGGGTCTGGGTGAGCCGGAGGCCTCCCGGCCCTCCCGGCTCGCCCCCACAAGGGTCTGGGCGAGCCGGAGGCCTCCCGGCCCTCCCAGCTCGCCCCCACAAGGGTCTGGGCGAGCCGGAGGCCTCCCGGCCCTCCCAGCTCGCCCCCACAAGGGTCTGGGCGAGCCGGAGGCCTCCCGGCCCTCCCAGCTCGCCCCCACAAAGTTCTGGGCGAGCCGGAGGCCTCCCGGCCCTCCCAACTCGCCCCCACAAGGTTCTGGGCGAGCTGGAGGCCTCCCGGCCCTCCCAGCTCGCCCCCACAAGGCTCTGGGCGAGCCGGAGGCCTCCCGGCCCTCCCAGCTCGCCCCCACAAGGTTCTAGGCGAGCCGGAGGCCTCCCGGCCCTCCCAGCTCGCCCCCACAAGGGTCTGGGTGAGCCGGAGGCCTCCCGGCCCTCCCGGCTCGCCCCCACAAGGGTCTGGGCGAGCCGAAGGCCTCCCGACCCTCCCAGCTCGCCCCCACAAGGTTCTGGGCGAGCCGGAGGCCTCCCGGCCCTCCCAGCTCGCCCCCACAAGGGTCTGGGCGAGCCGGAGGCCTCCCGGCCCTCCCAGCTCGCCCCCACAAGGGTCTGGGCGAGCCGGAGGCCTCCCGGCCCTCCCAGCTCGCCCCCACAAGGCTCTGGGCGAGCCAGAGGCCTCCCGGCCCTCCCAGCTCGCCCCGACAAGGGTCTGGGCGAGCCGGAGGCCTCCCGGCCCTCCCAGCTCGCCCCCACAAGGCTCTGGGCGAGCCGGAGGCCTCCCAGCCCTCCCCGGCTCGCCCTCACATGGGAACAGTCCTGGGATGCGCCCCTCAGACTCGACTCCCTCGAAATGCTCACCCCTCCTCCTCCCGGGGTCGCGCCCTTTGGAAATATTGGGCCTAAAAATATCTTGGGCCTCGGTGGCCCACTCGGCCAATACAGGGTTGTACAATAAGAGTGCTGATTGCTGTAGGAGTAATATACACAAACAGTTGAAGTGCATAAATAATAATCAGCAAAAGAAATAAAGCAAACAAACAAGAAGCACAATCCAGATGACACAGGATATATAGTAGTTCCCCTCAACTGGGTACATCTACTCTTCCACCCACTGGTAGGAATCCACTATGAGGTTGTTGATAAGGTGCCCTCACACCAGGTGAGCTGTTGATAAGGTGCTCTAACCAAACTGCAGGTTTTTGCTAAGGTGCCCTGTCACCGAGAGTTAACTTTTGAAGGGAGTTATAACCCTGTACAGGATGGGGTAAAGAGAGGAAAAATAAAAGCAGAAATTAAATTGTTCTTCTCTGTATAAGAAGACTCTTGATGATCCTGATATGGTGTTGAAAGGATCAGATGATGAAGAGCTCCCCCTGTCTGGTATAGATGAATGACAGTTCTGGAGGTCTCTTCCTTTTGATTGTTCAAATGCTTCTTCCTTCTTTGCAGTGATGATGCTGAGCAATTGGTTGTGATTGTTGTCTCAGGATGTATGAGATCTGCAAGAGAATATTAGCAAGAAAAATAGATTTGCTTCTATGTATTTTTTTCTCTGTCTCTCCTATATCTGTATATTTCCTTCTGCTCTTCTCATGAAGATATAGTCTGGAGAAAGCTTTTGAATCCTTGCTCGGGAAAATGGAAAGAGATAAAATCTCTTTAATTTTGTTCCTTGGAAATAGGAATTGCCGATTTGACAATACAGAAACGGCAATATGCTTTTAATGCTGCAACGACTAGATTAGCAGAGTATAATAAAGATATTGCATAATATATAAAAGAGCTGTGAGTATAAATTGTTTTTTAGTCAAACTGACAGAGCCACATAAAGTTTTCGTCGAACTCAGGTTTAATTTCGTCGATCTGAGCTTATCTTTTGATGTGCTAAGCAATTCTCTGCAAATAAGATATTTTGTCGGTCTTGATTTATCTCGTCGACCTGCTAAGTCTTGCTGGATTGAGTTTGTCGAGTGCCGTTCGGAGAATGCCTGCCCGCTCCAATTGTTCTGACTGGATTCGTCGAGCGCCGTTCGCTATTTGTCGAACGTTGTTCTGATGAATATTTGTCGAGCGCTGTCTGGCTATTTGTCGAGCATCGTTCGACATTTGTCGAGCGCCGTCTGGCTATTTGTCGAGCGCCGTTCGACATTTGTCGAGCGCCGTCTGGCTATTTGTCGAGCGCCGTTCGACATTTGTCGAACGTAGAGAACTTATATTATTTGCTTAAGTATACTCTCCGATTTGATCGTATCATATTTGTGTTAATTTAGATTGATCTGTATTATTAGATTTAACAAAAGGATGGATCCTAACTCAAATCAAAAGCTATGGTTCCAACAACATCCATTTGGAAGATGGGAAATTGATGATGGGTAGCTATGGCAAGGAGCACCCTTATTGATTCAAACCTGGCCACAGGGGAGAATGTTTCAAAGTAGTCAATTCCTTCCTTCTGGGCATATCCCTTGGCTACAAGCCTAGCCTTGTACTTTTGTATTTCTCCTTCCTCATTGTATTTCATCTTAAACAGCCACTTAAGCCCAATTGCTGATTTTGAGGGTGGCAGGTCTGTGAGTTCCCAAGTATGATTTTTGTGAATCATGTGGAGTTCTTTGTCCATGGCTAGAGCCTAGTTGGGATCAGCAGCAGCTTCAATGGAGTTTGTAGGTTCCTTGACAAAAAGAGCAATTTGAGGGAGGTTATAGAGGTCGGATAGGAGATGATACTTGGGTGAAGATGATGAAGGAGATGATGATGTAGAGGAGTCAATAGGGCTCTTTGCAGCATTGATTGGTTCAGGAGTTTCAATTCTCTCTTCTGCATTGGTTGGATCAGGAATCTCAATGTCTGCTGCTGGAATGGAGGGCTGAGGTGTGGTATTGATGGTTTCAGTCATATCCTCAGTAACCGCCAGCTTGAATGTCTGATCCTGAGCTTCATCCCAGGTCCAACTCTTACTTTCATCTATTATTACATTTCTGGTAATAATGAACTGCTTTGTGGAGGGGTTGTATACATGGTAAGCTTTAGAGGTGAGACTGTACCCCAGAAAAATTCCCTTGACTCCTTTCTCAGACAGTTTGTCTAAGTTTTGTCTATGGTCCAGGCTGTAGGCTATGCTTCCGAATGTTTTGAAATGAGAGACATCAGGTTTGTTGCCAGTCCAGGCTTCATGGGGTGTGGAGTTTGACAAGGCTCTGCAGGGGGCACGATTCAGGATGTAAACAACAGTGTTTACAGCCTCCCCCCAGTATTGCTTGGGTAGTTTTGAGCTAGAGAGCATGCATCTGACCATTTCCACAATTGTCCTGTTTCTTCTCTCAGCTGCGCCGTTCTGCTCTGGTGTTCCTGTAACTGTGAGCTCACGCTTTATTCCATGTTCTTCACTAAATGAGGTAAACACATTGCTCATAAACTCCCCACCTTTGTCAGTTCTTAGTGTCTTAAGCTTGCAGTCAACTTGATTTTCAGCCAAGGCTTTGAACACTTTGAATTTTGAGAACAACAATGAGAAGGTAGTAGTACTTACCTGAGATGGAAGGGGTTCTGGTAGGACCCCAAGTGTCTGCATATACCAGCTCCAAAGGTTTTGCTGTTTTTCTGGAGGTGATTTCAGGATGAGGAAGCTTGTGTATTTTGCTCATGGCACATTCATGACATACACTGCTTGGGTCTTGAATCTTTGGCAGTCCCATAACAAGGTTCTTGTGCTTGAGGTTCTTCAGGTCCTTTATGTTGAGGTGGCCAAATCTGGAATGCCATGTATCTGTTTCTGACTTTAACTGAGAACTCATACTTCTCTCCTCATAAGGTAGGGTGAGGGGGAAGACCTTATTGGCAGACATTGATATTTTGTCTATAGTTTGGTTTGAGCTTTTATCAGTGATGACACAGCCGTCCTCCTCAAAAACAAGTTTGTATCCCTTCTTTATCAGTTGTCCCACACTCAAGAGGTTTTGGGCTAAGTCAGGAACATATTGAACATCTGAAATGTGTTTGTATTTACCTGATTTAGATCTTATGGCTATAGTACCTTTGCCTTTGATCATCTTGGTGGAGCCATCTCCTAGGACAACATGAGAAGAGATGGATTCATCCAGATATGTGAATACTTCTTTGATGTTTGTCATGTGATTTGAACATCCATTGTCGAGGTACCAAACATTGTCCATGAGGTTTCCATTGTTGTTGCATGTGTAGAATACAAAATCTTCATCTGCCTCTTGCTCACTGAACTTGGCCTCTTCAGGTGATTGTTGAATGTTGTTTTTTTTTGAAAGGACAATCTTGTGAGAAGTGTGTGGGTTTGGGACATCTTTTACACTTGTAGAAGCAATCAACTGTATCATGGTTGTTGTGTTTGCATAAGGAGCAGAACATTGAAAAATGTTGTTGAGCCTTGAAATTCTCAGGTTTCTTGTTATACTCATAATGTTTGCTTTCAGGAAGGATTACCATCTTGCTTTGAAAGGCTTGCTCCAAGCTCTGATGCTCAAATCTTTTCATCCTCTCTTCATGGGCTTGGAGAGAGCCCAATTTTGAGAAGATAATGATGAATGAGCCTTTTTAATTATTGTTGACATGTCATTTTTCTTTATGGATCTCCATTCATACATTGGTTGTTTATTACTTAAATCCATATAATGATTATGTGAATTGTTTGAAAAATAATTCATTGGAGGTTTATGTTTATTTAAATTATTTTTCAAAATAGCTTGATGTTGATAATCATAATGATTTTTATTATATGGATTGTTTAAAATTTTATAAGAGTGATTGTCTTTCTTTAGAATTGATTGTTGAAAGAGTGGATTACAATATGTTTTAGAAGATTGATCATTATTTTGATGATTTTCATTTCCACTCTTTCTTATAGACATACTCTTATAATATAAAGGATAATATTTTATATTTTGATTTTTATGAAAAAGAGTTTTTAAGTTTGAGCCATGATTGAAAATATATTGAGACTTATAATAGTGACTCTTATGAATTTTGTGAGGGTCATAATTCTTTTTGAAACTTAACTCCTTTTGAGTTGATGTATGAAAATGATCCATTTTAGAAATGATTTTGTAAGTTAATTTATCCTTGTTATTCAAAATCTTATGATGAGATTCATTAGATGACATTTGAAATTTTTCAACAAAAGATTTTAATTGTATTAACTTACAAGATAAAACATCATTTTCAATTAACAATTTTTCATTATGCCTTTTAGAAATTAAGAGTCATTTTTCAATTTCCTTGAATTTTTCTTTTAATAAATTGCAATTAAGACAAGGAATAGAAATTTCAACTAAAGAGCATGAAAGAGAATTTAACACATCAATATTTAATTCTACGTTATCGTTTGCTTTTAAAGATTTATTTTCTAAACGTAATTTGGAATTAGCAATTTTTAATTTTAAAATTTTACGTTTAGCAATTTTCAGCATACGAGATGTAGAAATAGAATTCGTTACAAAAAGAGAAGTTTTTGATTTTCTTACCTTGCAATTGTTTCCGTCTTCTCTTTTGCTTGATGTGTTGCCAACAAATGAGTCCAATATTGTGATGTTGTATTCTTCTTCCTCCAAGCATAAGTCCTCATCGATTTCTTCTCTTGGATCCATAAGAAATTCCTCGTCGATTTCTCTCTTAGATTTATCATCCTCCAAGAATGAGTCCTTGTCGATTTCTTCTCTTGGATCCATAAGGAATTCCTCTTGTTCATCATCTGTAGAAGGAAGACTATAAGTATTCTCAAGAAATTTCCAAACTTCATAAGCAGTAGGAAGTGTATAAATAAGTTTGAAAATATTTTGATCTAATGCACAATATAGACTATTCATAGATTTGGCATTTAAAAACATTTCATTTTTATTTAAAATACTTGGGTGCATTTTAATTGTAATATTCCATACTTCCATATCCAAAGATTTAAGAAATTTTTCCATTAGAAATTTCCACCCATTATAATTTTTCCCTTCAAATAAAGGTGGTGCTAAAGATTTTTCATTTATAAGAAAATTTCTCCTATTAGTAGAAGCGAGATCATGAGACACCATTATTCCTGGTTTTTAAACCGTTTGGAATAACCTAGCTTTGATACCACTTGTTGGATCTTACGGCGCCCTTAGAGGGGGGGGGGGGGGGGGTGACTAAGGGAATAAAATTCTTTTTATAATTTTTAAGATAATTACTAAGTTGTTTATGATTAATAGGAAATAAGATGACAATTTAGTAATAACAAATTTGTAAAAATGAAATTTACGCCAATTGAGAGAAATCAAATAAACACAAATGGAAACGTGATTGCATTATATAATAAAGGTGCTTACAAAATTTGATTTCAATAACGCTAGAAATCGGAGGCGTACAAAAGCAATTTTTTTTCCTTTTTTATACCGACTTGTATCCCCACAAACCGGTTGGCTTTAGCCAATCCTTCCCCGGATATGGCCTCAAGCCGCTCTAGCCAATCCTTCCCCGGATATGGCCTCAAGCACCCCCTAGATCTAATCCCCTAGACCTAGTCGCCAACTCACGCGGCGAATTCCTCCTAAGCCGCGCAAGGACCTAGTCGCCAAAAACAAGGCGATTTCACTACACGGTTACAAAGTAATATGGAATGGAAATAATAAAACTCCATATATGAGATCTTCTGAAGATGAGGATGAAGGATCGCTGTAGCATGAGTGAGGTCGAAGCGATCGTCCTTCGGATGTAGCGTGACGTTGCCCTCCTCTAGAATTCTCCTTAGGCTTTTGTGGGAGATCCATCTTCGGCAGCATAACTGATATAAAATTGTGGCACAAGCTCTCTCTCTGGATGGTTTAACCAAAACGAGAAGCAAAACTCCATTTTATAGAACTCCTCGCTAGCGCCTGCGGTAGTGGCTAGTGCTGGCGGTAGCGTACGTGTCTCAGCGGTTGCACAACCGTCGGCGGCGTGGCGCTCTGCACGAAATCGAGATACCGCCGGGCGGTATCGCTAGCGCTGGCGGTAGCGCTGTCGCCAGGCCACATTGAGTGTCGGAATTCCGACAGCTCCTCTTCATTTTTGCCGTCCGAAACTTCTCCAAACTGTAGATTGAGTCATTCTCATCTCCGAAATGGGGTGGCACGTTCTGTAACTCTTCCTGGATTGAAAGTTATGGCCATTTTAAGATCAGCACACAAAACTCATGCTTTTGATTTTTCTAATGTGTACACACTCTCGGATCATGCCCATGAATGAGGACTTGTCTCCTCATTGAACCTGTACAACCTGGACACTATAAACACACAAAATACTAGATCAAATACAATATGAGGTTTGTTATTCTCAAATAAAGGGATGTGACACACATGTCCAACAATATCGTCGAATTTTCATTCGGGGATAGGAAGAGGCTTCAAGAACCCGCCGGGCCTTTGGCACTCAGCCTTCACTAAAGCACAAGTCTGACACCGGCTTACATACTCAGCTACGTCCCGCTTCATCCCAGGCCACCAAAAGGATTTCTTCATATCCGAGTACATCTTTGTACTACCTGATGAATGGAGTACTTCGTAAAGTGAGCCTCAAACATCAACTCCTCGCGGAGCTTGCCAAAATGCGGAACAAAAACCCTTCCGTCTCTTTTCAAAATCCCACCGATCATCTCCAAAGCACTGTCTTCGCTTTGCTGAGCTTCCAACACCAACTGTTGGCACTCTTCGTCTGCACTAGTCGTCTCTCGAATTCGATCAGTTATATCACATTGCATTTCAATCCAGTTCAACCGAGCCACGCTAGACTCACCTCTAGCCACACAAGAAATGTCAAGAGACTCCAAGCCTAGCACCAAACGGTCGTCATGCGCCTCAATCCAATTACCTTGCCCGAAGTACTTCCTACTCAAGGCATCCGCCACCACGTTGGCTTTACCTGGCGTATACTGAATCTCCACGTCGTAGTCCCCAAGGAACTCGACCCACCTATGTTGCCGCATATTCAGATCCTTTTGGTCTAGAAGATACCTCAGGCTTTTGTGATCCGTGAAGATCTCCACCTTTGCACCATAAACGTAGTGCCGCCACAATTTTAACGCAAAGATTACCGCCGCCAACTCCAGATCATGGAAGGGGTAATTCCTCTCATGAGTCTTTAACTACCTTGACCCATAAGCTATCACATTGTCGTGCTGCACTAGCACGCAACCCAAACCTCAACCTGATGCGTCACTGAAAATCTGAAATCCTTCCGTTCCACTAGGAAGACTAAGGATTGGAGCAGACATCAACCTTTCCTTCAAATTCTCAAATGCACGGGCACACTCCGACGTCCATACGAACTTTTGGTCCTTGCGAGTAAGAGTGGTGAGGGGCAATGCCACCTGCGAGAAGTTCTCCACGAACCTTCTGTAATAACAGGCTAGTCCAAGGAAACTCTGGACTTCCGCCACGGTTCTCAAAACAGGCCAATCTCTAATGGATTCAATCTTCGTCGGATCTACCGACACCCCATCTCCACTGATCATGTGACCCAAAAATGCCACCTTCTCGATCCAAAACTCGCACTTTGAGAAATTAGCATAAAGCTGGTTCTCCCTTAGAGTCTGCAATACTAGCCTCACTCATGCTCCGCTTCCAATTTCGAATATACCAAGATATCATCTATGAACACCACCACAAACGAATCCAAAAACGGTCGAAAAACCCTATTCATCAAATCCATGAACACAGATGGCGCATTCGTTAGTCCGAACGGCATCACCGAAAACTCATAGTGGCCATACCGAGTCCCAAACGCTGCCTTAGCAATGTCCTCTTCTCGAATCGTCAACTGGTAGTACCCCGACTTCAAGTCCAACTTGGAGTACACCACCGACCCCACTAACTGGTCAAACAAATCATCGATTCGAGGAATTGGATATTTATTCTTGACGGTCAACTTATTTTGCTCACGGTAGTAAATACACAACCGCATACTTCCGTCCTTTTTCTTTACGAACAATATTGGCGCGCTCCACGATGAAGAGCTGGGCCTAATGTACCCTTGCTCTAACAATTCTTGCAACTGAACCTTAAGCTCGGCCAGTTCCATCGGTGCCATCCTAAACGGAGGACGCGACACCGGCCTCGCACCCTGTACCAATCTTATCGAAAAATCAATTTCACGCTGAGGAGGTGCTCCCAGAAGCTCCTCGGGGAATACATCCTCAAAGTCTTCCACCACTGGAACATCTCCAATAGCCAACCTTGTGGAGTGAGTCTCCAACAAAGCTATAAACACCTCGCCTCCTTGGTTTACCGCACGCCTCACTTGCATGGCGGAAATCAGGGAGCCAGCCACTCCACTTAGGCCTTCAAACTTGACCTCTGCTTTACCCTCGCCTCTCAGGGTTACCACCTTCAACTGGCAGTCGATACTAGCTCGCTGCTCTGCAAGCCAGTCCATCCCTAAGATAACGTCGAATTCTACCAGTGGCAGAATTGCTGCTACCAACTCGAAATCGCGATCGCAAATTTGCAACACAATGCGTCCTTTCCTCACGGTGGTCATGAAAGACCCATTCGGCATGCGCACGCTCAGCTCCACCTCTGCCTCGACGGACTCAGCGCCAATCCTCCCGATAAAGCTTTCGCGAGAAAAGAGTGTGATGCTCCCGTGTCGAACAACACACGAGAGGGGTAGCCCGAAACTACCACGAAACCTAACCACATGCATAACAAACATAAAAGGCCGCAAACTACATTACCGTAACAAACGAAAACTTAAACTTTGCGTACCTGTCACCACATCGGGTTGACGAATCGCTTCCTGCTGCCCAAGATTATACGCTCTAGGCTGCACCGGAGGGAACCGCGAAGCACTAGACTCTGCCGCCTTCCCTTTCTCCACAACGCTAGGGCCAGAACACACCGATTGTTCCTGCCTCAGCTCTGGCTCAGCTCCGCCCTCGGTACAAAATCGACTTATGTGACCCACCTTGCCACACTTGAAATAAGTAAACGAACCTTTGGAGCGAAATTCTCTCGAAGGTGCGCCACTTCTCTCCCCAGGCCCACTAGGACGGGGCTTCTTCTTCCATCGGTTGCCCTCGGACTTCCACTGAGGCTGAGACTGAGAAGGCTTTCCTTCTCCCTGCTTTGCCGCAAAACCCTTTCGCTGCTGGGTTCGCTCCAGGTCACTTTCTAATGTGCGAGCGGCTTCGACCAACTCATTAAACCCTGCGTTCTTTAAGGTTATCAACGACTACCTTAAATTCTCTCTTAGGCCTTGATAGAAGAGATTGTCCCTCTCTTCATCGTCTGCCATAGTCGTTCCTGCATAACGACCCAACCGAGTGAACTCCTGCAGATACTCGTCCACTGTCTTCTCCCGCAGCACCAAATGCAAGAACTGCCGTTGCAGTGCTAACCTCGTCGACGACAGAATATAACGCTTGAGGAACGCATTCCCAAACTCCTCCATGGACGGTACGCGCCCAAAGAAATGGCGACCACTGTGATTCACCCACCACAGCTTCGCATCGACCTCTAACATGAAGCTCGCGAAGTGGGACTGCCTCTCCGCAGGGGTCTCTGCTTCCTTCAAAAGTTCCTGGATCCTCGAAAGTCAATCTTCGGCATCCGTTGGAGTGCCAACTCCCTTGAATGTCGGAGGATGGAAACTCAATAAGTACTTCATAAATCGATCGCCCATCCCATAAGCTCTCTCCGCTAAAGGCTCTGCTTGCCTCACTCCAACCTCCGGTGTATCTGGTGTAGCAGTCGGAGTAACAGGAGTCGTAACCTGCACCACCAGCGTCGGAACCCGTGACATCGCCGCAGCTTGAGCCGCTACCATTGCTTCCGCTAGCATGCGACAGAAATCATCTGGGGACATGTCCATATTCATGAGGCCCGGAGCAGTAGCACTGCTTCCCGAAGGCTCCTCTTTCCTTCTCGATGTCCCCGCGTCGTCGCCAACATCCTAGCATAAGCAAGGAAATAAACTCATCAAGTTCTATTCGCAAGACTCGAACGCAGGGATACTCATGATCCCGCACAACACTCCTATGTGGACAACCTCTTTACGCGATCCGAATACACGTACTAGACCTCGCAAGAATACTAACCTCGCTCTGATACCAAATTGTAACACCTCCCCTGTAATGACTATATAATATAGGTCCGGCCGGGACCCCACAGCATATAACCGCCACAGTTTCAGTATTAAAAGATGATATAACTACCCAACTCAAAACTCAGATAACACAGCGGAAACAAAACTAAGAAACACAGAGATTGTCCACAACTACATAGGAGTAAAACCGGCCTTAAGGACTTACAAAACCAGTGTCCAAATCATCAAACATTCACCACAATCATGAAATCCCCAAAAAGAAAAAACTAGCTCTCCTAAGCTACCTCGGCATGCAAGCCGGAAACAAGAAAAGACAAGTATAGGAATGTAGGAAAGCAAAATAAACACTTCATGAGGCTTTAGGCCTTTTTGGCCTGCGAGCTGGTTTCGGCCTGCGATCCTTGGCCTGCATCCAAATCACAAAGAGCGGTAAATGAGGGTCAGCTATGGCTGGCCACAAACGGTGTAACAACACCCCTCCTCCCGGTCGTCCTAGCGGACCCCAGGGAACTACATCACCCTGCAAGTCAGCACTTCGTATGCGCATGTATATAAAGAAAAGCAACATAAACAACATGCATGAGTGTCACAACCATCATTCACGTTTCTATGTTGAGAAAGTAATAAAAAGGGCCTACAAATGCAATATGAATGCAACCCGGGTTTCACCCAAGGCACCCTACAACGTATGAATCTAAAACATCATCATACATCAATAATTCAACCACGGGGTACTCGACATTTCCCCCAAAGTGCATCATAGCCCAAGGCCAAGAACTCACGCTGTGACCCACCGCGCTTGGCCCACCATGCCATCGGGCTTGTCAAGCAGCTCACATGTTCTTGCCGCCAACATTGCGCACAACACAACCACGGGGTACTCAACACTTCCCCCAAAAGGCATCGTAGCCCAAGGCCAAGAGCTCACGCTGTGACCCACCGCGCCTGGCCCACCATGTCATCGGGCTTGTCAGACAGCTCACTTGCTCTTGCCGCCAACACCGAAGGAACTTGTCTTGCCGGGACACTCTCCACACATGAATTCCGGCATTCACGGGATAGCCAGCCGACCACAAAGACCAAATCACACCTTCGCACATCACTGGGCATCACACGCCTCATTACACGCACATTATTCTCCCCGCCCAAAACCCAACATTCGTTAATATACGAACCTACAAGGCCGCATCACGACGACGAATTCGCCGTATTCGGATTTCTAGCAAAACCCCTAAAATGCGCGTCAATCAACATCACCGAATCGGACCAACGGTCGCGAATTCGGCTTCAACCACAATGCCTAATCCACTAACGGAGCGGATTTCTAGTGCAAATCATGTCGGGGACGGACTCAATCAACCCGAAGGTTCCTCTTGAACCAAGGCGACCCGGATCCCTCTCACTTGACGGATCCGGTGCCAAAATGCAGCAAAATAGAGAGAAAAAGGGATGTCATGCACGCATCCTAAAGACCGGGAGCAGAAATGTCGTTACCTTTTGAGATTTCCTCCTAGCCCTGGGAAACTTGAAAAAGAATGGAGGAGAAGAAGCGTCTCGACGTCCCCTACGCGTTGCCGGTCTCGGATCGACGAACGGAGCTCCGAAGCTCCAACAATGGCGGGATCTAAGCTCTCTTCCTCCTCCAAGCCCCTTCTCTCTCTCAACCCTCAAAACCCATGATGGAAAGAAAATGAAGAGGGAAAACCCTCTCAGCCCTACTTAGGGTTCTCCCACGAGCCCCTCACAGCCGTCCGATCAAGATCTAAACCAAACGGACGCCCAGATTTTGCTGTTTACGAATCTGTTTCCGTCAGTTTGCGAACGCACGGTCGGCGGTAGCGAGTAGCGAGTATCACCTGTTGAGAATAGAAACTGGAATGAAACAGGAAAGCTTACTTGATTACAAACAAAGAACAGATGGGAGAAAGTTCAAGATGCTGCTACAAGATTCTTCCTTGCATCCTTTGGATTACGAGTGCTGATTGGAGTATGCTTCAACATCACCTGTGTGGTGTGCTCCAGAGGAGTAGCGGACACTGTCCGTGACCAGTTCTTTTCTACTATTGGCTGTCGTGAATCAAGTTGGATGCAACTTGTTTTCAGCCCTGTTCATTTGTAACTATCTGCCAAGAGTTTTTAATTGTGAAAGTTTGTGCTCATCTTTTGGTGTCCTTATTCCCTTGTTGGTTGACGTGATCTTCCGACTTCAAATATTTCACAAAATGTTATGAATGTACTTGGGTTCATGTAGTGGATAAATTTTACATAACTTCCTCTTACTCCCAGCTATGCATATTAGCCTTCAACTTTACTCTTCAATCCTGAAACCGGCCAGCAGCAAGAGTTTTTTCAAGGTCGGAAGTGCAAGCTGTTGTGGTTTCCAGAACTCAAGCAAGCATGCAAGCATGCAAGCAAGCAAGCAAGCAAGCAGCGCAGGTCATTCACGTTAGACTTTCTATTGTTGATCCGTGGAGCAACCAGCAGGTACTTTAATTAAGAATGATCGGAGGGCCGGGGTTTCTTGTTCTTTTTTTGTGTGTGGTTTCATTAATTGGAAGGAAACAAGGTGATATATTTTGATCCATGCATATTTAACTTACTGTATGCTCGTATGTCTTGAACCATGGTGTTGGAAGTGGACAATATATATTATCTCTAGCTAATATATATTTCAAAGCATTGCTACGATTTCTTTACATTAACATATACTGCTCGTTAATTAATTTGGCTAGCTAGCTGAACTATCAGCTGTGAATTAAAAAGAAGATTTCATAAAGTAGCCAGCTTAGCTTGTTATATAACTTAATTGAATGTTACACCCTATATATATATGCATGCTTAAGTAATAAAGTGGCCGAGTAAATGGTCATTAATTAATAGAGTCCAGCATTATATTCTTGCGGCTTTTTCTTCTCCGTTGCTATTTCCACTTATGAAGAAGCGAGAGTAGTGAAGGAATAAAAGTAACTCTTCAGCCCTGACAATAGGAAAAGCTGCCTGTCCCCCGCCCCTAGCTACTCCACAATAAAACCCCATGGGTGCCACTCAGTCTTTATTAATTAATTTCCACAAAAATATTAACCACACCACCTACCACTATCATCATAACGGATCCGGATCCTCTCCACATTTCGTCAGTGACGAAATGAAGAGGATCCTCATATCATCATAACTATCTGCACATTCATTCATTCAGCCTTTTTTTCCAATCAATTAATTAATTAATTGAGGGCATTACTTATATATATATATATATATATTAATGCTGTAATAAATATTTCTTGAATAACTTCTCCTTGAACATATATTTCTTGAACAAATATTTCAACTTACAATCCTACATATTGAAACAAACTTAGAATCCCAATTATATATACGGTGAAGTGCATTGATCTGACGGTTCACGTGGATTAAGTACAATGTACTTTGAGATATGTACACTTTAGGATGCGTGCACTAATCCACGCGAATCAGTGCACACTTTACCACCGGCCACTTCTCTCCAAATAAACACTGACTTCATTAATTACTCGGTAATCTCCACATCAACTTAATTAACCTCATTAATATATATAATGGAATAATTAATTAAGCCAATTAATTCATAGTTTGAGGAAATGGAGGCTACATAATGTTGAGATACATGCATTAGTTGAGATCTTGCAACGTTAAATATTGAAAGAAGAATGCTCAGTAATTTATACAAACATCCAAACACATAGATGATGATGAAAAAAATACAAGAAAAATCAATAAAACGCATAATTAATTGTGGGAGGAATATATGTATATATACATATATAATAATTAGGGGATCGGAAGCCCATGCATGAATAATACAAATTAGATAATCTCATGATCGATCAACGTCCCTGCGCGCGGTTCCTGCAATACATGTATACACACTTACGGAAGTCGACTACCTGTTATGTAGAGGATTCGATCCAGCCGGAACCATTCTCTTCTCCTGATCAAATGTAGCATTAATGATGGACAAAGAAGAAGAAGAAGAAGAAGAAGCTGGAGGAGGCAAGGAAGAAGAAGCTGCCATGATCACTTGGATAGCATCTGAGAACATTATCACCACTAACAACGCCATGACGATAATGTTCATCATCATCTTGTCCGCCATATGTATCTGCATGCTTAATTGGCTGCTGCTAGAGTACTCCGAGTCATTAACATGAACTATATACTTGCAGCTGGCCTCTTCTTCATGGACGGAGCTCCATCTATCTATATAAATAAATGAAGAAGAGGAATTGAATGAGGAGGAGGAGGAAATTAATTAAGAGAGAAAGCTGGAACTATATATACTTAATTCGATGAGACCCGGCCTGCGGCCTGCCTGCCAACTCTAAAAAAGCATGAATAAAAGGCCAGAAGCAAGAGGCCAAGAAGGTGTATATAGCAAGAGGGGAAGTGCGAGTAGTAAATGGAGTGCATGATCCACAACTCCGCACAGCAACTCATCTTCATCGAGACGGCAGCGTATTTACTGCCATACCATAAAGGAACATATCATAATTACTAAACACCTTCTTTTCTCTCCCTTCTCTCTCTCTCTCTCTCTCTCTCTCTCTCTCTCTCTCTCTCTCTCTCTCTCTCTCTCTCTCTCTCTCACTCAAATCATGATCACTTTGCTTGGAGAGTATTTAGAAAGAGATACTCGGTACTATGAGAGAGAGGGAGAGCATGAGAGAGAGAGAGAGGACTTGAAATTTCATTCATGAACGGTAGAAAGTATAGTGAGGAGTTTATATTTGCTGCTGCTTTTTGTAGATGCAAGGAAATTCGGCGTTACAAATATTTCTACCCCTAACAGTTACAAAATTAAATGCTCTGTTTTAATACTTTTTGTAACAGGTATCAGGTATAAACAAAGTTGTAACATTCTCCGTTAAATGCTGACTGTTCAGATTGCCAACCCATTAACACGTACCCCCTTTCAATCTGGATGGGAGGTGATTGCTAATTCGTTTCTAATCACAAGAAACTTTATGCGGGGAGAAACTTTACGCGGGGAAGCGCCTTCGTCAGTATATCCGCTAGCTGATCTTCGGTTTTACAGAAGTGAATCTCAATCTTCTAGCTTCTTCTCGACTTTCTCCCTTATGAAGTGATATCACAAGTGGATATTGTAAGAAAACAGAGCACAAGAGAGATAGAGCAGAATTTCTATTGTGCTTTATTCATCCAAAATGTACATAATATAGAAACTTACACCATTAAAACAGGTAAAGAAACGAAGAGAGAGAATGACGTTTCCAAAGCAAACATCAATGCCATTGATGAGAGGGAATGCTAACAGCCACGCCATTGAAACAGCCACGTCATTGAAACGCCATTGAAACGCCATTGAAATAGCAACGCCTTGAGGAGAGAAACAGTCAGGTTGGGAAGGTGTCCTTTTCATCTTGTTTAATAGCCTCCGGCAAGCGAATTGGCACAGGACAGACAGTGAGCTTGGAGCAGAGCGTTCGATGTTGGTGGTTGTCAAGACCATTGGTGAAGATGTCAGCAAGCTGATTTTTTGTGCTTGTATGGGCGACAGACAGTGCACCACGGATGACAAACTCCCGGACAAAATGATAATCAATATCCACATGTCGAGTCCGTGCATGAAAAACCGGATTGCGAGTCATGTAAATTGCTGACATGTTATCGCAGTACACCACCGGAGATTGGCATAAGGGAATTGAGAGTTCACCAAGGAGATGACTGATCCATCGTAAACAAAAAAGATGCCGTGTTGAAAGCCTCAAGCCAAAAACGACATGGGAGATGAGCATGTGAGAGTAAGCACTGTCCCATCTCACCAATATGACGATGTTTGCGCTCAACAACACCATTTTGCTCAGGGGTATAAGGACAGGTGAGACGATGGGAGATTCCATGTGTACGTAGGAAGTTTGTGAATGCATTTCCTGTAAATTCCCCTCCGCCATCTGTTTGAACCATCTTGATGCGACTAGATAGAAGATTTTCAATTAGAGTTTTAAATTGAGAGAAAACAAGTGTGACATCAAATTTGCGAAATAACGGATAAATCCACACATATCTTGAGCAATCATCAACAATAGAGAGAAAGTAGCGATACCCTGACACAGAAGGTGAGGAGGAAGGTCCCCATACATCCAAGTGTAACAAAAACAACGGATCATTTGATTTATGACTTCGGGAGTGAAAAACAAGCTTACATTCTTTCCCTAAAGGACACACATGACACATAGATGGCAACTTGGGAGAAGTCCCATGAAAAGCGATTTTCTTAGTTTTACATAGAACATTAAGGATATCAGAACTAGGATGACCAAGATGATTGTGCCATACGGTAGGAGTGGTACGCTCACCAACAAGAGCAAGAGGTCCAGGGATGATTGATGATGTGCGAAGCTGATAGAGACCACCAGTGTTAGTTCCAGCTAGGAGAAGTTCCTTCGTGTGATTGTCCTTTACACGAAAACCAAATTGATCAAATTCAAAGAAACAGTCATTATCTTCAGAAAATTGTCGTATAGATAATAGATTTTTGTGAAGGTGGGGAATGCACAAAACATTATTAATGAGGAAACGACGAGCGGGGGAAGAGAAAAAAGTGGAACCCAAATGTGAAATAGAGAGAGAAGTTCCATTACCAAATATGACAGTATCAGCTCCATTGTATGGCACAGGATGAGATAACTCAGTGAGAGAGTTAGTCATATGGTTGGTAGCACCAGTGTCGAGGCACCAAGGTGAGGATCCCGCTGAGGAGAACGGCTGAGTGAGCGAGCTAGTATAGGCAGCATTTTGACGGTGAGAACATGTGCGAGCACTGTGACCAGGAGTTTCACATATTTGACAGACAATAGACGCCTCAGATAATTGAGGAAAACGAGGAGGTTGATACGGGAGTGGTAAAAGAGGTGGTTGTTGAGATTGCGGTGGTAGTGGTCTTGGTGTCCATTGATTTCGACTTCGACCTCTTCCACGACCACGATGAGAGTTGTAGGAGTTGCGTCCACCGTGAGAGTTGTAGGAGTTCTGGGGATGTTTAGTGGAGGATGACTGTTGTGCAGAAAACGCGGTGATGTTTTGAAGGGTGGAGGATTCACTGGTTTGTTGATGGAAATGTTCTTCTTGAATTAGAAGATCATACAAACTATCAAAAGAACATTTTGGATTTAGATGAAAGTATGGAACGAAGCCTCTGTACTCAGGCTTTAGGCCAAAAAGGATATGATCCATGAGATCGGAGTCGGACACTGGATCACCTGCAACCTGAAGTGCGTCAGCGGTGGTCTTGGCTAACATAAGGTAGTCACACATAGACTGATTTGGTTGCTGTCGAAGAGAGGATAGACGGTTACGAAGAGTGAAGATGTAGGATTTGGAGGCGCTTAGACATCGAGAACGAAGTGTTGCCCAAGCTTCGGGAGCGGTGCTACAGCCACACAGAAAAGGTAGAATTTGGACAGTAACAGTTGCTTGAATCCATGAGAGAATAAGGTTAGAGGCATTCATCCAGTAGGTGTATTCATTATTTATGAGACCATCGTCAGAGATTGCCGGTGGAGGAGAGAAGGTGAGCATGTCTTCAAGGTTGTCAGTGCGCAGGATCGTGAGAAATTGGTTACTCCATAGAAGGTAATTGCCCTTGGTGAGGTGAATGTTAGCAAACAGGGACTGAGGATTGAAAGTCACAGGAAGGGCAGGTTTGCATGGGAGAGAGGAGGAAGCAAGCGAAAGAGATGAATCAGCCATATGTGAACCTCCCTCTGGTACCATGTAAGAAAACAGAGCACAAGAGGAAAGTAGAGAGATATAGCAGAATTTCTAGTGTGCTTTATTCATCCAAAATGTACATATATATAGAACAGACCCGCAGAGCCCAATAAATGTACAGAAACTTACACCATTAAAACATGTAAAGAAACGAAGAGAGAGAATGACGTTTCCAAAGCAAACATCAATGCCATTGATGAGAGGGAATGCTAACAGCCACACCATTGAAGAAATAGCCACGCCATTGAAACGCCATTGAAACAACAACGCCTTGAGGAGAGAAACAGTCAGGTTGGGAAGGTGTCCTTTTCATCTTGTTTAATAAATATGCTTGCTTCGATTATAAAAACAGGGTTTTTTGCGAGTGAAATTGCTGAGATATTATCGCATTTTAGAATTAGAGTTGCCGTTTAATCTTCCTGGTTCTCCTTCATAAACTTTAGGGCTTCCTCCAACCACAGAGCTTCACACATGTCAACATTACTAAGTGTCACATACTCGTCTTCTGTCGAGGATAAAGCCACGGTCTGTTGTTTTCTTGAGCTCCAGGATATAGAGTTGCGACCTAGAAAGAATAAATAGCCTTCGGTACTTTTCCGATCATCAATGCATCCTCCCCAATCGGAATCACGTACAATACCCTATCAGATTATCATGGGAGCTCTGTGTGTATACTAAACCAAATGAGATTGTCCATTGCACATATTTAAGGACATGTTTTGCTGCCGCAAATGAGTTTTGCTGGGATCTGATACGTAATGAGATAAGATGTTTACAACAAATTCAATGTCTGACCTAGTATTGATAAGATAGATTAATGAGCCAAGTAGAAACCTATAGATCTATGTAATGAATTTCTCCTCATCCTCATTTCTTTTCTGCAATTTCTCCCCTGCTACTATTGGAGTAAGAGATGGTAAAACCGCTCGAAGCATCCGAATGAGGATCAAAGTGGAATCCCCTATCCGTTGCCCCTAGGAAGGTATAAATAGGCAAACCAAAGGAGTCACTACGAGTATCGAGTACCCGTGTACACGAAACGACCCGTTAAGCCTCCAAAGTCATTTATGTCCAAATATACATTAACAATCTCCTCATATATTTGTGACAATAAACGTGTACGTTTCGGAGTGCAGAAAGTAGTGAGCAACAAAATTGAGTTTTCGACCTAACACATTATCGTAAGAGTTAGCATATTAAAACATCAAAAAGTGTTTACAAACAGTAATAGTTAAACATCCAAAACAAAGTGCTACTCATGAAAATAAGTCTGAAAAATACATAATGACAATTCTACTCAAAGAGTAGATCATCAACATCCATGTCAAAAACTACTTTCCCTCCTCCATCTTCACCAGTGTCTGCAAAGAATTTCATGAGTTAGACTCAATGAATTCATAAACATACGCAGTAACGTCAAAAGTAAACTAGCTCTACCTAAATGAGCTTAGAACTTGTAGCATTGGTGAAGTAACACTGTCGGCATCTCTATCCAGTCTCAGAAGGACCAGTCAAGTTATGATTTTAATAAATCACACATTGTTTTCTTACTCATTAATGATCATTGTGTACCTCATCATTAAATGATTTGACACATCATCATTTGCAACATTATCAAGTGTGGAATAATGTGCTATGATCATTAATATTGGATTAACCTTTACAACGACTTTCTGTTCCCAATTGAACAATTTTCGAATCAATTTACAATGAGAAAGTTGCTTAGTTATCAAATATGGAATAACAGACATCTAACCATTTTGGGTTTTCATCAAGAAATTATTTGGGGTTTTCAGTCTGTTATGTAGATGCTCTTTAATGTTGCGACTATATAGGTTCTTACTTTTCAAAACATAAACCTTGAAGGAAAGTTTCATATTTCTATGAGCTTTAATCTCATTTCCCTCGATGTTTTGATTGTGAGAGCTCTATTTAAGCCTTTGGTCAAGGTGTCTGCAATAATATCTTTTGATCTCACATCAACTAGGGTCATAACCCCTTGACTTGTGAGAGAGGTCAACCAGGATTGTTTCATCCTAAGTTGCCTTCTTTTGCAATTGAACAAAGTGTTCGTAGCAATCATTTTAGTAGTCTGATTGTCACAGTAAACTGCAACAGAATTCAGTTTCAGGCTCGTCAGTGGAATGGCCAGTACCAAATCTCTTATCCACTCTGCTTCTTCGCCTGCGGAAGCTAGAGCATAGAGTTCAGATTCCATCGAAGAGAGAGCAATACATGATTGTCTCTTGGACTTTCAGGCTACAGCTGCTCCTCCTAGTGTGAAAATAAAAATCCACTAGTGAACTTGCTGTCGTTTAATTCTGAGCACCATGATGCATCAGAATATCCTTCTAGAACGGGAGGATGACCATTATAACATAAAACATACTGTTTAGTGTGCTTTAAGTACCTCATCAGCCTATCGAGGGCATTCCAGTGGTCTTGGCCAGGATTACTAGTGAATCTACTCAACATGCCGACCGTAAAGGCTATGTCGGGTCTAGTGCAGACCATTGCATACATGAGACTACCAATCACTTTAGAATAATCTAACTGTCTAACCGCAGCTCCTTCATTGGGCTGTAAGCGATTGTTATAGTCGTATGGTGTCTCTAATGCCCGACTTTCACTGTATCCCCACGTGTCCAACATGGACTTTATGTATTGACTTTGACGTAGGGATATGCCATTATTCCCAACGATAACTTGCATGCCTAGTATAGTTTCAGCTACACCTAGGTCTTTGATGCTAAATTCTCTCATTAGGTCTGACTTGACGTCATCCACTTCAGATTTTTTAGATCCTAGAATAAGCATATCGTCCACATACAAGCATATTAAGGCGACTTTGTTTGATCTATTACGTATGTAAAGACATTTATCTGTGAGACTCGACATGAATCCCATGTTCTTTACACTATAGTCAAACTTCTCATGCCACAATTTTGGTGCTTGTTTTAGTCTGTATAATGACTTGATTAGTTTACAGACTTGACTTTCATGACCTTGTACTATAAAGCCGTCAGGTTGGCTCTTGTATATTTCTTCGGTCAGATCTCCGTTCAAGAATGCAGTCTTAACATCCATTTGATGAACAATGAAGTTCTCAATAGATGCAATTGCGAGAAGGATCCTAATAGTTGCTAAGTGACACACGTGTGAGTAGACATCAAAATAATCTACTACGCAAACTTGTGTGAAACCTTTAGCCACCAGGCGTGCTTTATACTTAGCTATGCAACCATCATGATTCAGTTTCTTTTTCAGAATCCACTTACACCCTATAGTTTTAGCCCCTTTTGGCTTATCAACCAACGTCTAGGTGTTGTTCTGAAGTAGAGAATTCATATCTTCATCAATAGCTTCTTTCCAGAGTAGGGAATCCCTGGATCTCGTCGCTTCCTTATAGGTGGATGGATTAACTTCTACATGGCAAGTGACAAAGTCACTACCGAAGGTTCTGGGAGTTCGCTCTCTTACAGAAGTCCTTCTAGATTCTAGGCCAAAGTTGTCTACGGGAATGGAATAGGAAGTGCTCTGTACTGAATCAGGATCTTCTTCAGTAATAGTGACTTGCGTACCTGGGAGTGACAGATTCTTATCCTTGAGGAACTTATCTTCAAAGAACACTGCGTCCCTAGATTCTATAATGATATTATTAGAATATCTAAGAATCGATCTGCAGCACTATCTTCAGCACAACCTAGGTAGACACATGTATTGGTCCTAGGTCCAATCTTAGACCGTCTAGGGTCAGGAACCCTGACATAGGCTATACAACCCCAGGTCTTAAGTCTAGTAAACTACGGAGGTCTCTTAAACCAAAGCTCGTAGGGTGTAACCTCTAACTTAACATGGCCTGGATAACATCTTATGGGCTTGGCTGACTTGTGCTTTCCAATGCAGGGAGATTTCGGTGGTTTGCCTGTGCTGAAGCATCTTCTTCTCCCAGAATAGAATGGAGTTTCCGAGAGAAGAAATCGTACTATAGTTGAAATGGCTAGGTGTATGATGCAATGCAAAGGTCTTCCTAAATCCTACTGGGGGAATCAGCCAGTACTGCTGTTTACACTTTGAACAGAGCTCCTTGCCGAGCCATATCTTGTTGTACTCCGTATGAAGCTTGGACTGGGAAGAAACCTGATGTTACTCACCTAAGGACCTTTGGAAGCATTTTCTACAGCCTAGACAATTCCAAATCGAGAGACAAACTATCAGAGAAAGGGATAAAAGGAATTTTTCTAGGGTATAGTCTTACCTCCAAAGCATACAGAATCTACAACCCAACCACTAAACAACTTCTGATTGACAGAAATGTTATCATAGATGAAACAAGATGCTGGACATGGGAAGTGGCTCAGGATCAGATTCACATGCCGGCGGTTGCTGGGACTATCCCTGAAGAACCTCAGTCAGGGCATCAGCCATCCATTCCGGCACTCAACAGTGATGTTCTTAACAATGAAGTTGATACCTCTCTCCCCTCAGATTCATCAACAGGGCATCAGCCATCCATTCCGGCACTCAACAGTGATGTTCTCAATAATAAAGTTGATACCTCTCCCCCATCAGATTCATCATTTCCATCATCGCCACGAAGGTATAGATTTGTTTCTGACATATATGACAATTGTCAATTAGCTCTATTTATCCAGGAACCCTCCTGTTATCAAGAGGCTGCTAAAGATCACATATGGATTAAAGCCATGGATGATGAAATCAACATGATTGAGAAAAACCAAACCTGGGAGCTCACTGAACTTCCACCAGGCAAGTCTGCTATTGGCCTCAAATGGATCTTCAAAGTGAAGTATAATGAAGAAGGAGCTATTAAAAAGTACAAGGCCAGGCTCGTGGCAAAAGGGTACGCACAAAGGGAAGGAGTAGATTACTTTGAAACCTTCTCACCGGTAGCACGATTTGAATCCATCAGGGTCCTTCTTGCAATTGCAACACAAAACCAATTTCCTATATATCAGATGGATGTTATGTCAGCGTTTCTAAATGGAGAAATACAAGAAGTGATTTATGTAAAGCAGCCTCCTAGATATGAAATCATCGGCAAAGAAACTATGGTCCTTTGCCTCAACAAAGCCCTTTATGGCTTGAAACAGGCCCCAAGGGCATGGAACCACAAACTTGATATCAATCTTCTGCAAATGGGATTTAGCAAAACTGTTAGTGATCCTGGGATCTATGTTAAGAAAGGAAACAAGGAGATCCTAATTGTGTGCATTTATGTAGATGATCTTCTAATCACAGGTGTACAACCCATATTCTCCGAGGGTAGGACCCACTCAAAGCCAGGTAGGCAGAGGTCAAGGTCAAAAGGTCAAGGCAGAGGTCAACAGTCCGAGATATAAAGAGTTCGTCGAACGTAGTCTTCCAAGAGTTCGTCAAACGCAGGCTTCCAAGAGTTCGTCGAACGCAGCCTTCCAAGAGTTCGCCGAACGCAGCCTTTCAAGAGTTCGTCTAACGCAGCCTTGCAAGAGTTCGTCGAACGCAACCTTCCAAGAGTTCGTCGAACACAGCCTTCCAAGAGTTCGTCGAACGCAACCTTCCAAGAGTTCGTCGAACGCAGCCTTCCAAGAGTTCGTCGAACGCAGCCTTCCAAGAGTTCATCGAACGCAGCCCTCCAGAGTTCGTCGAACTCAGCCTTCCCAGAGTTCGTCGAACGCAGCCCACCAGAGTTCGTCGAACGCATCCTCGGTCATGCGAGAAGGCACCAGGCCAAGCGAGAAGGAACTTGGCCAAGCGAGAAGGGCGTAGGCATGGACATTCTCGCCTATGGGTGACTTACACCAGCCAACTCGCCAGTTTAGGCCGAGGTCCTTACCTACTCGCTTGCTTATTTCTTTGCTAAAAACCCAACTCCAATGGGTCAGGAATAGTCGCCTGCTTCCCCCCCTTAGGATTTGTCTATAAATAGACCCCCAGGGGTACCAGGAATGACACTTGTGAAAAATCAGAGCTGTACCCCCCTTACAGGCGAGAATCTTCCCTAGCAAGTGCCTTCCTAGTACCAAGCTCGGCCATTCGTGGTTTTGGAGGAGAAGAATCCTTTGAGCTTCTAGGTACGTGGTGGGACCTCCCTGCCGCAACACCTGGGGTTGTGTCCTTTATTTCTCCATTTCGCTCGCAGTAGCTAACCAAATCTTCTCGTTGAACCGCTGGGCAAGTAGCCTCCGGCTGCATTGATCCGAATTTTGGAGCCGGGATTTTCCAGGCTTCAACACTTTGGTGCGGTGAGCGTGGATCGTAATCAGAGGAAGAAAGTCTGGTGGAGAAAGCCAGATGGTTGCAGTTAGCGACCACGAGGATGTGGTGGGAAACCCGGCCCGTGGTGGCGAGTTCGTATCCTTAGCTGTTTTTGAGGAATTCCCGCGGAGGATAGAGGGCTCCATGCGAGCAGCTCTTCAACCTCGCATGGAAGGAACGGCGACCTCGCCTCATCGCCCGGGTCCGTCCGAGGAAGGTGCTCGCACTCAGTGAGAAGGGAAGGAGCATGTTGAGGATTTCGAGCGACCAAGGAGGTCGCAGTTTGGTCTGCAGGCGTCGCAAGGAACTGGCGGAACTCGGTTCCGCGAGGAGGACGATCAGGCGAGATACTACAATACTCGCCAGGCTAGCGAGTATGGAGGAGATACTCGCCAAAATGAAGGTCGTCGCCAGATTGGGGGGAGGAGCCCATTCTGCGAGGAGATCGTCGCCGCGCCAGTGCCAGAGGGGTTCAGGGATCCCTCGATGAATTACTACTCAGGGAGGGAGGACCCTATCCGTCACATCCAGTGGTTCGAGGATGTCGCCTCCATCCGGACCATGTCTGACGCCTTCAAATGTAGGTTGTTCGTGATTTCCCTCCGGGGAAGGCAAGGGACTGGTTCCACCAGTTGCCAGAAGGTTCCATCTATTGCTTTGAGGACTTGTGCCGGGGACTGAACATGCGGTTCGCCACGGCCAATAAGCTGAAAAAGGAGGCAACGACCCTCATCCACCTGACGCAAGGGGCCAAGGAGACGTTGGGGGACTACATCGACCGTGGATCGAATCCTCATCGATAACGGTAGTTCCGTGAACGTCATCTTCAAGGAGACATTTGACGGCTTTGGCATCGGGGCAGGAAGAGTCCGGGCGCCGGTTGGTCCTCTCTTTGGCTTCTCCGGAGAGAAGAAGGAGGTGGAGGGAGGAGTAGATCTCCTTATAACGCTCGGCGGCACTCCCCTTACCTACCGCTTCATCATCGTAGATTCCCCGAGCTGTTACAAGGCCATCTTCGGAAGGCCGTTTCTCAACACCTTCAAAGCCGTTCCATCCTCCTACCATCAGTGCTTGAAGTACTGCCAGGGGGACGTTCAGGTGAGGATCAGGAGCGATCCAAGAGCCGCCCGCGAGTGTTACCTCAGCGCCGTCAACACTATCAGCTGGATGGTCGATGCAGAGGAGTTCGAGAGGATGCTGGGGAGCACGGCCAGGCTAGAGGCGTCATAGGAGGTAGAAGAAATTGACGTACTCTCCATAACGGGAGTATCCGTGTTGCTGAAGATCGGAGGATCACTGAAGGTCAGCGAGAAGGTGGAGATGGTGACGTGCCTACAGGAGAACGTCGACATCTTCGCCTGGAGTGCTGCTGAGATGCCCGGGATTGATCCAGAGGTTGCCTGCCATCATCTCAACTTGGACCCGGCAGCTAGGCCCGTCCGCCAGAAGAAGAGGTCAAGTGCCACCATGTTGGCTGGACCTATCCGAGAGGAAGTGAAGAAACTGCTGGATGCAGGTTTTGTGTCTGAGATCCAGTATCCAGGCTGGGTCTCAAACGTTGTAATGGTTAAGAAGAGTGCGGGGGGGGGGGGGGGGGGGGGGCTGGAGAATGTGTGTGGATTTTTCGTTAATGAATAAAAGCTGCCCGAAGGATTGTTATCCCTTGCCTCGGATCGACGCGCTGGTTGAATCGGCCATCGGTTTTTTCTGTAATGAGCTTCCTCAATGCATTTTCAGGATACCACCAGATCCGGATGCATCCCCCCGATTGCCGCAATGTGTCCTTCATCACGGGTGATGGCTGCTACAGCTATAAGATGATGCCTTTTGGCTTAAAGAACGCTGGAGCCACCTACCAGCGGATGATGGACCACGTGTTTAAGGGGCAAAAGGGGAGGAATCTGGAGGTATATGTCGACGACCTCCTGGTGAAAAGTAAAAGCGTCCAAGAGCATGTGGCTGATCTGGTGGAAACCTTCGCAACGCTCATGAAGTTCAAAATGAGGCTCAATCCAGCAAAGTGCGTGTTCGGAGCTGGAAGGGGAAAGTTCCTAGGCCATCTCATCACCCCAGGGGGAGTTGAGCCGAACCCTGACAAGGTTAAGGCAATCCTGGAGATGACCTCGCCAAAGACAATGAAAGAAGTTCAAAGGCTGACAGGAAGGTTGGCAGGCCTTAGCCGCTTTCTATCCAAGGCAGGAGAGAAGTGCTCTCCCTTTTTCAAGACGCTCCGTAAGAACGAGAACTTCGTATGGTCCGACGAATGCGAGAGGGCGAGAGGTAGGCTGAAGGAGCAGTTGAATGGAGAGTAACATTCGAATTGATTCCATACGAGCCACTGAAGCAAAAGTCTCTTCATAGTCCCATCATCTGAGAGTATCCTTTGGCCGTAATGTGTGCTTTATAACAATCAACATCTCCTTCCTCATTCGTTTTAACTATGTATACCCATTTAAGCCCAATGACATCTTTATTTGGAGGGTAAATGGTGAGCACCCAGGTTTTATTTTCGTTCACCATTTCCAATTCTTAGTTCAATGCCTGAATCCACTCCTATTTAGATGATGCCTCTTCATATGAGGATGGTGTATTTGGGATTGTAGCAACATTGCAAGACTGATATATGTCTTCTAGACTGTGCATCCGTTGAGGCAATGAATAATCAGGGCTATCCAGGAAGTGTTCTTCCTCATCTTCTATAACAGATTCATCTTCTTCGCAGGACCACTCGACGAGAGGGAACCTGCCCGCTTTGAAGATGTAGTTGGCATTAAGGAGTGGGACGTGGCTATGAATGAAGAGATGGAAGCCTTGGAGAAGAATGAGACATAAGACCTTGTTCCCATGGTGGACGACATCAAACCTATCACCTGCAAGTGGGTGTACAAAGTTAAGAAGAGAGCTGTCAGAGGAGTAGAGCGGTATAAGACTAGGCTTGTCGCTCGGGGGTTCTCGCAAACCTATGGATAGGACTACGAGGAGACGTTTAGTCCTGTCGCAAAGATAACGTCGGTGAGGACGGTCATTGCTCTGGTAGCGTGCTGAGGGTGGAAGATGTGACAACTTGATGTGAAGAATGTGTTCTTATATGGAGGGATTGACAAGGATATATTTATGGTACAACCACCTGGATACGTGTCCAAGTCACAACCACATCCTGTGTGCAAGTTGAAGAAGGTCCTCTACGGGTTAAAACAAACACTGATAGCCTGGTATGGGAAGATTGTGGAGTACCTACAGTTTTGTGGTAATGATGTCTCAGACTCAGACTCTAGCATATTTGTGAAGAAGAGTGGAAATCTTCATGTGTTGGTGCTGATGTATGTCGACGACATGATCGTGATCGGGAACAACAGTGAAGAGGTCGCGATGCTGAGACAACAACTATCCATTTGCTTTGAGACGAATGATCTTGGTGAAATGCACCATTTCCTTGGACTTCAAGTAGAGAAGAGAAGAGGCGAGTTGTTCGTCTCCCAGAGGACTTATGCTGAGAAGATCGTCGAGAGATTCGGCATGAAGGAGGGAAAGAGCAGATCCGTTCCACTAGAGTTTGGGCTGAAACTTCGGAAGGAAGAAAGGAGCATTCTTCCTGATCTGAAGGTCTTCCGGGAACTGATGAGGAGTCTTATCTACCTGACTATTACGAGGCCAGACATTGCTTTTGCCGTCGGCCGAGTGAGTCGGTACATGCAAGAGCCGTGGAATCCTCATCTGGAGGCAGCTAAAGGGATTCTGAAGTATGTGAAGGGAACCCTTGAGATGGGGTTGTCTCATGAAGAGAAGGATGACTTCAAGCTGCATGGGTACACAGATGCAGACTATGGAGTGTTAAAATTTTTTATTTGAATCGTTTAGGAGTAAGCAGGAGTTGCATCAACTGAGTTATAACCAAACAACCACAATGCCACATAGCAACACAATAGTCTTTATTGAATCACAAAACTTCATTACATTTCGAGACATACATGGCGAGACATGATTCATAAGAATCACGAAGGAGAGAAGAACAAAACACACCAAAAACATAAATCTGGCGACCTGACAAAGCAGAGACCGCACAGACCGCTGCACTCCAGAGACCTCCCGGCTTGTCCTGAGACCGCACGAACAGAATACAGGCAAGATGACATGTACTGCAAGACCGCTACCTCAGACCGCACGAACTGGAGCTTATTGAACTGAACAGAGAACAGGAGCTGTCGCCAGACCGCAACTCAGATCGCCTAACCACAGAAGGTCGCCTAATCGTCAAGCTCGCTGCGAACAGCACAAGAACAACATAAACCAATTCGCAGACAAGCCGTTGCCGAACTGTTTATTCAAGCCACTGGGAAATCACCAAGGAAGGAGACCGCAACCTGCTGACCGCAAACCTGCGAATACAAGAAACAGTCAACTCGCTTCCGAGACCGCCTGACCTCAAAGTTGAGACCGCACAAAACAACCCAGGCTCTAGTTCTTACAGTTCTCATCGTAAATGACGGGCCATGCACTCCTATTTATAGGCGAGGGAACGGATGTCGTCATAGAGCAGACCGCGCGATCACACTACTTGGACAACATCTTGTCCAAGACCGCAAATCAGCAGCAGACCGCACACAAGCCGCGCGGACACAGATCACTCCTTCATTAGACCGCCTAGAGCAAACCAAGAACATCTGGCCGACTTCAGACAAGTCGCCAGATCAACCTGCAAAAGCCGCCCGGTCACAGCTGTTACTCAAGAACAGACCGTCCGGTCTTCTACAAAGAAGATAGACCATCCAAGCAGATCAGACTGAGAAGAGACCGAAACATGCTAGAAAAACCCGGCCAATCACAGCAGGCCGCCAGAGCCTGACCGGCAGAGCACCAGCACAGAGACCGCGCGGTCTCTGCGGTCACCAATATACAGACCGCCGACCACCTTCCACTTCACTTCAATAATTTCAACACTCCCCCTTGAGGTGGGAAGTGGAAACTAGCCCGAGTAAACTCCGTAATCGAGTAAACGGTCCCTTTGCCAGCGGCTTTGTGAAGATGTCGGCAACAATATTGTCCACACTCCGAACATGTTCGACCATAAGAGATCCTCCCAACACCTTCTCACAAATGAAATGGTGCTCAATCTCGATGTGCTTGGTCCTTGCATGACAGACTGGATTATTAACCAACTTGAGAGCACTCTCATTGTCCCCGCGTAGCCTAGTGGGACCTCGAACCTCCTCATGAACGTCCTCCACCAACCTCTTGAGCCAAACGGCTTCCTAAGCTGCCAAGGTCGAAACCTTGTATTCCGCTTCTGTGTAGATACAGACACCGAGTCTTGTTTTTTGCTGCACCAAGAAATAGTTATGGGGCCTGTCATAAAGACATAACCAGATGTTGATATCTGATCATCCACGTCTTCCCCATAATCAGCATCCATGTACCCATGCAACTCCAAGCTTGACCCTCTCCTATATAGGAGACCTAGATCAGAGGTCGACTTCACATACTTCAAAATTCCTTTTGCTGCCAGAAGATGAGGCTTTCATGGTTCCGCCATGTACCGACTCACCTTGCCAACTGCATAAGCAATATCTGGCCTTGTGATGGTTGATAACTTCCCAAAAGGAAGTTATTTCCCTACTTATTTTATTCTAATATTCATTTAAAAAGAGGAAAATAATCCCCAATTATTGTAAAATATGTTTAAATATTTTAATAATCAATGTTGGGCTGATTTCGGTCATTTTCCATGTTTTATATCTAAGATTGGTCAAATGATTCAAGTTGGGGAAGCAATGGAACATTTATTGCTGATGCAGAAAATAAGTTGCAACGCCAGAAATTTGCAGGTTGCAACGTGGCGACGGAAATTCAGATTTTTGAATTTTAAAAGAGGCGCCTATGTGTAATTCCAAAGGAGGCAACCCTTCAGTTTTGGAAAGGAAGTTATGAGCACGAAATTAAGGAGAGAGGGGGCGCATATTCAAGAGGGAGAACTTGGAAAAAGAAGAAGAGAACTTTTGGAGGTCTTCTTCCTCTGGGAGATTTCGGCTAGGGCTTGGAGAAAGAAGGCGTGGATCATCACCAAGGAGAAAGATCTGAGTCTAGAAACATTCCTACAGCGTTTTTGATTCCCTTAATCATGTCTAGTAAGATCTACTTTGATTTGCTACTCTTCTCTTCTTCCATGAACTAATTTTCTAAGTCTTGCATGTGTGAAGTACCTTAGTTGTGATGATGACTTGATTTTCATTTATACTTTGTGAATGTATTATTGTGATCTTTATTAAATTTATGATCTATTCTTGGGATTTTGGTTTAAGTTTCATCTTTAAAGTGCTTGGCAAAAATTCGAGAGATGAGTCGGGCTAGATGAACGTTTATTCGCACGGCGATATTCGAGAGAGGAGTCGTGTAGTTTTTAACCAAACTTCCGTATTTATACTTCATCGCGAGATTCGAGAGAGGAGCGTTGAAAGTGTATCATAAATCTTAATATAATTCTAAGAGAGAGAGAGATCTCCTCTTAAATTAGCAACCGTGATTCTAGCGCTTTTTGTTATTCTAATTTCATCTAAGTTGGAGACAACTAGAGGATTTGGGATAAACGGATAATGGTGATCGAGAGATAAAGTTATCCATTTTAGAATCGTTGCAAGATCATTGCTAATACTTCATGAATTATCATTTTTGTTGGTTGTCATCATAGCAAGGGAAAATCACATGTGAGACTATCTTTCCAAGTGAAGTAAAAGTATTTTAAGTAACCGTAATTAGAGTTGTAATTGTTGCTTTTGAATTATTTAATTATCTTTACCAATCATTTATTACTTGCTTGAATTTAGAGAAAAGGTAGAACTAATATTTGTGAGCACTAAGTTAAGCACTTCCTCGTGGGAACGATCACTTTCTCATCATTTTATTACATGTACGGCACGTGCACTTGCGTATTTATATACACCTATCACGGGCGTACCAAGTTTTTGGCGCCGTTGCCGGGGATGCGCGCTAATTTAGTGTTTTATTTCTCACAATATTTGTGAAACCTTAGTACTTAGAGATCAAGCATTTGTTTGTTCGTGTTATTTGTTTTAATTTATTTGTCTATTTGAATACTGGTCGGTGTATGTCCAGATATAGGCAAGTAGAACTATTTCCGTTGAATTCTAAGATTGAGCGTACCTGTAGACGAAACAGGAGAGACTTTAGGACCGTTAACATTATTCATCCTGCGATGAATGAACCGGAGCCAAATAATGCTAATAATAATGATGGTCAGGTTGAGCAAAATGCCCAACCGCCAGCACCACCACGTATGACTTGTCACGATTATAACACACCTCTAAGGGGAGGTTTGCACTTCAGCATTGCTCGACCAGCAATTGCTGCTAACAATTTTAAAATGGACCCACTAATTATGCAACAAGTGCAAAACAATAAGTTTGGAGGTCTAGGACATGAAGATGCAAATTCCCACTTACGAACCTTTTTAGCAATTTGCGATATGTTTAAGTTCAATGGAGCATCGGAAGATGCAATCCTGTTGAGAGCATTTCCGTTCTCCTTAGAGGGTAGAGCTAAGGATTGGTTAGACTCGTTACCACATGAGTGTATCACCACATGGGACGAACTAGTCGATAGGTTCCTGAACAAATATTTTCCACCCTCTAAGACTGCAAAACTAAAAAGGGATATTACAACATTTTTACAAGGTAACGGGGAAACTCTTTACGACGCATGGGAACGTTTTAAAGAGCTGTTGAGAAAATGTCCTCATCATGGGTTGCACCAGCACCAGCAGGTGTCCACATTTTACAATGGGCTACAAACTGCAACCATGATTTTAGTTGATGGAGCCGCTGGGGGCTCATTAATGAAGAAGTATCCTAAAGACGCGTATGCTATTTTAGAAGACTTAACATCTAATAATTATCAAGCATATGAGAGGCAAACTAATAGTAATCCAGCGGGAGTCCATCAGGTGGACCAAATCACTTCTTTGGCCGCTCAGATGGCGTCGCAGTTCAATTTAATTAACAAAAGATTAGATTCACTCTCAACCCATACAACTAGTACCCCGCTCACAGTTGAATAACTAAATCAAATAACTGAAGAAGCAAATTATGTGGGAGGGCAATCACGACAAATTCCGCCAGGATTTGCCAATCATTATCACCCCGAGTGGCGGAATCATCCTAATTTTTCCTGGAAGAATAATCAAGGGATGAATCAACCACAAGGTTTTAATCAAAATATGAATCAACTACCTATCAATAACAACTCTCAACCCCAACAAGTAAACCAAAGGAAGGTGACTGATGAGTTTATCTTAAGCATGTTCCAAAAGTATGACTCAAAAATGGTAGGAATAGAATCAACGTTAAGATCACTAGAAACTACTATGGGTCAACTTGCAAATTCATTAAGTCAAAGGCCCATTGGAACTCTACCTTCTGATACCACACCCAATCCAACAAAAGATAATCATAATAACTATTGCAAGGCTATTGCACTAAGGAGTGGTGTAGAGATCCCAAGTGCGGAGGGGTTGCTTGAGAAAGTTAGGGAAGAAGAGACGAGTAAGAAGCCAAGTGAGTCAAGCATATTAGAGAAGGACGAGTTGGGTGAGAAAAATGAGGTGGGAGAGAAACAAAAAGAGAAACTAAATCAAAAGAAAGAAGTAGTCTATCCGCCACCCCCATTTTCGTCTAGACTTGTTAAATCCAAACTTGACACACAATTCCAAAAGTTTATGGAGATTTTCAAAAAGTTAACTATAAATATCCCATTTGTTGAGGCTCTTGAGCAAATGCCAAGTTATGCCAAGTTTATGAAGGATATCTTGGCAAAGAAAAGAAAGTTTGTTGATAAAGAGATAGTGGCGTTGACTGAGGAGTGTAGTGTTATATTGCAGAAGAAGTTGCCACCCAAACTTAAGGATCCCGGTTGCTTCACAATTCCTTGTTCTATCGGTTTAAACTTTGTTGGGAGAGCTCTATGTGACCTTGGGGCGAGCATTAATCTGATGCCATTATCTATCTATAAGAAGTTTGGTTTAGGGGATATCACACCTACATCTCTGACTCTACAGTTGGCCGATAGGTCTCTAGCATTTCCAAAGGGAATTGTAGATGACGTATTGGTTAAAGTGGATAAATTCATTTTCCCCGCCGATTTTGTGGTACTTGATATGGATGAGGACAAGGATGTCCCCATCATTCTTGGTAGACCATTCTTGGCCACCGGACGAACACTCATTGACGTCCAGAAGGGTGAGCTTACGATGAGAGTTAATGATGAGAATGTGACATTCAACATCCTCAAGGCTATGAAATTTCCGGATGATAAGGAGGAGTGTTTTTCTATTGAGGAAGTGAATGCACCTACACGTATGATGTATGATGAGAATGATTGGGAGCGTTAAATCCTGAGTGTGTTAACAAATGAAGAAATAGACGAGGACCCAGACTTAACAGAAACTGTAGAAGCTTTAAGTATTGATGAGCATATACCAAATGCTAACATGTTTGAATTAATAAGTAGACCAAGTGAGTCTAAGGTCATGAAGCCTTCTATCTCAGAGCCACCTACGCTTGAATTGAAATCGCTACCCGAAAACTTAAAGTATGTTTTTCTAGGTAAGGATAACACTCTACCGGTTATTATTGATGCATCTCTAGTTAAGGAAAATGAAGAGAAATTGCTTGAGGTTCTTCGTGAATATAAAGGGGCAATGGGTTGGACCATTGCAGATATTAGAGGGATAAGTCCTTCAATTTGTATGCACAAAATTCTATTAGAAGAAGAAGCAAAAGAGTCAGTTGAACACCAACGAAGACTTAGCCCACCAATGAAAGAAGTGGTCAAGAAGGAGATAATCAAATGGTTGGATGCGGGTATTATTTATCCTATCTCCGACAGCCGGTGGGTAAGTCCTGTTCAATGTGTTCCAAAGAAGGGAGGCATTACGGTAGTTAAGAATGAGAGCAACGAGTTGATCCCCACTAGAACAGTAACTGGATGGCGGATTTGTATGGATTATCGAAAGTTGAATAAGGCGACTAGGAAAGATCATTTCCCACTTCCATTCCTCGATCAGGTTCTTGATAGGTTAGCAGGAAATGAGTATTTCTGTTTCTTAGATGGTTACTCGGGGTATAATCAAATCATGGTAGCTCCCGAGGATCAGGAGAAGACTACCTTCACCTGCCCTTTTGGGACATTTGCATTTAGGAAAATGCCCTTTGGATTGTGTAACGCTCCTGGCACATTTCAGCGCTGCATGATCGCTATTTTTACCGATCTGATTGATGAGGGGATCGAGATCTTTATGGATGATTTTTCAGTATTTGGGAGATCATTTGATGAATGTCTGAAAGTGTTGAAGAAAGCTTTGGATAAGTGCATTCAAACTAATTTAATCCTAAATTGGGAAAAATGTCACTTTATGGTCAAAGAAGGAATTGTTTTAGGACACAAGGTGTCAAAGAAGGGATTGGAAGTAGATCGGGCAAAGACAGAGGTTATAGAGAAATTGCCTCCACCAACTAATGTTAAGGGAGTGCGAAGTTTTTTAGGACATGCCGGCTTTTACCGTCGTTTCATTAAGGATTTTTCGAAAATCTCTAAGCCACTAAGTCATTTATTAGAAAAAGATTCACATTTTAACTTTGATGAGGAATGTCTGACCGCCTTTCATTCTTTGAAGCAGAGTCTGATTTCTTCTCCTATTATTATTTCACCCGATTGGTCTTTACCATTCACCATTATGTGCGATGCTAGCAACTTTGCTGTGGGCGCGGTTTTAGGACAAGTGCGTGACAAGGTCTTTCACACAATCTACTATGCTAGCAAGACGTTGATTGATGCACAAGTAAACTACACAACTACTGAGAAGGAGTTATTAGCAGTCGTTTTCGCTTTCGACAAATTTCGATCCTACTTGGTAGCTTCTAAGGTGATTGTTTATACGGACCATGCAGCAATTCGATTTTTAGTGGAGAAAAAGGACGCGAAACCTAGATTGATTAGGTGGGTTCTCCTCTTGCAAGAGTTCGACTTAGAGATTAAAGATCGTAAGGGAGCGGAGAATCCGGTAGCGGACCACCTATCACGTCTGGAGTATGAGTGTGAGAGAGATGTGGACATAGAGATTAGAGAGAATTTTCCTGATGAGAGGTTGCTGGCAATATCTGAAGCGAGTATGCCATGGTATGCAGACATTGTGAACTACATAGTGAGTAATGTATTTCCCCCAGACATGGACTATCAACGAAGAAAAAGGTTTCTCCACCAGGTGAAATCTTACATCTGGGATGATCCGTATCTGTTTAAGATTTGTACTGATCAAGTGATCCGCAAATGCATCCCCGAGGTAGAAGTACAAGGTATCCTAGCGAAATGTCATGCTTCACCTTATGGTGGACACTTTATGGGAGAGAGAACAGCAATAAAAGTCCTAGAAACTGGTTTCTTTTGGCCCACACTATTTAAGGACGCTCATAGATTCGCAAAATGTTGTGATAGATGTCAAAGAACGGGAAACATCAATCGAGGGGATAGCATGCCACTGACTAATATTCTAGAGGTGGAGATCTTCGATGTGTGGGGAATAGATTTCATGGGCCCATTTGTAAACTCAAATGGAAATCTTTATATACTTTTAGCTGTGGATTACGTCTTGAAGTGGATAGAAGCTATGGCCACACCAAAGAATGACGCTAAGGTAGTACTGAAATTTCTTAAGGCTAATATTTTTTCTAGATTCGGTACACCGAGGGCCATAATAAGTGACGGTGGAGCACATTTTTGTAATAATCAATTTAAATCGCTCCTTCGAAAATATGGAGTCACTCACAAAGTCGCCCTTGCGTACCATCCTCAAACAAATGGTTTAGCTGAAGTTTCTAATAGAGAGATAAAATCAATCCTAGAAAAAATGGTAAGCACAACTCGTAAGGATTGGTCACAAAAACTAAACGAAGCATTATGGGCATATAGGACGGCATTTAAAACCTCGATAGGCCTAACCCCATATAAAATGATCTATGGCAAATCATGTCATCTTCCAGTCGAATTGGAGCACAAAGCATATTGGGCAATAAAAAGGTTGAATTTCGATCTCCAAGAAGCGGGCAAGAACAGACTTTTTCATTTGAACGAATTGGAAGAAATTAGATCTAACGCGTATGAAAATGCTAAGTTGTACAAGGAAAGGATGAAGAAATGGCATGATTTGAGGTTGAGAAGAAAGGAGTTCAAAAAAGAGCAACTTGTCCTCTTGTATAACTCACGACTGAGATTATTCCCTGGAAAATTGAAGTCAAGATGGTCTGGACCTTTTCGTGTGGAGGAGGTACGTCCGTTCGGAGTAATCACGATTTGTAATGAGAGAGACGGATCCAAGTTTAAAGTAAATGGACAGAGGTTGAAGGAATATTATGAAGGTAGTGACCAGCGCGAGGCGATGGTGTTAACTTTTAGTTGAAAATGAAATAGGGAAAGCGTCCGGCCGGGAAGTTTTAAACGAGGTGCTAGGTGGAAGGCAACCCACCATCTCTGTTATTTTTCTATCGTTCTTAGTTTGTTTTGTTTGTTTTATGTTTGTTTTTATCAATAGGAGGAAAATAGGTGATGGAAGAGATTGCAAAGTAATCTTGGTATTAAATAATTTAAAAAAAAAAAAAAAATCCAGATTTTAGGTTGCAACGCAAAAATTTCGCGCGTTACAACGTGCTAGCCTCGGATGTAGCTTTAATTTCTGGCAGTTTGATATTCCGCGTTGCAACGCAATATTTTTGCACGTTACAACTTGCTAGCCTCGGTGGTAGCTTTAATTCTGGCAGTTTGATATTCCGCGTTGCAACGCAATATTTTTGCACGTTACAACTTGCTAGCCTCGGTGGTAGCTTTAATTCTGGCAGTTTGATTTTCCGCGTTGCAACGCAAAAATTTTGCACGTTACAACTTGCTAGCCTCTGTGGTAGCTTTAATTTCTGGCAGTTTGAATTCCGCGTTGCAACGCATAAATTTTGCGCGTTGTAACGCATCCGCGTTGCAACGCATAAATTTTGCGCGTTACAACGCATAAATTTTTCTTATTTTTGGATAATATTTCTGTGAAGTTAGTGCTGTGATGGTTGCATATTTTAATTTTATTGACCATTACCTTGCATTCCATCACTTTAGTTACTTGAAATGTTTTTGCTAAGATATGACTTCATCCAATATCTATTGCTACCGTTAAAATCTTTAAATTATATGCTACTTTATTAGGGTTATGCTTTTGTTTGGTTTTGTGTTGCTATTTGCAGATCCTCTGGACTACTGAGCTATGATTTGAACGGAACACTCTTGGACTAGGCCTTCCTTGGGAGATTGCAACGAAAAGTACAGAAAAAAAAATATGAGGGGAGTATTTGTTTTAGTTTTACTCTATTTCTTTCATCGTTAAATTGTCAATTATTTCCTCTTTTATATTTTCATTGAGTTCATTGCTAGGGACTAGCAATATTTTAAGTGTGGGGGTGTGATAACTTCCCAAAAGGAAGTTATTTCCCTACTTATTTTATTCTAATATTCATTTAAAAAGAGGAAAATAATCCCCAATTATTGTAAAATATGTTTAAATATTTTAATAATCAATGTTGGGCTGATTTCGGTCATTTTCCATGCTTTATATCTAAGATTGGTCAAAGGATTCAAGTTGGGGAAGCAATGGAACATTTATTGCTGATGCAGAAAATAAGTTGCAACGCCAGAAATTTGCAGGTTGCAACGTGGCGACGGAAATTCAGATTTTTGAATTTTAAAAGAGGCGCCTATGTGTAATTCCAAAGGAGGCAACCCTTCAGTTTTGGAAAGGAAGTTATGAGCACGAAATTAAGGAGAGAGGGGGCGCATATTCAAGAGGGAGAACTTGGAAAAAGAAGAAGAGAACTTTTGGAGGTCTTCTTCCTCTGGGAGATTTCGGCTAGGGCTTGGAGAAAGAAGGCGTGGATCATCACCAAGAAGAAAGATCTGAGTCTAGAAACATTCCTACAGCGTTTTTGATTCTCTTAATCATGTCTAGTAAGATCTACTTTGATTTGCTACTCTTCTCTTCTTCCATGAACTAATTTTCTAAGTCTTGCATGTGTGAAGTACCTTAGTTGTGATGATGACTTGATTTTCATTTATACTTTGTGAATGTATTGTTGTGATCTTTATTAAATTTATGATCTATTCTTGGGATTTTGGTTTAAGTTTCATCTTTAAAGTGCTTGGCAAAAATTCGAGAGATGAGTCGGGCTAGATGAACGTTTATTCGCACGGCGATATTCGAGAGAGGAGTCGTGTAGTTTTTAACCAAACTTCCGTATTTATACTTCATCGCGAGATTCGAGAGAGGAGCGTTGAAAGTGTATCATAAATCTTAATATAATTCTAAGAGAGAGAGAGATCTCCTCTTAAATTAGCAACCGTGATTCTAGCGCTTTTTGTTATTCTAATTTCATCTAAGTTGGAGACACCTAGAGGATTTGGGATAAACGGATTATGGTGATCGAGAGATAAAGTTATCCATTTTAGAATCGTTGCAAGATCATTGCTAATACTTCATGAATTATCATTTTTGTTGGTTGTCATCATAGCAAGGGAAAATCACATGTGAGACTATCTTTCCAAGTGAAGTAAAAGTATTTTAAGTAACCGTAATTAGAGTTGTAATTGTTGCTTTTGAATTATTTAATTATCTTTACCAATCATTTATTACTTGCTTGAATTTAGAGAAAAGGTAGAACTAATATTTGTGAGCACTAAGTTAAGCACTTCCTCGTGGGAACGATCACTTTCTCATCATTTTATTACTTGTACGGCACGTGCACTTGCGTATTTATATACACCTATCACGGGCATACCAATGGTCAAGTAGATCAAGCTCCCAACCAGAGCTCGGAACACCAACGGTTCAGATAGAACTCTCCCCTCATCCTTCCGAAGTTTATGATGCTGTTCCAGAGGTATAGAGATGTTCTTCCCTTACTCCATGCCGAATCGTTGAATGATCCGCTCCGCATATCCAGCCTGAGAAATGAGCACTCCGCTCTCTCGCCTCTGAACCTCGAGTACAAGGAAATGGTGGAGCTCACCCAGATCCTTCATCTCAAATCTGATAGCAAGCTCGGCTCTCACCCTTGCTACTGCCTCCTTAGAGTTCCCGGTGACGAACATCACTACAACAAACTGCACTTATAGTAAGGACCTAATTCGTTACAATAAGTGCCAAATTCGTTACAAAAACTCTTTGGTAACGAAAAAACTTTAAGTAACGGTCCTCCTCTAAAGCTCGACGCTAAAGGTTATTGTAACGAATGTATGCATGTCGTTACAAATAAAGTAATTGTAACAAATGATACTTTCTCACCAAAAAGAGATTCTTCCTCACAATAAATTAGTTACAATAAATATTATTTCGTTACGAATGTTATTTTTTCCTCACAAAAAATAGTTATGATTAAAACTATTTTGTTACAAATGTTTTTTTTCCTCACTAAAAATAAAATAACTGCGTTACAATAAAGTATAATAAACATTATTTCGTTACAATAGATTAAACAATAGTAACGAAAAAATAGTTACATTTGTTTTCCATTCTTCTTACTACAGCCAATTCATTTATATATCAAAAATATTCCATTTCTATTTTGTGTACCTGAGATTTTATTACAAATAATAATCTTAAAAACACACATATATTTAATATTTCGTAACAAGATCAACATGTATTTATTCACACCAAAAAGTATTACATAGAGTACAAGTTATTATCATCTCTTCTAAAATAATACAATATTATATTACAAGATCAACATGTTTCTAATAAATCTTCTGTCATTTTTCGAAAAATGAATCGTCATTACTTTCTGACTAATGAATCTTTCGTCACTTGCCGGTCAATGCTCGAGCACCCTACAAATAAAAGAGAGCAATTAAGATCACCCTACAAATAAATGAGAGCATATATAACATTAAATGTATTGTCAGGGAAAGGCATTTTCATAAAGTCAGCCTGCATAAGTTAAGAAAAGACTCTCAGAAAGTAACAAAAAATCTTGGCTAAATAATTAGCAAAAATGTAAAGGCCGAGAAAGAAATTAGAGACAACCCAAAGAGGCATGTATTTTCACCCAGATATTAATTAGACAAACATAATAAGGTCACAAAATCTAGAAAAATATTGAACATGCAAACAATGTCTTCACTAATCTAAAACAAAGAAACAAGTAAATGATTAAAATGCACCTTTATGAAATTGCAGGAATTGACCAATCCAGCTAAGCGATTTAGCTCCTGAAAAGAGGACAAGCAAAGAAAATTATCAAAAATTATAAAAAATTATTTGTATTCATACATTGTATTTGATACATAGAAAGGAATATACAAGGTTTTGCTCTTGTTTACAATAATTATACCTAAATACTACTGGGCAGTGAAAGGCAAGACTTGAGGCTTACAATTACATGAATTCCCCAAAAGAGGAGTCCAACATATAGGCTCATTCTAATGCATTTTAATTCAAAATAGAAATTATTATTGCAATAGTAAAGTTCATTATACATCTGTTATTCCAACATTAACATATACATAAAAGTAAAAGGAAAAAAGGCATGCAACGCTAGTGCAAACAAATTATAGATCACTTGTCAGGTATTATGTACCCTTATACATGACATTTTGCTTGATGCATCTCTACCTCCACCAAATGGCAAGTGCCAAGAAGATGAGGCCAAAGACTAAGGCTGATATTCCAATAACAACTTTAGTAGCTTTCCTTAATCCAGTATGGTCTTCAGGAGGAACAAAGTCTGAAATATTAACATGAAAGGGGGAACAACAAATATTACAAATCACTCCCCATACAAAAGAATTACAGTGATAATATAGTCAGAAAATCAAATATATAACAATTGAAGTTTGTCTATATTCAGTTAAATACTAGATCTTGCAGACAACAATGCAACTCCAACGTTTTGCAGATTATTTAGATAATCAACAGAAAAATATAACTAGTTAGGTAAGGAACTTCAAGTCAATTGTTGCTTGATATACAAATTAAATGGTCATGTAGTCATTAATTAACCACCAAGTTATGATGAAATCAATAAGCTCAAAGCAAATGCTACCTGATATGCACTGTGCTTGGGGTTAACAATGTAATCATCAAACACAATCCCCATCAATTGTAGTCCAGAGCCTACACAACCAATCAGCAATGATGATAATATACTATGCAGTTGATAATTTTAGTGGGTTTCTACAATTCTAACTACTTAGTCCACATCAAACGCAATCATATCCTTGACATTCCCTGCGAGTTATTGCCCACTTAGTCCCTCGTGTTGCTTAATTCCTCCACGAAAAGTTTTACTTGAACTCCCTGCTTAAGAAGAAAAGTTAAAGTTAATAACAAAAGGAATATTAAATGGAAACAATGAGAAATGTACCTCTACACTATATATGTTGACCATGTATACTAAATGGATCGCCAACAACTAAGCCCATGATGGAGAGCCTTGAAACCTGCACATATGCACACATACATACAATTTCGTCCACATATCACTACAAGAAATCTCATCAATGGAGACGTTTTTATTAGGCTACGACAACGTTTTTAAATAGTGTAATGCATCAACTTAAAAATAACTCACAGAAGAAAGTTTTAATGCCCTACACGTTTATTAAACAATTATACATCTTCAGTTTAATGAACCATAACAAAGCAAATTCTCAGATGGTGTTTACGGATTGATGTCTTCAATCATTCTTGGATTCTAGATTTATCTCTCTTAAGGTGGCCCATTTTTGTAAGTTGCAATTCAATTGATTCCTTATCAATAGCAGATTTTCTGGACGATAATAGAGCATCTCTTCAATTTCTTGGACAATATTGCGCCTAAAAGTGCTCAGCTGGAGAAGTGACATGTAGAAATGAGGATGAGACACTAGCTGAAATTTAGCATTGTGCTAATTTGTAGGTTATTTAAACACCAAACTGTACAAAGGAGAAGGTGAAAATAAGAAACATATCACACGGAAGATTACGAATGAAATGACTATAATAAAAGAAAATAAAAGGAATAGTTTATGAAATCATATGAAGCAAACCTCTATGGAGCTCTGAATGGGTTATGCAACCCATATTTTGGACATTTAGATAAGCTCTCCACAAATGGCTACAAATAAACACACTAAATCATCAAGAACAAGAAAGCGGCAAAGCTGAATTAAAATATAAGAGAAAATAAAATAGTACAATGATTTATTTTGTATGCTTAATAAAAATATAAGAGAAATTAAAAAGCTGAATTAAAGAAATATTAAAACCTACTCCATCGAAGTTAACTGATGGATTGGCATGACTAATGAAAATTCTTCCATCGAAGTGATGAAGATCTATTTAGATGTCTTTGTAGAGTAGACGTGCATATGAAGAGATCAAAAAATAGCAATATTATCTAACCCCCAAATTGCATGATCATGATCGAGTAGTTTTATAATTGAATGGCTACCTGTCCCATTAAAAAATGGCTACATGTTGCATGAAAAGAAATAATGCTGGAAAATGTATGGATTTGAAGAGACCCAAACCTTGAAACAGGTACATGTTGCATGAAAAGAAATAGTGCTCTTATTCCACCACAGTGAGGATTGATCTGGTGATTGTCTGCAATAGCTACACATAAATAATGAATAGGACTTAAAGCACTACCATATGAATAAAGCAGCCTCATATTAATTTATAAAAATAATATAGTACCTATCGTAAATATTGTTTTATGCAGCAATTACAAATTTGTAGCTGATATTTAGAATACAAACTTGACATATGGTGCAGACATAATCCTTCTTAGTTCACCTGGTAACAGAGCATGGCTGGTTTCCAAGTGTTGCTCGAAATAACTCCCTCAAAGCTGCAATATTTTGATTAATTGCACTAATCAGTTATGCAATCTTAGGGAATTTACACGGGTAGAGGGGGAATCATTGTTCCTGGGCTATGACGTAGCCTGCAATTCTTCAAAGCATTGAAATTTGCATCAGAGGTGAATAGATAAGATTTCCAAAATCAAATTTGAAGGATGCCAATTAGCATCTGAAATCGTAGTATGCCATTTTTTGGGTAACTAAAAGAAGAATGAAACTTTTGCCATAGAACTATTTCTCTAATCTTTCAAAGTTGGATTGTCCTCTTGGACAGGTAAATTTGGTATGAAAAAAATTTCATACAAATTTGTCTGATCAAGAAGAATATTCCAAGTTCATGTGCGTACATCATAAAAATTTCTTAAAATCCAACTTGCAAATCATAAAAATTGTTAAAATTCAACTTGCAGATCACTTGAAAATTCAGCAATTAGAAAATGAGTAGTGCTAAAATCCAACTTGCAGATTAAATTTTCTTAAAATTATTCGAATAGGAAATTCATTGAAATTTGAGGAGAAAAATCTGGCACACTATTTGCTGGGCAACCAAAGGTGAGAAGAGACGCTAACCTATAGCAGCGAATAATGAGATTTGATCGAGCGTGGAAGGAAAAAGCAACAATACAACTTTGAAACAAACAACAAATGGTGCAGGGAAACCCTAGTTCCATTACCTGGGACTTCCATGCTAATCGCAGAACTAACCGCAGAACTATACAAAAAGAACAGGGATTCTACCGGAAAGGATCGCCGTCCTCTTCTACTTTCTCGGTAAACCCCGGAGGAGCGCCGGCGATTTGGTATCTTCCACCTCCATCAGCGGCGAGGTAAGAAAGAGCAGTAGAAAAGGAAAAGAGATACCTCAAATGGGAGGTGGAGGGTGCTTGCTGAGAACAGGGATGTGGGAGCAGGGCGGCGAGGAAATGGTAGGAGTCGAAAGGGTTTCATGATCGGCTGGAAGGGGAGCGAGAAGCGAGAAGCGAAAGGGTTTCATGAATTGAAAATGCTGGTAGTTTCATTTTTGGGTTTATGTGCCAAAAATTATGGAGGGAATTTTCCCCCCATATATCTCATTTCATGTGAAATATTAAAATTAATCAATTTTATTAATAATAAATTTCTATTTTTAAAAATATATTAAAATATATATTAGTTAAATATTTCATTTCCAAAGTAACTTTTATATTTTACGATGTTTTTTAGTCCGCTCTCGATTCACGTGCCAATTGATTGATGTCGTCCGCCGAATAATACCGTTTGTTGATTGATTGTTGTCACCCGTCAAATGATGCTCCCCGCCAAATGATGCCGCCCGCCAAATGTTACCGCTCGCCGAATATTGTGTGTGTCGGTTTATGTCTGTGTCGGTTTATGTTTGTGTTTGTGTTTGTGTCTGTGTCTATGTGTTTGTGTCTTTCAGTGTCTGTGTCTGTGTGTGTGTGTGTGTGTGTGTGTGTGTGTGTGTGTGTATGTGTGTGTCAATGTGTCTTTGTGTTTTGTGTGTGTGTGTGTGTGATTGTCTCTCTCTCTCTCTCTCTCTCTCTCTCTCTCTCTCTGTGTGTGTGTGTGTGTGTGTGTGTGTGTCGGTTTGTGTATGTGTATGTGTCTGTGTCTGTGTTTGTGTGTATGTGTTTGCGTGTTCATGTCTATCATGTGTCTGTATGTGGCTGTGTTTGTGTTTGTGTGTGTGTGTATGTGTGTCTATGTCTGTGTGTGTCCGTGTCTGTGTCTGTGTCTGTGTGTCTATGTATGTATGTGTTTGTGTGTGTTTATGGCTATGTGTGTGTGTTTGTGTGTGTCTATGTGTGTGTGATTGTGTGTGTATGTATTTGTGTCTGTGTGTGTGACTGTGTGTGTGTATGTGACTGTGTGTGTTTGTGTATGTAATTGTATGTGTCTATATCGATCTATGTATGTGTCTGTGTTTGTGTCTGTGTCTATGTGTCTGTGTCTATGTCTGTGTTTGTATGTATGTGTCTGTCTGTGTTTGTATCTGTGTCTGTGTGTTTGTGTCTGTGTCTGTCTGTGTGATCTCTAGCTATGTGTGTCTGTGTCTGTCTGTGTCTGTCTCTGTGTGAGCATGTGTTTGTATCTGTGTCTGTCTCTGTGTGAGCGTGTGTCTGTGTCTGTGTGATCTCTATCTATGTGTGTGTGTCTGTGTTTGTGTCTGTGTCTATGTTTGTATCAATGTGTGTGTGTCTGTGTTTGTGTGTCTGTGTATGTCTGCTTGTGCCTGTCTGTGTCTGTTTGTCTCTGTCTGTGTGTCTGTGACTGTGTGTGTGTATGTGATTGTATGTGTCTGTGTCGATCTATGTATGTGTCTGTGTTTGTGTTTTTGTCTGTATCTGTGTCTGTGTCTGTGTTTGTGTGTCTGTGTTTGTCTGTATGATCTCTAGCTATGTGTGTCTGTGTCTGTCTGTGTTTGTCTGTGTATGTCTCTGTGTGAGCATGTGTCTATGTATATGTGATCTGTAGCTATGTGTGTGTGTGTCTGTGTCTGTGTTTGTGTCTATGTCAATGTCTGTGTGTGTGTGTGTCTATGTTTGTATCTTCTAGCAATTGATATGACATGTGTTTATGTACTTTAAATTCATATGTTTTTAAATTCGCTTTTTTTGCGACAGTACACGGGGGTCATCTCTCACGCGCCCGTAAGAAAAATGTGCATTTCTCCCAAAAAAACAATAAAAGTTAATATCTTTAATCTTATTTTCTTAAACGACGCTACAAAAAAATACGTCGCCGTAGACGCCTCTTTTGTAGTGATAATAATTAAATAAAATTATTTTTTATTGATATTTATACAAAAAATTAAAAGATGCATTAGATATTTTCATTTTACGCGGGAGAGCCGTTGCGTGCGTGTGGGGCCCGTGCACGATCGTTATTTTTATTCTAAAATTATGTTAATAAATTAATGTTAAAAATGCCGAAAAAATACTCTCTCGGGCCAAAAATGCTCTCCCAAGCCCGCGCCGTGCGTGCGCTTGTGCTCGGAGGTGGTCACGCGCGCGTGTGCACGGGAGTGTCTTTGCGTGTGTGCGAGGCCCGTGCGCGATAGTTATTTTTATTCTAAAATTTATGTTAATAAATTAATGTCAAATTGACATTCATTTTTAAATTTAATGTTTTTAATTTTTGGGTTTTTTTTTTCAAAATTTTATGGAGGGAAAATTTCCTCAATATATTTCACTCATGCAAAAGAGAGGGGGAGAGGAAGAAAAACTTTTATAAAAGTGTTTTTAAAGTTTTATAAAAACTTTATATATCTTTAACTACTACTATATATAAAGAAACTTTAAAAGGATTTTTTGTTAAAATATAAATGTTTTTGAAAAAAATAATTATAAAATTTTGATGTATATTTTTTTACGGTCATTTTGAGTACTGTAGAATGTCGGCGCAACCCGCTCGAATGCGTGTGTTTGTGTTTGTGTTTGCGTGTCTTTGTTTGTATGTGTGTGTGTGTGTGTGTTTGTGTCGGATGAGAAAATTAAATTAATATTCAATTATTTTTTATTCAGATGATCGAGCGCCTGAGAGCGGACGAAATTGAGCGGGTAATTTTTACTTTTAAAAAATACATAAACGAATAAACCTTACTTAAAAATACATAAATCTTATTTAAAGCTCATGTGCACTGTCAGGCAATGTCGAGACGGGGGTATTGTCGAGCGGGGAACATGGGCCTCATGTGCACTGTCAGTTGATCAAGCTCCTGAGAGCGAAAAAAATTGAGCGGGGGTAATTCTTATTATAAAAAAACATAAATCTTATTTAAAAAGTAAATTTTATTGAACAACGCGTTGTATTTATGAATTGATTTGACATATTTTTATGAATTTCATTACACATTTATTTTCATTAAAGCACGTGTCATTCATCAATCAATATATATATATATGAGATATATTTTTATTAAAACGCTAGCTCCCGAGCAAAAAACGTGTGCGCTGACAAATTTATTTATGCTCCCGAGCAAAAAAGATAGAGCTAGTGCAATGCGCGCGACTGAAAAAAAAAACGTGTGCTCGGGAAATAAAACGCGCATCCGAGTGAAAAGCATGTGCTCGAGCGAAAAATGGGCACTCGAAGGGTACAATTATTTCACCCCTGCGCACAATTAAAAAAATATGCGTGCATGCGGGGCCAGTGCGCGATCGTTAGTTTTATTCAAAAGTTATATTAAAATGTTTTAAATTTTTTGATTTGTTTTGTGCAAAATTTTATGGAGAGAAATTTCCCTCCATATATTTCATTAATGTGAGAGGGAAGGAAATAGACAAAACTTAATAAACTAGAGTAAGAGAACGGCGCGCGGCGACGGCCGAGAAAGAGAACGACGATGGCGGCGGCCGTGGAAGAGAGAGGTGACGACGGCGGCGACCGTCGAAGAGAGGGGAGACAACAGCGGCGGTCGTACGTGAAAGACATTGCTACAACTCGCAAATGGATGTTTGTGTGTTTGGTTGTCCGTGTCTGTGTGTGTGTGCATGTGTCTGTGTTTGAGCCCCGACACATGCAATACGCGCTAGCTCTCAAGCAAAAAAAGGAAAACTACACGCACGAGAGTGCATTTGTGCGCGCGCGAGAGTGCATTTGCGTGCACGCGAGAGCGCATTTGCGTGCACGCGGGTTCGTGCGTGATTTTATTTTAATTCCTAAATTATATTAAGAAATTAATGTCATATTAATTTGCATTCATTTTTTACATTTAATATATATTTAATTTTTAGTTTTGTTTTGTTCAAAATTTTATGGAGGGAAATTTTCATCCGTATATTTCATTCATTCATGTGTGAGAGAGATAGAGCTGCATAGAAGAGAGGTAGAAAAACTTTTATAAAAAGTTAAAGATTTATAAAAACTCACGTACGCGCAAAAATACATGTCGCAATAGTACCACATATCTGCGACAGCCGCGCACGGATGTTTGCGAGCTGTAGGAGTACTGTCGTCGCATTAGAGCACTATCGAGGCGGGGTACTGTCGCGCGCATACAAATTATTTTTTTATTTAAAAAAAATTTAATTCAAAATTTTGATAATAAAATTGTACAAAAATAGAAAATAAAATATGATATATTTTTTGTAGCAAAACTTTAATAATAAAATATTACTATTAGTAAGGACAATATCTTTGTCACAAAAACTTTCATGATGTGGTTACAATTGATACTTATTGTGAGAAAAGTTTTTTATTTGTAATGTAACATTAGTGTTGTTACAAATACTTACAGATATAGTAACGAATTAATTATTATTGTAACAAAATTTAAAATATTCGTTACAAAAAAATACTTTTTTGTAACAACAACAAAAAATTGTTACTAAATATAACTATTAGTAACAAACTGTGTTTCAGTTACATTCCAGTCCTTACAACATGTGCAGTTTGTTGTAGTGATGTCATCCACATACAGCTGAAAAATAACCCGAAGCACCCCCCTCCTTCTTGACGAACAAGCTAGAATCAGAGTCTGAAGCAAAGAACCCGCAGAATAGAAGATACTCCGCGATCTTCCCATACCACGCCCGAGGCGCTTGCTTCAACCCATACAGGGCTTTCTTCAGTTTGCAGACGTAGTCCGGACAATCCTCCGAGATGAAGCCCGACGGTTGGATCATGAAGATATCCTTGTCAATCTCTCCGTATAAGAAAGCATTCTTCACGTCGAGCTGTCAAATCTCCCATCCACTGGATGCCGCCAAAGCAATAACAAATCGAACCAAAGTCATCTTTTCCACTGGACTGAACGTCTCATCATAATCTTCTCCGTACTGCTGTGAGAACCCGCGAGCCTTGTATCGCTCGATCGTGCCGTCAGCTTTCTTCTTGAGCTTATAGACTCACTTGCATGTCACAGGGGTAATGCCCTTGGGCCTGGGCACTAGAGACCAAGTCTCATTCTTCTTGAGAGCATCCATCTCCTCCTGCATAGCAATGTCCCACTGCTTCACGCCTTTGGCCTTCTCAAAGCTCGACGTCTCCCGCTCATCCAAGGGACCAGCAAAGAAACATGAGACAAAGCTCACCATATTTCCTCCGGTGTATCGATCTGGTGGCTTGATAGTCCTCTTCGACCTCCTGAGATGTTGCACCTGACTAACCACCTCTTCAGCTGCTTCTTTTGTGTTAGCTCCTCTTCCAGGTGAACTTGGAGCATCGTTCCCCCTGCTTCCAGAACCTGAAGCCTCCATCTCTGAGCTTGACACAGCAGGAGCTCCTGGTGAAACAGACAACTCCACTTGAAGATTTCCTGCAGCCTTCTCTTTTCATCAACCCTGCTCTCCGGTAGTTCAACTCTTGAACTCCCCTTGTAGGAAGTTGTAACATCCCCCAGACAGCTAGACCCCCCAGGTGAATCTGTCCTGACAAGGTCATGACAAGGCCTTGGTAGTGTAGAAACCCCTTTAACTTAGGCAAATTAGGGTTGAAAGTGCCTTGGACTGCAAATAGCAATTTCCAGTGACCAAGCTTAGGGTTGGACTTTAGGGCCTCAACTTGACCATTTGACCCCACCATAGTATCCCTAACCCTTTAAGGGCCCCCTTAGGGCACCAAGGGCACATTGGGGTCAACCAAAGAGGCCAAATTGACCAAAGTCAACCCTAACCCTAAATTGGTCAAAGTAGCCTAATTAGGGTCAATTAACCCTCACCATGCCAAATTGACCACTCATCTAGGTCTAGAGTATCATGAGAGACCTAGTGGGCCTAAAAGCCCCATCATGGGACCCCCAATGGTGCAAATTGACCAAAATGCCCCTTTAGGTCAAAAATGGCAATTCTTCACAAAGTACCCTAATTGACCATCACCATAGTAAATTGACCTTACCCATAGTGTTATCATATCATAGGGGACCCAGTGGACCAAAAAGCCCCTTGACTGGGTCAACCCTAGGGCTCAATTTGACCAAAGTCAACTTAGCCTGTTTTGGTCAAATCAGCTTAAATTGGGTCAACCAAGACTCATGTGACCAAATTGACCCCACCAATAGTTTCTAAACCTAATTTGGAATCCAAGGGACCCAAAAGCCCCATCCTAGGGTCACCCAATTGGCCAATTTGACCAAAAGTCAAACTTGCCCAATTTAGGTCAAATCTCTTAAACCTAGCCCAATCCCTTTGGGTTAAACCCAAATTGACCACTTGACCAGCCTAGTAGACTAGCATTAAACTCAGAGGGGGGTAGAAAATCGGCCATGGTGATTAGGAGAGAGAAAATGAGGGTTTTTCCCAATTTTAAGGAGAGAGAAAGAGGCCATTCATGGCCATTAAGGTGATACACCCCTTGGTATCCCTCCATTACTCTTCCATTCATCTTCTCTGAAGAATTTGAGAAGATTCCAGCAATTCCCAGGAGTTATTGGGGGGTGGGGGAGTGAATAGGGTCGGCCAAGGGAGGGAGACCAAGAGGCCATTAATGGCTTTCTTGGTTAAAGCCTCCCTCCCCCTCAATTGAACCCCCCTTCATCTTCACAACCATCAGAGGAGTGGAACCCCTCATTTTCCCGAAAGTTTAGAGCCCCCTATGCACAAGAAGCCATGGCACCCAAAGCTTGGAGAAGGGAAAATGGTGGCCGGCGATTGGAGCCACGATTCACACCAAATAAGGTCCGATCCTCCTCCTCCTTACTCGTGCTAGCATCTTAGATCGAATTAGGTGAGAAATCGGGCTCAAAAGAGACCGATCGGAGAGTTGAAATCTCAGATTTTCCATGGAAAACAACCCTTGTGAGTTCGCCGGAAAACACCCCTCCGGCGGCCGTGCCGCCGCCCGGCGATAGCCACCACCTCAACGGAGGTGGTGGTGGTGGTGGCCGGCCAGGGAGGTGGCTGTGGTGGCCGGAAAATGGCCTGGAAATAGCTCCAGGTCGGGCTAATCACGTGCCTTGGCTGGAGCTTGAAGATGAGCAGCAGCCACCTGATCTGCTTTGAGATTCGTGCTCCTCCTTAATGTTAATTCTTATTTCTGTGATTAAAACTGCAGCCTCTTAATAAATCTGGGAAAAATAGTTAGAGGCCGATTCAGAAAAAGTGGTCAACATAGAAAATGTAGCCCTTGATGTCTAGTTTAATACAAAATTAAAATCACTCAATTTGGAGTCCTGGTTAGGGCACAGCACTCATTTTAGTGGGGACTGTCCATATGGCTATCCAGAACTTGTTTTTGATGCCCACACCAATCTAGAACTCCAAATGACTTGAAATTTGGAGGGTAGGCTACTCTTAGATACTCCTAACACATGTCCAAAAATCAGATTGATTGGAGAACTGTTACCCTTAGTTTTTGGAAATATTCAATAATCCTTGTGGGACCTAATTAGGTGCCCTAAACACATCAAAACCCTTCCAAACTTGGATGGGTGGTCTTAGGGGGTATGTATAGGCCCTGGTTAAAATTTCATGATTTATGGAGTTTATTTGGTGGGGTAATTCACCAAAACAACCTTAGGCTCCCTAGGTTTAGGCAAAACTTTGGGTAAGTGCCCCCACTCTTCCTCAAAGCCAAATGGCTTCATATTTGGGGTGCACCTCACCCTCCCCCATGCCAACCTCTGGTCCAAATTTGGTGGCCATTGGAGGAGGTTTGCCCTAGTAAACCACAAAGGGGATAAATTGCTATTTGCACCCCAAATAGGTACCCATTGGAATCCCACTCCTCACCAAATGTTGGTAGGATCTTGGGTGATCTTTTACTGACCCATGGTCAGTATAGTGAGTAGTATGGACTTGGGAAAGGTAGGGAGTCCTCTTGAGAATAGTTTGCTTAAAGGTTAGGTTTAGGGCAAAAGTAAACCTAAGCTAACTTTGGAGTGTGGAGGGGCTTTCCCTCCCACTGATTGTTGGGGTGACCTTGGTCACTGCCTAGGAAGGTAGGAGACACCCCAAGGAGTAGCTTTGGATGAGTTAGGGCTTAGTGTGCCCTTAAGCCCTAATGGTGAGGTGTATGGAGCCATTTAGGGTTTGTGAAGGATGTAGGAGTAAATGTCCATGGAGAGAAGTGCAATGGCCCTCTCTGAGTTCTAAGAGTGTTATAATACCCTCACAAGAGGTTTGAGTGGATTTGGAGAAGTTTAAACCCTAACCCTAGGCTAAACCCTAATGGGGTGCAATTAGAGGTCAATGAAGGGAGTGGGGTCAAACATTATTGGTTTGACCTAAGATTTTGTATGGTAGGTCCTAGTGACCAGAGGAGCCTCCCTTGTGAATTTGAAGAGGTTTGGAGTTGTCAAACCTAGGTAATAAATCCTTGGGTAGATTTGTAAATAATTAGGGTTTTGGGTTTTAGGGAGAAATATTACTTAATGGTTTACCATTTTCTGTCACAAACTTGGTTTTAATGCTATTGATCTCTGGAAGAATCTGTTAGACCATGAGAAGACTTTTTGGGGTTCAAAGTGTAATATTTCACATTGTAGACAATTTTTGGGAGGATCAATTTTAGGGTGTTAAGTTACTGTAATTGCATGAAACTTTGCAGGATGTCTTTTCATACCAATATGTACCCACTGTAATTTTCTCATAATTTATGGATCAATATTTTTGGTATCTCTAGTTCATTTTGGAATTATTTACAAATATATCCATTGAGGAAATTACAAATGTAACCTCTGTTTTATGTGGTCAAACTTGGTAGACCTGAATATTTTAGTATGATTCACCACTGTATGAATTTGCATAAGGTTGGGAGTCCATATGAGTGTACCTCCTTTGGAATTTATTGGAAATAAATAAGTTTTGGAATTTTTAAAAATAGTAAATCTTGCTGGTTTTTCCTACAAGTTTATACCTACTGATATCTAGGTACTCATGATTTATGTAAAAATTGGGGTAGGCACTGGGAGTCAGAAAAGTGCACTTGTAGTTCAAACTTGAGAAAATTGCCCTTTGAGAAATTGTTTAAAAATATTAATATTATGGGGAAAATTAGGAAACCCTGGATTTGATCTGATTTAAGTAGCATGGACTCCCAATAAATCCAGTAGGTCATGGAGTTGAGTATTTAGAGTACCTCCCTTCATGAGGATCAAAACGTTAAGGGTGGTCTGCGTTTAGTAAATTGACAGTTTTGGAGTTACAGGCCAATTTGCAATACATTGTTTGGAGATGTGGGAATTGAATGGTGATTGTATGGTATGAAAGGACCCTTGTAGAGATTTAAGGTTGATGAGTTCTGGGATGGTGGGGTGCCTCCCATGGGGTAGGTCATCTTGGGATTTGGCGAAAGATCGTCTTTTCCCCTAAGTGTCTTAAAGCACTTAGGTTTAGACCAGGTGAAATGTTAAGAGGGTTTCTTAAGGGTAGTAACTAATAAAATTAAGTGTCTTGGGAGTGGGAACCTTGGGGTGTCATCCCATAGTGGTTCCTAGTACCGTAGCGAGCCCCTCACAGGGTAACCCTCGGGAAGTCCAAGACTAACCCTAACTCATAGGAGTAAGACATTGTACAAGATTAACTAATAATACACTCATCTACACCCTGTGGTTTCGGAAGTTTAGTTGGATTGGTTGTCCGAGCGGTGGGCTCGGTGGCTGTTGCAGCAGACTGGTTAGTCTGGTGAGCTTATGGCTCGGAAGGTTATTGATGACGGGCAGGTTAGCCCGGGGAGCTTTTGGCTCGGAAGGTTATTGATGGCGGGCGGGTTAGCCCGGGGAACTCATGGCTCAGAGATAGGAAGTAGAACATGTTGCATGTGCACTGAAGGTGGTGGGTCTTCGGTATTGGACGGTCGTTCACACCGACGTCAATACGTTGACTCGGCGAGTGTGGTTTTACACTTAGCCTTGATAGTCTGGCGGTCCAGTCAGCAAGAGTACGCAGACGCTCCGCGGGTATAGTGGAGGCGTACAATAGGTCTAGGTTGGGTAGTGTGAATACCAACCTAGAGGTGGGCGGGGCCCAACCCACCGCTTCCGTTTGCCACTACGGGAGTATCCTCGGAGTCTAGCTCGCTCCAAAAAGGGGGAACTAAAGGTCTATGCGCATAGAGTCGTAGTGTGTGAGTTGCACTTGTATGATCATAGCATAACAGCATACTTGCATGTCATAGCATAAACATTGCATTCAACCTACCCCTAACGTATAAGTCGGTTATGGGACTTCTTATACGGTAGGCCCTGCTAAACGACCCCTTGGTCTATAGGTTTGTATGGGCATTCCTATAAATCAATGGTTACCTTTATATTTACTTTACTTGCCAATTATATATACTGCTTACTGTTCTTTACCTGCACTTTACTGTGCTTACTTAATGCTTCATATATATATGCACCTGTGTAGTTCTAGTTCCGCTGTCACCTGCTTGTTTCCACTCTGCCTTTGGTCCTCCTTTTCACTCCTCCCCGCTCGGTGCCTAGGAGCCACGGGTTTAGGGGCGGGGGATCGTTGACTTAGTCTTTTTGACTAACGGTCGGTGGACCATATCATTTTAGGAAATCGAGGAGACGCAGCAGCACCAGAGGCCGGAGCAGTCGGAGGCGGGCCAGTCTAGTACAGGAGCACAGGATTCAGGATCTGTGAGTGATTAGTAGTTAGCTTCCGCGAGTGACCTTGTAGTGAGGAAATGATGTACAGGGCAAGAGCCCCTTTTATTATTTGTAACCCTTGTCTCTTTATTCAGTTAATATATGTGGACATTTATAATTCATGTGATTCTGTGGACTTGTCTTACTCTTTATTGTACTTTTCTTCGTGATCGATTTGGCCGGCAGGATCGGCGTTTTGTGGTGGCGACCTTCCCGAGCGAAGGTGTCACCGCAAAATGGCGGTTCTGGGCCTAAGACCCGGTGATTTTTTTTGCAAAAAAAAAATGGGGCCTTACAGAAGTCACCTCATCGAACACCACATCCTGAGATACCACTGATCTCCATGTCTCAGGATCCATGCATCTCCATCCCTTCTTCCGCTCATCATATCCAACGAAGACTAGCTTTCTTGCTTTCGCATCTAGCTTTGTCCGAAGAGCATCAGGGATATGCACATAACAGGTTGACCCGAACACCCGAAGGTGTGCAACACTTGGCTTCTCCTTGAACATCAGTTCGTGAGGGGTCTTCATGTTGATAGGACTTAGAGGCATCCTGTTGATGACGTATGCCGCACAAGACATTCCCTCCGCCCAAAAGGACTTTGGGATACTCTTGGCATGAAGCCAGCATTTGCAGGTTTCCGTCAAATGACGGATCTTCCGCTCTGCAACGCCGTTTTGCTGTGGAGTATGGGCACAGGTGAGCTCTCTCCGGACGGCGTGCTTCCTGCAAAAACTTGAGAACTCACCAGAGGTGAACTCCCCACCATTGTCAGTTCTCAATTTTTTCACCCGCAGGCCTAACCGACCTTCCACCAGCTCCTTGAACTCCACGAACATCACAAAAGCTTCCGACTTCTCTTTCAGAAAATATACCCAGACATATCTGGTATAATCGTCGATCAACACCAACGTATATTTGTTGCCTCCAAGGCTTGGGGTGGCAGTCGGTCCCATCAAATCACCGTGAATGCACTCCAACGGTGCTTTGCATTTTGTTTGCGATTTATCAAATGGAAATCGATGAGACTTACCAAACTGACATCCCGCACAAACATGACCATCTCCATAGGAGGACAAGCTAGGAAAGCCCTTGACAAGGCCCCTTACCGACATAGCCTTCAATTTGTCCATGCCTACATGCCCCAACCTTTCATGCCAGATAGTCGCGCTATCATTGGTCTTCATCTTGTCAACATAGGTACTTGTCGATAAAACGAACAAGTCTTTTACCCGCTTTCCAACATGAATTACATCTCCCTTTATCTCCGGTTGAGTTTTAAGAAACTTCACTTCTGTTGGGCCAAACAGAACGTGATAACCGGCATCGGCCGCATTGGTCACAGAGAAGAGATTCTTCTTCATACCCGCCACGTGATAAACAGTCCTCAATGTGAGTGGACCCTTATCACTACTCAGAGAGACAACACCTTCTTGTTCTACTGCATGAACAGAATTATCAGTCGTAATGATTGCATCGTTACCAGCGTAAGGCGCCAAAGAAGAGAACTTTGATTCATCCCCGGTGAGATGATGCCCACACCCTGAATCCACGATCCAATCCTCTTCAAAGTTGATGACAGCCAAGGCCTTAACGGGCATCGTCGTCATATTGGCCACAAAGGCTCCTCCCCATCTAGCTTCATCAGACTTTGGCTTCTCCTTATCCGCTGCATGTCCCGGCTGAAGATTAACCCGGCAATCCTTTTTGAAGTGGCCGGTCTTATTGCACCTGAAGCACCTTGGTCCCTCTCCCTTCTTCCCATCAGACTTAGGAGCATAACCCCTATCCTGCTGACCTGAAGTAGAGGGTCCATCATGACCTGGCTTCTTCTTCTCCCACTTCTTCTTCTTCTTCCCAGAGAACAACACATCACTATCTCCCCCAGAGATAGAAGTCCCCGTCATTTGTCTTGCCAAACTTTCCTACGAAGCAAGTAAGTTTTCCAGCTCCAACAGAGATGGCTGATTTGCCCAACCCTAAACTGACGTCACAAAGACAAGATACTCCTTCCGCAACCCACGGATGATATGCCTCTTCAGTTTTGCCTCCGAGATGAGCTCATCAGGATCCAATGCAGAAATCTCTGCTGTGAGGTTCTTCATCTTGAGAAAGAAAGTAGAGATGAAAAGATCACCTTGAGAGGCCTTCGCTAACTCATTTTCAAGAAACTGTAGCCGAGCTACATTCTTCTTATTGAACAGCCCGTCCAAAGACGTCCAAATCTCAGCAGCAGATTTACATCCAATGATGTGATCGAAAAGGTTTGGTGAGATAGCCCTCTTGAGTGTGAACTCTGCCTTTGCATTAGTCCTCCTCCAAAGTCTCACCTCTGCCATATTATCCAATGATGTGATCGAAAAGGTTTGGTGAGATAGCCCTCTTGAGTGTGAACTCTGCCTTTGCATTAGTCCTCCTCCAAAGTCTCACCTCTGCCATATTATCTCCTACTAGATGAACTTCTTGTGTGTCTTCTCCTCCAACTATCTCCCATAGATTCTCGCAAAGCAAGTAACTCTCCATACACGACTTCCACTTCTTGAAGTTAGTCGATGTGAGGAGTTCAATACCAAGCCCTCTTGCGTATCCAACTTCCATGGCAAACTATGTGGTCTCTTCTTCACAAAGACGATGGCAACTCAAGTTGATCACTGCTTATCCACTCCAACAACCTCCCTCTGATACCATGTTAAAAGTTTTTATTTGAATCGTTTAGGAGTAAGCAGGAGTTACATCAACTGAGTTATAGGCAAACAACCACAATGCCACACAGCAACACAATAGTCTTTATTGAATCACAAAACTTCATTACATTTCGAGACATACATGGCGAGACATGATTTATAAGAATCACGAAGGAGAGAAGAACAAAACACGCCAAAAACACAAATCTGGCGACCTGACAAAGCAAAGACCGCACAGACCGCTGCACTCCAGAGACCGCCCGGCTTGTCCTGAGACCGCACGAACAGAATACAGGCAAGATGACATGTACTGCAAGACCGCCACCTCAGACCGCACGAACTGGAGCTTATTGAACTGAACAGAGAACAGAAGTTGTCGCCAGACCGCAACTCAGATCGCCTAACCACAGAAGGTCGCCTGATCGCCGAGCTCGCTGCGAACAGCACAAGAACAACATAAACCAATTCGCAGACAAGCCGCTGCCGAACTGTTTATTCAAGCCACTGGGAAATCACCAAGGAAGGAGACCACAACCTGCTGACCGCAAACCTGCGAACACAACAAACAGTCAACTCGCTTCCGAGACCGCCCGTCCTCAAAGTTGAGACCGCACAAAACAACCCAGGTTCTAGTTCTTACAGTTCTCGTCGTAAATGATGGGCCCTGCACCCCTATTTATAGGCGAGGGAATGGATGTCGTCACCGCCGCAAGAGAGGTACAGTCACCACCCAACAGATCGCGAGCGGTCTCACAGAGCAGACCGCACGATCACACTACTTGGACAACATCTTGTCCAAGACCGCAAATCAGCAGCAGACCGCGCACAAGCCGCACGGAAACAGATCACTCCTTCATTAGACCGCCTAGATCAAACCAAGAACATCTGGCCGACTTCAGACAAGTCGCTAGATCAACCTGCAAAAGCCGCCCGGTCACAGCTGTTACTCAAGAACAGACCGCCCGGTCTTCTACAAAGAAGATAGACCAACCAAGCAGATCAGACTGAGAAGAGACCGAAACATGCTAGAACAACCCGGCCAATCACAGCAGGCCACCAGAGCCAGACCGGCAGAGCACCAGCATAGAGACCGCGCGGTCTCTGCGGTCACCAATATACAGACCGTCGGCCACCTTCCACTTCACTTCAATAATTTCAACAGGTGACACTATTGATCGCAAGTCAACATTAGGTTATGTGTTTCTATGTGGAGCTGCTGCTATTTCGTGGTGTAGCAAGAAGTAGGATTTTATCTCCCTTTCCACCACTGAAGTTGAGTACAAGGCGTCGTGCTTAGCAGCTCAAGAGTGTGTCTGGCTGAGGAGGCTGGTGGAAGATGTGGACGAGAAGGTCAGTGGACCTACGGTTCTTCGCGGTGACAATGAGAGTGCCTTGAAACTGGTAACCAACCCACTGTGTCACGCAAGAACAAAGCATATAGAGATCTAGGATCACTTCATCAGAGAGAAGTGTTGGGGGGCTTGATCGCGGTGGAGCATATGCGGAGCGAAGACAACATTGCAGATATATTCACAATTCCTCTTTCTGCGGGGCCGTTCAGGAAGATTCGCTCGCTGCTCGGAGTTGTTGACGGAGCTCACTTCAAGGGGGAGTGTTAGAATTTTGAAGTGAGCTAGCGTAGGCGCTAGCGTTAGCGCCGACGCTAGCTCAGCTTCCAGGTGACGTCTCCCGGATCTATAAATAGGAGGTCAATCCCCCTGCAGAGCTATCAGAGAGAAATAGAGGCTTGAGCGGTCTCAATTTGGTGGTCTCAATTAGAGCGATTTCGGAGTGAGTTCGACAAGCGACCTAGAGTAGGTTTCTTGAGTGTGAGAGACCGCGAGCTAGCGCGGGCGCTAGGAGGTAGCGCAAGCGGTAGTGGAGAAGCGGTCTGGCGGTCTGCAACTAGCGGTCTCATCTGTGGAGTGTGCGAGCAGCGAGCTCACGGTCTGAGAGCTAGCGCGGGCGCTAGCGATACTGCCGGCGTTAGTGAGAAGAGGAGAAGCGGACTCTGTTCGCGACTAGTTATTTTTCTTTGTATTCGGCTGTTGTAAATCAAGTTGTATGCAACTTATATTCAGTCCTGTCTATTGTAATTTGTAACTATTTGTCAACCAATAAATATGTGTTTTTTGTTCATTCTTGGTGTGCTTGTCTCGATATTTCATCGATCCTGAAAATTTCACACCAAGTTGGACCGGGCACGCAAATAGTCGAAAGTAGTTTAAGCAGCAATGACACGAGGCGTTTTAGCGTGAAAACTCGGAAAAGGTAAAAAATCACATGAACAGTATGGTGTCGGGCCAAATTAAAATCCACTATATTACTTGAGGTTACAAGTGTTTGAGTTCTCTGCAGGGTGACAGATCACATCTCCGTTTACAAGCTTTAAATACGGAAAAATGGGAAAATGACTAAGTCCACGTACCTTTGGCGAGAGCATTCTTCCAAGTCTTTTCCCGCTTTTGATGATGTGTCCACGTGAGCATTGAGCACGAACAGAATTGAGAGCGAGGAGAGGGAATTCAGAGCGAATGAACGATCTAAGTCCCACGTTCTCGCCGAAAAACAACAGAGCTCTCTCTTCTCCCTTTCATTGCTTGACTTCAAATGAAGTTCTGAGAGCTTTTTTATAGCTCTCTTGAAGGGGCGCGCTGATAATTGCGTCCGGCTGAATCTGGAGTTGATGAATGACGCTGCTCAGTTCCGATCAGCTGGACCACCAATTTCCCGAAAATGACGAACATGCCCCCCGGGTTGTCCGGGCGGCGGCGGCCGGGGGTGCCCGGTGGCTGCCGGAGTGGAGGCGGCGACTCCCTAACCCATGCCAAAATGGGAAATGTACTCGTTCTTCGTTTTAGAACAAAACTGAAGTTTCTATCAATAGACTTTTGCAATTAAATCAAATGGATATCTTAAATCAAGTTAGTACATCTAGTATTGATGCATGGAAGGACGCCAGAAGATTAAATCAACATCTATATAAAGTTAATACATCTCTACAACTTTGATATTTATCATTTTCTTAAATCAGCCTCTACATAATTAATAATGACACCAGAAGATTAAATAAAATAAAGGATGCAGCTCATATATCTAGTTTAGGCATGGATCCCAAAGCCGATCAAATGACCGGGATTTAGTTGGACCACAGATCTGTTCTACGTAACATCGCAGTTGATCGAATCTTCCTCCCAATCATTAGTACTAGAATTTTAACTGCTCGTATTAACTATGTTTGTGATCCAACAACATCTGGAAGCCACCGTGGATCCCAGCCTTGTGGGCTCCTACACCGCCATTAGCGACACATTACCGCCCCCCAATCGACTCACTAAAGAGAGGCACATCGACTGTCGGTGGTCCAGTTACTTGCCACCGTCGGTGACAGTCCACAAATCCTATCTGAAGAGGATCGTAATGTCAGCTAATGTGACATCCTTATCTGTGTTTTCTCTGGCATGGCTTGACTTCAAGGACCATCAGGGAGATCTTGGTAGGTCTCCCCTCATATCACGATGGCCCGCCGGCCACTGGGGCCTGTGGTTGGCTGTCGAGTTTGCGTGGGTGGCCTGAAGCATAGCCTTGTCGGGATTGCATCTCTGACGATCCAGTTTGGAAACTCGCATGGATAGGTTGGAGAAGGGTGGATCATCGTCGAGCATCCATAGGGCTTGATTTGGACGGGATTCATTAGGGTTATCACAGTTGATCATCGGAGGGCTCGGTGTCGAGGTTCTTGTTTCGCTTTGGTTCACTTGGAGACCTCGGCGCTTTGAAGAGGAGATTGGGGCTCCTATTTATAGGAGAAGAAGGTTTGACTTCCAACTAACCGTCCTTCGAGTTTCTTGCGCACAATTGTCGGCCACCTGCTCCGCTGACTACTATGTCGTTGTCAGGGGTGTGGGAGCAGTGTTAGGTGGAGCCTTGTTAGGCTGGTGAAAGGCTTGCTTAAGCCCAATTGGAGTTGGGAGAGGGAGCTGGTTGAAGGCTTGCTTAAGCCCAATTAGACTTGGGCCACTTATATGATGAGTTGACAAATTCATTGCATAGGCCTCTTGCCAATTAAAATGTTAATTATCTTAACATTTTCCTAAGATTACCAGAGGCCGGAAACTATTTTTTCCTAACTTTCTAAAGCTTATTTATAATTTTAGTTTCTTTATTTGAATTAAAATCAATTAAATAGTATTATGAAATAAATAATAGTTTTATTTAATTATTTCAAAATAACCGAAGTATTGTTTTGAGGGAATTTAGGTCAATTGAAGTTCATATTTTGTTATTTACTATTATTAATTCAATTAAATACTTTATTAAATAAATTTAATTCAATATTTTGTCATAATTCAGTAATTTATGTACATAGGTCATAATGTGACTCATTGGTTGGGCAATGGTACCCATGAATAATGGTGAAATGACCATTTTGGGTAATTCTATTATGACGGGCCCACTAGGGCAAAATGTGATGTATGTGGGGTTTATCCTATTCAATCGAACTAACATAGGTCTAATATGGCTCTTGTTGAATCAATTGGGCTAGCAAAACTAAGTTGGTGGTCTGTGTTAATTAGGATTCATATATTGGATATGGGGTCACAATTAACAGAGAGGGTCTAACAATGTTCACAGAATGTTGCACATGCACTGAATATTATTGGAGCTAAAAGCTCCTTTTAATATGTATTGAGGGTTTAGGTTATCTCCAATCAGGCGTGTAAATAAAGTCTGCTGGTCCTAGACCGGGTCAGAGCCCTCTGGGCTAGGGCTTTACTGTAGCCGGGCCCGAGCTTTACTGTTGCCAGCCTAGGACGGGCCCCTCTTAAAAGTGGAGGCATGCCTTTTAAATCGGGCCCGGGCAGGCTTTTTCCTTGGCAAATAATTTAATTTTTAACTTTTATTAATTGCATTAATTAAAATAGTTTTTTTTTAAAGTTATATAGCGTGGCACTGCCGCCCAACTAATTTTTAATAGTTGGGCGCCGACCGAGCTATTTTTTAATAGCCGGGCACTGTGCGACCAAACTATTTAAAATAGATGGGATGCAACCCAGCTAATATAATAGATCTATCCGCAAATGGGCAGGCCTGGGCCCGGCCCAGGCTGGGCACCAGACCGGGCCTTAGCTGAAAAAGGGGTCTGTTGGGCCAACTTAAGCCTGGCATGGGACTATTTCGAGCTTAACTGGGTCCATGCCTAATCGGGCTCAGGCCCGGGCAGATTCGGGCTGGGCAACTGGGCCGGCCCAAATTTGGACCTCTATCTCCAACTCTCATTTTTTGAATTAATAAAATTTCAAAATAAAAAAACTACTAAAATGAGCTTCTTTTAACAATTTCTATATGTATCTACGCAATTTTATAGAGTTTTGATTAGTATTTAAATGTTTTGATGAATATAAAATTCAATTTGTTTTATTTTTTTTCTTCCTAAAATGCATTACGCTGCCAATTTTTTCGAGAAAACGTTGTGGTTCAGCTTTTGGCTGCACTAACATTATGCAATAAGCATCGTGGTAACGTGAACATCTTTCTCGATGCTTTTGAAAAAATATCACGGTAGAGCAAATTTTTATCATGACAATTGTTGTGGGTCGCTCGACTCACTCGTTAGACTGGTCGAATTGAACAGTCTCAGCTCTAGAGTGAGCTGAGTGCGCAATCAGTCAAAGTAAATTGAGACAGCTGACAAAAATACTTTTTACCTGAAAACCCCGGAAAAGGTGAAAATCCACGGGGCCGGATCGGTGCCGACCAAATTTCACTATATCTTTTTATGTTACAAGTTGCAGAATGCAAGAGAGTGACAAACCACCGCTCATTGCAGGGGGTCCAGAGAAGATTGAGAAAGAAGAAATTCTCTAAGGAGGAAGGGGATCTACTAGAGGCTAAGGAAGATCTTCAAGTCGCCTTCGAAGGAGATTTATGAAGGAGAAGGAGATCTTCGAAGGAGGAATGAGATCTACGAAAGATTCTTCAAACGCCAAAGGGAAATTCAGAAGGATCTTCGAATGAGCTCTCTCAGGCGCTGCAGGCAAGGTGTCTTGAAATGGAAGCTCTGAGCTCTTTTTATAGCCTTGGGCAGGGGTAGCCTGGTAATTTTGTCGTAGTAACCACCATAACCACCTGACGGGCGAATCACGTTCGTTGATTTGTAGCACACTGATCGCTATTTTTCGGATATGCCCATCTTGCCCTCCGGGCAGTTCGGGCACCTTCGTTTATGATAATGACACCAACAAAAACAAAACCTGCAATCTGGGAAATCAAGAAGGTTAATTGTTACGCACGCTGCAAACTTGGAATCATTGTTCAATTTATTATGCACTTATACTTGATAGTCTACTAGTTGTATATTCATTTATTTACTATACACTTGATGTGCACCCATGGATTCATAGACACTCCCGGGGTGCGTTTAGAGAAGGCTCCACTGAAGAAGTGGAGTTAGTGGGGTCAAAGTCCAACCCATGATCACGAGAGTGGAGGAATTCGACGAGCACAGTTCGCACCCGTCGGCGCCAGGCGCAGTTTAAACTGCACCCCCGGCATTGGCGGGATACGGCGTAACCGCACCCCCATATGGTGGGAGTGGCCTAACCGCACCCCATGTGGGGTGCGGCCGAGCCGCACCCCCTTGGGGTGCAGCCGAACCTCACCACCCGCGGCGGGGGCGGCTAAGTCCCCCCCGGAGGGGACCTTGAGAGGGTTACGACCGAAGCCGCACACCACTCGTCGGGTACGACCGGGGCCCAATTTCCCCTTAGAGGCACGACTTCTCATCTTTCGTGCTCGTTGCGCGCTCAGAACGCTCCCGTGTTCGTTGCGCGCTTAGAACACTCTCGTGTTCGTTGCACGCTCGGAACGCTCCCGTGTTCATTACACGCTCAGAACACTTCCTCGCGTGCTCAGAATATTTCTACGTTCCCGACACGCGCGCAGTTAACGTTTACTAATTTCTCAGATTGCAGGACCGTTCGTCGCCTTCATCGCCATCAACGAAGTTGCCCCGAACTGCCCGAAGGGCGAGACGACCATTTACAAAAAATGGCGATCCATGTGCTCCGAATCGGAAAACATGATTAGTCTGTCAGGTGGTTACGGTGGTTACAACGACAAAATTTTCGGGCTACTTGATATGCGAAAAGCAGATATACGCAAGTGCACGTGTCAGATCAAGTAATAAAGTGTGAATAATGATCGTTCCCACGAGGAAGTGTTGAATCTAACGCTCACAATTACTAGCTTAACCTTTTCTTTAAATTCAAGTGAATTAAATAAGGTGGTTGGTGATAACAACAAAATTCAAATCTAGTTAATATAACGACTACTTAAAAATATTTTTAATAAGTTCAGGAAAATAGTCTCGTATGTTGCTTTCTTTTGCTTATTATGATGATTTCTTAAAGTGACTCGATATGAAATGCTAAAACAACTATCTTGCAACGATTTGAAAGTGGATCGCGTTATCTCTAGATATCCGGAATCCGTTTATCACTTATTTTCCTAGTTATCTCTAACTTAGGCAAAAATCATGAATACAATCAAGCACACAAATCAATGTTGCTACCGAGAAGTCAAAATCTCTTTCTCCCTCCTATGATATATTAAATTTATGATACACTTACATCACTCCTCTCTCGAATCTTGCAGCGTAGTAAAAAGGTGGGAACTTTGGTGAAATAATTACGCAACTCCTTTCTCGAATCTTGCCACATAAAATAAAATATTCATCTAGCCTGACTTCTCTCTCGAATCTTGCCAAGCAAATTTAAAGATGAAAACTTAACCCAAAATTTTCAAGATCAACATCATAAATTCAATAAAGATATAATCTCAAACATTCATGACGAAGAATTAATGTTCAAAACATCACAACAAGTCAAAGTACTCACAACATACAAGACTAAGAGAATTTAGTTCATCCCAAAGATCAAACACAACGAAATTAGAGAGATCTTACAAGGCATGATGTTTAGAGATCTAAACGCTGTAGGAAATTGTACTCAGAATTTCGTAAATCTCCTCTTCGATGAAGATCCGGTGCGTCTCCTTCTTCTTGTAAGCCCTAGTTCCTCTCCTAGATTTCGAAAATGTTGAAGATGATGATAGATTGCCCATTTCTCTCTCTTTGACCCCTTTTATATTCGTCCATCCCAATAGGAGACTCCAAAAAACCGAAAGGATGCATCTCATTGCTTTCATAACCGCCAAAATTTCAAATATTTCGAATATGAAATTTCAATTTCCATCAGCATGTTGTAACAACTTTTTCTGAACTACAATAATATGTTATAACATATTTTCTGCATCATTTAAACTGCTCCAAACAATGCAGAATATGTTGATAACAACTTTTCCTGTACTACAAAAATATGTTGTATCATATTTTCTGCACTCCAAATATGCATATCCTTCAACCGTTTACGCTAGATACTTTTGAATTTCTGCAACGAAGACATGTAAGAAATGTCGATAATTCTTAACTTACACTACATACCAAATCATTTATGTTTAGTATATTTAAGTACATATTTATAGAATATATTAGACAGAAGAGTGCAAAATATGGACTAAAATAACTTCTTTATGAGAAGTTATCACAACCCCACACTTAGTTTTTGCTAGTCCCGAGCAAAGATATATCATTAAAACTAATTGAATGAGTGAATATCTATCAACACATAAATTTGAATCTCATTACCCTTAAACACAACTAATCAAGATTACTTAAGTACTTCGCATTAATTAACAATTGGTAAACATGTCAATCATTAAAATTTCAAACATGCACAAATCCATTAGTTTGATAAGAGTTAAAGTTCAATTATGATTTTCTAGTGTTGTGTGAGCTATTCTTTAAAATTATTCACTCCCAAACAATTTAACTCATTAAACTTCCTCATAATTGGAAAGGATAAGAATAATTCGAGTCTTTGATTTGGCCTCCACAAGAGTGTAGTAGTTCAATTTGAATAGAAATCATAAGGACTTGCGCTAGGAATGAATTTGGCTTGGTAAGGAACTTAAGGATGAATTTTGATAGTGGGTGGAATTTCCCTAGTTAAATTTCTTAATAACTGTCAATGCTTTGAGGTTTATTAATTTCTCAATCTTCATCATTTTTTGCAGTCCATAGTTGGGATCATTCCAAATAGGTGTATACATACTTATGTCAAATATCACTATGCCACTTATACATTTTTTTTATGATCATAGTTGAGATCATTCTAAGCATGTGTAGACATACTTATGCCACATATCACTATGACATTTATACTTTTTTTCTTTTTTTATAATCATAGTTAAGATCACTCCAAGTAGGTATACACATATTTAGGCCACATATCACTATAACACACATTTTTTCTTTTTTTCTATTAAACACTCAAAGTTGGAAAGTTTACTAAGAAATAACTACTAAAATTATAGGGAAATTATGCATGTCAGTTTGTATCAAAATTACAAGGCTCAAGCTCAAAGAGTAATGGTTAATCAAAACAATTGTAGGCTTTGTGGTGCAAAATTATCCAAAGGTGTCCTTAATCATTTTTATCAATTAACTACATACACTACATGTCTAAGCTTACAACATTGACTCAGTTCTTGCTCACCCATCCACATTATGTTTGGAAGTTAATAAAATTAATTATTTTGTAGGGAGTAAATAATTGTTTAATGAATATTGTGCATAAAGGAAATACATAAAGGAACTCTAACACATCTTACTAACTTCTAATGCAAAAATCTGAATTTTTAGGAATGACAAGTCTACCAATCAAAATAAATTGCATAACATGAAATAAGAGTAAGGCTCCACAAATTATTATGCAATAAACTATCCATCACCCAATCGGTGGAGGTTACTCTCACACCCCCACACTTATTCCTTCCTTTGCTAGTCCCTAGCAAAGATAATTCTTGAAGAATGGGTACAGTAAATCACTTTTGAATAAGAAAGATTTAATCATTCAAAATAAAAATTGAATATGAATACTCCTCTGAAATTAACAATCTAAAGCTTCTTCACATCTCTTCCATTTACATACTCAGGAGGCGAAATAAGATCAAAGATTCTACTGCTAAGTCCCAATGAAATATACATGTAGTGGTGAGCTCCAACAAACAAGGAAAATTGACAAATAAAAAATTAAACTAATTAAACTAGACTTAGAAAAATAAAAATGCAGGAAAAATAAGATAACTACTGGGTTTATGGTCTCCCTGGCATGGCTTATCAGACCTTAAAAATATTCTAGATTATTGGCCTATGAAAGATAAAGTGAACAAGTAACTGCCTCAATATCCGTTGTGGTAATGGGTACCGATACAGAGATAACATAGTCACTCCCTCTCCTGAATAATAATATCTGAACTTCACAGGTAAGGGAAAAAGAAAATAAGAGGAGGAGGAGGTCTGCTCCTCACTCATGTCATCAAAATATATATCCTTGTCTAGCAATGTGTCATCGTCCTCAGAGACAATACATGAGGAGAAAGAAACAAGTAGAGTTGCCTCGATGAAGGAGAGATCAACCTCCTCACAAAAGAGGATGCTCACCGCATCAAATTGAGCTTGTTGCTCTATATCCTCCTGATGCACTTGCGGCTCATCAACTTGCATAGACTTAGATGACGAAGAGTGTTTAGGAAATAAATTAGAAGAAAGACTTAAATAATTAAAAATCAAGGGAGTGGTCCTGGTCTCACTCCCAATAGGCTCCAAAACCCGTACATAGATGTCGACATCCAAGGCAGGGCAAAAGATATCATAAGGTATAGGATTCACGCAAGCAACATGGACATTGTCAACAAGTGAGGAAGTGGATACTTCCTCAACTGGTGAGATGACCTCGTCAAACTTTTGCGACTCAACTACAATCTATGTAACCTCGCCTTGTTGGATGGCTAAAGCAGGATCAACGAAAATGACTGTAGAAAGTTTATGCAAAGGAGGAACTGCGTCAATCGCAATATCAGAGAACATGTGGATTGGTTCCTCGTGGGGTGAATCCAAAAGAGATGATGAATGCGTGTGTAAAGGAGGCACAACCATGTCATTGCACAAATCATCGGAAAATATAATAGGAAAATCCGCAATACTCCATCGTAAACAAGGTGGTACTACATATGGATCATCAGAGGTAGAAGGAACGTCATGCGTACGAAGAGAATCCACAATAGTCCCCGCATACAAGGTGGATAAGCAGATAGACTAATTTCAATATACGACCCATTCTCCTCCTCCCTTTTACGTTGAAATGCAGCACACTCTTTTAATATGTGGTTGGTGCTATGACAGAATAAGCATTGTTCCTTATTTCTTCTCGGCCTTTGAGGGGTCAGGATGAAATAAGGGAACGATACTTATTGTGGAGGTGCGTAATTATAAGAATTAGACTTGACATATGACGTATCATAGGATATTGGTGTCACATAAGGTGAGTCATATGATATATAACTATGATCTCCTATATAACATTTATTACTATTATGAGTATAAGACCCGCACCATCGACATCGAGAGTAAGAAAACACGATGCTGCATGGGTGGATTCACAAATTGAAATGATGCATAAACTAGTTGTACAAATATAAAACCACTATGGAGGCCCGCTTAGAAAATTTAAAATAACAATAAAAAGATAATTAAAAGAGAAAACAACTTCACAATTAATTTCTCAAATAGAACAACAAAAACTTGAGCTCTAAATACTCAGGGTTTACTAATATTGCAAGAAAACATTAAATTAGTTTACACTTCCCCGCCAACGGTGCCAAAAACTTGATACGCGAAAAACAGATATACGCAAGTGCACGTGTCAGATCAAGTAATAAAGTGTAAATAACGATCGTTCCCACGAGAAAGTGTTGAATCTATCGCTCGCAATTACTAGCTTAACCTTTTCTTTAAATTCAAGTGGATTAATTAAGGTGATTGGTGATAACAACAAAATTCAAATCTAGTTACTATAACGACTACATAAAAAATACTTTTAACCAGTTTAGGAAAATAGTCTCGTACATTGCTTTCCTTTGCTTATTGTGATGATTTCCTAAAGTGACTCGATATGAAATGTTAAAACAACTATCTTGCAACGATTTGAAAGTGGATCACGTTATCTCTCGATATCTGGAATCCGTTTACACCTTATTTTTCTAGTTATCTCTAACTTAGTCAAAAATAATAAATAAAATCAAGCACATAAATCGATGTTGCTACCGAGAAGTCGAAATCTATTTCTCCCTTCTATGATATATTAAATTTATGATACACTTACGTCACTCCTCTCTCGAATCTTACAGCGTAGTAAAAAGGTGGGAACTTTGGTGAAATAATTACGCAACTCCTCTCTCGAATCTTGCCGCGCAAAATAAAGCATTCATCTAGCTTGACTCATCTCTCGTATCTTGCCAAGTAAATTTAAAGATGAAAACTTAACCCAAAATTTATAAGACCAACATCATAAATTCAATAAAGATATAATCCCAAACATTCATGACGAAGAATTAAGGTTCAAAACATCACAACAAGTCAAAATACTCACAACATACAAGACTAAGAGCATTTAGTTCATCCCGAAGATCAAACACAACGAAATTAGAGATATCTTACAAGGCATGATGTTTAGAGATCTAAACGCTGCAGGAAATTGTACTCAGAATTTCGCAAATCTCCTCTTCGATGAAGATCTGGTGCGTCTCCTTCTTCTTCTAAGCCCAAGTTCCTCTAGATCTCCTAGATTTTGAAAATGTTGAAGATGATGATAGATTGCCCATTTCTCTCTCCTTGACCCCTTTTATATTCGTCCATTCCAATAGGAGTCTCCCAAAAGCTGAAAGGATGCATCCCATTGTTGTCATAAACGCCAAAATTTCAAATATTTTGAATCTGAAATTTCAGTTTCCGTCAGCATGTTGTAACAATTTTTTCTGAACTAAAATAATATGTTATAACATATTTTTTACATCCTTTAAACTGCTCCAAACAACGCAGAATATGTTATAATAACTTTTCATGTACTACAAAAATATGTTGTAACATATTTTCTGCACTCCAAATATGCATATCCTTCGACCGTTTACGCTAGACTTTTGAATTTCAGCAACGAAGACATGTAAAAAATGTCGATAATTCTTAACTTTCACCACATACCAAATCATTCATGTTTAGTACATTTAAGCACATATTTTTGGAATATATTAGATAGAGAAGTGCAAAATATTGACTAAAATAACTTCTTTATGAGAAGTTATCACTAACCCAGCCAAAGCTATAAAAGGAGCTCAGGGCCTTTATTTCAAGACACCTTGCCTTTTGTGCTCGAGAGAGCTCCTTTGAAGTTTTCTTCGGAATTCTCCTTCGCCGCTCGAAGATCTCCTTCGGCCTTCAAAGATCTCCTTCGAGGCTTCGAAGATCTCCTTCGTGGATTTATAGATTTCCTTCACTCCGGAAGTCTATCTTCCTAAGTGATCTCGGAACCTTCAGATTCTGAAAGGCGACTCAGCATTCGCACTTTTGTTCTCACTACCGCTTTTAGAAGAAGCACTCAGCTTCCTGAGAGGGGGTCTGTCACCCTCGGAGTTCTCTCTCTCTCTCTCCCTTTCTCTACCATTGTAACGAGCAGCGGTATGTCGCGCTCGAGTTCTCAATCTCCAATTGTAACCCCCTAGAAGATAGTGGAAGTTGGCTAGCACAACTCCGGTCGCGTGGTTTTTCACACTTTTCGGGTTTTCCACATTAAAAGTCCTTGTGTCATTTACTAATTCACTCATTGACTGTTTGCCCACTCGGTTCGCTTCTGAGCTAAGGCGGTTCAATTCGACCGATCTACCAGAGCACCCGAGCGATCTGCAACAACACTACTTAGTCTATTTGCTCATATATGATAGCATGCAAGTTGTACTTATATTATTACCATACTTATACTCGTTGCTATACTTGCATATTATACATCTTGTCGCTTCCTGCAATGCGGTATTTCCCTCCCTTGAACATTAGGGTTTAGGGGGGAGGAAAGAACCACTCAGTCTATATGACTGACGTGTTTCGTTGAACTATTTTAGGCGGAGACTTCGCCGATGGCGACGCAATCGAAATTATGGGTGTTCCAGAGCTTTGACGTTGACTCGACGTGGACTTGACATCGAGATAGAAGGCATGATGATGATCGTTGCTACCTTTAGCAACATCATCAGTCATATAGTTAGCTCATTTGATTTACATATTTACAGCACTTATATATCATCATCCAGCTTGGCATATTATTTGTGAGCCCCGGAATTTTCTATAGACTGTTGTACTTGTACTGTGAGGCCATCGTGTCGTTGTTGTGACTATTTATATCTTGTCTTTATTTAATCATATATTTATGTGCTCCAGTATGTGTCTACTAGTCTTTCGTTAGTACTTCTTTCAATATCGCTTATAGCGTACCCTGGTTGGGGTGTGATGGTAATTCGCTTAGCCCCGTCGTTGATTCGTAGATTTGGAAGAGAATGATGGGGGAGGGTTGAGACATTCATACCTCTACTCTTCGTTATCCCTTCTTTGCTATGGACTGACGGTAGTGTGCGAAAAGATCCCCTGGGCGTGCCTAGTTTTTGAAGGGGGCGGGGGGGGGGGGGGGGGGGGGTCTTACACATCTTCGGTTCATTTACGGTTTATCTAGGGGTTTATCTTGAAGTTTATTTAGGGATTTATTTATGGGTTCATCTGAGGTTTATTTGGGGGTTTTCTAGAGGTTTCTATATGGGTTCCTCTAAGGATTTTTTTAGTTGTTGATATAGAGGTTTATCTAGAAGTGCATCTAGGGGTCTGTACAACCTGTATTCTTCGTGGGTGGGACCCGATTCAGGCCACGTAGGCATAGGTCAAAGTCAAAAGTCAAAGCAGAAGCTAGGATTCAAAGATAAAAGACAAATCGGTCTGCAGGAATAGTAGAAGGTCTAGGCGAGTATAGGCGAGCATGTGCGAGCAACCCCTCATACTCGTCAAGGTGGGCGACCATAGGCGCTGCTCGCCGAAGCTAGGCGAGATCCCCTTAAATGTCGCATAGTCGCCGGGTTGGGCTGGGCTATAAATAAGACCCCCCTCCCCTTTGGTTTTCTTATAAATAGGGCCTCAGGGGTACCGAAAACTGCACCTTTTGGCTGAGATTTCGGAACCCCATTTTTGAATACTTGGACCCGTCATCCTTGGTTGTCACTCTTGATACTCGCCGAGTCGGTACCTTCCTCGTACCATGTTCGACCATCTTTGGTTGTGGAGGGGAAGTCTCTTCTGAGCATCTGGGTACGTGGTGGGACCTCCCTTCCACAGTACTTGGGGTCATGTTGTTGCTCATTTAGCCCCTTCGTCGCCGTCCGTCAAGCCGTCGAGCCGGATCGCTAGACGAGTAACCTTTGGATGCATTGATAATAATATTTGGAGCTAGGATTTTCCTGGCTTCAACAGATTCAACTAAGGGTTTATCTAGGGGTTTATCTAAGGGATCATCTAACAAAGTTAGGACCGAAAAGGGTAGCATAAGGTTACTGACCCAACGGTCTCACACCACAGATCTAATGACAAGTAAGACGAGTGATGAGAGCTGAAGGCTACACTGCGAGCTGTAGTGAGGAGGTCCCACCATATACTCGGAAGTATATAGGAACTTCCACTCCTAAACCAAGACTACGCTAGACACAAGGAAGGAACAAGCTGGACAAATGAAAACCTGGGGGGGGCAGCGTGCCTTTCCTGCGTGCCCTGTGGTCCTATGTATAGACAACCTAGACTAGGGGTGTTTGTGGTCTGTGAATACCTGCCACCATCAAATACTGGATTCGTTATGTTGTAGGGCCTTCGCGAGGTGACTGAGGTTGCCTGGAATGAGCTCATGAGCTCTTAACTGGCCGTGTGAGATCATTAGCGACCTCTAGACAGTCCGGCCTCGCCTATGTGCGACCTCGAGAGAGGCCTCACCTATGGGAGACCTCCATAGAGGCCTCGACTATATGCGAGCTAATTGTATGTCTTTCCTTTGACTGCTTTTCATTTTTCTTTGGACGATGGTCTCTCTCGTCAATGATCAATCTTTTTGTTGTCATAGGCCTATAAAAAGGATGGGCCTACACCCAGTGAATATGAATTTTACATATATTTTATGAAATGCCCGCCTTCCCAACACTCATATTACCTCTTCATCTTCCTCATCATTCTTGGGTTCTACTTAGGGTCCGTTTGGTTGGGCTGTTGCTGATGAAAAGCTGCTGATCAGAAATGGAGTTTTGAAAAAGAGCTGTTTCTGAGAAATGGAGTTTTGTTAAAAAACTGTTTGGGTGAAATGGAGTTTTCAGTGCTTATTGAAATGGAGTTTTATAAATTTTGTTTGGGTTAAATGGAGTTTTTGAAAAAAAAAATTGTTGTTCTATAAAATACACAATCTTGATAATACTGACTATAATAGATATAAATACCAATAATTCTTCTCACCATCTAAGATCTAGAAGTGTACAATTGTTGCGCTATATTTTCACGCAACGTGATCATCTCATCTACCCCGCCTGCTGTATCAGGACAAACTACTTGATGCCCTTGTGTGCTCACCCCCTCATCACCACCTCCCTGCTCGAACTCATTGAAATCAATATCCCTCCGCGACGGGTGCCTCCGAATAAAGTTATGCAGTGCTATTGTCGCCATCACAATATCGGTTTGTTTGACGAAGCTGTAGCTCGGCATATCACGCAATATGGCCCACTTTTTCTTCCAAATCCCGAACGATCTTTCAATGACACTTCTAAGGGATGAGTGCGCGTGATTGAATATCTCTCGGCGTCCTTCCGGTGCACGCCCGCCACGAGCAAAGTCTGGGAGATGATAACGTGTCTCTGGATATGGTTTCAAGTATCCCATTTGTAGCGGATACCCAGAGTCCACCAAGTAATATTTTCCTGAAAACCAGGATCAAAATTCGTTATGCTTCAAATGTGAGAAGTATAAAAAATGGAGGCGAAATCTTATTACCTGGTGGTGGATGCGGAAATTTGTAACGGGGATCCCGAAGCGCATAATTGAAAATGCGGTTATCATGCGCAGAGCCTTCCCAACCTGGCATAACAAACGTGAAACACATGTTGAAATCACAAGCAGCCATCACATTTCTTGTTGGCATGTCATGTCTCCCAATGTACGGTACTTGATCACGAACAGGTACGCATGCATGAACATGTGTTCCATCAATTGCACCGACACAATCTTTAAAGAATGGCATGTAACGTGTGTCATACAGAATCTCTCGCGGTGTGCTACTGAAAGATCTATCTAATGGTTGAATCACTTCGGCCGCCAGTAGTATCAACACGCGAATGCCTTCTCCAAAAAACCTGCTAGCAGTCTCAGTCGAGTGCTGAAACCGCTCACATGTCTTCCTCATGACCTCGTTATGAGACAGTATGTCCAAGGTCAGTGCCAAAATCTCTCTAGATGCAGTTCGTCTCGTCCCGTGAAATCCGTACTTCTCCTCCAAGATATGCAATAGATCCATAAAAATATCTTGGGACATCCGAAATGAATTATGAAACCGGACTGTCGAACCTGCTAGCATTTCTCCTACCCATTTATCACCTGTTTGCTTCGAAGTCATGCAAGGTACTGGTTGGTTGAAAAGAGAACTGCTTTCAGCTAAGATACTAACTGCTGCTACCACATTTTGATGATGTGCGATCGCATAATTTTGAATAGCCTCAAAGCTATCTTCTGAATCATCAGAGTCATTGGTAGACATATTCTGATACACAAAAGACAGGACATTAAGAAGAAATAAATGCCACAGTAGCAACAGTAGAAATACTAGAATAACAGTCTAACATGAATAAAAATAAAAATAACAGTCTCAAAGTCTAACATGCATGAATCATCAGAGTCAAACATGAATAACAGTCTAACAGTAGCAACAGTAGAAATACTAGAAATATCCAAACACAACATCAGAAATAAAAATAACAGTCTCAAAGTCCATGACCCTAACCAGCATAATTCTACCCCCCACCATTGTAGCGGTTATAAATCCACTTTATGTTCATACCCTCGGGTAGGAACATAAATGCCTCTCTATGACCTTTGTCCAACAGAAATGTGATGGCAAAGTCATAGAATTTCTCGTCCGCTACAATGTCGGGGTATCCACTTAACCGCTCTAATGCCTGAGTAATAGTATAAGGGTTGCTCTTTGGATGTTCCTGAATGCATCGACTGATGGTCTTTGAAGATTCTGCCAGATCTTCTAAGACGGAGCTGGTGACACTTCTCTTTCCTTTCTTCCTCTTCCTCGCCGATGTGACCTCGGGGGGAGGTGGTGCAATATTATCCTCCTGGATGTCATTCTCCCCACCGGACAACGCTCTCTCGTCGGTAGACTCAGGTGGATTACTCCTTAAGTCAGGAATGGTAGCATGACGTCCACATGCAATAACTGAATCGAACATCCTCCTCAATCGTTCCTCTAACTTAGGGGGGATGCCTGCATATCTGAACTTTTTGGCCGCTGAGACAACCTACAATATTATAACACAAATTAGGGAGGGAAAATAATTAAACATAAAGTTAAATCATCATTTTTAAATAAATGAATACCTTCAATCTCTCAGTCCACCACTCGTCTGAAGCGTCTATAGTCTTTGTAGTCGGATTCCAACTCAGACCAGTGGAATCCCGCTTTAGCTCACTCCAAATCTTCCACTCCTTCTTCAAATGATCCCATTTATTCTTCATTTGAACCTTATCATATTTTTTTCCAGTTTGTAGGTGGAATTTGGAAGTCACATTAGCCCACCCCTCCTTGCTAAAATGGGTTGTCGGTCGGTTACCAAGCTCTATCTCATGAATGCATATGTCGCAAAAAACCAGGACATCATTTGAATCTCATATAGCGGACACACCGCCATCTCTAGGCTTACCCATCTTAAAAAGGAAAAAAAAAGTAAACATATAAACATATAAAAAAATATACACACACTCATACACACAAACAAATATACACACACACAAACATACACACACACAAACACACACTCACACACACACACACACATACACACAAGCACACACACACATACAAACACACACACACAAACACACACACACATATATACACACACACACAAACAAACATATATGTACACAGCCACACACACACATATACACACACACACACACACACACACACACACATACACACACAAACATATATATACACACACACATACACATACAAACACATACAAACATATATATAAACACACACACACACACACATACATATATACACAGCCACACACACATACATATACACACACACACATACATATACACACACACACATATATATATATACACACACACACATATACACACACACACACACATACACACACAAACATATATATATACACACACACATATATACACAGCAACACACACACACATACACACACAAACATATATATACACAAACACACATACACATACAAACACATACAAACATATATATAAACACACACATATTTATAAACACACACACATACATATACACAGCCACACACACATACATATACACACACACATACACATACACACACACATACATATATACACACACACACACATATACACACACACACACACACAAACATATATATACACACACACATATATACACAGCCACACACACACACATACAAACACACATACACATACAAACACATACACATACACACACACACTCTCACACACACACACACACTCACACACACACACATACACATACAAACACACATACACATACACACACATACACACACACACACTCATACATATAAACACACACACATACACATATAACATACACACACACATACACATATAACATATATACACAAACACATAAACATAAACACACAAACACATTATAAAACACATACACAGGACTGCCATCATCACACACACACACATTCATCCCAAAAAACATACATAACCACACACACACACATTCATCCCCCCAAACATGACAAGCTCTATAAAATTTGAAAAGAGGAGGAGATATACCTAAAAATGGGGGCACGGAACTGGAGAGGCGGCGACGACGGCCACAGAAACTGGAGAGGCGGCGGCCTCCGGAAACACCGGCGAGGAGATCTGGGGGCGTCAAGAGGAAGCAATCCGGCGCGGCAGGCGGCGACGAAAACGAGCGAAATGGAGGAACGGCGCGCCTGAACTGGAGAGGAAAAAGAGATCGCAGGGGAGACAGCATGCGGCGTTGGCGACGACAGGCGGCGTGACAGCGGCGGCGACGAAAACGAGCGAAATCGGAGATCGCGGGGGAGAGGAAAACCTAAGAGATCGCAGGGGAGAGGAAAATGGAGGAACGGCGCGGCTGAACTGGAGAGGCGAGTCGCGTCTGGGCTATACAAAGAAACGGAGGTTATTAATAACCTCCGTTTCCTTCCAACAGCAGCGCCAAAGAGTGCGGTCCGCCATTTCTCCTTTGTGTTTCTGCCGCAACGGCCCTTATAAGCCGAACCAAACGGTACCTTAATTACTGTGACTCTTAAGGTTTTATTGCATAGATGAATCCCGCACCCAAAGAATCCTTGGACGGGTGTAGCCCGCTTGCAACCAAGACGAATCAGGCACGGGTGTAGCGGCATATGCATGATTGTTTGTATATATGAATATATATAATTAAGCAACATGGTGAACGGTTCCGTGTCTCAAATCAAAAGTGCACCTGTCATTCGTCATTCCCAGAAATTTTTATCTCACTAAATACAAAACTTAATAAAACTTAACAAGGATTCTTTTTAAAATAAAATAATAACATGCAAGTTAAATCTAATTACAAAAATTATAACAAAAAAGAGATAAAATATGTTCATTTATTTGTCCTCACAGAAAAGTCCTAGCAATGTCAGAATCCAATAGAATTTCTACACGGTCCTTTACTCCTTTAAATTATTTGGCAAAACTTAATATGATAATATCTTTATAAATATAAAAACATAATATGATAATATCTTGAATTTATGTGGATCTTAGTTATCTCACGGGCGGGTGATTCTAAGTATCTCTTGATCAAAAGATTCTGACTGATTCTAAGAGCCTCCGGCATAAAAGTGGAGACTTTGGTTTTGAGATTGATCTCCAGGTATAAAAGACACGAGCAATTTCTAAGAGTCTCGAGCGTAAAAGACTTAGGTCTAACATTTCATTAATATACGCTTGGTATTAATCATTCCTTGTAACGTTTTGATTTCTTTTCATTTCAATCTCAATTCTCAATTGTGAAGTTCTGCATATTTTTTATTTGCAGTTAATTTGTGCTATACACTGTTCGCTGTCTTTTTTTCATATCAATATTATTGTGGATCGCTCGGGTGCTCTGGTTGACCGGTCGAATTGAACCACCTTAGCTCGGAAGCGAACCGAGCGAGCAAACAATCAATGAGTGAATCAGTAAGTGACACAAGAACTTTTAACGTGAAAAACTCAGTAAGTGACACAAGAACTTTTCTCGACTTGGGTTTTCGTCCTTATGCCCAGGGTGAAACTTTTGGGGGGACGCTCGCCCTGGGCATAAGGACCTCCTTGGTTGGAATGGGGGGTCCTTACACTGCAGACATAAACATGTTGTACCTCTGAGATATCTGAGTATCCACTTCACAGCATTCCAATGGATCATCCCTGGATTCGTCAGATATCCGCTCACTACCCCCACTGCATAAGTTATGTCTGACCTCGTGCAGACCATAACGTATATCAAACTCCCCACTGCAGATGCATAAGGGATCTGACTCATCTCCTCCACTTCCTTCTCGGATGAAGGATACTGGGAGCTTGATAGCTTGAAGTGTTCACCCAACAGAGTAGCAACAACCTTTGCCTTCTCCATCATGAACCTCTTCAACACCTTCTCCACGTACTCAGCCTGAGATAACCACAACAAACCTGCACTTCTATCCCTGGTGATCTTCATCGCAAGGATCTTCTATGCTGGTCCCAAGTCCTTCATCCCAAAGGACTCACTGAGCTCTTTCTTCAGCTCAACAATGCTGGTCTTGTCATCACCGACAATCAGCATGCCATTTATGTACAACAGCAGAATAGTAAGGATCTTCTCAGTATTCTTCATATAGACACTGTGATCAGTCCTGGTCCTTTGGAACTTGCTCTTCAGCATAAATGAGTTAAATTTCTTGTACCACTGTGTGGGTGCCTGCTTCAACCCATACAAACTTATTTTGAGTCAGCAGACCAAATGCTCCTTCTCCTTTGCTTCAAAGCCTCCGGGTTGCTCTATGTACAACTCCTCCTCCAAATCACCATGCAGAAATGCCATCTTGACATCCATCTACTCAACTTCAAGATTCCTGGAGGCAGTCAACCCCAATACCAGTCTGATAGAAGACATTTTCACCACTGGTGAAAATATCTCATCAAAATCTACACCATGCCTTTGACTGAACCCTTTGACTACCAACCTTGCCTTATACCTAGGCCGAGAGAGGCTTTCATCAGTCTTCAGCTTGAAGACTCATTTGTTCTTCAAAGCTTTCCTCCCCTTTGGTAGTCTGGCCAAATCATAGGTCTAATTCTTCTGGAGAGAGTCTAACTCATCCTCCATAGTTGCTACCCAAGACTCTTTGTATTCAACCATCTGAGCCTCCTCAAAAGTCTCAGGCTCACCACCATCAGTTAGAAAAATCTAGCCTTTAGCTAGATACCTGGTATTGGGCCTCCATGCTCTGTCAAATCTTCTGAGGGGCACCTCCACCATTGGTGGAACATCAACAGGCAATGCTCCCCCTCCATCCAGAATCTCCTCCTGATCTGGAATCTGCACAGCTTCTTCTTCGGCACGCCCTTCATCAGTGCCAGCATTCTCTAGCTCAAGATCAGCATCAAAACTTTCCACATCCTGTGGATCTTGTGGCTCAGCAATACTCTGCTCACCAACAATCTAGTCTTTCACGAAGACGATATCTCTGCTTCTGACGATCTTCTTCTTTACTGGATCCCAGAGTCTATAGCCAAACTCTTCATGCAAAAATCCCAGCAAGATACACTCCCGGGACTTCTCATCAAGATTCGATATCTCCTCCTTGGGGATAGGAACATGTGTCATACAACTGAACACCCACATGTGTCTTCCTGGATCAAACACGCTCTGGGATATCTCCATCCAAAGGTGCATAAGGGTACAGATTGATCAAATGCATTGCAGTTTGTACGACCTCTGCCCAGAACTGCTTGTCAATACCTTCTTGAGAGATCATGCACCTGATCTTCTCCACAATCATCATATTCATCCTCTCCGCCAAACCATTATGTTGTGGTGTCCTCTATGTACAACCCCGTATTTGTTGAGTAGGGTCCCAGGCTCAGAATAGGTAAAAAGGCAAGTAAGGGGGCATTCACCCAAGTCGAGAAAGGCAGAAGGGGTTCTGAGCGGGTGCTACCTCTCTCGCAGGTCACTCGCAGCGCACTCGCGCAAGAGCAATGTGGATATAATAACAACTGGGCGAGTGAGGGGCAAGACCCAACTCGCCTAGAGGACCCAGGACCCTGCGAGTGGCGCCCTCAAGGACCACTCTCCCCGCGTATGTCGGGAGGCCTGGCACACGGGAGGTTATGCGAGAGGTGCCCTCATGGACCACTCACCCATGAGATTTGAGGGTGAAATTACCTAGATACCCTTCGTGGGCTATCAATAGCCCTTCGGAACAGCGGAGTTAGGCTGTTAGCAGACCAGTTTGGGGTGCGATTAATAAAACTAAAAGGCGGATTCATGCTATTTGCAGTCCAGACTAGAGAATCTATAAATAGACTCTTAAGGGCACCTTGGAGGAAATCCAGATCTTTTTGAGCTCTCTCCTCCAGGTTAGTTTTTGGTTGGCTGTTAGAGCCCTCCAAGGTGCTCGAGTGAGCATTGGTTTGGGAGGGGAAGCTCTCTAAGATCTTTCGGGTGTGTGGCGGGACCTCCTCGCTACAGCCTTGGGTCTGTTCCAAGTTCTGCATCCACAGTCAAGAGCGCAAGTGAGGGATAAGTAGGTGCGGGCTACACCCCCCAGTGGGTCCAAACTCAAGAGACCGGTCGCAGTTTTCAACACTCTGGACGGTCTTCTCATGCACGATGTTGTACCCTACAGTAGGCATCAAAAGCACCAATGTATTCACCCCCATTATCAGATCTTACCCACTTTATCTGCTTCCCGGTCATCTTCTCTGCAATTGCTCTGAACTCCATAAACTTTGCCAAGACATCACTCTTTTGTTTCAGTACATAAGTCCATACCTTCCTTGAGTGATCTTCTATGAACGTGACAAAGTAAGTTGCTTCGCCCACAGACTTGGGCTCGATAGGACCACACACATCCGTGTGTATCAGATTCAGTAGCTCTGCCTTACTCTTCGGTTTAGCTTACGCAAAGGATACTCGTCTCTGCTTGCTAGCCAAGCAGTGAGTGCAAGTGTCAGGAAGCTCTACTGACAACTCCGGAAGAACCTTGTTCTTCACCAAGATCTGCAGGTTCTTCTCACTGATATGGCCAAGTCTGTGATGCCACAACTCCATAGAGTTGTCTTCAGCTGCATTCACACTCGTACTGCAGATTTTGGCCTTTGCTCGATGTTGCAACTGTCAACCGTCCCAACGAGTAGTTCGGACCCCTAAGAGGAGGCAGTTAGCACTTACTGATCCTGCAGAAGAACCTGACCGAAGAGTTAGAACTAAACACCGACCCTTGGCTGCAGCGTGGAGGTCCCACCACACACCCGAAAGATCTTAGAGCGCTTCCCCTCCCAAGCCAAAGCTGAAGCTGGGCACCTTGGAGAGCCTGAGGGGCTAACCAAAGATGTCCTAAGGAGGAAGAAGCCAAAAACTAGGGTCCCCTCCAAAGGTGCCCTTCAGGGTCTATATATAGTTTTTCTCTACTGATCTGCTAATAACGTAACTTCGCCTTTTAGTTTTGTTAAACACACCCCAAACTGGTTTGCTAACATCCAAACTTCGTTGTTCTGAAGGGCTATTAGCAGCCCACAAAGGGTATCTAGGTAAATTCACCTCAAGACCCCACTAGGCGAGTGGTCCGTGAATACACCACTCGTCATACTTACCGCGAGCCGGGTTCGCGAGATCTTACTATGCGAGTGGTCCATGAAGGAACCACTCGCCAGATCCATGGCCTCCCGGGCGAGTGGGGTTCCGCCCCTCAATCGCCTAGTGGCCCGCGCATCTGAACTCCTAGGCGGGCGAGTGCTTGATGAACGAGGATTGCACTCGCCCCCTCTACTATCCTGGGCGAATGCCCCTGACTTGGGTAAATGCCCCCCTGATGCTTTGTTCATCCTTTGGATCCTTTGGATTATGGGGCCTGGGGGGGGGGGGGGGGGGGGGCACTCAACGAATACGGGGTTGGACACTCGGTATAAACCACAACACTTCTTTACCCTGGCCACCACCAAGGAGCCCTTCACCAGCCTCCAGGCACCTCCTCCTTCAATGCTGGTAAAGCCTCCATCATCTAGCCTTCCAACAAAATGAGATTCATCCTCAAATCAGGAATATGACTGACATCCTTGAGGATAAACCTCCCAAGATCAGTCTCCATATGGACGTCTCCACTGTCAATGATCTTCGACACACCGACATTCGTCATCCGAATAGTGCCAAGATCTCCTGCAGTATACGAGTAGAAGTAATCTCTGTGAGGAGTGCAGTAATAGGATGCACCACCATCCACACACAGTCTGTGTCAACACACTCCTGGCACGCTGACCCACTGTAATGTAAGCACAACGACTCATCTTCAGCAATCGAGGATGGACCACAACCCTCACTCGATTCTCCTGTCTCCTTCGACTTTCTCTTCTAACCTTTCTGCATTTTAAAACAGACTTTTGTGTAATGGTCCTTCTTCTTGCAGTAGAAACACTCGATCTCCTTCTTGGACTTACTCCTGGACTTGCTCCGGGAGTAACCTCTTTGCTTACCCTCTTTCTTCATCAACCCGCCCCTTCCCTCCATGAGAAAAATATCTAATGTAGAGGTTCCAAAGTCCTTCCTTCTCAGCTCTTCGTTCAACAGATAGCTCGTCACCATCTCCATTGACATGATGCCTTCAGGTGCTGAATTGCTCAGCGACACCATAAGAGTCTCCCAACTCTCTGGTAAGGAACTAAGGATCATCAAAGCTCGCAGCTCATCCTCTAAGGTGATCTTCATGGCCTCTAACTGATTAATGATGCTCTAGGCAAAGTTCAGATGCTCTATCATCTGAGAACCTTCCTTATACTTTAAGTTCACAAGATTTCTGATCAGAAAAGCCTTGTTGCTCGTTGTCTTCCTCTCGTACAGTGCTTCAATCTTTCTCTATAAAGCCTGAGCCTATGACTCATTGGATATATGGTGAAAGACAGAATCATCTAGCCACTGCCGATTGAATCTCACTGCCTTCCTATCTGTCTTCTTCCACTCTGCATCATCTAACATGGTAGTCGGTCTCCATGACAACGGAGCATGGAGATCCTTGCAATACATGAGATCTTCCATCTGAGGCTTCCATATATTCCACTTTTTGTCATTCATGTTAACCATTCTTGTGTTCTGCTCTATCTTCTAAAATAAACCAACGATCTGAGACAAAAACTTTGATCAGATTTAGGAAGATGGGGAGCGGACCAATGGCGTCACCTACCGTTGACCCAAATCTAAATCACAATGTTCAATCAGACACTTAGGAATGAACCTCCCTCTGATACCACTTGTAGGGATATAATCCACTGAGAAATCTGGGCACACTAGAAGATAATTAAACGCAGTAAACATACAAAAAGCAGGCACAACTAGAGAGCAACAAAAATTTATGTGAAAAACCCTGTCTAAAACAATGAAGGAAAAACCACGGGGCGGGGCACATGCAAAATTCACTATCAAATCAATAAGGATTACACAAAAAACAATCTAAATTTGTCCAACCTAGATCCCCCTTGGATTCACAGATTGAATTCCCTCTCAACTCACGGTGAAAAACTTCTCTTCAAGAACAAGGGACAAAACTCAACTCTCTCTTCAAACGCCCAAAGCAACGAAGACAAGATTGAGATAAAAACTCCCTTAAAGCAAAGACGAAGACACCGATCTGAGAAATTAAAATTGTTCTTCCTCTTTGAAGAACTCCCTCCGGCAACAATGGAGGAAAACTCCTCTTGCTCTCCAACTTGAAAGACAAAGGCGGCTCTAATATGGAATAATAACTTCTGCCAAAGGTCCCTGCCTATATATTGAGAGGAAATAGGCAAACCTATCTTGGTCATTCAAAGAAGTTCCAATGCGATCCGACGGCTCCCGATCGCAGATTAACGAAACTATTTCCATCCGCTACCTCCCGACGGTAGTTGCTACGGCGCCGCGATAGCCATCAAGACAACATTGTCTCGACGATATCAGCGACACATCTCGTCGATATAGCCCTCATTAAGATGACAAACACTACCGCCCGCGATACCACTACCGTCGGGCGTTAGCCCTCAGCTGCCAGTCATCTCAACGACACAGCCAGTCCAGTCGACGACACTGACGGTCGACAAGTCAATATGCTACTGTCGGCGATAAAGTTACCGCCCGGCGATAACAAACAGAGCAAGAATATGCTGTTATACACAACCTCCTTCTCCTGCAGCACAGCTCCAATCATGATCTGATTTTCTTCTCTTTAGGGGTTGAACCCCAACATCTTCTTCAAATTATTATTAAAGGTATCTTTCAGATTTTTTTTGATATTGTTAGATCTATGATTTTTTATTCATTTATTTTCTCAAAGTTATAATAAATGAATGTTGCATGGTATTATTTTTTCGTACTATATGTCGCACAACTATCCTTTTCAAACAGTTTTTCCATTCGAAACAACACTACAAACGCTGTTCTTCCGAATAATTTCACAGATTCTGTCACCACTCTGCAAAACAGCTAATTATTCCACCGCTGCTTCTCCAGTCGCAGTAGCTGAGCCAAACAGAGCCTAAGGAGAACGATGTGCGGGGAGGGGGTTGGGTTCGCCAGGAGAGGAATGAGAATGTCAGGGAGAAGAAAGACAAGTGGAAATTTTTTGCCTAGGAGTAAGGGGAATTTTTGGGGAGGATATGAGTAAAATAATTTATTTTTTGAGTGCACATATAGCCAAAGTTAATTTGCACATAACATTGCGCGGCCGGAGCTGTGCCGGCCTACTTCCACAATCTTCAAGGGGGTTACAATTATAGATTGTGAACTCGAGCGCGACAGACCGCTGCTCGTTACAATGAGAGAGAGAGAGAGAGAGAGAGAGAGATAACTCCGAAGTGACAGACCACCTCTCAAAAAACTAAGTACTTTTTCTTCTGAGTATTTGTTCACTATCTTTTTTTCATATCAATATAAATATATTAAAAATTTCGTCGTAGAAAGGATGAAACTAAAAATTTAAAAAGCTGATGAAATATTTCAACATGATCCAGGAAGCTTCAGCCCCAAGTAAATCATGGAAGTACATGAGACTTATATATATGACCATACATATATATATACATATGCTTAATGCTTGGTCTTCCGTGGACCATGACGCGACCTGGATAATTAAGCAAGCAATATTTGAATTAATTATTAATCAGCCTTAAGCTAGAGATGTATGGGTAATTAACGCGATTAGCTCCACTAATCACGCGCCCGGGTATGATCATGGATAGATGGCCGCCCCTAAAATTTCTAGCTATAACTCTTAACTAATCCAATTAAGTCAATTACAAATTTAGGACTAATTAATCCACTTCTCCTCATTCCTTAGCTCGCGCTATTTATTAGGTGAGGAATCTAATTAGTCCACGTGCTATTAATTTCTTACAAGTTAGCAAGTCCTAACCGAAAGCATTTTTTTTATTTTATATATATATGTATATTCGTTCATATTACATATATATTACACATTCAATCGAATTAGTCCACGTGCTAATTCGATTTAATATTTAATTACATATATATAATTTATTTAACTATATATATTACTATTTGAGAACTATTCGCGAATCCTTCGAACAGGAATAAAGTTATTCGGATTCGGATTCGAAAACTATTCGAATCTGAATTCGGATTCGAATCCGAATTTGAATTCGAAAAATACAAATTTTAATTGAATCTTTACGAATCGAATCTCGAACTATTCACGAACTATACTATTTGTGAACAGCCCTAGTCAAGCCCCTCCAAGGCCTAAAAGGCAATTGTTATTCGTGGACTATAAATGTCTATCCGCAGAGTAACTTTTTTCAAAAAAATTTAGTTTACAAATTTTTATCCGTAAATCAATTTTAAATTTGAGCAGTTGATGCCTTCTTTCTCCTGAGCAGGGCCCGACAATGAAGAAATATCTCCGACGAACTTCTGAGCACTTTAATATGTGCACTGATCGTGATTCATAAAATGAATGCGTGGATAGAGACCGAGTTGAGGAACAAAGATGATTTCTTCATTGTTCATGTGATTTTGATTTGTTTGGGAAGCTAGAGTTTGTCTGGGAAGATTTAGATAACTAGGGCTACTCTCTCCATGTGGTGAGGAAGGCGAAGAGAATGACCGGAGTTTTTTCTTCTTTATAACTAATCTGTGGATAACAAAAATATCGATCTGTGAATAACAAATTTGACTTCTGTTAGAGTTGTGAATAGACAAAATCTGTGAATAGACCAACACGATTTGTGAATGACAACCTATAACTTGGGTTCATATATTAAGTTTAATTAGGGCGCAAAACATAACTCTAGCAAACCTTAGCTAATTTAGGCCTACTCTACTGTGATATCACCTTACAACTTATACATCAAACCATACCATATGTTTATAGTTGATGGCAGGAGAGCTCAGGATTTATATTAAATTAAAGCACAACGGTGTACGAGCTAGCTAGTTTCAAAGACAATTAAATGATGTACGTAGTATTTTACTATACGAACAAAAATTGAGTTGAAAACAAAATCAGATGCGCCAGCAGTCTCTGTGTTTTTTCTCCTTCGCTACTGAAATTTGCAATCAAAGTAGAACAATATTTATACATAGTATATAGGAGAGTACTCTAGAAATGCACATGTACACATTTGTAGCTACTCTAGAAATACGTACATGAGTATTTTATCTACTTTTTACTGTTATAATTGAAGTGAGCTATCGCCAGCGATAGCGCTATCGCCGGCGGTAGCTCATACTCGGCACCCCCTTTGTTTTGTCTATAAATAGAGGGGTACCCCCCCCCCCCTAAAGAGTAAGCCTTTTCAGAGAGTGGCGAGTATTGCAGTGAGAGTGACGAGTATTGCAGTGAGAGTGACGAGTATTGCACTGAAAGTGGCGAGTATCCTCAACTTTGAGCGAGTTTGAGATACCAGAGTGCTACCTGGCGAGCATCGGACTTGGAGTAAGTTCGGCCAGCTCCCTAGAGCGAGTAGCGAGTATTGGAGATAACGCCCGGCGATAGCGATACCGCCGGCGATAGCGAGTATTGAAGGAAGCGGCGCGTGGCGAGTACGCGAGTAGCTTGGAGTGCGAGCAGCGAGCTTGCGAGTACCAGAGCTAACACCCGGCGATAGCGATACCGTCGGCGATAGCGAGGAGCGAGTATCACCTGCGCGGTGTGCTCCGGAGGAGAAGCGGACCTTGTCCGTGACCAAGTTCCTACCTACTATTGGCTGTTGTGATTCAAGTTGGATGCAACTTGTATTCAGCCCTGTTCAGTTGTAACTAGCTACCAGAGTTATTATTATTGTGAAAGATAGTGTTCATCTATTTGGTGTCCTTATTCTCCCGTTGGTTGACATGTTCTTCCGAAATCAGAAGTATTCAGCAAGTTCCTCGAGTGGAAGGAGCTTGTGGAGGGGAGGCTGAACCGCAGAGTGAAGAAGCTGAGAAGCGACAATGGAGGGGAGTTTACCTCCAATGAGTTTGCTTCTTTCTGCAGGAGGTTCGGCATTCGGCGGGAGCTCTCCTGCGCTCACACCCCTCAGCAGAATGGGGTGGCAGAGAGGAAGATCCGCCATCTAGTGGAGACTACCAGGAGTTGGCTACATGCCAAGAGCATTCCCAAGGCCTTATGGGCGGAGGGAATGGTGTGTGCTACTCATGTGATCAATCGGCTACCTCTGAGTCCTAACAGGATGGTGTCTCCACACCAGCTCATGTTCGGGGAGAAGCCCAATGTGGGTCACATGAAAGTGTTCGGTTCTACCTGCTTCGTGCACGTCCCGGACGCTCAGATAACAAAGTTGGAGCCAAAAGCGAGGAAGTGTATCTTCATCGGCTACGATGAGCGGAAGAAGGGGTGGAAGTGCATGGATCCGCAGACCCATAAGTTCGTCGTCTCGCGCGACGTAGTGTTTGACGAACTGGTCTCATATCAGGGAGTCTCTTCTGTGGAGCTACCGGAGAGTGGAGAAGCTAGCAGGGAAGAAGAGTGGGTCACTGAGGACCCTACTGTGGAGTTGGAGTTATCTCCAAGTGCTCCATCGCCATCTGGCTCAGGAGGAGCATCTGGCTCGGGAGGAGCTTCTGGCTCAGGGGGAGCTACGAACTCAAGAAGCAGGGAGAGCACCACTTCAGGAGGAGTTCAGAGAGGAGCTCAACTAGAGGAGTCTACCAGAGTGGTAAATAGTGGCCAAGCCTTGAGGAGGTCGAAGAGGACCATCGTCCCGCCTGCTCGCTATAAGGAGGGGAACTTCGTGAGTTTGGTTTCCTGCTTCTTCGCAGGACCACTCGATGAGAGGGAACCTGCCTGCTTTGAGGATGCAGCTGGCATCAAGGAGTGGGACGCGCCCATGATCGAGGAGATGGAGGCCCTAGAGAAGAATGGGACATGGGACCTGGTTCCCATGGTGGAGGGCATCAAACCTGTCACCTGCAAATGGGTGTACAAAGTTAAGAAGAGAGCGGATGGAGAAGTGGAGCGGTACAAGGCGAGGCTTGTCGCTCGAGGCTTCTCTCAAACCTACGGAGAGGACTACGAGGAGACATTTAGTCCTGTCGCAAAGATGACGTCGGTGAGGACGATCATCGCTCTGGCGGCGTGCCGAGGTTGGAAGCTGTGGCAGCTTGATGCGAAGAATGCGTTCCTGTATGGAGAGATTGACAAGGACATATTCATGGTGCAACTGCCTGGATACGTGTCCAAGTCTCAGCCACATCATGTCTGCAAGCTGAAGAAGGCCCTCTACGGGTTGAAACAGGCGCCGAGAGCCTGGTATGGGAAGATTGCGGAGTACTTGCAGTTCTGCGGCTACGATGCCTCAGAATCGGACTCCAGCATGTTCGTGAAGAAGAGTGAATGTCTTCACGTGCTGGTGCTGCTATACATCGACGACATGATCGTGACAGGGAACAACCCTAAGGAGGTCGCGGCGCCGAGACAGCAGCTTTCCAAACGATTCGAGATGAAGGATCTTGGTGAACTGCACCATTTCATTGGCCTCCATGTTGAGAAGAGAAGAGGCGGGCTATATGTTTCCCAGAGGGCGTATGCCGAGAGGATCGTTGAAAGATTCGGCATGAAGGAGGGGAAGAGCAGCTCCGTTCCTCTGGAGGCTGGGCTGAAGCTTCAGAAGGAAGAAGGGAGGATTCTTCCTGATCCGAAGATCTTTCGGGCACTGATGGGGAGTCTTATCTACTTGACTATCACGAGGCCGGACATCGCCTTTGCTGTCGGCCGAGTTAGTCGGTATATGCAGGAGCCGCGGAAGCCTCATCTGGAGGCAGCCAAAGGGATACTGAAGTACGTGAAGGGCACCCTTGAGATGGGGTTGTCCTATGAAGAGAAGTCTAACTTCAAGCTGCATGGGTACACGGATGCAGACTACGGAGGTGACGCTGATGATCGCAAGTCGACATCATGTTATGTGTTCTTGTGTGGAGCAGCTGCTATCTCGTGGTGTAGCAAGAAGCAGGACTCTATTTCTCTTTCTACCACGGAGGCCGAGTACAAAGCGTCGTCCTTAGCAGCTCAGGAGTGTGTCTGGCTAAGGAGACTAGTGGAGGATGTGGACGAGGAGGTCAGCGGACCTACTGTGCTTTGTGGGGACAATGAGAGTGCATTGAAACTGGTAACCAATCCAGTTTGTCATGCAAGAACCAAGCACATTGAGATCGAGCATCACTTCATCAGAGAGAAGGTGTTGGGTGGCTTGATCGCTGTGGAGTATGTGCGGAGTGAAGAGAACCTTGCGGATATATTCACGAAGCCCCTATCTGCGGGGCCGTTCCGGAGGCTTCGCTCATTGCTTGGAGTTGTTCCTGGAGCTCACTTCAAGGGGGAGTGTTAGAATTGAAGTGAGCTATCGCCAGCGATAACGCTACCGCCGGCGGTAGCTCATACTCGCCACCCCCTTGTTTTGCCTATAAATAGAGGGGTACCCCCCCTAAAGAGTAAGCCTTTTCAGAGAGTGGCGAGTATTGCAGTGAGAGTGGCGAGTATTACAGTGAGAGTGGCGAGTATTGCACTGAAAGTGGCGAGTATCCTCAACTTTGAGCGAGTTTGAGATACCAGAGTGCTACCTGGCGAGCATCGGACTTGGAGTAAGTTCGGCCAGCTCCCTAGAGCGAGTAGCGAGTATTGGAGATAACGCCCGGCGATAGCGATACCGCCGGCGATAGCGAGTATTGGAGGAAGCGGCGCGTGACGAGTACGCGAGTAGCTTGGAGTGCGAGCAGCGAGCTTGCGAGTAGCAAAGCTAACGCCCGGCGATAGCGATACCGCCGGCGATAGCGAGGAGCGAGTATCAGAGCGATTATCACCTGCGCGGTGTGCTCCGGAGGAGAAGCGGACCTTGTCCGTGACCAAGTTCCTACCTACTATTGGCTGTTGTGATTCAAGTTGGATGCAACTTGTATTCAGCCCTGTTCAGTTGTAACTAGCTACCAGAGTTATTATTATTGTGAAAGATAGTGTTCATCTATTTGGTGTCCTTATTCTCCCGTTGGTTGACGTGTTCTTCCGACATCAAAATATTTCACATTTACATATAAAACATATTATAGTTGAGGGTGAGGATACGTCACACATTTTTTTAATATATTGTATTTATATTAATGGGTAGAGCTTATGTAAACTTACCTATATATTATTGTAGTTAGTCGCTTTGTCACACAAACAGTCCTAATTATATCACATGCATTGATCTAGATGGAGATGTCATGAATAACACCGCCGATTATTGCGCAAATGTAGGTATTACGAATAGGGAGCTCTCTTAATTTGAGGAGGCACTTCCATTTCGCTTAGGGGTGTGTTGAGGAACGAAGATCGTTTAATTGGTTGTCTATACAAGAGATTTAGAGGATAGTCTAAAATGCTTGTAATCCTCTACTTTCTACAAAAAAAGTCCTTATAAAAACTAAGAATTATTTCTCAAAACTTCACCTAGATGTTTGCATAATTACGGGTTGCACCTCTCTTATTTTGAAATTATAAAAATCTCACCTGAAATTAACATTTCATTACATTAACTATCCCCTGGAATTTGCATTTCGTAGCATCCATGCAGAAAAATATCCCCATGAAAATATATTTTGAGTGGGGTTTTCGTAGTTTTAAGATCGAGTAAGAGGGTGCAACATGTAATTTAGCAAATTTAGGGGGGAGGTCTCGTTAAAAGTCATATCAGTACTAAAGTAATTTTGAATATATATGGAATTAAATTTTGTTAATGTCAATATATATATAGTGGAATACAAAAATATTCAGGATCAGATAACTTCAAGTATAAGCTAAAGGTGGATGATGAATTGATGACAGTATAAAAGCTAACAACAAATAAAGATCACAGAGATAAGATTCAACCGATATATATTAGTCTGCTTTTTTGTTTATTTTCTTCTAAAATTAAAAAATTCGCAAAAGAAAAAAAAAATTGGTTGCCTGTTTCTTCAAGAACTTCCTATTTTAAACAATTTATATATTGCAGTGTGTTATTTTTAAGGAAAAAATTTAAGCGGATTTTGTTAGAAATTTTAATTATAAAACATTTTACTTTAAATATTTTGATTGGAGCTAAATGGTGTTTCGTGTTTGGGCTTCTCATTATGATGAAAAAGCTCAAAACCAAACTTGGAAAGAATCCAAATATTTGGAGGGAAGCCTTTCATGATGAAAGGGTATTCTTTAGTCCCACCTTGCCATTCTACTTCTTCCCTTAAGTGTATATAAAGAAATTCACATCTTCTTATTTGTTCAAAAGAACATAAGGAGAAACTATGAACCACACGCGCGTGCGCGCACGCGCCGCACCGGACCGGATCCGGATTGGGGGAATAATTGAATTGAATTGTATTTTTTGTACAAAATAGTTTCAGAGCTTTTACTTGGAGTTGCGTCGAATAGAAATCGGAGCTGCGTCGAATAGAAATCGGAGCTGCGTCGAATAGATTTCGACGCAACGTCGTCAAGCCCGCTATAGTTCGACGCGTGGCACGAGTTTTACGCTCTCTCTCTCTTCGCAGTTTTACGCGTTTTCTTAACCGCTCCTTTACGCGTGTTTTACGCCATTATTTACGTTGGAAATATTCAACGTTTCTCTTTCCGATTATCAGTCTTCCAATTTTAACCTTTCGTATTCATTGTGCCTTTTATTTTATTGCCGTTTTTACGAGATCTTATTATACAGGAGATCTTACCGTCTGAGTTCTATATATACTCGTTCTTTCTGCAGTTCTCGGTGTGATATACGCACTTCTGCTCTCATATGCGCTGCTGCTCTCTCCGTTTTTGACGATCTTCTACGTGATTCCTTTTCTTCACATTTGCTACATCAAGTGGTTGTTCGGGTGCTCTGTGCTTCTTCGATGTCCGCGCGCATCCGAGTTTCAGGATCTAGCCGGGTGTTGTACCTTGGAGGAGTGACCATCTGTTGAAAGCCCTGCCGGAAGGTGGTGCAACTTCTTTAGGGCAGTGATCACACGCCTTACCCAGGCTCGATTCTAAACTATAAATTTCTCTTATTTATTTCTCACCTCCTTCATGCAATATTATTAATATTGTTGTTCATATAAATAGTTCTGTTGATTATACAAAGTTTTTAAAACCGAAAATTATATTATTTTGTATATTAATATAGGAATATAGGAAAATTATTCCTACAGGTTTCTCTCACCTAAGATCACGGTGCTCGTGCGTATCAAACCGTTGGTTCTCCGTAATTGATCGAAATACTGTCGTATTTGTCAATTAAAAATACTGTCAGTATTCCGCGAAAACAACTCTGTTGTAGGATGTCAGGTCATACGGCTGTATTTAATCTCTCACCTAAAATTAGGTGGGAGAACCCACCTATATATTGCTCTATGAGGAAACCTTCATGTCACGTATGAAAGTACTTTTGTCGCTCGTCTTCTCTAGTGCACGACGTTCATCGATGACCGGACTCTAGCCTCTCTCGTTGTCACTGCGCACTAGAGAAGACGAGTTGCACGAGTATTGTCACATAGGGTACTGAGGTTTTCTGTGTCAGACTGCTCGTTTATCTATAGAATTTTTAGGCTCTGTTCGGGGAGGCGTCGGGTCACCGGTGCGGAGCAACAGCCACCGCAGGTGGGAAAATAAACACCCGCGAAGCTTGAGCGGTGGCGTTTGGTCCCGCTAACACCTGCAAAAAGGAGATAATCCTCCGTCTCCAACCCAGCCTCCCCACCTTCGATCGCTATCCGACGGTTCGTTCGCTGCCTCGCCGAAGCCACCCCAAACTGACCCTTAGTTATATATGCTTTAAGCTAAACATTGAAGTTGTGAAAAAAATATCTTATCCATAGCAGATCTTATTGCATTTAATGTCAGCCAAGCAGGAGGCATGCTCTCCACATGTAAGTATAAATAATATATGCTTTGGGATAAAATTTTAAGTTGTCACAAAAAACTTTCGAATACATAAGATCCTCCATTAAGTAGTGATGGCCGAACGCCGACCGAGAGTAGCTGTGTGCAGGAACATGGGGCTTGGTAGTAGGCGATCTTCGATCGGGAGTAGTGATCATATATTGCCAACCGGGAGTAGTGATCACATATTGTTGACCGGGAGGAGCAATCGCTGATCATTGATCGGGAAAAGAGCGCATCAATATCATTGACGCGACTAGAAGGGCAAAATGGTAGTTTCAAAAGTTACACGGACACGCATGAATAGTAGTCATCATTGCGCATTGAAGAAGCCAAGCGACGCGAGTACTGCCGCGCGGTGCAAGGGGTTTCCGCGTGCCAGGTTTATCTAAAGAAATTTTAATTATATATGCATGTTATATTGATATGATAAAAAATTAAGTTGTTAAAAAAAACTTTTGGACCATGCATGTTGGAGCCAAAAGTCTCTCAAGTCCACATCCCTTGAGCTAAAGGGTAGGGGAAATTGTTGAGTGGGCGGTTACTTCAGATCACAAATGAATAAGTGGGAGAGGGGTACTGCGGACGGCTACACAAGGCTTCCAGCAATGGCAGCTCTTAACTGCAGGTGATTCTATTGATTACCTTGGTTTCTCCAAGTGAAACCCCTATACAATCAAGGGTCTAAGACAAGCGATTTGGGAGCGTTACATCTTTAGTGATGAGAGGGATTGGGTGCTTGGGCTGCAATGTCTGAAGTAAATTCCGCGAAAACACACCCGGGCATGTGGTGGTTATGGGTCATGAACCAAGTTGGCATTGTATTGATCCGAATCTGAACCAATCGAATCTGGCATGATAAGTAGGTATTTACTCCTGCATATTATTATGTCTTTTTGACCTTGGTCACCATCATCCCACCAAGAGTAGAATCGGGCTCCTATTTTTTCATCGATGGCAGGGCCTAGTTATCGATACGTGCATACGATTATGAAATCAGATTGCAGTAAATATTTCTATTCTCGCGAGGTTTGGATGTGTCTGATTTCATCCGTGATGCTTTTAGCCGATATGTAATTTCCTCGATTTGTGTACATGTAGCTTCTATTAGATTAGTAAAATTGTGTGGCCTTGACTATAAATTGAGTGCATATCGAGTTATGTTCTTTGTTACTATGTGTTCAGTTATTCCTGTGGAATCGTCCATACTCCCGTCATGCTTAATAAGTTTTGTGTAGTTTCACATCACTACATCCGCGTCACCGGCCACCACAAACTAATCAACACACCCCTCTACGAATTAAGAGGACCATTTCACGATCCTGATTTAATATCACTTGATCCGACGGGTTCACTTTTCCCCAACCTTTTATAATTTTTTTAATCCCAAAAAATCTGCATCATTGGATATGTGTTAAAGAGCTCTTGGCCATTAGATGATGAAATGAATCCCCTCCATTTCTGAATGGAGGGGATCCGGATCCCCCTTCTACCTAACCGACACCTACTGCATGCCACTTCATTTTGATGGAATGAATGTCAAATGTTCATGGATGCACGCTTTCTTATCTCGCTTGTGCATTTGAATGAATAGGATTCTCACTTTAAAATAAATAACTATCAAAGGGTCAAATATGTAGGATAAATCGTCTACGAGTCATGCATGTTTGTTACATCACCTCTAGCAAAAGTAAACATTCAGGAATTTGATTGCGGTTTGCTCTAGGAGCCTTGCTACGTTACTTTTCTTAGTAGATTTGCGCAGCTCCGTTTCCAGTTTGCTCCACGGGAGGCCAACAGATTCTGTGCCCATTTTGTTATAACTAGTATTTTTATTTGGCCTAGCCTTGGTGAGTATATTGAACTAGTTGTGTTTGATGTGAAGGGATGCTGTAATACTTTTTTTTCTCTCTTTATAATGCAACTTCAATCTTTCAAAAAAAAAGGAATCAAATGATCATAATGACAAATCATAGGCTTACACATGTTATGAGCCCACGTGTCAATGCTTTATCATGCCGTCCGGTCAGTGGGCCCATGTCTACAAACCAGACAAGTGGAAGGAGCATAGCTTGCGATAAACTAACCTTAATTACAGGCAGGTGTTCCCTTCCCGGGGAACTAACTCTGGTTTAATTATTTATGTATAATAACAATATGTTAATATCTTGATTATAAGAAAATCATTTAGTTCTCTCTGGCACCTATTTTTGCTGGGTTTGATTCCCGGACTAGGAGGCGCCCAAGTCCCAACATGACTCGTGCCGGAAAATGGAGAGGACCAAGATGTGTAACATATTAAAATTTGATCGAGTTTTGGGGCTCAATTTGAGCATCTTAAATCCAATTGGTGTTAGGTCTCGCCTTCTCCCCTCAAGCGCTTCTCCCTTCGAGTGTTTATCCCACGTGATCCCTCCTTATCCGCTACACAAGGCAATGTCCAGGAGGAGATCGGTCTTCTCCTTCGAAATCTGCTTACTCGGACTACCATCTGCACCTCCCACTCGCAGTACTTCTCCACGACATTCAAGAACCCTCCAAAACTATTTTCTTCGCTCCTCTGTGCTCGTCCTCTCACAAGTTTGGGATGCTATATTTCTAGGTACAACAATGGCAATAGGTGGGGCTCCTCTCTTCAAATAGTAACTCCTCCTTGCATTGTAGAGTAGGAGAAGTGTAAGCATAAAGAAATCACCATCAAATGGATTCTTCTGATCTGCTTGTTTTATTGATAGTAAATAATAGATGGGAATAAAGAACTATAAATCGAACCAGAACCGCATAGAATCACTCCTGAATTGTTTAGGCCCGGTTTGAATTTTGGAATCATGAACAACAACGGTCTGTGTGCGTGATTCCTTCATTTATTATTTAGTATTCACTGATTTTACACATGATGACAGTTTTAGCCAAATTGTCACATTTTGTATTTTCCTATTTCAAACTTTCTCATTAAATTAATTATGTTGTAATACTAGATATTTAATATTAAAAAAATATGAGCAACTTGATATTGGCAATTGTTGATATTCAAAAAAAATTGTGAGAAAAGCAATGTCGGGCTTGAATTGTACGACAAAATCTCGCAGATATTTCTTATTTGGATGATAGAAATTGGGTAGATGTTAGGATATTGCCATGTTTCTGTCGCGTTGAGTTCACTCCGTGGGAATAGAAATTGAATCGTAACCGAACCACTAGTGATTAATTCAGTTTTAATACTTGTTGAATCGTAACGGGAACTATAGACATGACGCCGGTTCTAAAAATTATGGTGTAAACGGAACCCATCAAATTAAACCAAATGAGATAGACTATTCTGTTTACGATTTTTCTAGAATTGGAATTGACTGAAAACGTGGCACCCCTACTTATGAGTTATGAGGTGATTATTCCTTAATAAAAGTTTAAGCCATATTAAATATTCCCTAATTACCATAAATGCTTATAGCATAAACTAAAGTTATCGACAATGCTTGGTGGAATGGAAGTCAATGCATGTCCATAAAGAGTCCACGTACTCATCTTGGCTCTGATGTCAATTCATGGTTCCTTCAATAATTAGGAAGCCCACAAATGATTTAACTAATCAAGATTATTTCGTACTAATGATGATAACTTTTTGCTAATTTATTTGCGCATGGGATGGTCGACCAACAAGTAGGTAATAATTTTTAAATTACTCATTAAAAGTTGATGCAAGTACCAATATATTCTTATATTAATTAATTAGTCATCGCAAGATGGATGCATGATTAGAGTTAATTAATAATTAATAATCCTAGTAGCCAAAGTTAAATTAGAATTAAATAATTAAATGACGAAAAATATAATTAGCATTATTTTATTTTATTTTTTACTTTATATTTGGTGTAGAGCCTATTTAGCAACTACCAACAATCATGTGCAATACTTTTTAATGCACACGTTGGTTACGTTGAATATCAACTAGTGACCAAGTACCATCGTCCCGCCGACTGCATACCGGAATATATGCACTTTAATATATTTTAGTCTAATATATCAAATTACATTATTAAATTAGTTCTAAATTTTGTTTGATATTATAGGTTTATTTAATTATGTACTCATCATATATAGTATGCACACAATTTCTTAATTTTTTTTATACTTATTATGTAGTAATAATGACATAGATAATAGTCATAGATAAAATATATAACTATGAGAAAATGATAGCGATAAAATTGAAAAAATAAACAATCTTACCGATTTCATAATTAATATATTGCATTGATTAAGAGACTCTTAATATTTGTGACATCACAATTCATCTTAGAAGTCCGATAGATTTGTCATTGTTGACAAAAATTATAAATGAGGGTGTACAAAATTTTTTTAAATACAAATGCTAGTGGGGTGAGTAGGAGGGTCGTGGGTCACATGTTGGAAATTAATTTTGGGGGGGCACATAGCTGAACTTTGGTCCGCGAATAGCCAAATTTGGTCTACGAATAACCAACTTTGGTCCGCGAATACCAATATTTGTCCCAAACCAAACTAGTTACGTGACGTGAGAACTCTTCCATCTTATCAGAGTTGTTTCTCCCTCATCTGACCACCGTTTTTGACATATAAGTAGTCAAAATTCATTGCCTCGACGAGAGAAATCCAAATTCACTAACAATTTTGAAAAGTAATAGGGGTGTCAGTGTCCCTCGGGCCTCCCTCTGGATCCGCCCCTGATTGTTGATGTATATAATGTGTGTTGGGAAATAGAACTGTTCGTGCAGGCGTAGCTACACTGCAGAGTCAACGAGAATACTCACAACCAACAATCCTAATGTAGAAAAATGCAAGATCCAATGAAAGCCATGCCAATTGGTCCACCGGCAGAGAAAATACAAGATACAAGATCCAATGAAGGTCATGAAAATACACTAGTGGGGCTTATTGCAATTCGTAGGACTATAAAACATGGGCAGATCCAAAAATTTCAACAAGTGAGACTCAAACATAAGGTGAAGCAAAACAAATGGCAGCGATTTGCGATCTTGATCGCCATTCACCGTTCGATAAAAAAGCCGATCGACAATCTCACTGATCTACAAACGACGATTGTCCATCGGCGAATGGCGATCGCCGCTCTATTGAAGATCGCTAATTGCGATCAACGCTCACAATTCTCCAGAGGTCTGCTAAGTAACAATAGCGGTTGACGTGCTAAACTGTTAAATTGTTGTTCTTTTAGTCCATCTGTTGAAACCTCGCCACTCGTGGACCTATATTTTTGTTAAATTTTAAATTTCTTGGGGGAGCCGGGCACCAACCCACCCCCTTTAGATCTTGTTGGGCTAGAGAGCACACAAGCCCGATCAGAGCACCTGCAAATTAGTTCGAGCAAGTACCTGCGCGATCGCTTAGCGGTATGCCGATATACAATCAAAACACAGCACAAAATAACAACAATAAAAGTGACAGATTTAACGGGGAAATCCAATAGCGTAAAAACCACGGGACGATCGAAGTCCAACTTGGAAAGCCGCTAATAAAAATGTGTAAAAACAAATAGACAATTACAAGGCTTTCCCTCCTCGATCCACACAGTATCTTCACCAACTTCGCACCACATAATAATACACAATAAATAGTAGCAAAAAAATTGCAAGTTACCGACAGTTGCGGACAAGACGGATTACACAAATCCTCTCCAAGATGCCTCTTCGAATCGTTGCCCAAGTCTACTCCAGATTCAATCTGTGTAGGCGAGGCATTCCCCGTCAACGTCGCAGAGACATCTGAAAGCTCTCTCCAAACTAAGATGCTTTGCCGCAAAGGCCTCTATAGAAACTCTTGAGATTGGAGAGAAGTGGATGGCTTACCCCTCCTCCTTCATGCCTAATTATAAATCCAAAACCAAGGGGGGTAAATGTGGTATATGGCATGTTCACAAAGCTTCCATGAAGCTTCCCTCGGTCAAAAGTGTAAGACCCTCTTTTTTTTGCATTCTTTCCCAGGTCTTACCGCCCAGAACCGCCGTCTTGCGGCGACACCATTACTCCAAATAGTCACCGCCACAATACGCTGATCCTGCTGGCTCATCATCATCATCCAGGCCAACCATAATCACAGTAATAGAAGCATTAAATGAAACAAGTCCACAAAATCACATTATATATTATCATAATACAAATGTCCACGATGAGAAAAATACTATAAGAAAAAAGGATAAGGGCGTATGCCCAGTCCATCAACATCCTTACTACAAAAATTGCTCGTCTCTATCTATATGCGGAAGCCGTCGAACTTTTGTCATCACGTGCCTGTAGCTGCTACTGCAACAATGGGTAGTGGTTGTTCTGCTTCATCCCGTCCTCCTGATCTGTCTCCAGAATGGGGTCCTGCTGTTCTGACACACCATCCCTAAAAATGAGGTCCACCGATCGTTAGTCTATAAGACTCATCATATTCCTCATCGTCTCCACCCCGCGCCTCCTAGGCACCGTGAGGGAGGAGGAAGCGAAGGACATCAATGGGTAATGAATCAAGCAGGTGACAAGCGGCTAGACTAGTAGGGTATATAAATACTAAACAAATATGGATAACAATTCTATACTAACAAGAGTAAGTGTAGCAGCAAATAAGTAAAAGACAGTATAAAGTAAAAGAGCGGGTATAATAAATAAGAGCGGCTACGAATGTAACCTTAACTTATATGCACACCCAAAATCACATAAGCTAAGGGATCTGACACTAAAGTAAACTCGTCGTATAAAAGAGCTCATACTAATTTATACGATGAGGTCTATGTTTTATGCAAGAATGCTATGCTATGATATGCAATGCAATACAATGGTGTAACTCACGCACACGACTCTGTATGTACAGACCTTTAGTTCCCACTTTTCGGAGGTAGCTAACCTTTCGGGCACCTCCCATCGTGGTCAAACGGTGGTAGAGGAGCGGGCGTCTCCTCACCTAGGTGGTTAAGTCACACTACCAGACCTAGTCCCTATCGTACACTATGATACCGGTACCCTGTACTCACGAGCTCCTGCGTACTCTACTGGATTTGGCCAGACAGGGTTTAGGGAATCCGTCCCGTCGGACGTGCAGTAAAACAACCTGGCCCCTAATCAAACCACTAGCACTGCCGAGTCAACGAACTGTTGTCGGTGTAACGACTAAGCCAGAACCGAAGACGCACCACATCTTATGCACATGCAAATATGTATTATCTCTTACCACCGAGACTTCAGCTCGTAATTCTAAACCAACATTATAAAAATCGAGTCAACCGCTCGCAAGACTATCCTAGTCATTCTGTAATATCTAGTTGCCAACCAAAATCACCTAGGGGGGGGGGGTGAATAGGTGATAACTGCGTCTTTTGCAGAATTGAAAATCTTGAAAATAAAGAACGCACAGAATGCAAATCACAATCACAGACGACGCAAGACATTTATAATGGTTCCCCGTTCTTGGGTACTCCACTTGCCGGCCTCGCCAATCTAGCATCACAGCTAGACTTAACTACTTCACTAAAACTCGGATCAAGAATGATCCTACAATCCTCATAGTCAAAACTCTTACAACTCGGAGATCAATCTCCTATAAACTCAGAGAGAACCCTCTCTTACAACTCGGAGAATACCTCTCCTACAAACTCGGAGAACAATCTCTCCTACAATCAAATGTAAATTTAGATTGAAACAATACTTAACGAATCACGATCAGATCTGAATAATTTGATGATGATCTTCTTCCTTCTTGAGATAGAAATGGCTTCGGCTTGATGTTGAAGAAGAAGAATCAAATCGGCACAAATCAGATCTTCTAAGGTCTTGATCGATCCAATGAAAACAGGACGAGTGAGGCGATGATCGATCGACCTTTTTCTTCCACTTGGAGACGAAATCAGATAACTCACGATCGAACTCCAACGATGGCGATGCACGGCACTTGACGACGATCTTGGATCAGATTAGGTTAAGAGAGAAAAGTACGAACTCTGATCTTTTAATTCGAATCAATATTTCTTTCTTAAGGAGCAATCATTATATAGATGAAGACCTAACGATTAAACCTTAATGCGAGGAAAGACGTCACGTCAATTTGTCGGAAAAAAAAACTTGTCGTCAAAATGAAACAAAAAAAACAAAGTTTACGAGAAAAGATAGAACCAGACTTCTCGAGAGATCCAAGGCTTCTCGAGAGAAACCGGCTAGTTCTCGAAAAATAGCTTTAGAAGAGAATTTCAAAGAATTATGAAAGGGCCTCTCGAGAGATACAAGACTTCTCGAGAGCATAAGAAACTTCTCGAAAGCAAAAGTACTTCTCGAGAGAGGAAGGACTTCTCGAAAGCTGAGCTGAGACAGACTTCTCGAAAACAAACGAAAAAGAAGTTTTCTCGAAAACTAAAAGAACTTTTCGAGATAACAAAGATTTCTCGAGAGATGAAAATAACTACTCGAAAAATTTAACTTTTTCGAGAAAGACCTCTGAGACAACCCTTCTCGAAAAATAATAAGGACTTCTCGAGAGTATAGAAGGACTTCTCGAAAAGTACCTTTACATCTCGAAAAATTTACTTAGGAAAAATTTCTTCCTTTGTCTTTAGACCAATGCTGCACTCCAAGCTTTGAATCTTTAATGTCTTGATCATAAAGTGTATCCCAATTGAGAGATCACACATGAGTCAACCCCATACCCCATACAATGAAGAATTACATTGCATGAGACTGTGCTTATTGACCCATTGTGACCTGACATTGGTCTACACTTAGCAATGTGAACCTGCAAGAACAATACTAGAAAAATATATCAAATACACAAACAATTCAATCTTGGTTCAAAGTTGACTTTCTACAAATCAAGGTTATTGTGGATACAATACCCAACAATCTCCCCCTATTTGTAGAAGTCAGAACCCTACTTACCAAGATGAATTGTATCAAATATAAGATATAAAAAAAATATACTTGAAAGAACATTAAAAACAATATCTAAATATAAGAACATGATTGTCACATCAAAACCAAAAACTATATTTAGATTTAAGATTGTCTAATGAATTAATGTTCACACAGGCATATAGAAATAAAGTTGTAAAGATCTTCAAAGACTTGGCTTCAGATATTTGCATTTTTCTTTCTCAACATTTCTTGCCTTTCAAAATAAACATATGGCTTTGGATGATACTTGGGAGGAGCTTCTGGAGCTGTTGGATTGTTGTACCCATAATTCTTGAAATGGATTCTTCTCTTGGTTTGGCTTGTCTCATACTTTTTCCATTCAGAAGTGCTGTACAGATCAGAAGCTTTCACATTCCCTTCTTCTACAAGCTTGAGAGAGTCAAGAATGATAATCTTTGAAACTGGACTCCAAAGTTCTGGATAAACCTTTGTTTCATCTACCACTGCTTTGCCAGAACCTGCTGAGCTGGAGCCAGGAATAGATCTGCTTGCAGAAGGTCCATCACCATACTTCCTTTTCCTAGAATAATGCATGGAGGAGTGAGTCTCTACTGAAGGATTAGCATCAAACTGCCCTGTTAGCCTTGGAGAGAAATGAGGAATTGAAGGAGCATCAGACTGAACTTGATCAAAACTTGGAGGAGGTTGAGCAGGGTCAATACCCAAATCAGGAAAGATTTCATGGTGGAGCCAAACAGCAGTATTAGAGGTGAAATCTTTTAACTCATTGACCCGCTTTTGGACACCTTGGGACAACTGCTCAAACCTATTAATCAAATGTCTATGAAAATCAAAAAGAGTTTGATCCAGTAACCCATTCATCTTCTCAGTTATACTGTCCTCCCCCTTTCTGACTTCTACAGATAGGGTTTGGAGAATAGAATCCTTAAACTGTCCAACCTCATCAATAACTTTGAAAGTATTTTCCTCAGCCTTTGAAGCCATGTTTTCTTGAGTTTTTCTCACTTGAATAACTTCTGCTAGAACTGTGGCTACACCCTCTATGGTGTGATCAATGGCCTTTCCTCCCTGAATAACAACCTCTTTCAGTTGATCTGAACTAGTCTTGAATTCTTTCAACTCCTTAGTCATTTCCTTTTCAATATCAGATAATCTTGCATGAACTTCTTTGAAGGAGTAATCTATTTTGGCACTTTGTCTTTGAAGCATAAGTTCAATTTTACCAAGAATTGTACTTTCATCATAAAGAGATGGAGGAATAGGGGATGGAAGAACTTCTTCTAGCATATCTTCAATAATAACTGAACTTTGGAGCTTTACAGGAGATATGGTGATTCTCTCAGTTTCTTCAACAACAGGCTTTTCCTGATAAACCTTGTTTGTTTCTAAGCAAGTCTCTGGCTCCCCCTCAATATGTACTGGGAGAGGAGATGAACCATGCACTGAAGCATCATCTACTTCTAGATTAAAATCAAAGTCAGCACCTGACCCAGCCATGTGGTCACTAGTGCTAAGCACATCATCAGAACCTTTTAGAATTTCATTAACAACATTTTCTATTGTAGAATCAACTCTGTTTTTATCCATAACTAGAGGAGGTGAGAAGTGATCAACTTGTTCTTGAGAAAGAAAAGTGTCTTCCATAGGAGTATCTAACAAAACTTGAGCATCTGGGATGGATGAATTTTTGGAAGAAACTTGATCTGTAGGAACTTGTTCTGTCGGGTCCTGAGCTGATGGAGGAAGAACTGTGTCTGTTGGAGGAGGAAGACTTGATTCTGCTGAAGGAATGGTGTCTTGAGGAGCTGGAGATGGATCTGGAACTGGACTATGTTGCTGAGCTGGAGCTTCATACTCTGGAACTGATTGAGCTGAAGAAATGGGCTCCCCCTGGAGACCTGCATCTGCAGTTGGCTTATTAATCCTGATGTTCCACCTCTTCATTGTGACAACATCTACCTTCTTCAAATGATGTATAATAGCTCCTTTGGACATGTCAAACACATCTGGATTAAGCTGATTCAGATAGAGTGACAGGATTCTTGCAAAATTAGGGCTCAAAATGCTTTCTTTAATCTTATTGAATAGAAAATCTGCCCAACTGAACCTTTTTCCACAAATCACTATACCTACTAAGCTGAAAACATCTGAAGAGACATGACCCAGGCTGCCAGTATGACATAGTAAGACCTTTGAAATTATGTCCACTAGCAATTTTCCAACATCATTCATCTTTTGTCTACGAATAGTTGATGTTCCTTTATCTAACCCACAAAAGATTAGGGCATGAGCCCAATCCTCCTTACTTAGAGTATCCTCATTTTCTATCAATGGAACTTTCAAATATTTGGAAAGAGATTTTGGATTTATCTTGATTTTGAAATCTCCAACAATAGATTTCATCCTATTTCCATTTTGTGTACTTTTACATTGATAAATAGATCCTCTACCTCTTTAAACAGAATTCGACATTGATGTTCTAGTAAGAAAGACAGGCCAGCTGCGTCTAGAAGGTAAAAGAGGTTTTGAAACTCATCTGAAATCGATTGGAGACCTTCTCGCACAAGTTCACTGCCGACACCGATCTTAGGTTTTCCTGAAGGAGCCATTAATCGAGAGGAGAACTTGAAATGTGGGCTGGAACAAGAGAAGATCCGTCTGAAGTCGAACTGGAACGTCGATTTTGCGAAAGAAGAAGATGAAACGTCGGCGCTTTTCGAGAGGGGATGGAAGAACCTCGCGTGAACTTTTAATTCATTTCGAGACTTTATATATAGTTTGATTTGATGTGACAATTAATTTGGTTTTAATTAATTTCAAGAAAATGAATTACACGCGTACCTGACTCTTCATATTCTCGAAATTTGAAATTAAAGTTTTCGAAAAGTATAAGACATTTCTCGAGAGGTTGTTAAAGTTCTCGAGAAGTCTCAGAACTCTGCCGATTTTCTTCCGAAAGAGCATTTCTCGAGGGATAACCCATTTCTCGAGAAGTATAAGCTTTATTTTTTGAAAAGTGACTTCAATTTTTCGGAAAGTTTTAGCTCTATCCATATTCATAAAAGGCAAGTCATTTCTCGAGATATTAACTACATTTCTCGAGAAGTTTAATGATGACTTGGATTTTTCTTCTTTGATTTTCTTCTTTGCAAATGATAAACCTGTGCTTCATTTTAGAACATAAAAATAAGATAAAACTTAAGAAAATTCACTTATCTTCTTCTCTTCTCCTTTGCTTGACCATTATTCCATGTTGAGCATTCCAAGTTCTGTCTTGAAGAAAGAGAACTTAGTCTCATCCAGAGGCTTCGTGAATATATCTGCAATTTGCTTATCCGTAGGGACATAGCTTAAGTTGATATCCCCATTCTCCACATGTTCTCGGATGAAATGATATCTTAACTCGATATGCTTTGTCCGACTGTGTGAGACTGGATTATTTGATATAGCAATTGCACTGGAGGAGTCACAAAACATTGGAATATTCTTTATCTTCAAGTTATAATCTTGAAGCTGATTTTTTTATCCAAAGAAGTTGTGCGCAACAACTGCCTACAGAAATATATTCTGATTCGGCTGTTGAAATTGCAACACAATTTTGTTTCTTGCTACTCCAGGAGATAAGCCTTCTTCCGAGAAATTGGCATGTTCCGGAAGTGCTTTTCCTGTCGTCTCTACTACCTGCAAAATCTGCATCTGAATAACCAATTAGCTCGCTATCATTACTTCTTGGGTATCATAAGCCAAGATTTGGTGTACCTTTAAGATATCTCAAAATTCGCTTTGCAGCGGTATAGTGAGATTCCTTAGAGTTCACTTGATATCTGGCACATACACATGTAGAAAACATTATATCAGGCCTACTAGCAGTAAGGTAGAGCAGAGAGCCAATTATGCTTCTATATTTGGTTTCATTAAAAGGTTTCCTTTTCTCATCCTTGTCCAGAGACATAGTTGTGCTCATTGGAGTCCTCATAGAGGTTGCACTCTCCAATCCAAATTTCTTAATCAGCTCCTTGGTGAATTTCGTCTGTGAGATGAAAATTCCATCTGGGTTTTCGTTGACAAATTTCTAACAATTACATCAGTCCCCTTACAATTAATTTTGACTGTTATTTATGTATGCATTCAGTTTATATGATTGACTGTTTGGTACTTGTAAGCTGCAAATTTATAGTTATTAGTGGTTTATCTCTGTGTTCTAGGTTTGTAACACCCCAGTTTTCCCAACAATAAGAAAATAAAGAATTCTGTAGCAGAAAGCTAACGTCGGGCGGTAAGTGAGATTGTTTCACTTGAAGTCCTAAGAAATACTTTAGCTCTCCCATACTGCTCATTTCAAATTTTCCTTGCATAAGTTTTGAAAACTTTTTGCAAAGATTGTCGTCTGTAGAGCCAAAAATAATGTCATCGACATAGATTTGCACTAGCAAAATCTTGCCTTTTACTTCCCTAAGAAATAATGTTTTATCTATCTTTCCTCTTGTGAACTTGTTCTCAAGAAAAAAATTAGACAGCGTCTCATACCAAGCTCGGGGAGCTTGTTTTAACCCATACAAAGCTTTTTGTAGTAAGTAAACATAATTAGGATGTTCAGAATCTACAAAACCTGGAGGTTGTTCAACGTATACTTCTTCTTTTATGTTACCATTCAGAAAAGCTGACTTAACGTTCATTTGGTATACGGTGAAACCTTTGAATGCAGCATAGGCTAAGAACATTCTGATCGCTTCAAGTCTTGCTACCGGAGCATAAGTTTGATCGAAGTCGATCCCTTCTTCCTGTCTGTAACCTTTTGCTACAAGTCTCGCTTTGTTCTTTATAATTGTTCCATCCTCATCCAACTTATTCCTGTAGACCCACTTTGTTCCAATAATATTTTTATTCTTGGGTTTTGGAACTAGTGTCCACACCTTGCAACGCTTGAATTGATTTAACTCTTCTTCCATTGCAACTATCCAGTGGGGGTCTTCATTTGCTTCTTGAAACTTCTTCGGTTCAACCTGTGAGAGAAAACTTAAATGCATATTTTCATTAGTAGTACCTCTTCTTGTTCTAACTCCGACTTGAGGATCTCCTATGATTTGATCAATAGGATGGTCTCTCATGTGTCTGAACTCAAGGTTTCTTGCATCAGTTTGAACAATTGGAGCATCATTTGCTACTTGAATGTCTTCTTCCACTTGTACTGATTCTTCATCAATATGATCTTCTTCTTCATTTGTGATTGGGGAAGAGATCTTGACGAAGGTTTGAGAATCAACTTTGACTAGCTCATCCAAGCTTATATCTTGTGTCTTTGAACCTGTACCTTCAATAGAAGCACTAGAAGAGCTGCTATGTAGCATGCCCGTTTCATCAAATACAACATTGATAGACTCTTCTACAACCAGGGTTTTCTTATTAAATATTCTATAAGCTCTACTATGGCTGCTATAGCCTACAAAAATACCTTCAAAACTCTTTTCGCTAAACTTGGTTTTGTAATGCTTTCCATTATTAAGTACAAAGCATTTGCAACCAAAGATTCTAAAATAAGAGATGGTTGGTCTCTTCCCTTTTAGTAGTTCATAAGGAGTCTTTTTATGGTTTTTGTTTATGAGTGCTCTGTTTTGCATATGGCATGCAGTGTTGACTGCTTCAGCCCAAAGGTATTCGGGTAGTGAAGTGTCACTCAACATTGTTCTGCAAGCCTTAATGAGTGTTTTATTCCTTCTCTCAGCTACCCCATTTTGTTGTGGAGTTCGAGGAGAGGAAAACTCATGAAAGATACTTAGACTTTCACAAAAATCTGTCATGCCCCCAGATTCAAATTCTGTTCCATGGTCACTTCTGACTTTACCACCGAACATTCAAATTCATTCTGGATTTGCTTGACAAACTTGGTGAAAAAGTCAAATGTATCTGACTTGTGTTTTAGAAAGAATACCCATGCAAAACGTGAGTAATCATCTACAATAACTAATGTGTAAGACTTACCTCCTAAACTTCTAATTTGCAAAGGACCAAACAAGTCCATATGAAGTAGGTATAAGCACCTAGTTGAATCTTTGCCTATAATGCTCTTAAGGGTAGCTCTTGTTTGCTTGCCTTTTACACAAGCATGACAAGGTCTATCTTGAATGCACTTAATATTCGGCGTATCACGCACTAAGTTTTGAGAAAATAATTTATTTATGGTTTTGAAATTTATATGTGCTAACCTCTTATGTCATTGGTCAGCAAGAGATGCACTATCTTTTGCTAACAGACACACTGGTGTAGAAGATGATAAACAAAGAAAATTTAAACAGAACATATTTCTACAACGAGTGCTTGATAAAATCGTTTCTAGATTATCAGCTGATTTTATCAAACATTTATCTCTATGAAAATCAACTATGTATCCTTTATCACAAAGTTGACTTATGTTTATCAGATTATGTTCTAATCCTTCCATATAGGCTACATCTGAAAAAGATACATTACCGTTAGAAATCATACCATAGCCTTTTGTTATTCCTCTGTCAGATCCGCCAAAAATAACTTTTGGACCGTTTTCAATTGGAATGTAATTTTGCAAAAGACTTCTTGTTCCGGTCATATGCCGAGAACAACTACTGTCCAAATACCAGATAGGATTTTCGTTGGACTTTGGACATACCTGCAAAAACAAATTATTTTGCCTTAGGAGCCCAAACAACTTTGGGTCCTTGGTCCCTTGTTAGTTGAGCACCACGAGGAACATTAACATTGCGAGCGGTCTTTCTTGCATTGTTAACTTGTGGTCTTTTGAAATAGGTGAAATTGAACCAACCGTCTACGGCAAAGTGACCTATTTTGCCGCAACACCAACAATTAAACCTGTTGTACCTTTTCTTAATATTTTCCTGCTTAACTCTTTGAACGTTGATTTTTGCAGGAGCAATCCTTCTTGATGAGGATGCTTCATGAGTACAGCATACACAGGGTAACGCTTTCTCCTTTGGCTTAGGTACAACAGTCTTTACTATTGGTGCTTTAACAGCACTTGGACCATGAACATAAGGACCATAATCTCTCAAATTTACCTCTTCATAAGGTGCTTTGAAAGCACATTGACCGAGGTATTGAGGACGAGCCCACCCCTTATAGTCATTGACAGACGCAAAATTAATTGGTCGTGTCAAGTGACCATAAGAGCTTTCCATGTCATAAGCATTTGTGGGAAGAAGAACTTTCTTAAATTCCACTTGTTCTAGATGGGCTTTCCCTTTTTCTTCGATAGTAGCTTTCTTAGCATTCTTATTTTTCTTCTTGGCAAGGGTGCCTTTAGAAGAATTACTTGGCCCAGCCACATGACCTAAACCACTGCTATTTGCTTTAGCAGAGAAAGTATCAATGATTGGAAGAATGGTTTTCGGTTGTGAAAACTTTTCAACTAGCTTCTTTTCAGCGGCTAGCTGCTCTTCCAGAACTTTGATAGAGTTCTCTCTCCGATCAAGGAGCTCATCTGATCTTTTGATCTTGTCTTTCAAGATTTGGTTTTCCTCTTTGAAGGAAGAAAGTTGTTCAACTTCCTTTCTCAAATTAGATTCCACTTCTTTGAGAGACATGATCTCCTTGGCCTGAGTTTTGACTACCTTTCAGCATTTGTCCAAACTTTTAAGCATTTCAGTATATTGGGTCATGAGGTTTGAGTCATCATCTGAAAGATAATCCTTTTGTTCAGCTGAGGCATATTCAGAATCATATAAGATAGTGTGAGAATTTACCTTCCCAGTATATGGAGGTTCTTCTTCTTCATCAGTCATAGCCATCAGCCCGAAGTAAGCTTCTTCTTCACTACTTGATTTCTCCGAGTCACTATCGCTTAAAGTTTTGTTCTTTTTAGCGACTAGACTCTTTTCAGTCTTCCTTTTCCCGTGGGTGGATTTCTTTTCTTCTTTTCTTCCACCCTCTTTCTTTTTATAAGGACATTCAACAATCATGTGCCCTGGCTTATTGCAACAATAGCAAACTATGTCAGAAGAGATGTGTTTACCAGTTTTAGATTTATACCTATCATGATTGCTAGAACCCTTTTTGTGATGATCACCATCACGTTGAGAGTGTCTATATTCAGAGGAAGACTTATTCTTCATGTGTCTTCTTTTGTTTAGCAATTTCTTAAACTGACGAGAGATTAGAGAAAATTCCCCATCAGACATTTCAGAACTAGAGGAGCCGGCTTCAGATTCTTTTTCATCATCAGATTCTTGTGTTCTAACTGGAGATAAAGCTCTGCTTTTTCTGGAGCTCTCGGCTTTCATGGCCAAGGTCCTTTCCTTGCTAGAAATTCTATTTTCATCTTCTTCTGTTTTGCGAATATTCATTTGCAGCTCATGGGATAATAATTTCCCAACAGATTCTGTGGGTCTAGGTTAATTTGGTAACTTTCCAAACTCTCTGATTGCAACTATATTGCTATATCAGTCTTTCGTTAGGGATCGCAGGAATTTGTCATTTAGTTCACCATTAGTAAATTCCCGACCATAATTTCTTAGGCCGTTTACTATCTTGAAGAATCTTTCATAAGCATCGGCAATGCAGTCCTTTTTATTCTGCTTGAAAGCCTCGTACTCTTGATTCAAAAGAGATCTTTTATCATCTCTTACTTCTTCAGTACCTTCCATAAGGACTATTAAAGACGTCCACATTTCTTTGGCAGAATTACAGTGAATTAAGTTTTGCAACATTGATTCATCCACTGCACTGGCAATTATGTTCTTTGCCTTTTTGTCCAAAGTAACGAGAGCGATCTCATCCTTTGTTAAGTCCATCATTTTCTTTGGTACTTTTAAGGTTGGATCAATAGTAGAAGCGGTCATAGGCACATGAGGTCCTTCTTTCACGACTTGGAAGATTCTTGGGTCTGCGGCTTCCATATAAAATCTGACTCTTTCTTTCCACATAGGAAAGTTAGCCTTAGTGCATATTGGCAATTTCAACGAAGACGATTCCTTGCACTTTTCCATGATTTGTTAGCAATTAGAATGGAGAGATCCTATTCAAGGTGGTAACCTTTCAAGAACAATCTCCTCTAATACCAATTGTAATATCTAGTTGTTGAAACCGATTTCTCAGTCTCGTGTGGAGCTCGGGGCCCTCACCGAGATGAGGGGCAGCTAGCCCTTACCGGTCCCTCGGGAGAGGTAAGGTTGACGACTCGAGCAAAGAATAAAGACCCTAGTCTCAGCGAGGAGGTCCCTCCACTAACCCGGAAGATCGTTGAGCGCTTCCCCTCCCAAGCCAAAGCTAAGACTCGGGCACCTTGGAGAGCTGGAGAGCCCAAACCAAAGCGACCTAGGGAGAGAAGAGCTCAAAGATAATGAACCGGTCCTCTTCCAAGGTGCCCTTTGATGTCTATTTATAGATTTTAGTTTTGTGGTCTGTCAATAACCAAATCCCGCTGTCCATTCTTACTATCCGCACACCTGATTGGCCTGCCAACAGCCAAACTCCGCTGTTTGGAGAGGCTAAGTGCAGACCACCGGGGGCCTCTTGGTAAAAATCCCTTCCTGGACTTTTACGGGGCGAGCCAGCCCGCTTCGCGACCTTCCTCGCGAGTGGAGCTCGCGAGCCTCTGGGTCGGCGAACCCCAGAGGTATTATCAGCACTCACTCTAGGCGGGCTCGCCTAGCGGACCCCTTCCTCGAATGGTTGGGCTCGCTCATAGCGACCCGGCCAAGCCGACTGCCCTCGCGAGCGGAGCTCGCGACCCCCTGGGTCGGCGAACCCCAGGATGGCTAACTGTACCCCAAGGTTCCGGGCTCGCCTGGCGAGCTCCTTCCTCAACTGGTCGGGCTCGCATGCACTGCCCTCGCGAGCCTCTGGGTCGGCGAACCCCAGGATGGCTATCCGCACCCCAAAATGGCTAACTGTACCCCAAGAGTGGCTAACTGTACCCCAAGGTTCCGGGCTCGCCTGGCGAGCTCCTTCCTCAACTGGTCGGGCTCGCATGCACTGCCCTCGCCGAGCTTCGAAGGAGCCGGTTACCTTCCCTTCGCTGGGCTCGCTCGCCTGCGCAGTCTCTTGCTCTTCCTTGGCCTGCCTCGCCGGAGATCAGGGTTCGCCCCTCTTGGCTCGCCTCCTTGAGCGCGAGCTTTGGTTGCTTCCTGGCGAACATCGGGGTTGTACACAATCCCCGGTCTTCGCGAGGTTGTCCTAAGCTCGCGAAGATACATCCAACCCCTGGTGTTCGCCGACTCTGCTGACGTGGCGGGAATCTTTTGGTGGGTCCCCTGCCCGGAGCTATAAATACTGCCCACCGAGGGTGGTGATCAAGCCTTCCCTTTTGTTCCTTTCTCGCCGAAATCGTTCTTCCTTCAGGATGTCCACCAAGCAGAGCGCGTTGGAACGACTGAAGGCTTCTAGGGAGATGGCGAAAGCTCGGGCCGCCGAGCGCAACGCCTGGATGTTCAACCCGGCCACCTCTCCCCAGACCAAGGGAGCCATGACGATTAGGAGGTCGCCGGGGGAGGACATGACATTGCCTCCTGATTCCCCACCTCCGCCAAATACCGTGCTCGCACAACAGGTATCCTCAGTCTAAATTCTTTACTTCGGCCCCTTGCTCATTCCCTTCCTTCTCGCAGAATCCTCCTCCGGAGGACCGCCTGGCAAGCCTTACGCTGACGACTTTCGGCGCTCCGTCCCCCGCGAAGCTGGGGTTGCTAGACGTTGGGGTCGGGACTTCGTCCCAACAGGCACCTCTCTCGCAACCTCGTAAGTCACTCGCATCCTACTTTATCTCCGCCAGTCCGTGATACCTACACGTCGGTGGCCTATGCAGATACCCCATCGTCGAGTCCCAAGGAGAAAGTCTCCACCCCGGCGAGCTCGCCGGTCCCGCCTAAGGTTACCGTGGCGACCCCAGGCTTCGGTCTGATGGGCAAGCGAAGTCCGGGCGGCTCGCTTCTCGACGGCGCCCAAGTCGCGGAGAGAGTGGTATACCCTCCTGGACTGGGGAAACCCCACGTCTCGGGATTCCGCGAAAACTTCCAGGGTCGGCCGGAGTCTTCGCGCAAGCCCCGCCGTGAATCCCCCTCCTCGCCAGGTCAGCATATTTTCGCGAGCTCCCATCTCTTGCCCTCCCTCGGGCCCTTCTAACCCTTCGTTGAAATCCCAGGAGCCACCCCTGAGTCAGAGCACGGGAGGATGGAGATGTCGCCACCGCCTTCGCCTAGCCAGATTGAAGACTTCTTGGGTGACCCTGGCGACCCCGTGCGGATGAAGAGTCGGGTGTCCGAGGTGCTTCAGAAGCACGGCAATATATTACGCGAGTTGGAGGAGCGGTATGACGCGGACCGGGCTGCTTTTGACGAGAGATTCGCCGTGTTGGAAGACGCGAATGCGCGCTTAATTGCCGAGGCGGAGCCGGTGCCTCGCGCAGATGTTACCTCGCCCGGCGTGCACATCTCGCGGGGCGAGGATCAAGCGCACCTAATCCTGCGCGAGTTTAAAGCGCTTCGCGAATACCATTACGCTCACCGCACCAAAATGTTGAAACCGATTTCTCGGTCTCGTGTGGAGCTCGGGGCCCTCACCGAGATGAGGGGCAGCTAGCCCTTACCGGTCCCTCGGGAGAGGTAAGGTTGACGACTCGAGCAAAGAATAAAGACCCTAGTCTCAGCGAGGAGGTCCCTCCACTAACCCGGAAGATCGTTGAGCGCTTCCCCTCCCAAGCCAAAGCTAAGACTCGGGCACCTTGGAGAGCTGGAGAGCCCAAACCAAAGCGACCTAGGGAGAGAAGAGCTCAAAGATAATGAACCGGTCCTCTTCCAAGGTGCCCTTTGAGGTCTATTTATAGATTTTAGTTTTGTGGTCTGTCAATAACCAAATCCCGCTGTCCATTCTTACTATCCGCACACCGGATTGGCCTGCCAACAGCCAAACTCCGCTGTTTGGAGAGGCTAAGTGCAGACCACCGGGGGCCTCTTGGTAAAAATCCCTTCCTGGACTTTTACGGGGCGAGCCAGCCCGCTTCGCGACCTTCCTCGCGAGTGCAGCTCGCGAGCCTCTGGGTCGGCGAACCCCAGAGGTATTATCAGCACTCACTCTAGGCGGGCTCGCCTAGCGGACCCCTTCCTCGAATGGTTGGGCTCGCTCATAGCGACCCGGCCAAGCCGACTGCCCTCGCGAGCGGAGCTCGCGACCCCCTGGGTCGGCGAACCCCAGGATGGCTAACTGTACCCCAAGGTTCCGGGCTCGCCTGGCGAGCTCCTTCCTCAACTGGTCGGGCTCGCATGCACTGCCCTCGCGAGCCTCTGGGTCGGCGAACCCCAGGATGGCTATCCGCACCCCAAAATGGCTAACTGTACCCCAAGAGTGGCTAACTGTACCCCAAGGTTCCGGGCTCGCCTGGCGAGCTCCTTCCTCAACTGGTCGGGCTCGCATGCACTGCCCTCGCCGAGCTTCGAAGGAGCCGGTTACCTTCCCTTCGCTGGGCTCGCTCGCCTGCGCAGTCTCTTGCTCTTCCTTGGCCTGCCTCGCCGGAGATCAGGGTTCGCCCCTCTTGGCTCGCCTCCTTGAGCGCGAGCTTTGGTTGCTTCCTGGCGAACATCGGGGTTGTACACTAGTTGCCAACCAAAATCACCTAGGGGGGTGAATAGGTAATAACTGCGTCTTTTGCGGAATTGAAAATCTTGAAAATAAAGAACGCACAGAATGCAAATCACAATCACAGACGACGCAAGAAATTTATAGTGGTTCCCCGTTCTTGGGCACTCCACTTGCCGGCCTCGCCAATCTAGCACCACAGCTAGACTTGACTACTTCACTAAAACTCGGATCAAGAATGATCCTACAATCCTCAGAGTCAAAAATCTTACAACTCGGAGATCAATCTCCTACAAACTCAGAGAGAACCCTCTCTTACAACTCGGAGAATACCTCTCCTACAAACTCGGAGAACAATCTCTCCTACAATCAAATGTAAATTTAGATTGAAACAATACTTAACGAATCACGATCAGATCTGAATAATTTGATGACGATCTTCTTCCTTCTTGAGATAGAAATGACTTCGGCTTGATGTTGAAGAAGAAGAATCAAATCGGCACAAATCAGATCTTCTAAGGTCTCGTTCGATCCAATGAAAACAGGACGAGTGAGGCGATGATCGATCGACCTTTTTCTTCCACTTGGAGACGAAATCAGATAACTCACGATCGAACTCCAACGATGGCGATGCACGGCACTTGACGACGATCTTGGATCAGATTAGGTTAAGAGAGAAAAGTACGAACTCTGATCTTTTAATTCGAATCAATATTTCTTTCTTAAGGAGCAATCATTATATAGATGAAGACCTAACGATTAAACCTTAATGCGAGGAAAGACGTCACGTCAATTTGATGGAAAAAAAAACTTGTCGTCAAAATGAAACAAAAAAACAAAGTTTACGAGAAAAGATAGAACCAGACTTCTCGAGAGATCCAAGGCTTCTCGAGAGAAACGGGCTAGTTCTCGAAAAATAGCTTTAGAAGAGAATTTCAAAGAATTATGAAAGGGCCTCTCGAGAGATACAAGACTTCTCGAGAGCATAAGAAACTTCTCGAAAGCAAAAGTACTTCTCGAGAGAGGAAGGACTTCTCGAAAGCTGAGTTGAGACAGACTTCTCGAAAACAAACGAAAAAGAAGTTTTCTCGAAAACTAAAAGGACTTTTCGAGATAACAAAGATTTCTCGAGAGATGAAAATAACTACTCGAAAAATTCAACTTTTTCGAGAAGGACCTCTGAGACAACCCTTCTCGAAAAATAACAAGGACTTCTCGAGAGTATAGAAGGACTTCTCGAAAAGTACTTTTACATCTCGAAAAATTTACTTAGGAAAAATTTCTTCCTTTGTCTTTAGACCAATGCTGCACTCCAAGCTTTGAATCTTTAATGTCTTGATCATAAAGTGTATCCCAATTGAGAGATCACACATGAGTCAACCCCATACCCCATACAATGAAGAATTACATTGCATGAGACTGTGCTTATTGACCCATTATGACCTGACATTGGTCTACACTTAGCAATGTGAACCTGCAAGAACAATACTAGAAAAATATATCAAATACACAAACAATTCGATCTTGGTTCAAAGTTGACTTTCTACAAATCAAGGTTATTGTGGATACAATACCCAACACATTCCTTATATCTCGAGTCTACCGCTCGCAGGACTTTCCTAGTCCTTCCTTATATCTCGAGCCTACCGCTCGCAGGACTATCTCAGTCCTTTCTTATAACTCGAGCCTACAGCTCGCAGGACTATGTCAGTCCTTCCTTATATCTCGAGCCTACCGCTCGCAGGACTATCTCAGTCGTTCCTTATATCTCGAGTCTACCGCTCGCAGGACTATCCCAGTCCTTCCTTCATTCCTTCCCAAATTTGGGAGGGAGATTATATTTTAAGTTCTCCTACTTTACTACACTCATCTATTGTTAGTTGATCTTAGAAGCTTGTGGTGAATCCTGGACTTCCCATGGACTACCCTGTGAAGGGCTCGCGGCGGTACTAGGGAATGCGATGGTGACTGAAGCCCAAATCCGCCTTTCCAGGATATTTATTTTATTTAGTGGCTACCCATTCTTGTATACTCATTTGCTCTCCAATTGCTCTAAAATCCTAGGGTGGATTACCATTTGACTCGGGCAGACATGTGTCGGTGTTCTATTGAACACAGAACCATGTCATTCCTAGTGACCGACTATTTCCTTGTGTTATCTCTCAATCACAACTTGCACTTCCTGCTAAGTCATTCTTCACCTCCCCTAATAGGTCCTTATCAAATTCCTGAATTGATGGTTTTACTAAACGCACCCCGTCTTACTTCATATGACTGCCTTTGGTGATTAACCCTCTAGCCTAACTAGGCATATGAAAATCTCTTAGAGTTAATAACTCTAGGGGTGGTGACCATTAGGGAGGGGTCCAAATCTATGTTTTTAGTTTCTACTATTCACAGACCAAGGTGGGATTGAACTAAGTTTGACTCCTAAGATGCAACATTGACCCTATCATGTCCAAATGAGTTCCAAATTTTCTTACCACAGGTTCATGAGGAGTAAGTTAGGGGTTGACCAGAGTTTTGACACATTCTCATTAAATTTGACTTCTAATTAAATTCAATCACCCTATTGTCATAATCTAAATTGTAAAGGAAGTACTCTAAAAGTAAGTTAAGTCTTGCTGATAAAATTCCCAGAGATAGTAAATAACATAAAAACTTGATTCACAGAATTTCATAATTTTCCAGAGAATTTGTAACTAAAATTTCCATTTAATGTTAAAGGTGTGAGAATATGACTCTACACATCAAGTACTAGTTCAGTTCTCCCAAAAATTCTGACAAACTTTCTACAGCACAATGATGATCTAAAAACACCAAATCCAAGATTTTATAATTTTCTAGTGAATTTATAACCACAATTTCCATTTAATATTCAAGGTGTGCAAATAGGGTTTTACACATCAAGTATCATTTCATGACCTCTACAAATTCTGAGAAAATCAGTATAGCACAATAATGGTCTAAAAACATCAAATCCTAAGTTTCATAATTTTACTGGGAATTTATAACCATAATTTCCATTTAATATTCAAGGTGTGCAAATAGGGTTTGACACATCAAGTATCATTTCATGACCTCTACAAATTCTGAGAAAATCAGTATAGCACAATAATGGTCTAAAAAGTAAAAACATCAAATCCTAAGTTTCATAATTTTCCAGGGAATTTATAACCATAATTTCTATTTAATATTCAAGGTGTGCAAATAGGGTTTTGCACATCAAGTACCATTTCATGACTTCAACAAATTCTAAGAAAATCAATATAGCACAATAATGATCTAAAAATATCAAATCCTAAGTTTCATAATTTTCCAGTGAATTTATAACCATAGTTTCCATTTAATATTCAAGGTGTGCAAATAAGGTTTTACACATCAAGTATCATTTCATGACCTCTACAAATTCTGAGAAAATCAGTATAGCACAATAATGGTCTAAAAAGTAAAAACATCAAATCCTAAGTTTCATAATTTTCCAGTGAATTTATAACCATAATTTCCATTTAATATTCAAGGTGTGCAAATAGGGTTTTACACATCAAGTACTAAATCAGATCTCCCAAAAATTCTGAGAAAATTAACATAGCACAATAATGATCTAAAAACATGAACTCCTAATTTTTATAATTTTCCAGAATTAAATTTCTCAATAATTAATTAAAATGCCCATAGAAGATATTTCTTAGTTTGTGAAGGGGCTACCCTAAATTTTCATCAAAACAACATAAGATTATTTCCACTGATGTGTCTCAACATAAAACTATAATTTCCAGAGAATCACAATTTTTTATAATTAAATTTCTCAATAAATAATTAAAATGCCTATGAAAGACATTTCATAGTTTGTGAAGGGGCTACCCTAAATTTTCATCAAAACAATTTGAGATAATTACTACTGATTTGTAACACTTTAAAACTACCAAATCCAGAGAATCATAAATTTGCAACAATTATTTTCACCATTATTAAATTAAATTATATTTAGGGTTTTTCCAAAGTTTGTGAAGGACCTACCCTAAATTTTCATCAAAATAATTTGAGATAATTACTACTGGTGTGTCACACTATAAAACTACCAAATCCAGAGAATCATAAATTTGCAACAATTATTTTCACCATTATTAAATTAAATTCTATTTAGGGTTTTTCCAAGGTTTGTGAAGGACCTACCCTAAATTTTCATCAACATAATTTGAGATAATTACTACTGTGTGTAACACTATAAAACTACCAAATTCAGAGAATCATAAATTTGCAACAATTATTTTCTCCATAATTAAATTAAATTCTATTTAGGGTTTTTCCAAGGTTTGTGAAGGACCTGCCCTACAATTTCATCAAAATAATTTGAGATAATTACTACTGGTGTGTCCTGTCATAAAATAGATAACTGCAGAAATTTAGATTTTTCCTAAGTGATTAGAGCCTAATACTCCATTTATTTGTAAGTGTGATCAAATACACTTAAATATTAAACTCAAGACAATTTTATTCCAAAAATCCCCAAACTCAAGGGGTCATGCTATTGAGCCCCCTAACAAGCATGGTAAAAAATTTCAGTGACATGCAAGGTGATTTAGACCTTCAATTTGACTAAAAGTCCTAATAGCCAAAATTGCTATTACCACACCATTATCGCCTTTTTAGTAGGGACATGCAAGTGTAATTACCCAACAGGTAGTGGTCCATTTGCTCCCAAATTTTTACCAGGGTTAATTGATGACATGAAAAGTGTACCACCAAAATTTGGGGTCAACTTGAGGTGTCTAGCACCCTAAATCACATTAATTTGATAAATCAAATAATGGATAAAACTATAGAAAAATCTTCCCCTAAAAATCCGAATTTTTGCCACAAGGTAGTCCTAGGGTATATACATGCATGGTCCAAATTTCAGCCTCATTGGAGTTGTCATTTGAGAGATATTACCATTTTAATTTCTGATATACTCTAAGACCAATCCCACCAAAAATGATGTTGATGGAGCTACAGTGATCCTATTGACATGAAATCAGTGGAAAATTAAAGATAAGACCAAGCCCTACATTTTTTTGTTGAAATTGTTGAAGTGAAGTGGAAGGGAGTCCGGCCGGTCTGAAGGCTGGAGACCGCAGAGACCGCGCGGCCTGCGCTGGTGCTCTGGCGGTTTGGTTCTGCGATCTCTCCCTGCTGTTCTGGCGATCTGCTGTGATCGACCAGTTTGCTTCTTGGTTTGGTCGTTGGTTTTGGCGACCTATTGCGAGTTCTTCCGGTCTTGTTCTGGGCGGCCTGTTCTTGGTTGACCGCAGTGACCGGGCGGCTTGTTTGGGTTGTTCTGGCGACTTGGCTCAAGTCGGCCAGATGTTTGTCCTTGTCTTGGCGATCTCAGGAAGGGTGGTTGCTGTGTCCGCGCGGCTTGTGCGCGGACTGCTGCTGTCTTGTGGACTTGGGCTGGATCTTGTCCAAGTGTTGTGTCCGCGCGGCTTGTGCGCGGACTGCTGCTGTCTTACGGACTTGGGCTGGATCGTCCAAGTGTTGTGTCCCCGTGGTCTGTTATATAAGACCGCTCGCGATCTGATGGCGGTTACTGTATCCCGGTTTGTGCGGTGACGACATCCGTCCACCCGCCTATAAATAGGGGTGCATGGCCCATCATTCCTAACAAGAACTGTAAGAACAAGAGCCCGGATTGTTTCTTGCGGACTCAAGTTTGAAGTCGCGCGGTCTCGGAAGTGAGCTAACCGGTTGTTGTGTTCGCAGGTTTGCGGTCAGCAGGTTGCGGTCTCCTTCCTTGGTGATTTTTGGCGGCTTGAATAAACAGTTCGTCTGCGGTCTGTCAGCGAACTGGTTTATTGTGTTCTTGTGTTGTTGGCAGTGGACTCAGTGATCAGGCGACCTTCAGCGGTTAGGCGATCTGAGTTGCGGTCTGGCGACAGCTTCAGTTCTTTGTTCCAATAAGCTTCAGTTTGTGCGGTCTGGGATTGCGGTCTGGCAGTGCAGGTTGTCTGCTTCTGTTCGCGCGGTCTCAAGGTGTTTCTGCGGTCTGACTGTGCAAGCGGTCTGGGAGTACAGCAGAGCAAGCCGGGCGACCTGAGCCTTTTTGCGGTCTGTGTGGTCTCTGCTTTGGCAGACCGTCAGTTTCGTTTTTGGTGTGTTTGTTCTTCTCATCTCCGTGATTCTTATGAATCATGTCTCGCCATGTATACCTTGCATTGTAAAGCAGTTCTGTTTCAATAAAGATTTCTTGTATTGTTGTTTTGGCATTGTGGTTGTTTGGCTATAACTCTTGTTGATACAACTCCTGCTTACTCCTAAACGGTCTTTCAAAAATTTTAACATGGTATCAAAGCGAGGTTCCTGGAGTGGATAAGCAGTGATCAACTAGAGTTGCCATCGTCTTTGTGAAGAAGAGACCACATAGATTACCATGGAAGGTGGATACGCAAGAGGTCTTGGTACTGAACTCCTCACATCGACTAACTTTAAAAAGTGGAAGTCATGTATGGAGAGTTACTTGCTTGGCGAGGATCTATGGGAGGTAGTTGGGGGAGAAGACACACAAGAGGTGTGTTGGAACAACCCTTTTACTGTTTTGGGCTAGGATCACTATGTACTGATTAGGATCAGTTGACCTCATTGTATAGTTTAAGGGTCAAGTCTGTAGGCTGATAAATTAGCTAGAACTTATAATTAAATCTAAGGTTCCCAGCGCTCGACAAATGGCTAGCAGTGCTCGACAGATGGCTCCCAGCGTTCGATAGTTTTTTGTTGACAGCGCTCGACAGTTCTCCAGCCAGCGTTCAACATTTTCTGAACAGCGCTCGACAGTTCTCCAGCCAGCGTTCAACATTTTCTGAACAACGCTCGCCATTTTCCAGCCAGCGTTCGACATTTTCTGAACAGCGCTCGACAGTTTTCCAGCCAGCGTTCAACATCCTCTGGACAGCGCTCGATAGATTGTAGCCAGCGTTCGACAGATCATTTATTGAAGCCCAGATTTGTTATCAACTATATTCTATCTATCCTAACAGCAAAACGACGTATATAACAGATCTATTTAATATCCTTTGGACGTATTCTGATAGATAAGGAAGGATATTAAACTCAGTTAATATATTCTCTTCTTTCCTTTTTCCAAGGCAGCAATAGCCATTGACATTTAATGAAAAGGAATCTTTTCACAGTCAAAAATAAAAGGACCTGCCAAAATCGTTTGAATCGACAGAATTCAAACGTCGTTCTATTACATAAAAAAAGGATATATATATATAGCTTAAAGAAGAAGAAGAAGATAGACAGACATCTCAGAAAGTATTTTCTTAATCTTCTTCTACAAGCAGCACAAAACTTCTGAGAACATCATCCTCAAGAGCATTCACTCAGAATCTGCTGCAAACTCAGATCTTCTAAAAGAGCAACAAGCAATCTGAAGAACCTGTTCTTCCAGATCAATCTGCTAGGAGATTTTTGTTTTCAAGAGAAAGCTTCTTCATCTTCTGTCAAACACTTCAATCTGACAGGGGGAGCTTTACAACAACATCCACTAGAGTCTTCTCTCAGCATCTTGACAGAGAAGAACACTATAAACTTTTTCTTACCTCTCTTGTACAGGGTTATAACTCCCTTCAAAAGTTAATCTCGGTGACAGGGCACCTTTTCAAAAACCTGCAGTTTGGTTAGAGCACCTTATCAACAGCTCACCTGGTGTGAGGGCACCTTATCAACAACCTCCTAGTGGATTCCTACCAAAGGTGGTAGAAGAGTAGACGTACCCAAATTTATTGGGGAACTACTATAGCTCCTTGTGTCTTCTGTGTTTGATTATTTTCTGTGCTTGTGCTGTTTGTTTTGTGATTACATTTACTTAATTTTTTCTGTTTATATAATTCTCACACAGCTTACACCTATATATAATACTATTTTAATTCCGCTATAAAAACTAAGGAAAAGTTTTAATACTCTATTCACCCCCCCTCTAGAGTAACTTAAGATCTAACCTCCACTTTCAATTGGTATCAGAGGAGGGTTGATTCTTTACAGACTAACATCTGAATCACAAAGATCAACCAGATCTTAATTTGTCTAAGAGCTTCTTTATCTAAGAATTTTATATCATTCAAAACTCATGGCACAAAATAAGAAATATTCTAGCACAAGACCTCCTATGTGCAATCTCAATAAGTTTGCACTATGGAAAGCAAGGATTAGGCTTTATATGAACTCTATTGATGAGGAGATTTTCAATGTTATTCTTACAGGACCTCCAGCACCTACAGCAATAACCAGCACTACTGCAACAACAGACAACACTGCTGTTCCACCTCCTGAGTGGACTGAGGCTCAGAAGAAGCAGAGAAATGCAGATGCAAAGGCCATGAACATTCTGGCCCTAACTATGTCAGATAATATATTCCAGAAAGTAGTTGAGTGCACCTCAGCAAAAGAAATCTGGGAATCTCTCAACAACATGGTGGCAGGCTCAGCAGATGAAAGGAAAGATAGAAGATCTCACCTGATCTCTCAATATGAGAACTTCAAGAAGGGAGAATCAGAAAATGTTGCTGATATGTACAATAGGCTCAGCCTCATAATAAATGAGCTGAAGTCTCTGGACAAAGTGATCTCACTCACAGAGATCAATGACAAAATTCTTATGTGCTTTCCCAGCACATGGGACTCCAGAATCTGGCCAATCAAAGAAGCCAGAAGCCTAAATGAGATCACCACTGAAGCCTTGTTGGGCAAGCTCAAATCTTATGAGCAGCTCGTCAAAAGTAGGGAATCTAAAGAATCCACCTCATCCCCAGCACTCAAGAAGGAGAAAAGCATAGCCTTCAAGGCTGCAGAAGAAGAAGGACCAACTCCTACCAAAGAAGAGCTGATGAGCTTCATAGCCAAAAGATTCTATAATATGGCTAAGAAAGATTTCAAGAAGAAGTCATCCAGAAGCTATGACAAGCCAAGGTATGACAAAAATCACTCTAACGAAATTATATGTTTTGGTTGCAGGAAGCCAGGACATATTGCTCCTGAATGTCCAGAGAATCAAAACAAAAAGGACAGAAAGGAGAGAAAAAGAGAAAAGGAAGAAAGGAAAGGTTCTAGCAAATCTTCCTCCCACTCACACAAAAAGAAGGGAAGAGGATTTGTAGCAACATCCTGGAGTGAAACAGAATCTGAATCAGAATCTTCATCTGGTTCTTCTGATGAAGAAGAAACAAAAGAGAATAGCCAATGTCTACTGGCATTTTATGACTCAGACAGTGAGTCACAATATGAATCTTCATCAGGCTCCAGTGATGATGAAGAAGAAAAGAACTTCTGCATGATGGCAATCAATGCCTCAGCCAGCAAATCTGATGAAGAAAATTCAGAATCAGAAGAAGAAAATGATGCAGATCAGGTAATGTCTGGTTTTGATTTTACTTCAGATGAATTCAAGGCTGAATTCAAAGTCCTTTGCTCAGACTTACTCAACTCTGAGAAAGAAATAATCTCACTCAGATGTAAGTTAGCTCAAATGAAAAAGATGAGTGAAGAAAATGCAAATCTTAAGAAAGATCTGGCTGCCTCCAGAGAACACATTGTTCTCATTGAGAATAAACTTTCTGAGGCCAAGAAATTTGAAGAATCCCTAAATGGGAGAAGTATCAAACTGATGGACATCACAAGCTTAGTCAATGCTAGACTTAATAATAGCAAATTGGGCCTGGGTGCCTCATCAAGTGAGCCATCTCTGATTAAGAGAAATACCCTCTCCTCACCTATAAAATTTATTTCGGCTAAAGGCAAAGAAGCTGCAAAAAGAGATAAAGATATTTTAAGCAAGTCTGTTAAGGATAAAAGAATTCAAAAGAATTCGTCGAACGGAGATCGACAAAAAGGTTCAAATTTGTCAAACGGAGCTCGACGAAGTCTGAAAACAGATTTTCAGTATAGTTATCAGATGAACAATAGTCGACCAATTTATCCAAATTTAGCGAACAAATACTATACAGGAAATACTAGAAATCTTAATTCCAAACAAACTAAAAATCCTTTCACTGAATGGATAATACCTCCAAGGAGATATCATCCACAAGGCTATAAGGACCAGCCTGAAATGTCATTTATTTCTGAATTCTGTGGTAACACAAAAGGACCCAAGGTAGTCTGGGTCAAAAACAACTAGTTTATGTTTTTGTCTTTGCAGGTACACGGCCATCCAAGATTAAATCAAAAATGGTACTTGGACAGTGGCTGCTCAAAGCACATGACAGGAAACAAGGCCAATCTAAAAAATTACAAGGCACAGCTTGGACCCAAAGTGATCTTTGGAGACTCCAACCATGGTCAAACCAAAGGCATTGGTCAAATCAAGGTTGGATCAGTAACATTCAAGGAAGTCACCTATGTGAAGGGTCTGAAGCACAACCTCATCAGCATAAGTCAGTTATGTGATGAAGGTTATCAGGTAACCTTTAATAAATCAGAATGCATTATCAAGTCATCTGATAATGTCATTGTTTTATCAGGTATTAGAAAGGGTAACATATATTTAGTAAATTTCAATTCCTCTAAATCAGAAATTTGCATGTTTAATGAGCTAAGCAAACCTAGTGAACTATGGCATAAAAGATTAGGGCATGTAAATCTTAGAACAATTGCCAAACTATCTAAAGATAATCTTGTTAGAGGTCTACCATCAGGATCATATAAGAAAGAAGGTTTATGTAGGGCATGCCAGCTAGGTAAGCAAACCAAAAACAGTTTTAAATCCTTATCTAAAAGTGATTCACCTAGAATCTTATTTTTGCTACATATGGACCTTTTTGGACCTATAGCAATAAAGAGTTTAGGAGGGAAGACTTACACTCTAGTTATTGTAGATGACTTCTCTAGATTCACTTGGGTATTCTTTTTGAGAGAAAAGTCAGATAACTTTAAAGTTCTTACAGACTTTCTTAAGAGCATACAGATTGAATACTCTACTGTAGTTGCATTGATCAGAAGTGATCATGGCACTGAGTTTGAGTCTCTTCTTATGCAAGAATTCTGTGAGAAGGAAGGTATCAGGCATTGCTTCTCAGCTCCTAGAACTCCTCAACAGAATGGGGTAGTTGAAAGGAAAAATAGAACCCTAATTGAATCAGCAAGAACATTGCTTGCAGATGCTAATTTGCCACTATCCTTTTGGGCAGAAGCTGTTAGCACAGCAAACTATGTTCTGAATAGAAGTTTGATACACAAACTTAAGGGTAAAACTCCTTATGAATTACTTAAAGGGAAGAAACCTAAAATTGACTATTTCAGAATTTTTGGTTGTAAATGTTTTGTTCATAACAATGATAAGAAATATCTTAGAAAATTTGAACCAAAATCTGAAGAAGGAATTTTCTTAGGATATTCAATAGTTAGCAAAGCATATAGGATATTTAATAAATCCACTCTTAAGATAGAAGAATCCATGCATGTTTCCTTTGATGAAACTAACATGTCTTGCAAGGAGAAGAACTCTTCTACCAAGAATGCTTTGCAGGTACCAGCTCTATGTGAAGAGCTTAATGAACTAAATCTACAGTCAGGAGATTCAATGCAACCATTAGCTCAAAATCTTGAAGATAGTGAAGAAGAAGATCATCCAGATCTTGTTGATTATCAGAATCAAGCAACAGTAGAACATCCTCCACAGGATACAATTACTGAACAAAATCCCCAAATAAATACCACTGCAGAATTAACTCCAACTGTTGATCACATCACAGTTAGAGATCACCCAATTTCACAAGTGATTGGTGATATTTCAGCAGGTGTTCAGACAAGACATCAACTACACCAAAATCAGATGCATACTTGCTTTCTAGCACAAGTTGAACCTCAAACCATAAAAGATGCAGAACAAGATCCAAATTGGATTCTTGCAATGCAAGAGGAACTCAACCAGTTTGAAAGAAACAAAGTTTGGGATTTGGTTCCAAGACCAAGAGACCATCTAGTCATTGGCACCAAGTGGGTCTTCAGGAACAAACTTGATGATCAAGGAAATATTGTGAGAAATAAAGCAAGGCTAGTAGCTCAAGGATATTCACAGGAAGAAGGCATAGACTATGATCAAACATTTGCACCTGTGGCAAGACTTGAAGCTATCAGAATATTTTTAGCATTTGCTGCATACAAACAATTTAAGGTATATCAAATGGATGTAAAAAGTGCATTCCTAAATGGAGATATCAAGGAAGAAGTCTATGTGGAACAACCACCAGGTTTCATCTCTCCAACTCACTCTTCTTATGTATTTAAGCTTAATAAAGCTCTCTATGGTCTCAAACAAGCTCCCAGGGCATGGTATGAGACCTTAGCTAATTTTCTATTGGAAAACAAGTTCTGTAGAGGCTTAGTAGACAAAACCTTATTTTTCAGAATACATAAAAATCAAACACTGCTAGTTCAAATATATGTAGATGATATTATTTTTGGCTCTACTGATTCAAATTTATGCAAAAAGTTCTCCAAACTTATGCAATCTAAATTTGAAATGAGTAGCATGGGTGAATTATCATACTTCCTTGGTCTTCAAGTGAAGCAAACCTCATCAGGAATTTTCATTTCACAATCCAAGTATGCTAAGGAATTAGTAAAAAGGTTTGGAATGTCTGATTTCTCTCCCATGAAAACACCCATGGCTTCTAATGTTGTCATTAATGCTGATGAATCAGGGAAACCTGTTGATCAGAAGGTGTATAGAGCAATTGTTGGCTCATTACTCTATTTGACAGCTAGTAGGCCTGATATAATATTTGCTACTTGTATTTGTGCTAGGTTTCAAGTTAACCCTAAAGAATCTCATCTATCTTTATTAAAAAGAATTTTAAGATATATAAAGGGTTGTCCTAATCTAGGTCTCTGGTATCCAACAACATCTGAATTTGAGTTAACTGGATTCTCAGACTCAGATTATGCTGGATGCAGAGTAGACAGAAAAAGCACATCAGGAACTTGTCAGTTTCTTGGTGATAGGCTTGTGTCTTGGTTTTGTAAGAAGTAGACATCTGTGTCCACATCAACAGCTGAGGCAGAATACATTGCTGCAGGCAGTTGCTGCTCACAGATACTGTGGATACAAAATCAACTTCTAGACTATGGTATCAACTTAAATCAGTCAATTATATTTTGTGACAATACTAGTGCAATATCTATAGCACAAAATCCAGTTCTCCATAGTAGGACTAAACACATAGAAATAAGGCACCACTTTATCAGAGATAATGTGGATAAAAATAAAATTTGCCTACAGTTCATCTCCACTGATTTACAAAGAGCAGATATTTTCACCAAACCCTTGGATGAAAAGAAACATATCTTCTTTATGAATCAACTGGGAATGATAGATGGAGACTCAATTTGTTGAAAATTATATTTTCTATCCTATCCAAAAAATTTTGTCGAACGAAGAACGACAAATTTTTATTCGTCGAACGATGGTCGACAAAAACCTTCATATTCAGAGTCAGTGAAGAAAATCTCGTTTGTCGAACGGTGGTCGACGAAAAAGATATTTTTTTTCTGTCCGACAAAATTTTAAAGTCGGTTCGACTTCAGATTTAATTAGGTTTTGCCGAACATCGCTCCTCGAATTCTCCTCCGTATTTTCTCGACTATATAACACTTATTTTATCTTATTCTAAGCTCTGCGCCTACAGAAATCGTCTTTCCCTCCAGTTCCCCTCTGCACTTGATCTTCAACTTTCTTTGCAGGAACAATGGCGATTCCTCAGGCCTCTCTGCACTTAATGAAGTTTGACGCAGGTTTTGACATTGACATGGACTCGTTTGCACAGTCAGACCAAATCTTCAAGGATATTCTTCAAACGCTGGATGAACAACACCTAAGAGCCATCCACCAGATTATCCATCCCTCAACCTCTCCTCTATTGCTGATCAAGTCCTTGATCTTATCCTTCCTAAAATGAGCCAGCTCCTGGATGCAAAACTTGCTCCAGTTCTTCAGGCACTTTCTACTTTATCTACTAAGATAGCTTCTCTTCCATCCTCCACTGCTGTCCCTTCTACTAGGGGCCTAGATTCAGGCTGTCCTGAAGCTAGGCAGGGGGAGATGTCCTATGAAGAAGCTCCAGAAACAGAAGAAACTCCAGAAGAAGAAACAGAAGTTATAATTTTTGATACAGATATAATTGATCCAGATACACAAGTTATAGAAGAAATAAATAATATATGCATTCATCCATCCTGTGATCTATATAGCTTATTATCAAAATTTGATGTCATATATACTTCAAGGGTATCACCAAAGGTATACATAGAGGATCTATCAAAGGCTCTGATTTGCCTTCCTCAGAAAACTCATTCTGATATCATACAAAATTACTTATCCTCTATTCCTTCATCCACTGTTCAAGACATTCAAATAAAGGATCATTCTGCAGAATATGAAGATGATCTTGAAGAATTCCTTGATGATACAATAGCCCCACAAATTACTTCTTCACCTCCAATTCCTGTATGTAATGAAGAACCAATGCCAAGCTTTGATGAAATCTGGAGAGAAGCAGATGCAGAGTTTGACAAAGCTGAAGAAGAAAGATTAAAGGCTCGTGAAGCAATCAAGAGAATTGATGATCTATACAATAAGCCAATCTCATCTTCTGACTCTGATGATGATGATGACAACAGTGATTCTGATGATACACTTTCAAAGAAAAGAAAGAAAAGAACAGCTAAGTCAAAGGCTGCTCCCAAGCCCCCAAATCCAAATAATGACATTCCTCTGTACATTTTGTATAATATCCCTCTTGATGAGAAAACTCCTCACTGGATGAAGCTCTCCAGAAATGAGAACAATAGGAGGAAGAAATTCAAGAAGACTGGCTACATCCCTGACAAACCAGTCAAGCACAATCATCCTCCTCCTCCTCCAGCAGCTGGTGCAACAGGATCAGCACGTGTATCATCTTCCTCTCAGAAGCCAAGCTCTCAACATTCAGGGAGACCTGGTAGTTCAGTGGTTCTCAAACCTCTGGATCAGCCAGTGCTCCTTCCTCTAAGAAATCAGCTCCTATCTTTCAAAGAAGTCAAACATTTTCTTCTTCTCAAATATCTTCAGAATACAAACTTCACATTTCTGATGGATCTCTTCACAGAGATAGAGTACCTCAAAAGGTCACTCAAGACAAAAATGATTCAGAAGATATTTATTACTTTCTAGATCCAGAAGAAGAAAAAATCTGTCAGATGGCAAGACTGAAAGAAACAATTGCATATGCACAGATTAAAAAGGCTAAAGCAGAAGGCAAAGACTTCTCAAGTTTCTCAACCATGTCAGAATACAGAAGAAAAGAACTTGAAAAATACAAAACAGTTAAAGCATTCAATACTGAGGAATATATTGATATGCACCCAGAAGCATTTATCCCTCATGTCAAAGAACAGAAAATCATTGGTGCTCAAGATTTGTTTATCAGCAAAAAGAAATCAAAAGACCCCAACAGGAAAATCATATTCAAGCCACCTTCTCAGGACAAAAAGTCTTAAGTAAATTGCTTGGTTATGAATGTAAAGTTTTCTAAACTCAGAGCATTTATTTTTATCTTATCTGATGATCTATTTTAATCTATCAGATATATTGTTGCTCTGTTGATTATACTTTCTGCTGTATCTATTTAATTTTTCTTGTCAAATAGTATCCTAACCCAAATAGGGGGAGATTGTTGGAACAACCCTTTTACTATTTTGGGCTAGGATCACTATGTACTGATTAGGATCAGTTGACCCCATTGTATAGTTTAAGGGTCAAGTCTGTAGGCTGATAAATTAGCTAGAACTTAAAATTAAATTTAAGGTTCCCAGCGCTCGACAAATGGCTAGCAGTGCTCGACAGATGGCTCCCAACGTTCGACAGTTTTTTGTTGACAGCGCTCGACAGTTCTCCAGCCAGCGTTCAACATTTTTCTGAACAGCGCTCGACAGTTCTCCAGCCAGCGTTCAACATTTTCTGAACAGCGCTCGACAGTTTTCCAGCCAGCGTTCGACATTTTCTGAACAGCGCTCGACAGTTTTCCAGCCAGCGTTCAACATCCTCTGGACAACGCTCGACAGATTGTAGCCAGCGTTCGACAGATCATTTATTGAAGCCCAGATTTGTTATCAACTATATTCTATCTATCCTAACAGCAAAACGACTAATATAACGGATCTATTCAATATCCTTTGGACGTATTCTGACAGATAAGGAAGGATATTAAACTCAGTTAATATATTCTCTTTTTTCCTTTCTCCAAGGCAGCAATAGCCGTTGACATTTAATGAAAGGATCTTTTCACAGTCAAAAATAAAAGGACCTGCCAAAATCGTTTGAATCGACAGAATTCAAACGTCGTTCTATTACAGAAAAAAAAAGGATATATATATATATATATATAGCTTAAAGAAGAAGAAGAAGAAGATTGACAGACATCTCAGAAAGTATTTCTTAATCTTCTTCTACAAGCAGCACAAAACTTCTGAGAACATCATCCTCAAGAGCATTCACTCAGAATCTGCTGCAAACTCAGATCTTCTAAAAGAGCAACAAGCAATCTGAATAACCTGTTCTTCCAGATCAATCTGCTACAGGAGATTTTTTGTTTTCAAGAGAAAGCTTCTTCATCTTCTGTCAAACACTTCAATCTGACAGGGGGAGCTTTACAACAACATCCACTAGAGTCTTCTCTCAGCATCTTGACAGAGAAGAACACTATAAACTTTTTCTTACCTCTCTTGTACAGGGTTATAACTCCCTTCAAAAGTTAATCTCGGTGACAGGGCACCTTTTTCAAAAACCTGCAGTTTGGTTAGAGCACCTTATCAACAGCTCACCTGGTGTGAGGGCACCTTATCAACAACCTCCTAGTGGATTCCTACCAAAGTTGGTAGAAGAGTAGACGTACCCAGATTTACTGGGGAACTACTATAGCTCCTTGTGTCTTCTGTGTTTGATTATTTTCTGTGCTTGTGCTGTTTGTTTTGTGATTACATTTACTTATTTTTTTTTCTGTTTATATAATTCTCACACAGCTTACACCTATATATAATACTATTTTAATTCTGCTATAAAAACTAAGGAAAAGTTTTAATACTCTATTCACCCCCCTCTAGAGTAACTTAAGATCTAACCTCCACTTTCAAGGTGTTTCTAGCAGGAGATAATATGGCAGAGGTGAGACTTTGGAGGAGGACGAATGCTAAGGCAGAGTTCACTCTCAAGAGGGCTATCTCACCGGAGCTGTTTGATCACATCATCGGATGTAAATCTGCTGCTGAGATTTGGACATCCTTGGATGGATCGTTCAATAAGAAGAATGTAGCGAGGCTACAGTATCTTGAAAATGAGTTGGCAAAAGCCTCTCAAGGTGATCTTTCTGTTTCTACCTTCTTCCTCAAGATGAAGAACCTCACGGCAGAGATTTCTGCATTGGACCCTGATGAGCCAATCTCTGAGGCAAAACTGAAGAGGCATATCATCCGCGGGTTGCGGAAGGAGTATCTTGCCTTTGTGACTTCAGTTTAGGGTTGGGCAAATCAACCGTCGTTGTTGGAGCTGGAGAACCTTCTTGCTTCGCAAGAAAGTTTAGCAAGACAGATGGCGGGGGTTTCTATCTCCGGGGGAGAAGTGATGTGATGTTCTCTGGGAAGAAGAAGAAGAAATGGGAGAAGAAGAAGCCGGGTCATGATGGATCCTCCACTTCAGGTCAGCAAGATAGGGGCTATGCTCCTAAGTCTGATGGGAAGAAGAAAGCAGAGGGACCGAGGTGCTTTAGATGCAATAAGACCGGGCACTTCAAGAAAGATTGCCGGGTGAATCTTCAGCCGGGACATGCAGTGGAGAAGGAGATGCCAAAGTCTGGTGAAGTTGGATGGGGAGGAGCCTTTGCGTCTAATATAACGGCGATGCCCGTTAAGGCCTTGGCTTCCATCAACTATGATGAGGACTGGATTGTTGATTCAGGGTGTGGGTATCACCTCACCGGGGATGGATCAAAGTTCTCTTCTTTGGCGCCTTACTCAGGTAACAATGCTATCATTACGGCTGATAATTCTATTCATCCAGTAGAGCACGAAGGATTCGTCTCTCTGAGCAGTGATAAGGGTCCACTCACGTTGAGGAGTGTTTATCACGTGCCTGGTATGAAGAAAAATCTCTTCTCTGTGACCAATGCGGTCGACGCCGGTTATCACGTTCTGTTTGGCCCAACAGAAGTGAAGTTTCTCAAAACTCAACCGGAGATAAAAGGGAGATGTTATTCATGTCGGCAAGCAGGTGAAGGACTTGTTCGTTTTATCGACAAGTACCTATGTTGATAAGATGAGGACCAATGATGGCGCGGCCATCTGGCATGAAAGGTTGGGGCATGTAGGCATGGACAAATTGAAGGCTATGGCGGTAAGGGGCCTTGTCAATGGCTTGCCTAGCTTGACTTCCTATGGAGACGGTCATGTCTGCGAAGGATGTCAGTTTGGTAAGTCTCATCGACTTTCATTTGACAAATCGCAAACAAGGTGCAAAGTGCCGTTGGAGTGCATCCACGGTGATTTGATGGGACCGACTGCCACCTCAAGCCTTGGAGACAACAGATACATGTTGGTGTTGATTGACGATTACACCAGATATGTCTGGGTGTATTTTTTGAAGGAGAAGTCGGAAGCATTTGCAAAATTTGTGGAGTTCAAGGAGCTGGTTGAAGGCCAGCTTGGCCTGCAAGTTAAAAAACTTAGAACTGACAATGATGGGGAGTTCACCTCTGGTGAGTTCTCAAGTTTTTGCAGGAAGCATGGCATCAGGAGAGAGCTCACTTGTGCCCATACTCCACAACAGAATGGCGTTGCCGAGAGGAAGATTCGTCATTTGACGGAAACTTGCAAATGTTGGCTTCATGCTAAGAGTATCCCAAAGTCCTTCTGGGCGGAGGGAATGTCTTGTGCAGCTTATGTCATCAACAGGTTGCCTTTAAGTCCTATCAACATGAAGACCCCTCACGAATTGATGTTCAAGGAGAAGCCGAGTGTTGCACACCTTCGGGTGTTCGGGTCAACCTGCTATGTGCATTTTCCTGATGCTCTTCGGACAAAGCTAGATGCGAAAGCAAGGAAGCTAGTCTTTGTTGGGTATGATGAGCGGAAGAAGGGATGGAGATGCATGGATCCTGAGACACGGAGGTCAATTGTTTCTCGGGATGTGGTGTTCGATGAAGTAACTTCCTACAAAGGGAGTTCAGGAGTTGAACTACCGGAGAGCAGGGTTGATGAAGGAGGAAAAGCTGCGGGAAGTCTTCAAGTGGAGTTGCCTGTTTCACTAGGAGCTCCAGCTGTGTCAAGCTCTGAGATGGAGGCTTCAGGTTCTGGAAGCAGGGGGAGCGATGCTCCAAGTTCGTCTGGAAGAGGAGCTTGCACAGAAGAAGCAGCTGAGGAGGTGGTTAGTCAGGAGCAACCTCTTAGGAGGTCGAAGAGGACTATTCAACCACCAGACCGATACACAGGAGGAAACATGGTGAACTTTGTTTCATGTTTCTTTGATGGTCCCTTGGATGAAAGGGAGCCGTCGAGCTTTGAGAAGGTCATAGGCGTGAAAGAGTGGGACGTTGCGATGCAAGAAGAGATGGCAGCTCTCGAGAAGAATGTGACCTGGTCTCTTGTGCCCAAGCCCAAGGGCACCACTCCTGTCACTTGCAAGTGGGTCTTCAAGCTGAAGAAGAAAGCTGACGGCAGTATCGAGCGGTACAAGGCTCGCCTTGTAGCTCGCGGGTTCTCACAGCAGTACGGAGAAGATTATGATGAGACGTTTAGTCTAGTGGCAAAGATGACTTCGGTTCGATTTGTTATTGCCTTGGCGGCTTCGAGTGGTTGGGAGATTTGGCAACTCGACGTGAAGAATGCGTTCTTATACGGCGAAATTGACAAGGATATCTTCATCTTACAACCAAGGGCTTCATCTCGAAGGAGTATCCGGACTACGTTTGTAAGTTGAAGAAGGCCCTGTATGGGTTGAAGCAAGCGCCTCGGGCGTGGTACGGGAAGATTGCAGAGTATCTCTTATTCTGCGGATTCTTTGCTTCAGACTCTGATTCTAGCTTGTTCATCAAGAAGGAGGGGGTGCTTCGGGTGATTGTGCTGCTGTATGTGGATGACATGATTGTCACCGGGAACTCGAAGGAAGCTGTTGCAAGACTCAGGGCTGAGCTTGCTATCAGATTCGAGATGAAGGATCTGGGGGAGCTCCACCATTTCCTTGGACTCGAGGTGCAGAGGCGGGAGAGCGGAGTGCTTATTTCTCAGGCTGGCTATGCGGAGCGGATTGTTCAGTGATTCGGCATGGAGGAAGGGAAAAGCAGCTCTATACCTCTGGAGCAACATCATAAACTTCGGAAGGATGAGGGAAGAGTTCTATCTGAACCGTTGGTTTTCCGAGCTCTGGTTGGGAGTTTGATCTACCTGACGATCACAAGGCCAGATATTGCTTATGCAGTTGGCAAGGTGAGTCGGTACATGGCAGAACCACGGAAACCTCATCTTTTGACGGCAAGAGGCATCTTGAAGTATGTGAAGTCGACCTCTGATTTGGGTCTCCTATATAGGAGAGGGTCAAGCTTGGAGTTGCATAGATACATGGATGCTGATTTTGGGGGAGACGTGGATGATCGGAGATCAACGTCTGGTTATGTCTTTATGATGGGTCCCATGGCTATCTCTTGGTGCAGCAAGAAGCAAGACTCGGTGTCTGTATCTACCACGGAAGCGGAGAGTACAAGGCTTCGGCCTTGACAGCTCAGGAAGCCGTTTGGCTCAGGAGGTTGGTAGAGGACGTTCATCAGGAGGTTCGAGGTCCCACTATGCTACGCGGGGACAATGAGAGTGCTCTCAAGCTGGTCAACAATCCAGTCTGTCACGCGAGGACCAAACATATAGAGATTGAGCACCATTTCATTCGTGAAAAGGTGTTGGGAGGATCTCTTATGGTCGAGCATGTTCGGACTGCGGACAATGTCGCAGTCATCTTCACAAAGCCGCTGGCGAAGGGACCGTTTACACGGTTAAGGGAGTTGCTCGGGCTAGTTTCCACTTCCCACTTCAAGGGGGAGTGTTGAAATTGTTGAAGTGAAGTGGAAGGGATTCCGGCCGGTCTGAAGGCTGGAGACCGCAGAGACCGCGCGGCCTGCGCTGGTGCTCTGGCGGTTTGGTTCTGCGATCTCTCCCTGCTGTTCTGGTGATCTGCTGTGATCGGCCAGTTTGCTTCTTGGTTTGGTCGTTGGTTTTGGCGACCTGTTGCGAGTTCTTCTGGTCTTGTTCTGGGCGGCCTGTTCTTGGTTGACCGCAGTGACCGGGCGGCTTGTTTGGGTTGTTCTGGCGACTTGGCTCAAGTCGGCCAGATGTTCGTCCTTGTCTTGGCGATCTCAGGAAGGGTGGTTGCTGTGTCCGCGCGGCTTGTGCGCGGACTGTTGTTATCGTGCGGACTTGGGCTGGATCTTGTCCAAGTGTTGTGTCCGCGCGGCTTGTGCGCGGACTGCTGCTGTCTTGCGGACTTGGGCTGGTTCGTCCAAGTGTTGTGTCCGTGCGGTCTGTTATATAAGACCGCTCGCGATCTGATGGGCGGTTACTGCATCCCGGTTTGTGCGGTGACGACATTCGTCCACCCACCTATAAATAGGGGTGCATGGCCCGCCATTCCTAACAAGAACTGTAAGAACAAGAGCCCGGATTGTTTCTTGCGGACTCAAATTTGAAGTCGCGCGGTCTCGGAAGTGAGCTAACCGGTTGTTGTGTTCGCAGGTTTGCGGTCAGCAGGTTGCCGTCTCCTTCCTTGGTGATTTCCGGCGGCTTGAATAAGCAGTTCGTATGCGGTCTGTCAGCGAACTGGTTTATTGTGTTCTTGTGCTGTTCGCAGCGGACTCAGTGATCAGGCGACCTTCAGCGGTTAGGCGATCTGAGTTGCGGTCTGGCGACAGCTTCAGTTCTTTGTTCCAATAAGCTTCAGTTCGTGCGGTCTGGATTGCGGTTTGGCAGTGCAGGTTGTCTGCTTCTGTTCGCGCGGTCTCAAGGTGTTTCTGCGGTCTGACTATGCAAGCGATCTGGGAGTACAGCAGAGCAAGCCGGGCGACCTTAGCCTTTTTGCGGTCTGTGCGGTCTCTGCTTTGGCAGACCGCCAGTTTCGTTTTTGGTGTGTTTGTTCTTCTCATCTCCGTGATTCTTATGAATCATGTCTCGCCATGTATACCTCGCATTGTAAAGCAGTTCTGTTTCAATAAAGATTTCTTGTGTTGTTGTTTTGGCATTGTGGTTGTTTGGCTATAACTCTTGTTGATACAACTCCTTCTTACTCCTAAACAGTCTTTCAAAAATTTTAACATTTTCATGTTGGTCACTTCTTTTGATTCTGGGCCTAAGAGGCCTAAATATTTAATTGAAGAGGACTAAAGTATAAAGGCAGAATTGATATTTATATTAACATTATATAAAAAATAAAACATACGCATTGTTCATCTTCTCCAACAGCCCGTAAAATTCAGTTGCATGGCTGATTTCGACCTCGATTTTCCGGTCACCTGGGCACTCCTTCGGCCGGAAAACACCACCGTCTCCATCGTGGATGTGGGGGCTATGGATCCCCGGCGACACCGCCACCGGCGGCGGTCCATGCGGCAGTTTTGAGCTTGGGCTAAAATGCCCTATTTTTTCAAAATGAAAGAATGAATTGAGCTCGATCTCAACCCTAGAAGATCTAGGAGGCTAGCACAGATGGAGAGGGGAAGGAAACATGCCTTGTTGAGCTTGAGGTTGAAGAAACCTCGGACTTGCCATGGCCGACCTCCAAGCTTGAGCTCCATGCCGATTTCCCTATACTCCACCAAATGCAGTGATCCAAAACTCGATTTCAGTTGCTTGGCACCTTCTGAAGCTGATGGAGGGGTTAATTTGGAGTGGGGGAGGCTCTATGAAGTGTTGCCATTAAGGGTGGTCGGCCAAGCCTTTCTCTCTCCTAAAATCCTCCACCACTTGGCATCAATCTAGCATGAAAATGTCTGGAATTCATGGTGGCAGCTGGAGAAGGCATAGGGAGTGTGAATTGAAGCCATGTGGCCTTCATCCCATGAATTCATGGTTGTCTCTTTCCAAAATTTGGGGATTTCTCATAATTACCCCCTTGCATGGCATCTAATTTTGAAATATGAGGTTGGTCATGGTAATTAGCACCTTGGGCTGCAGGATGGGCCACTAATGTTGGGCCAAGCTAATTGAAATCAAGGCTTGGGCTTATTTGACCTAAATATGCCAATTTGGGAATTTTGAGTTTGGGCTTGACTCAAGCTCACCCCAACCAATGTGATTGACCTACATTGGTGCCTTGGACCCTATGGACCTATTCCGAGGGGAATTAGGTCATGGTGGGGTCATATGATGCTTATTTGCACATAATTGCTTATAAGGGCAATTTGGGCATTTTGGTGATTTTGCCCTAATCCTCCAAAATTGAATGCACACTTGGGCTCATTTAGGTCTCATATATTCCCTTAAGGGTTTAGGAAGGGTTGTGCTAGGTCAATTTGTTCAATTGAGGGCCAATTGAACCATAAAGGGCATAAATTGTAATTTGCGGAAAATTGGTAATTTTGCCTAATTTCCCAAAATTGGCTTATCCCAAGGGTCCAATGTGGACCCATTAGACTCCCTAAGTGATCTTAGAGTGTTAGGCATGATAAATTTGATCACATTGTGTCAATTGAAGGTTAATTGAAGGGATTAGTTCAATTTGGCCAAATTGGGGCTTTTTGGTAATTGACCCAAATTTCCCAAAATTGCCCAATTCCAATAGATCCATTTTGACTCATTAGCCTACTCTAGTGTTTAGGAAGGGTGTGGGTGTCAATTTGTCATTTAGAAGCTAAATATCAAGTCTTAAGCCTTGGAGTCAAATTGGCTATTTGCACACCAAAGAGATCTTCACATATTTACCTTGGTTTCAGGGCCATTTTGGTCTCTTAGAGCAATGTCATGACCTTGTCATGGCAAAATGCACCTTATGGGTCTAGTTGTTCTGGGGATGTTACAAAAAGCACATGTCATGAAGCCTCTTTTGGACACTTTTCTAGAAGCTTCCTTCAAGAGCACATGTTAATTTTATATTCAAATACGGCTACTCCTTTTCACACTTGGCATAAAACTCATGCTTGAAAAGCATGGTCAAAAGGTGTCTAGCCTCTTTCACATTGAGGAAAAAATTATCTCATCTTATCTGCCCCATGCTATAGGCGTAGAAGGATTGCACACAAACCTATGTTGTTGAACAATTGCCACTACCATTGGAGAGGAAAACATGTTGAAACTTGACTTTGTTACGTATGTTCAACTGCCAATATATCCACGCTTGCACAATCTTCGTTGTCCACACAAGGCAGCAACTTGAGCACATGACCTACCTCTTGCATGTTGTGCACATTTGAATCTACTGCTGGTTGAGCTCGACCACACGCTTGTTGCATTATGTCGAATCCTTTGGATCCGGATCCCCTGGAGTTCGTGCGGGAACTCCTGGGTGGAGTTCCCCCATTAATAGCCCAAGGGCCGTGGGCTTCTTGCATGGAAAAGTTCTCGCATAGCCCTTGGATTATTCCTCTTGGCTCGCTCCCGCCTAGGCTATTGGAGTTCCCGTATAGGGAACTCCACCCTGGAGTTCCCGCATGAACTCCAGAGGATCCGGATCCGAATCCTTTAGCAAGAGCTTAACCTCACACATTTGTTTACCACTAATGCTGCTTGTCCCTCCTCCACTTGAGCAGTCCCTGCACTTCTGTCACGCCTTGCTGCAGCCACCCGTCTGTGAAACCTACTGTAGTCCCGAAGAAAGGTGATCGAGGAAAGAAACGTCAAGTGCTATAAGTTGTCTGGGTCACATCCTGATTCGCAGTGTCAGGAGATTAAAGCTAGCTAGGTCTCAAAAGAGACCTAAAATACTTAATTGGATCAGATCCAAGTCTGGATTTGAATATGAACAAATAGTAACTCAACAAACCACCTTAGTTCATGATCTGGAGCTACCACCTAAATGAAGCAATATTGTTGCATGAAAATACTATTTGCACATAACACCAACTGCACTGAGCATTACCTCAAGTTTGAGGCATCAATCGAGTTGCTCCAAATTGACTTCATCCATAATTTGGATAACCTATGGGATGTCGACGCATTATGATCACATAATCAAACTCACTAAATTAAACTCAAGTCATTTAAAGAGTGATCCACTAAACTCAGCGCGTTCCGGACAGAAAATACACGGTTGGGCGAAAAATGCGCGGTCGGGCGGAAATTGTGCGGCCCGTCGAAAAATGTGTCCGAGCAGAAAAATTGCGTACTAGGGTTGAAAATTTGCGCCCCAAAGAAAAAATGTGCTCCCTAGCAAAAAATGAGCTCTCTGTCGAATAAATGCCCTCACAAGCAAAAAAATGTGTCCGTGCGAAAACTGCGCGCCGGGCGAAATTAAAACTGCGCGGCTGGGTGAAAAAAGCGTGGTCAGGTGAAAAATGCGCGCCTACGCAAAAAATTTGCGTCAGGGTGAAAATGTGCGCACTGCTGAAAAAATGTGTGTTATGCAAAAAATGCGCCCCGTGCAAAAAATGCGCCCAAGCGAAAATGAGCGTACGTTGATGAAAAAATGCGCTCTTGGGCAGTTCGCAATTCCGGAATGCTAAATCTCAAAATCTACAGCGGGACCTAAACAATCGACAAAGGGTTTTGTAAGTTATTTTATTATCGATGGCTAGCTTTGGAACCAAAAGAAAATTTCATCCTAAAACTTTCATCCGAACAATAGTATTGATTTTTTTATTCTCAAAGTTACTTCTTGAATATCAATGTCGTCCAAACGAAGAGACCATAAGGGTTCGTTCGTTTGGAAGAGATTGGTTTTAAGAGTTGGCTTTAATTTCAATCAAATACCAATACATATAGGAACTGATATTGAATTTAAATAAAAAATCTCGCTCATGGTCTCATTTTTCGCAAGGGCACGTGTTTTTCGCCTAGGGGTTGTTTTTCGGCCCGGACACGAATTTTTGGCTTGGACGCACGTTTTACGCCCGACTGTGCGTTTCGGCCCGGGCGTGAGTTTTTTGTTCGGGAGCCGTTTTTCAGCCCGGGCATGAGTTTTTTGCACGGACGTGATTTTTACGCCCGAGCGCGCGTTTTTTTCGTCTGGGAACAAGTTTTTCGGACCGGACGCATATTTTTTTGTTCAAACAAGAATTTCTCGCTTCCGGGCCAAAAAACCCGCTCCCAGACAAAAAAATGCACCCGAGCGTAAAAATCGCGCTCGGGCAAAAAACTCACTCCCGGGCCGAAAACTGCTCCTAGGCAAAGTATGTGCACCCGAGCGAAAAACACGCGTATGGGTTGAAAAATGGGCGCACGGGAAAAAATTCTCGTTTGTGCAAAAAAAGCGCGTTTGAGGCGCGCCCGGGCGAAAAATTCGTGTCCGGGTCGAAAAACGCGTTCCCGAGCAAAAAACACGCTCCCAAGCAAAAAACGCGTGTCCGGGCCGAAAACGGGCGCCCGTGCGAAAAAATCACACACGAGCTAATATATCGCGTCCTGGCCGAAAAACGAGCGTTGGGCAAAAACGCGCGCTCGAGCCGAAAAACATGCCCTCGGGCGAAAAACGCGTGGCTGGGCGAAAAAAGCAAGCCTAAGTCAAAAATGTGCTCCCGGGATGTAACTCGCCCAGGAGAAAAAATACACACTCGCGCGAAAATGCCCTCCTGCACGAAAATTCCCATAAGTTCGAAATGACTTAATTCTGTGGAAAATCTATGAGCGGAAGTAAGAATTGACGATTTGGTTTTTTAGTTCAAAGTCAAAGTCATAGGTTTTCATTTCAAAATCAATATCCACATAAATTTAGTCGCGCCGAACATGAGGATTGAATTTTTAATCGTTAATGTCAATTCCAGAGAATGTCAATTCCGTTAAAATGAACGAACCATAAAAATAATTTTAGTTAAAAGGCACATACGATGATCGAGCTCATGGCTTATTAGAATTAAAAAAATATATTGTTTAATTACATTTGTGAATATTTATCTCCCCTAATCAGCTTCAGATTTACATCTAGACAAACAAATGTAGCTTTTACTTTTAAAATCTTTTCAATGCCCAAAATTTAACTTTGAAATTAATTTGGTTGAGGTGTTGCCGTGTGACGCTTAGGTCATGAGTTCGAGCCCGGGAAGCAGCCTGATCTTGCAAAAATGCATGATAAGATTTGCCTACATTCACTCTTGTGGTGCGTGGGGCCCTTCCCCAGACCCTCGCTGCGCGGGGCTCCTTTTTTTTTATGGCAAAAGTTAGGAACTGGACTCCTTGTTTTAGCCCAAGTTTTTTTCATTGGGAATTATATGATATAATGCCACAAAAACTGCCCGTTTTTTTTTATATTTCTCATTGGGGCTCGGACTGACCTTTTTGTCATGGTCGACCCACATGGCAGACGTAGCCGGCCATGTATCGCAACATCCTTAATTAAAGCCCCAAAGAATTTGTAGAGTACTACTGGATTAATTCGGGCAGGTTATTTTTCTATGTAATTTAATTTTTCACATTAAAAAAACAGCAGTAACTACTCTCCCATGTTCTGGCTTTGTGTACTGTGTATGTCCTAATTAATTAAGGCCCCAGCTAACAAACACTATATATATATATATATTGATCTGCAATTAATTCAGTATGTATGTGTGTGTGTTTGAGAGCTCTTTTCAGTATATAAATGTAAATATATATACAGTTCATATATGAAAGACCTCTTTTTTACAAGTCAGATCTATAATTAGGGATTAAAGCTATTTCGGAGAGCTTTGTCAACCTTGGTGGCGCCTTCACACCAGTAACCAGTCGATCACCATATATATATATATATATATATATATATATATATATATATTTATTTATTTATTTATATATATATATGTCGATAGATATTGCCGCATATATCCCCAACCCTCGCCATTCACTCAAACTCCTCTCATTCCTTTCCTTTTTCTTTCCTCCCACTATTCTCTCTACCTAGCCAATTATATTCCTCTCTCTCTCTCTCTCTCTCTCTCTCTCTCTCTCTCTCTCTCTCTCTCGTGCTTCTCGTCTCAAGACTCTCAGCAGGACATTAATATATATAAAGCAGCAGGAAGTTTCTTGAGGGAAAGAACTAGCTGGAAATTAAGCCAAGGGATAGGATTTCCCATGGAGAAGGAGGATAGCTGCGACACGGCCCTTTCCCTCGGCCCTTGCCCGCCTACCAATCTCCGCCGGCGGCTATCAAACCCTCCGCCTCCCCCTCCGCGGCTGCCGGAACCATCTCTCATCCTCAGCCTCTCCGATGAAATCTATGGCAAGGAGACTAGACTATCCTCTCCGCACAGCTCCGTCTCTTCCTTCTCCACCACGAACATCAAGAAGGAGATGATCCTGCAGTACCTCGGGGAGGAGACGGAAGTTCAAAGAGCCGGCGGCGCTTCCTTGCGAGCGGGCGTCGACGAGGAGGACGAGGACGCCACGGCCAGGAAGAAGCTTCGGCTCACCAAGGAGCAGTCTGCCCTTTTAGAGGGCAGGTTCAAGGAGCACACCACTCTTAATCCTGTAAATTAATTAATAATTTTCCCTTCCAATTAGTTTAATTATGTATGTGCTGCTAATTAATTACTTTTAAGAAATTAGTTAGTTAGGTCTTTATTAATTTAATTTATACAAAGCATGTATTCCTAAACCAGAAGCAGAAGCAAACGCTGGCGAAGCAGTTGAATCTCCGGCCACGCCAGATCGAAGTGTGGTTTCAGAACAGAAGAGCAAGGTATATATGATACCTAGCTAGCTAGCTAGGGTTTTGATTGATTATATATTCTTCAATTCAACCCTATATATATTAATACTATATATATACACATATAATAATACGTCTGCGATTATATATAGGACCAAGCTGAAGCAGACCGAGGTTGACTGCGATTTCCTGAGGAGGTGCTGTGAGACGCTCACAGAAGAGAACAGGCGGCTGCAGAAGGAGGTGGAGGAGATGAAGGCCGTCAAGTTTGCAGCAGCAGTGGCGCCACGGCCGACTCCATTTTTCGTGCAGCTGCCTGCGGCCACCCTCATCATGTGCCCCTCATGCGAGAGAATCGCCGGAGCCGGCAATAGAAAAGCTGCCACTAACAGCGCAGATGATGCGGTGGTCGCTGCCGGTGGAGGGATGCCGACGACGCAGCATTTCTTCGTCAACCCCTTTGCCCACTCTGCAGCATGTTAGCTTCATGCACCAAATTAATTCACGCGCGCAAGATACAGAGCTATATATTAATTTGTTGTTAATTATAATCGATCAGTATATATATACCCATATAATATATATATATATATATATATATATATATATATATATATCAAATACAACACTAGCTTTATCATAGTATTAATTAGTTGAGACGCACCTCTAGATCGATCCTGTACAAAAATTAACGACAAAGAAGGGCTCCAGTTCTCATTATTATTGTACAGAAAGCAAGGATATTTGTATTTGCTTTCTTCTTATATATTATTATTGGGTATAATTTGTAAGAAGAGACGACGTATACTTTATGAAATTTTTCATTTTTCATCAACTAGCTATGACACATGCGAATTCATTTGTAGCCATATATGGATGAATATATATATATATATATATATATATTGTTAAAATATTAATCTGTGCCTTAATTTTATTGATTACACAAAAGTTAGTGACAAAATTAAGTAAAAATCCATATGCAAATTAATAATATATTATGCCCTCTAGCTAGCTACTAGTAGATACATGTCTTTATTAATTAACATCACCTATTGGTTTCAATTACGATCGGCCAATATGCTCGATCACACGATTTATATTTTGCTGCTGGCAGTACTGGGAAATATAAATGATAAAAAAATCCCCCAAATTAAAGTTTATGCCCACGATGCAATGAAATGATGACGCACAAATTGCATCCATATATATATATATATATATATAAATATACAAGATCATTAAAATGATGCCGATTGCAAAGCTGAAGTGGCCTGACTTTAAAATTAATTCCAAATAAGGTAACATTGCGGAAGTTGTGAAAAGTCAAAAGACTTCCAAGTGCAGCGAGAACATGTTGAAATATTAAATTTGATTTGTTTTATCAATTAGCTTGTCTTTAGATTTTAAAAAAAAAATTGTACTATGAAGGATTATTTTAGAGTTGTCTTGTCCTTGGTAGAATTCTTGAATAATCATGTATTTGCTAAAAAATCTTTTATTTATGAGCTCTCATTTCTTATGTACATGCATTAATTGTGAGATGTTCTGCATCATTTTGCATAATCCCAATAGTACTTTTTTTAAAATAAAATAGTTTCTTCCAAATATCTTTTTCTATTGTTTCACACGGTTTTTTTTTCATCAAAGTGGTATCATAGACGCAAGATTATACTTTTGAAGAAAAAAAATGTACGTGCTCCGGAGGAATGGTTCCCTTCCCAAGTTTTTGTTAAGGTATATTTTGTTGAATTTTTTTTTTTTTTGGTCTGCTATCGATCAAGAGAACCAACAATGGATAAAGAAGGTTTTATATCTCAACTAGGCAATCAATTACAAATACACACGGCTGAATACAAGTTGCATCCAACTTGAATCACTACAGCCTAAAGAAAGTGGTCACGGACAAGGTCCGCTTCTCCTCCTGAGCACACCAGGATGGTGATACTCGCTCCTCGCCACAGAAGCTCGCTTCTCGCTGTCGCCGGGCGATAGTGTCTGTCGCCTGGGCGATAGCTCGGATCCTCGCAAGCTCGTTGCTCGCACTCCAGATACTCGCAAGCTCACTGCTCGCACTCCAGGATACTCGCACGCTCGACGCGCGCTTCTTCTCCTTCTCGTTGTCGCCTGGGCGATATCCACTGTCGTCGGGCGATATCTCCTCTACTCGCTACTCGCTCAAGGAACTCGCCGAACTCGCTCCAAGTCCGATGCTCGTCTGCCGAACTTACTCCAAGTCCGATGCTCGCCGGGTAGCACTCTGGTATCTCTAACTCGCTCAGAGTTGATGATACTCGCCACTTCTGATGGCTATACTCGTCACTCTCAGAGTATATACTCGTCACTGTCAGAAGGTGTATTTTTTTAGGGGGGGGGGGGGGGGTACCCCTCTATTTATAGGCAAACTCAAGGGGGGGGGGGGGGGGGGGGGGGGGGGGGGGGGGGGCGAGTAGGAGCAACCGCCGGGCGAGATCGTCGATACTCGCACGCTGTCGCCGATACTCGCACGTTGTCGCCGATACTCGCACACTGTCGCCGGCGATAGCCACTGTCGCCGGGCGACAGCTCACTTCAAAAAACTAACACTCCCCCTTGAAGTGAGCTCCGGGAACAACTCCAAGCAATGAGCGAAGCCTCCGGAACGGCCCCGCAGATAGGGGCTTTGTGAATATGTCCGCAAGGTTGTCTTTGCCCCTCACATGCTCCACAGTGATCAAGCCACCCAGCACCTTCTCTCTGATGAAGTGATGCTCGATCTCAATGTGCTTGGTCCTCGCATGACACACTGGATTGGTTACCAGTTTCAATGCACTCTCATTGTCCCCGCGAAGCACAGTAGGTCCGCTGACCTCCTCATCCACATCCTCCACTGGTCTCCTTAGCCAGACACACTCCTGAGCTGCTAAGGACGACGCCTTGTACTCGGCCTCCGTGGTAGAAAGGGAAATGGAGTCCTGCTTCTTGCTACACCACGAGATAGCAGCTGCTCCACACAAGAACACATACCCTGATGTCGACTTGCGATCATCAGCGTCACCTCCATAGTCTGCATCTGTGTATCCGTGCAGCTTGAAGTTAGACTTCTCCTCAAAGGACAACCCCATCTCAAGGGTGCCCTTCACGTACTTCAGAATCCCTTTGGCTGCCTCCAGATGAGGCTTTCGCGGCTCCTGCATATACCGACTAACTCGGCCGACAGCAAAGGCGATGTCCGGCCTTGTGATAGTCAAGTATATAAGACTCCCCACCAGTGCCCGAAAGATCTTCGGATCAGGTAGAATCCTCCCTTCTTCCTTCCGAAGCTTCAGCCCAGCCTCCAGAGGAACGGAGCTGCTCTTCCCTTCTTTCATGCCGAATCTTTCGATGATCCTCTCGGCATACGCCCTCTGGGAAACATCCAGTCCGCCTCTTCTCTTCTCTACTTGGAGGACAAGGAAATGGTGCAGTTCACCAAGATCCTTCATCTCGAAGCGTATGGAAAGCTGCTCTCTCAGCGTCGCGACCTCCCCAGGGTTGTTCCCTGTCACGATCATGTCGTCGACGTATAGCAGCACCAGCACGTGAAGACCTCCATCCTTCTTCACGAACATGCTGGAGTCTGAATCTGAGGCATCGTAGCCGCAGAACTGCAGGTACTCCGCAATCTTTCCATACCAGGCTCTCGGCGCCTGTTTCAACCCATAGAGGGCCTTCTTCAGCTTGCAGACGTGACGCGGCTGGGACTTGGACACGTATCCAGGTGGTTGCACCATGAATATGTCTTTGTCGATCTCTCCGTATAGGAACGCGTTCTTCACGTCCAGCTGCCATAGCTTCCAACCTCGGCACACTGCCAAAGCGATGATCGTCCTCACTGACGTCATCTTCGCTACAGGACTGAAGGTCTCCTCGTAGTCCTCTCCGTAGGTCTGTGAGAAGCCTCGAGCGACAAGCCTCGCCTTGTACCGCTCCACTTCTCCATCAGCCCTCTTCTTCACCTTGTACACCCACTTGCAGGTGACAGGTTTGATGCCCTCCACCATGGGAACCAGGTCCCATGTCTCGTTCTTCTTCAGGGCCTCCATCTCTTCCTCCATGGCCTCGTCCCACTCCTTGATGCCAACGGCATCCTCAAAGCGGGCAGGTTCCCTTTCGTTGAGTGGTCCTGCGAAGAAGCAGGAAACCAGACTCACGAAGTTCGCCTCCTTATAACGAGCAGGCGGGACGATCGTCCTCTTCGACCTCCTCAAGGCTTGGCCACTTTCTACCACTCCGGTAGACTCTTCTGCTTGAGCTCCTCTCTGAGCTCCTCTCTGAACTCCTCCGGAAGCGGTGCTCTCCCTGCTTCTTGAGTTCGTAGCTCCCCCTGAGCCAGATGTTCCTCCTGAGCCAGATGCTCCTCCTGAGCCAGATGGCGATGGAGCATTTGGAGATAACTCCAACTCCACAGTTGGGTCCTCAGTGACCCACTCCTCTTCCCTGCTAGCTTCTCCACTCTCCGGCAGCTCCACAGAAGGGACTCCCTGGTATGAGACCAGTTCGTCAAACACAACGTCGCGCGAGACGACGAACCTGTGAGTCTGCGGATCCATGCACTTCCACCCCTTCTTCCGCTCATCGTAGCCGATGAAGATACACTTCCTCGCCTTCGGCTCCAACTTTGTTCTCTGAGCGTCCGGGACGTGCACAAAGCAGGTAGAACCGAACACCTTCATGTGACCCACATTGGGCTTCTCCCCGAACATGAGCTGGTGTGGAGACACCATCCTGTTAGGACTCAGAGGTAGCCTGTTGATCACATGAGTAGCGCACTCCATTCCCTCCGCCCACAAGGCCTTGGGAATGCTCTTGGCATGTAGCCAACTCCTGGTAGTCTCCACTAGATGGCAGATCTTCCTCTCTGCCACCCCATTCTGCTGCGGGGTGTGAGCGCAGGAGAGCTCCCGCCGAATGTCGAACCTTCTGCAGAAGGAAGCAAACTCGTTGGAGGTAAACTCCCCTCCATTGTCGCTCCTCAGCTTCTTGACTCTGCGGTCCAGCCTCCCCTCCACAAGCTCCTTCCACTCGAGGAACTTGTTGAAGACTTCTGATTTCTCTCTCAGAAAGTATACCCACGTATAGCGGGTATAGTCATCCACCAGAACCAGCGCATACTTATTGCCTCCATAAGTACGGGTGGCGCACGGCCCCATCACGTCAGCATGTACGCACTCAAGAGGTGCCTTACACCTGGTCTCCGACTTGTCAAATGGAAGTCGATGTGACTTTCCGTATTGGCATCCGTCGCACACATGGCCATCGCCGTAGGAAGTGAGATGAGGCAGGCCGCTCACTAGGTCCTTTGCCTCCATCATCTTCAGCTTGTCCATCCCCACATGACCCAGCCTCTCATGCCAGATCACAGCGCTGTCGTTCATCTTCAGCTTGTCCACGTAGTCACTTGCAGACAGAACATACAAGTCCTTCACCCTTCTCCCGGTGAGCGTGACGTCAGCATTGACAGACGAAAGGTTCTTCAGGAACTTCACCTCCTTCGGTCCGAACAGCACATGGTAGCCAGCATCCACGGCGTTAGCCACCGAGAAGAGGTTCTTCTTCATGCCAGGCACATGATAGACACTCTTCAGTGTCACTGGCTTCTCTCTACTCCCAAGGGACACCTTCCCTTCTCGCTCCACTGGATGTACCGTATCATCCGCAGTGATGATAGCATCCATTCCTTCATATGCTGCCGAGGAGGCGAACTTCGACATATCTCCTGTGAGATGATGCCCGCAACCGGAATCCACTATTCAGTCGTCCTCGAGGTTGATGGAGGCTAAGACATCGACTGATGTTGCCGTCATCTTTGCCAGGAAACAATTGTCTCCCCTCTCACCGCCCTGGTGACCTCCACCTCTTCCTCCACCTCTTCGATGGTCTCCACCTCTCTGATGGTCTCCACCTTTCTCAGCAACATGACCGGCCTGGAGATTAGACCGGCAATCCTTTGCCATATGCCCATAATTCTTAAGGGCAAAGTAAAGGTATCTCCCCTTCTCGTCACGGGCAGGAAGAAACTTCCCCCCATCTCCCTGAGAGGACGTTGAAGGTCCCTCTCCGGGGTTCTTCTTTCTCTTGTCCCAGGATCTCCTCTTTCCTGAGAACAAGGCCTCTCCATCTCCTCCTGAGATGGATACTCCCGCCATCTGCTTCGCCAAGCTCTCCTGTGATGACAGCAGGTTCTCTAGCTCCATAAGGGAGGGCTGAGTAGCCCATCCTTGCACGGAAGTAACGAAGGGGACATACTCCCTCCTCAAGCCTCGGAGTATGTGCCGCTTCAACTTCGCCTCTGAGATTGGCTCTTCAGGATCCAAGGCCGAGATCTCCCCACATAGGTTCTTCACCCTCAGGAAGAAGGTGGATATCGCCATCTCGCCTTGAGTCGACTTTGCCAGCTCATTCTCCAGGAATTGTAGCTGCGCCACATTCTTCTTGTTGAATAACCCATCGAGGGCTATCCAAATCGCAGACGCTGACTTGCAACCTATGATGTGGTCGAACAAGTCAGGTGATATGGCTCTCTTCAAGGTGAACTCCGCCTTGGCATTGGTCTTCCTCCAATCTCTCACAGCTGGACCATTATCACCGGCAGCTACAACTTCCTCTTGCTCCCCACCACCAACAACCTCCCAGAGATCCTCTCCAAGAAGGTAGCTCTCCATACAAGACATCCACTTCTTGTAGTTGGTTTGAGAAAGCAGCTCGATTCCTAGTCCTCTCGCAAAACCTCCTCCGCCGTCCATCTTGGAAGACAACCTTGAACTTCGATAGCACGCGCTGCTTCAGCAACCTCCCTCCTCTGATACCATGTTGAATTTTTTTTTTGGGTCTGCTATCGATCAAGAGAACCAACAATAGATAAAGAAGGTTTTATATCTCAACTAGGCAATCAATTACAAATACACACGGCTGAATACAAGTTGCATCCAACTTGAATCACAACAGCCTAAAGAAAGTGGTCACGGACAAGGTCCGCTTCTCCTCCTCAGCACACCAGGATGGTGATACTCGCTCCAATACTCGCTCCTCGCCACAGAAGCTCGCTTCTCGCTGTCGCCGGGCGATAGTGTCTGTCGCCTGGGCGATAGCTCGGATCCTCGCAAGCTCGCTGCTCGCACTCCAGATACTCGCAAGCTCACTGCTCGCACTCCAGGATACTCGCACGCTCGACGCGTGCGCTTCTTCTCCTTCTCGCTGTCGCCTGGGCGATATCCACTGTCGTCGGGCGATATCTCCTCTACTCGCTACTCGCTCAAGGAACTCGCCGAACTCGCTCCAAGTCCGATGCTCGCCTGCCGAACTTACTCCAAGTCCGATGCTCGCCCGGTAGCACTCTGGTATCTCTAACTCGCTCAGAGTTGATGATACTCGCCACTTCTGATGGCTATACTCGTCACTCTCAGAGTATATACTCGTCACTGTCAGAAGGTGTATTTTTTAGGGGGGTACCCCTCTATTTATAGGCAAACTCAAGGGGGGCGAGTAGGAGCAACTGCCGGGCGAGATCGCCGATACTCGCACGCTGTCGCCGATACTCGCACGTTGTCGCCGATACTCGCACACTGTCGCCGGCGATAGCCACTGTCGCCGGGCGACAGCTCACTTCAAAAAACTAACATATTTAGCACGTGTATCGTATAATTAACGGAACCCTAACGGGTCGTCGGGGATTAAGGGTTACGCCTATAAATACCCCCGCTGGGGGCAACGGGTAGTTCATTCCAAACTTGATGTTCACTCGGATTCTTCGAGCATCGTTTCATTCTCGAAGTTTTTCTCTCGTGAGCGTTTAGCCCCCCCCCCCCCCCCCTCTCCCGTGCGGTTCGCGAACTGTAACTGCTCCTCCCCCCTCCCGATCGCGTTTTGTTGCAGTGATTTATCCCTGTCGATCGAGAGTTGCGGCCGATTTTCCTGTTCGTGCGTAGAGAAGAAGTTCGCCGCTCGTCTCCCTGTAGGTAGACGATGCCTGTCGTGAGCCCAAGACATCGTCGCTCCCGTGTGTGCGCTCTTCCGAGCCCTAGTTCCTCTCCGTCAAGTGCGTCGCCTGTATCCCTGTCGCGAGGAAGACGACGCCGTTCCATCGCGATTTTGCCCTAACTTCTCTTGTCGCCTGTCGCCTGCAAGGAAGACCGACGACATCGCCGTTCGGCGTTGGCTTGCGTCTTCATCGCGTGAAGGAAGGAGACGTAGGCACCGCCTCTCTCTCTCCCATAGTGCCTGTTTCGTTCCCGTTCGTCGCCGCGTTCGAAGGCGTAGCCAACGCCGCAAGCCCTAGAGGTCGTTGTTTCCTGTGTGGGCGTTCTCCGTCGGCGATTTCCTCCATATTCGTCTCAGAATCAGTGAAATCGCAGAGTTCCTCTTCGATTCTCTGGAGGAAAAGGACAGCCGGTTTTCTTCCTCCATCTTGGCGAAATCGAGTGAAGTTATAGTCTTCCTCCATGCCTGGGTGCCGATCCAGTCGCCGGCGTGATCTGCGATCCAGTGCAGAAACCCAGAATCCGACTGCTCCTCCTTCAGATATCGAGAGCAAAAGCCGCCGTGCAGTTTTCCAGTGCAGTGCAGTGCAACTTTTTGTTCCAGTGCTTGAGGAGTTCTGAACCGTCTGCTAGCGATGACCTCGCTTTCGAAGAGCAGCAGCCTGTCCTCTCCTGTGCCGTTGATAAAGCTGGAGAAGTTCTCCCACTCAGAGTTCAGTGCCTGGAAGCGGAATACGCAGTTTGGTATGAAATATTTGAATATTTTTTATACACTGCAGTCTGATCTCGCAGATGTCAAAGGAGGAGATGATGAGGCACAGTGGATCAGCGATGAAGACTTTTGTCGCGATTATCTCCTGAATTGTCTCTCCAATTCACTGGTCGAGACATTTGGGACACTGAAGACAGCGAAAGAGATCTGGAATGCGCTGGAAGATCAGTTCAAGGAGGAGGAGAACATGTCCAAGACGCATCTGGTGGACAAGTTCATGGGATTCACCTTCACAGAGGACAGGGAAATCCTTCCCCAGATTGCAGACCTGGAGAATTTGGTGGCCAAGCTCAACAGTGAAAGTATCACTCTGCCAGATGGGTTCGTTGCTGGTGCCATCATCTACAAGCTCCCATCAGCATGGTACTCTTTCAAGACGGAGATGTATCGCAAGAAGACTCAGGTCAGTCTGAAAGAACTCAAGCGGTTCATCTGCATTGAGGATGAGAATCGGCCGAGGCATGTTAAGGAGGTGGTGAGCAAGCAGCAATCTGTTGCTAATATGGTCACACACCCGAAGAGGAAGCCTCGATCTGATCGGACTCGACCTCCCCCCAGTGCACCCGCAGTCGTAGACACCAACAAGAAGATCAAGAAGTTCAAAGGCAAGTGCTACAACTGCAACAAGTGGGGTCACTGCGCTTCTGAGTGCAGGCAACCAAAGAAGCCCGATGCTAACCCACAAAAGCCTGATAACAGAGCACACATGCTCCATCAGACTGCGCCCTCCCACTTTGTTGCCAAAGTTGGGAACGTTCAGGCCAGTACTGACTGGTGGTTGGATTCGGGGGTGACTTGCCACGTCTGCAACAACTCCGCACTGCTGAAGGATGCCACTCCAGCCTCTGAGACAGTTACAGTGGCAAATGGAGCCACTGCTGAGGTACTCCAGACCGGGACCGTGGATCTGCTCCTCTCTTCAGGTACGCATTTAATTTTGAAAGATGTTAAATACATTCCTACATTAGCTGCTAATTTAATATCGATTAGTTTGTTAAGCGATGGGGGTATGTCCTTTAACATTAGTGGTGGTAGGGTGACCTTAATGGTTAACTCACATTATTTTGGTTGTGCGTACGTAGTCAACGGAATGTATCGTCTGAGTCTAGCACACGAAGTAGTTAATCAGGTTAGTTCTAATTTGATTGATCCTAAGACTCTACACGTAAGACTAGGACATGTCAACTATAGAAAATTACTCCTGCTAGCTAGAACTCACAATATCCCCTTAGACACTAAAACCAAATTCGACAAATGTGAGATATGTGCTCAAACTAAGATAACTAGAACACCATTCAGTCAGGTGTCTAGAAGTACACGTTTAATAGAGTTGATACACTCCGACATTTGTGACTACAAAAATTTTGTCACACGTGGTGGTCGGAAGTACCTGATAACATTTATCGACGACTTCTCTAGATATACTCACATCTATCTCTTAAAATCAAAAGATGAAGCTTTTGAAAAATTTCAAATTTTCAAAAATAGGGTTGAGAACCAGTTGGATTTGAAAATTAAACGACTTAGGAGTGATCGAGGAGGTGAGTACGTCTCGGGTGAGTTTAGGGATTTTCTTGCCAGCCATGGCATAATACCTGAAACCACTGCCCTTCATTCGCCCCAGTCAAATGGTATTGCCGAGCAGAAAAATAGAATTTTAACAGAAATGTTGAATTCTATGTTGTTAACTGCCGGTATGCCTGCCGCTTATTGGGGAGAAGCAGCCCTCGCATCGAATCACATCCTAAATTTGGTTCCTCATGCTAAATTGAAGCAAACCCCGTATGAGCTTTGGTTTAAGAGACCTCCCAGATTTGATCACCTCAAAACCTGGGGTTGTATCGCCTATGTTAGGATACCTGACATAAGGAGATCTAAGTTAGGACCAAAGACGAACACTTGTGTCTACTTAGGATGTGTGGTGGATAGTGCTGCAGACCGATTTCTAGATCTCTCTACCAACTCGGTCATTGAGTCTAGAGATGCTGTGTTCTTTGAGGATAAGTTTCTTAGAGATAAGAACTTGACTCTTCCCGGTCTGCTAGACACCAGTTCCGATACCCTCGTTGGGACGGAACTACGACTCCCTGCCACTGAGCCAGTTCACACTAGTGCCCTAGAGTCCACTAGGCTATCTAATAGGGAACGTGTTCCTAAAAGCTTCGGTACAGATTTTGTGACTTACCACGTTGAAGCTGATCCATCCACCTATACGGAAGCGATGCGATCCAGGCATTCCCTATTATGGAAAGAAGCCATTGATGATGAGATGCACTCTCTCATGGAAAACCACACTTGGACGTTAGTTGACCTACCCAAAGGAGCTAAGACCATTGGGAGCAAGTGGGTCCTTAAGAAGAAACTGAATCCAGATGAGAGTATCGCCAAGTACAAAGCCCGTCTAGTCGCCAAAGGCTTCACTCAAGTGAGTGGAGTTGACTACTTTGATACATACTCACCTGTTTGTCACATTGCAACGATCAGGGTTCTTCTCGCTACACTTGTGCAGTGAACGGCATAGCCTCCTGTTGCCGCACTCGTGCATACTTTTACCGACGAATTCTGCCCGATCTCTACCGCTCGACGCTCTCTGCAATAGTCCTGTTTGTTAGAGAAGTGATCTAGTACAGTTCTTGTTTGTTGGTGAAGATCCAGTGCAGTACAGCGCTCCAGTACAGTGCAGTGCTTGAGGAGTTTGATCCGCCTACTTCCGATGGCATCTCTTAAGAAGACCAGTTCTCTCTCCTCTCCTGTATCGTTGATCAAGCTGGAGAAGTTCTCCCATTCGGAGTTCAGTGCCTGGAAGCGGAATACGCAGTTTGGTATGGAATTTTTAAATATATTTTATACCCTGCAGACTGATTTCGCAAACTTCCAAGGAGGACCCGATGAAACACAGTGGATCAGCGACGAAGACTTCTGTCGCGATTATCTTCTCAACTGTCTCTCCAATTCACTGGCCGAGACGTTTGGGAAATTGAAGACAGCGAAAGAGATCTGGACTGCGCTGGAAGATCAGTTTAGAGAGGAGGAGAACATGTCCAAGACAAATATGGTGGACAAGTTCATGAGATTCACATTCTCTGAGGACAGGGAAATCCTTCCCCAGATTGCAGACCTGGAAAATCTGGTGGCCAAGCTCAACATTGAAAGTGTCCCTCTGCCAGATGGGTTCGTTGCTGGTGCCATCATCTATAAACTCCCCTCAGCGTGGTACTCTTTCAAGACGGAGATTTATCGCAAGAAGACTCAGGTCAGTCTGAAAGAACTCAAGCGGTTTATCTGTATTGAGGATGAGAATCGGACAAGGCATGTAAAGGAGGTGGTGAGCAAGCAGCAATCTGCTGCTAATATGATCACACACCCGAAGCGGAAGTCTAGATCTGATCGGACTCGACCTCCCTCCAGTGCACCCGCAGTAGTAGACACCAGCAAGAAGATCAAGAAGTTCAAAGGTAAGTGCTACAACTGCAACAAGTGGGGTCACTGCGCTTCTGACTGCAGGCAACCCAAGAAGCCCGATGCTAACCCACCAAAGCCTGATAACAGAGCTCATATGCTCAATCAGACTGCGCCCTCCCACTTTGTTGCCAAGGTTTGGAACGTTCAGGCCAGTACTGACTGGTGGTTGGATTCAGGGGCGACCTGCCACGTCTGCAACAACTCCGCTCTGCTGAAGGATGCCACTCCAGCCTCTGAGACTGTTACAGTGGCAAATGGAGCCACTGCTGAGGTACTCCAGACAGGGACTGTGGATCTGCTACTCTCTTCAAGTACGCATTTAATTTTGAAAGATGTTAAATACATTCCTACATTAGCTGCTAATTTAATATCGATTAGTCTGTTAAGCGATGCGGGTATGTCCTTTAACATTATTGGTGGTAGGGTGACCTTAATGGTTAACTCACATTATTTTGGTTGTGCGTACGTAGTCAACGGAATATATCGGTTGAGTCTAGCAAACGAAGTAGTAAATCAGGTTAGTTCTACTTTGATAGATCCTAAGACTTTACACGCAAGACTAGGACATGTCAATTATAGAAAACTACTCCTGCTAGCTAGAACTCATAACATCCTCTTGGACACTAAAATCAAATTTGACAAATGTGAGATATGTGCTCAAACTAAGATAATTAGAACAACATTCAGTCAGGTGTCTAGGAGTACACGTTTACTAGAGTTGATACACTCCGACATTTGTGACTATAAGAGTTTTGTCACACGTGGTGGTCGGAAGTACCTGATAACTTTTATCGACGACTTCTCTAGATATACTCACATTTATCTCTTAAAATCAAAAGATGAAGCTTTTGAAAAATTTCAAATTTTCAAAAATAGGGTTGAGAACCAATTGGATTTGAAAATTAAACGACTTAGGAGTGATCGAGGAGTCGAGTATGCCTCGGGTGAGTTTAGAGATTTTCTTGCCAGCCATGGCATAATTCCTGAAACCACTGCCCCTTATTCCCCCCAGTCAAACGGTATTGCCGAGCGGAAAAATAGAACTTTAACAGAAATGTTGAATTCTATGTTGTTGACTGCCGGTATGCCTGCCGCTTATTGGGGAGAAGTAGCCCTCGCGTCGAATCACATCCTAAATATGGTTCATCATGCTAAATTGAACCAAACCCCGTATGAGCTTTGGTTTAAGAGACTGCCCAGATTTGATCACCTCAAAACCTGGGGTTGTATCGCCTATATTAGGATACCTGACATAAGGAGATCTAAGTTAGGACCTAAGACGAACACTTGTGTGTACATAGGATGTGCGGTGGATAGTGCTGCAGACCGATTTCTAGATCTCTCTACCAACACGGTTATTGAGTCTAGAGATGCTGTGTTCTTTGAGGACAGGTTTCTTAGAGATAAGAAACTGACTCTTACAGGTCTGCCAGACACCAGTTCTGATACCCTCGTTGGGACGGAACTACGACTCCCTGACACTGAGCCAGTTCACACTAGTGCCCTAGAGTCCACTAGGCTATCTAATAGGGAACGTGTTCCTAAAAGCTTCGGTACAGATTTTGTGACTTACCACGTTGAAGCTGATCCATCCACATATCAGGAAGCGATGCGATCCAGGGATTCCCTGTTATGGAAAGAAGCCATTGATGATGAGATGCACTCTCTCATGGAGAACCACACTTGGACATTAGTTGACCTACCCAAAGGAGCTAAAACCATTGGGAGCAAGTGGGTCCTTAAGAAGAAACTGAATCTAGATGGGAGTATCGCTAAGTACAAAGCACGTCTAGTTGCCAAAGGCTTCACTTAAGTGAGTGGAGTTGACTACTTTGATACATACTCACCTGTTTGTCACATTGCAGCGATCAGGGTTCTTCTCGCTTTCGCATCTATTGAACGTTTCGTCGTTCATCAGATGGATGTTAAGACTGCATTTTTAAATGGAGATCTAACTGAAGAGATCTACATGCGTCAACCTGAAGGGTTTGTCGTACAAGGTCTCGACACCAAGGTCTGTAAGTTGATTAAGTCACTCTACGGATTGAAGCAAGCACCAAAGCTATGGCACGAGAAGTTTGACACTTGCGTAAAAGGCTTGAATTTTCAATCCAGCCTTTCAGATAAATGTCTATACATACGGACAAGTCCTCACTCCATCGCTATAATCTGCTTGTATGTTGATGACATGCTTATTCTGGGTACTGATCAGTCTGAGGTGGAAGACGTTAAGGGTACCTTGAAGTCAATATTTAGCATGACTGACTTAGGTGTGGTGAAGACCATCCTAGGCATGGAAGTGAACTTTACGGATAAGGGTATCACCCTCAGCCAGAGTCACATCAGAACTCTACTAGAAAAGTGGGGTTATGATAAGTGCAGGAAAATTGAGACTCCATATGACTATAATAATAGACTGAAACCTCACGACGGTTCACCTATTCGACAGTTGGATTACTCCAAACTCGTTGGCATTCTAATGTATGCTACTACCTGCACTAGACCCGACATAGCCTTTACCGTTGGCATGTTGAGTAGATTCACTAGTAACCCTGGAAAGGACCACTGGGACGCCTTGGAAAGGCTAATGCGATACTAAAAGTATACTGAGCAGTATGCTTTATGTTACAGTGGCCACCCTCCTGTGCTTGAAGGGTACTCTGACGCCTCCTGGTGCTCAGACGTTGGTGATAGTAGGTCCACTAGTGGTTATGTGTTTACCCTAGGAGGAGCCGCAGTAGCTTGGAAATCTAAGAGGCAAACGTGTATTGCACTATCCTCTATGGAATCCGAACTCTATGCTCTTGCTTCAGCTGCCGAAGAAGCAGAGTGGGTCAGAGATTTGGTTATGGATATTCCAATGACGAGTCTGAAAATGAACTCTATCTCGATATTTTGTGACAATCAAGCCACAAAAACCAATGCAACTAATTCCCTGTTCAATGGTAAGCGACGACAACTACGGATGAAACAGGCCTGGTTGACCTATCTCACCAGTCAAGGGGTCATTTCCATCTTGGACGTGAGATCAAAAGATAATGTAGCAGATGTCCTTACCGAGGGCTTATGCAAGGTTCTTACATCTAAAATATCGGAGGATATGGGATTAAAGTCTATTTAGTGGGACTTAATACCTATGTTTGTTTAAGATTTTAGAACCGAGTCTGCCTACATTCACGCATCTAGACTGAGTACACTGAAGTATTCCAGATGTTACTTGATGAAAGCCCGAGATTGTTTAGTTGCTAGTCATTCCAAACTTGATGACTTACACAACTATTTCTTTTCAAAGGCTGAATTGGGTATCATTCCAAAAACGAATACTAAAGTTGTTGATATGCGTCCTGATATTATGATCATTACTTATATCATTCCAAACTTGATGATATATTGGTCACAGCTTGTTGTATCATTCCAAACTTGATGATATAATACAATTGTGAAACGTTTGGTAATAATCTTAATAATCGTAGGAACATAGCTTGGTTCTATGAAACCAAATTTCTAATTTTGTGTAAATTAGATAGAGATGCGGACCTGTGAGTCTTTCTTCCTAGTTAGATTATTATGTTCTAAATTGTAAGGACTAATCACTTTACTTTTGATATGCATATGTATGGATTCATTGAGTTTGTTCTCATGACATTCAAATGTTTAAATGCAGATCAATTGAAGTCTGCAGAAGAGAAAGTGGATTTCGACATGGATGCAGATGATCTATTGTCTGAGTAGACCGTTCTGTTATTAGTTTGAGTTTTGTTTTCAGATTACTGTTCTTGCTTCTGCTTTTTGCTTTTTCATGTTTGGAACCTGTTTGAGTTTAGATGTTTGATCTAAAACTCTTGTTGTTTTTAATCTGAAACTCATTCTGTCGTTATCTAACTTATATGCTTTGTTTAACCCGTTATGTGATATAATTGCTACAATATAAGAGGAGAATGTTAAGGTATATTTAGCGTTGTATCGGGTATTTAACGGAACCCTAACGGGTCCGTTAACGGGTCATCGGGGATTTAGGGTTACGCCAATAAATACCCCCGCTGGGGGCAACGGGTAGTTCATTCCAAACTTGATGTTCACTCGGATGCTTCGAGCACTCTTTCAAGTCAAACTAGCTCAACATGAACTCACACCTACAAATTGATTCCACTAATAGATGATAAACACTCCAAGGTGCTATGGACCCAAAAGCCTCATCATGAGGTCATCAATTTGACCAAATTGACCAAAGTCAACATTCCCCCAATTTTGGTCAAAATCACACATGTTGGTCAAATTAACTCAAGTAGGCCTTCACCATGACTCAACCAACCTTGGGTAGTGTCAATAGACTCAAGACCAACATATTGGGTCAGTCAACACACACAATTGACCAAGTCAACCCAAAAGTCAACATTTGGTCAAATATGCCTAAAATTGGCTTATATGAAATCAAACCAAATCCCTATGGGATAAGGCCTCAATAGGAGGCCCAACTTGCAGCCCAATGGCAATTGACCATCCATGCCCTCAGATTTGAAGAAGGATTGACATGCAAGGGGGCAAAATTGGATTTCCCCCAATTTGGAGAAGAGACAAATGGGAATTCATGAGGATAGCTCCACTTGGCTACCACTCCTTAATTCCCGGCCTGCCCTCTACCTTCCCAAGGAAATTCCAGTAGGAAAGGGCTGAGCTGGCTGCTGTTAAGAGGGGAGGAAGAGAGTCACCAACAAGTGGTCAGACACATTAATGGCAAACCAAGAACCAAGCCCACTCCAAGCCAAATTCTTTTCCCCTGGCAATAAATTCGAGCTCGGGGTAAAATTTCTGATGAGCTGGAGCTGTGGCAGTGGCTGCTGAGGGAGGTGGCAACATAGTTGAAATCGCCCAAAAATGGCAACTCGAATATAGCCTCCCCCACCTCATCTAAAACATCATATCAGCTTTAGAATGCGCCAAGGAGGAGAACCCCCAACTTTCCTGAGGATTTTGGGTGTTGTGGCCGGAGTCGAGCAGGGAAGTCGCCGGAGGAGCTTGAACGGTCACCAGGAGGATTACACGGGCAACACCATGGATTCAGGCACGGTTTCTCCCCCTCCCCCTCTGTGCTAGTATCTAGTTCCATTTAGGGGAGAAATCGGGCTCAATTGAGCCAAATCCGATGTGAGCTCGAGGCAGAAATCCCGAGTTTTCTCTTCCGCTCGGGATCGCCGGAGGAGTCGCCTCTGGCGGCCATGTCGCCGCCTGGCGTTAGCCACCACCTCAACGGAGGTGGTGGAGGCGGTGGCCGGCGGTGGTGGGCAGGAGGTTGCCGGGAAAAGCCAATGGAAGTTGGCCCAGGTGCGGCGAATCGCGACCTTTGGCTCATCGGGGAAGATGAAGCAGAGCCATCGGATTTGGGCTGGATTGTTATGCGCAGACCGTGAATGTTTATATAAGTAATTATATACTATATGTCACATTATTTCTGATTTTTGTAAGCTTATTTTGAGGCCTTTAGAGGTCATATTTCGAAAAATCCCCAGATATAGAAATTGTAGATCTTGAGGTTACCTTTAAGATGCCACTGACTTCATGTCATTTGGTCAAGTGTATCTCCTTCTAGGTCATTTTTGGTGTGACATATATAAAGGGCATTTTGATTAAGATAAATAATTGGTAACAGAACTTGCATGTTGATTTTACTTAGGTTAGGATCATTTCTGGAGAAAGTGACCAACATAACAATTGTAGATCTTGAAGTTACCTTTAAAATGTCACTAATTTCATGTCATTTGGATCCGTGTAGCTCCCTCAGCACCATTTTTGGTGAGACATGTATATAAGTGTATTTTGTTAGGATAAATAATTTGTACCGAACTTGCATGTTGATTTTTCCTAGGTTAGGCTCACTTCTGGAGGTAGTGATCAACATGAAAATTGTAGATCTTGAGGTTACCTTTAAGATGCCACTGACTTCATGTCATTTGGTCAAGTGTAGCTCCTTCTAGGTCATTTTTGGTGTGACATATATAAAAGGCATTTTGATTAAGATAAATAATTAGTAACAGAACTTGCATGTTGATTTTACTTAGGTTAGGATCATTTCTGGAGGAAGTGACCAACATAACAATTGTAGATCTTGAAGATACCTTTAAAATGTCACTAATTTCATGTCATTTGGATCCCTGTAGCTCCCTCAACACCATTTTTGGTGAGACATGTATATAAGTGTATTTTGTTAGAATAAATAATTTGTACAGAACTTGCATATTGATTTTACCTAGGTTAGGCTCACTTCTGGAGGTAGTGATCAACATGAAAATTGTAGATCTTGAGATTACCTTTAAGATGCCACTGACCGCATGTCATTTGGTCAAGTGTAGCTCCTTCTAGGCCATTTTTGGTGTGACATATATAAAGGCCATTTTGATTAAGATAAATAATTGGTAACAGAACTTGTATGTTGATTTAACTTAGGTTAAGATCATTTCTGGAGGAAGTGACCAACATAACAATTATAGATCTTGAAGTTACCTTTAAAATGCCACTGATATCATGTCATTTGGATCCCTGTAGCTCCCTCAGTACCATTTTTGGTGAGACATGTATATAAGTGTATTTTGTTAGGATAAATAATTTGTACAGAACTTGCATGTTGATTTTACCTAGGTTAGGCTCACTTCTGGAGGTAGTGATCAACATGAAAATTGTAGATCTTGAGGTTACCTTTAAGATGCCACTGACTTCATGTCATTTGGTCAAGTGTATCTCCTTCTAGGCCATTTTTGGTGTGAGATATATAAAGGGCTTTTTGATTAAGATAAATAATTGGTAACAGAACTTGCATGTTGATTTAACTTAGGTTAGGATCATTTCTGGAGGAAGTGACCAACATAACAATTGTAGATCTTGAAGTTACCTTTAAAATGCCACTGATTTCATGTCATTTGGATCCTTGTAGCTCCCTCAGCACCATTTTTAGTGAGACATGTATATAAGTGTATTTCGTTAGGATAAATAATTTGTACAGAACTGGCATGTGGATTCTACCTAGGTTAGGCTCATTTCTGGAAGCAGTGACCAACATAAATATTGTAGATCTTGAGGTTACCTTCAAAATGTCACTGACTTCATGTCATTTGGTCAAGTGTAGCTCCCCTTAGGCCACTTTTAGTGAGACATGTATAAAAGTGTATCTGGTGTGTTTAGTGATTTTGGCTCATGCAAATGCTTTGAAGATTTGTCCATGCCTCAGATATGATATCAACCATCTCTAGTTAAGAATTCAACTCATGTACATGAGTGGATTTCTCTGAACTTTAAGTTGAAGTTTTGGACTTAAGGGTGTAGGAAAAATTGGGGTGCATTTAGTAAGAATGTAATAAATAATAATTAAGGATAAATACACCTTGGATTAATATGAGACTTAGGACCTGGTGATTTTAGACCAATATTGAGCTACAGTAATTTTCCCAGGATTTATTGAAGCCTTAACATAGCACTTGTAGTATAAACCCTTTTTGGCACACCAATAGTATTAATTGGTAAATGAGGATAAATATCCTTTGTAAAATTATGAAAGCCGGGCACTGAAGTTTTTAGGCCAATATTGAACCACTGTAAATATGTCAGAATTTATTGTGACCTGTAGATGGTACTTGCAGTGTAAATCACTATTTGCACCCCATTTGTTTTAAATAGAAATTATGATTAAATACTCCTTGGAAAAATGTGGAACTTAAGTTTTGAGGTTTTCAGACCATTATTATGTTACAGTGAATTTATCAGAATTTATGGAGATCATTAGTTGACAATCGATGTATAAATCACTATTTGCACATCTTCTATTTTAAATAGAGACTAAGATTTAAGATTCCCTAGAGAATTTATGAAATTAGGATTTGAGGTTGTTAGATCACTACTCATTGCGAACCCATGGTAATAATTGAAACTCATTTGGATATGATGTGATCAAGATTGCACCATAGGAGTCAAATCTAGCTCAATCTTATTTTGGTCTGCGAATAGTAAAACTGATTTATATGATTTAGACCACCACTGACCTTCACACATAGAACTTTTAACTCTTTGATTATTATGAAGGCTCAGATTATTTGGAAGAGCATCTCTAAGGGCTTCGTGGGAAATTAGGGTTGGGGTGCGTTTAGCAAAGCTATAAGTGTAGGATTTTACATTGATAAGAAAAGGAAGTTAGACCTCGTCAAGGGCCCCACAAACAACTCATCAGTGTTAAACGATTATATGGAAGTAAAACTACCCTTAGCCGGGTGAGCCATCTTAAGGTAAATACTCAAGGGCGAAGTCGAGAAGTATCTAAGGCAAACCCTGGATTAAGGATTGACGAAGAATAGGAGTGTGGGTCCAAGTAAGGTTGAGAATGCTAATTGAATGTGTGCAGTTCCTCGGTGAATAAGGGAACTCGAGCTTAGAATGTGATGACGGGAGAGTCAGCACCCGGTCACAATTGGTGGTGTTGGAGTTCAAAAGAACTCCCTCACTCCTAAGTGCCAAGTTTAACTCATCTTAGAGATTTAATGTAATTGGAGAGGATAATGAGGATCAAGTAAAAAGGGGTAGATACCAACAAGATTAAGTGCCTTGGGAAGAGGAAGTTCGGGGTGTCAGCCCGCCACACTTCCTAGTACCGCTGCGAGCCCCTCACCGGGTAACCCTCCGGAAGTCCAAGGCTAACCATAAAGCTTCTAAGATCAACTAAATTATAAACAAGACTAGTTAAGTAGGAGAACTTGACAAGTTAACTTTCATCCCAAACCGGATCGGGATATATAAGGAAGGACTGGGATAGTCCTGTGAGCGGTAGGCTCGAGATATAAGGAAGGACTGGTATAGTCCTGCGAGCGGTAGGCTCGGGTTATAAGGAAGGACTAGGATAGTCCTGCGAGCGGTAGGCTCAGGTTATAAGGAAGGACTAGGATAGTCCTGCGAGCGGTAGGCTCGGGATATAAGGAAGGACTGGTATAGTCCTGCGAACGGTAGGCTCGTAGTTTAAATATAAGACTAGGATATAGTCCTGCGAGCGGTAGGCTCGTAGTTTAAATATAAGACTGGTGTAGTCTAGCGAGCGGTATGCTCGTAGTTTAAATATAAGACTGGTGTAGTCTAGCGAGCGGTAGGCTCGTAGTTTAAATATAAGAATGGTGTAGTCTAGCAAGCGGTAGGCTCGTAGTTTAAATATAAGACTGGTGTAGTCTAGCGAGCGGTAGGCTCGTAGTTTAAATATAAGACTGGTGTAGTCTAGCGAGCGGTATGCTCATAGTTTAAATATAAGACTGATGTAGTATGGCGAGCGGTAGACTCTACTTTATAAATGTTGATTTAGAATTGCGAGCTGGAGGCTCAGTAGTAAGTGTTAATACATGTTGCTTGTGTGTAAGATGTGGTGGGTCTTCGGTTCTGTCTTAGTCGTCACACCGACATCAGTTCGTTGACTCAGCAGTGCTAGTGGTTTTATGGGGGCCAGGTTGTCTTACTGCGCGTCCGACGGGACGGATTCCCTAAACCCTGTCTGGCCAATTCAGTTTAGTACGCAGGAGCTCGTGAGTACTGGGTACCGGTATCATAGCGTACGTTAGGGCCTAGGTCTGGTAGTGTGACTTACCCACCTAGGTGAGGAGACGCCCGCTCCTCTGCCACCGTTTGACCACGACGGGAGGTGCCCGAGAGGTTAGCTACCTCCGAAAAGTGGGAACTAAAGGTCTGTACGTACAGAGTCGTGTGGGTGAGTTGCATGTGTATGAAATAATAATACAAACATTGCATCATTGCATTGTACATCATAGCATAACATTTCTGCACAAACAGAGACCTCATCGTATAAATCTGTATGGGCTCTTTTATACGATGAGTTTACTTCTTGTCAGATCCCTTAGCTTATGTGCTTTTGTGTGTGCATATAAGTTAAGGTTACTTTCGTAGCTGCTCTTATTTCTTGTACCTGCTTCTTTATATTGCATTGTTTTTTTTACTATTTGCTATCATACTTACTCTGGTTAGTATAGAATTGTTACCTTTACTTGCTTAGTATTTATATACCATGCTAGTCTAGACATTTGTCACCTGCCTTGTTCTATTACCCCTTGTTTTTCCTCCGCTTCGTCCTCCCGCACGGTGCCTAGGAGTCGCGGGGGGAGGCGGGCACAAAATCGGCTTAGTCTTTATGACTAACGGTCGATTGTGACCGTAGGTACCCGAGGTGATGGAGCCCCAGTTAGAAGAGGAGACAGGACCCGAGGAGCTTATGCCGCGCATTACTTCTACTACAAGACAGGAGTTCGAGACTTAAGAGTTTGTTTAGCTTCCGCACAAATGTAGAGTGAGAGAGTTTTTGTACTTTACTTGGATATGTTCCGGGCTTAAGCCCTTTCTCTCCTTTACATATTCTACTCATTGATGGACTTTTATATTTTGTTGTATAAATGTGTGATTGTGGACTTGGTTTTATTTATTTTCCTTCTTAACTCTTGTTGGTCTGTCGATCGTTCTTGCCGGCAGGATCGGCGTCTTGCGGAGGCAGCTAACTCGGGTGTTAGTGTCACCGTAAGGCGGCGGTTCTGGGCATAAGATCCGGAAGCTCTCCAGGTGCGGGAGAGGGATCTTACATGAGATAAGCCACAAACTTGCAACAAAGGAGCCGAAAAAATTAAGAGGATTCATCTTCAAACTCTTGGAGATCAGTGTGAATTTTTGTTCATGGAAGATTAATCTAAATCATTTTTTTATTACATTCAAGAATATTGTCCATTGTTATTTAATTGAGAAGGAATGAGTCTTGAGTGCTTTTGTCAAAATCTCATTTGGTTCTTTGAATCTCCTTAACAAAAGATTCACTTGTAACTGGCTGTAAGAGTCTCCTTATCAAAAGACTCAACACGGTTTAATTGATATCTTACCAAGGTTTAGAGGACGAGACGTACCCAAATTTGAGAAACCTCTATAAAAATTTGTGTCATCTGGATTGCATAGATCTCTATAACTTTGTTTATATTATTTATTTACTATATAATTTCTGTTGCAAACAAACAAACAAATCAATTTGTGGCATGTGTTGTGAATGATTAAAAGATAGAAAGTTATTTTAAATACTTTATTTACCACCCCCTCTAGAGTAATACTTAGCATCCTACCCTACCTTTCAATTGAAGAAAGTCGGTTAAAATCAGAAACTCCACTTTGGATTTTGAATCGAATTAATTGGAGAAGAAAGTAATAAGGAGAAAGAAAGTTTTCTAATATGTAAAAATCTGTCGAATACAGGTAAAGACATGGCTTATATAGCCAATACTAAGAAGGAATAGCTAGCTGCGAATAGAAAATATAAAACTAACTAACAGAATATAAAGGAAAAATACAAATTCTAGCATCCCCCCCCCCCCCCCCCCCCCCCCCCTCATATTGGTATTTGCAAATAATTGCAAATTCCCAACTTGCCAAGTAAGAACTGTAATTGAGGTCGTCTGATAGCTTTCGTGAAGACGTCTGCTAATTGCTGTTTTGTAGGGATATAGCTTGGAGCAATTAATCTTGCTTGTAGCTTCTCACAAACTAGGTGTCCGTCAAGTTCTATGTGCTTAGTTCTTTCGTGATAAACTGGATTCGATGTTATATGCAAAGCTACCTGGTAGTCACAATGCATGGTAATATGAGTAAGTCCTTCGACGTGAAGATCTTTGAGAAGGTTAACTAACCAAGTTAGTTCACAACACACTGCAGCATAGCACGATACTCCGACTCTGCAAAGGATTTAGACACTGTATTTTGCTTTTTGTCTTCCATCATATGATATTAAGGCTGTTCCCAATTTAACACAAAAACCTACTTCGAGTTATTGGACATGCTGCCCAATCAGCATCAGAGTAAGCTTCAAGTTTTAAAATTTGATTTGCAGGAAATGTCAAGCCTTGTCCAAGAGTGCCTTTAATGTATCGAAGAACCTTATATGCCATGTTTAAATGATTAGTCTTTGGTTTTCCCATAAATTGGCTAAGAATGTGAACTGAATATGTCAGATCTGGTCTGGATACTGTTAAGTATATCAATTTTCCAATCAATCGTTGATAAAGAGCTCGATCCTGGACATCGTCCCCATCTGAATCTGTTAATTTGTGATTCTGCTCAATGGGTATGTAGCTTGGCTTACAACCAGTTAAACCAGCCTCTTTTAAAATGTTGTAAGCATAATTTTGTTGAGTTAAATGTACTCCATCTTGATTCCTTGCAAGTTCTAGTCCCAGAAAAAATTTTAAATCTCCCCAATTTTTGATTTTGAATTTGTGGTTTATAAAAAGTTTAAATTCCTCAAGTGCCATCACATTAGTTCCAGTTAAAACTATATCATCAACATAGATCAGTAATGCAGTAAATTCATCAACATTTGTTTCTTGTGAAGAGTGAGTGATCAGATTATGATTGAATGAAACCAGCAGTTTCAATGGTTGAAGAGAATTTAGCAAACCATTGCCTTGAGGCATGTTTTAAGACATACAAAGATTTCATTAGGCGGCAGACTGGTACTTTATAATCCCCTTTGATAATAAAACCTGGTGGTATGTGCATGTATACCTCTTCAGATAAATCTCCATGTAAAAACGCATTGTTGACGTCGATTTGACGAAGGGGCCAACCACGGGAAGTAGCAACAACAATTAAACTCCTGATGGTAGTCATTTTAACTACAGGTGCAAAATTTTCTTGGTAGTCCAATCCTTCAACTTGAGTGAAACCTTTTGCAACTAAACGAGTTTTATGTCTTTCAATAGATCCATCCGATTTATGTTTTATCTTATAAATCCATTTACAACTCACTGCTATATTTCCAGGTGGTCATTCAGTAACATACCATGTTTTGTTGTCTTCTAAAGCTTGAATTTCAAGTGACATTGCTATTATCAGCTGCGGGTTCAGGAGGAGGATAGTAGTCGATATGGCCTATACGAGTTCACAGTGAAGCCATTCGGGCTTACGAATGCACCCTCCGCATTCATGAGTCTGATGAACTGGGTGTTCGAGGCCTATCTCGATGTCTTCGTCATTGTATTTATAGACGACATCCGCATCTACTCGAGGACGGAGGAGGAGCATACACGACACTTGTCACTAACTTTATAGAAGCTCCGGGAGCATAACCTAGATGCAAATTTCAGTAAGTGTCATATCTGGTTGAAGGAGGTGGCCTTTCTAGGTCACATTATCGGTGGAACATGACTAGCTGTGGATCCAGCGAAGATTCAGGCCGTGCGAGATTGACCGTCATTGAAGACAGCATCCGACATACGGATTTTCTTAGGACTTGCCGGTTACTACCGAAAATTCATGGAGGGATTCTCTCGAATTGAACTCGCACTCACATCTCTGACGAAGAAGGATACATCATTCCTATGGACACTGCAATGCGAGATTGTCTTCCAGGAGCTGAAGGATAGGCTTACCTCGGCTCCCATCCTTTCCCTTCCATCTGGGAAGGAAGGATTCCAAGTCTATATTGATGCGTCATACCAGGGTATGGGTGTCGTTTTGATGCAGCACGAGCATGTGATAGCTTATACTTCCCGCTAGTTGAAGAAGCACGAACAAAACTACCCGGTGCATGACTTAGAGATGGGAGCGATGATCTTCGCCTTGAAGATCTGGAGGCATTATCTATATGAGGTTCATTATGATATCTTCTCGCATCACAAGAACCTCAAGTATGTGGATACTCAGAAGGAGTTGAATATGTGGCAGAGACGGTGGGTGGAGTTTCTTTCTGACTATCAGTATACCATGCATTACCACCCAGGGAAGGCGAATGTGGTGGCAGATGCTCTTAGCAGGAGAGCTACTGTATCAGGTTCAGAACCCCAGATAATGTCTATGGAGCCGGAACGGTTGCTGGACGACATGCGGATATCCTTGGTGTCCAAGGATGACCCTGAAATCTACGAGGAGTATCTAGCCTCGATAAGCATTACTAGTGATATATGATATCGCCTCAGGGACGGGCAAAGGCAGGATGTTAAGTTAGAGCCGATATTCAGGGATTTGGAGGCAGACACGACGGGGAATTACTCGCTGAAGGATGATCTCTTGCTTTTCAGAGGCCGAGTGTATATACGATAGGAGGTTAGATTCAGGAGGATATTCTGACCGAAGCACAATGTAGCAAGTACTCAGTGCACCCTGGGATCTCGAAGTTGACAACCGATTTAAAGAGGACCATGTATTGGTCGGGTATGAAGAAAGAGATCACCTACTTTGTGCGCACTGCGAGACTTGCCAACTTGTGAAGGTTGGGTGCAAGATCCCGGCAGGACTACTACAGCCACTACCTATATCGGAGTGGAAGTTTGATGATATCGCGATGGACTTTGTATATGGACTCCCCCGTTCTCGTGTTGTGAATGATTTGATATGGGTGATCGTCGACAGGCTGACGAAGGTCGCTCGATTTATTCCAGTTAGGAAGGGCGCTCCGGTAAGTATTTTAGTACAGGTGTGTGTGGAGAAGTTCGTTCGTTACCATGGCATACCCAAGATAATCGTGTCAGATCGGGAGGGTCGATTTAAGTCTAGAGAGTGTAGGGTAGTTCAGGCTTACCTGGGCACTCGCCTGACTTTCAGTACCGCATTCCACCCTCAGACGGATGGACATACAGAGCGTAGCAACCGGACGATGGAGGATCTTCTACACCTATGTATCTTAGACCGCGGGGAGCCATGGGAGAGACTGTTGCCACATATAGAGTTCTCTTATAACAACAGCCATCAGTCCAATATAGGCATGTCCCCCTATGAGGCATTATATGAACGGAGGTGAATGAATCCACTATCATGGATCCACGATGAGGATCCAAAGGCACTTGGCTCAGAGTTTGTTGAGGACTCGGACGCTCAGGTGCGACTGATTCGGGACAGGATGCTGGAGGCCCAGAGTAGACATACCAAATACTATGACGGGCGGCATCGCCAGGTAGAGTTTCGGGTTGGAGACCGGATATTCTTGAAGATATGTCTGATGCATGGAGTCTCGCGGGTACGCGGGAGGAAGAAGCTCAGTCCTAGATATATGGGGCCCTATAGGATCCTGGAGCGGATCGGCCCCTTGGCTTACAGAGACTGGAGCTGCCGCCGGAGTTGGCGGGTTTGCACGACGTCTTCCACGTCTCCTCCCTTAGAAGGGCTCTCTTACGTCTAGAGCGGCATATTTCTATTACAGCTAGCCGAGTAGCATCTGATCGATCGGCCCGCTTAGAGCTGCTACGGATAGATGATACAGTAGTATGAATCTTGCGGCAAAAGAAGGTTCCGCTGGTCAAGGTCCTGTGGTCGAATCACGGACAGGAGGACCACACCTGGGAGCCCCTGGACCTTATGTAGGAAAAATACCCAGAACTTTTTGCGACATGTATAACTTTAACCGCCTGAAAATTTCTCATTCATTTACTTTTAGTAGGAACCCCGTATGCCTAACCTTAATTTCGGGGACGAAATTTTTATTTTTATGTATTGGAATTTGTAACATCCCACAAACAACTAGACCCCTAGGTGGTTTTTTGTCATGACTAGGTCATACAAAGCACTAGGAAGACCAAAAGGACCATAAGAACCTAGCTAAGTAGGTGAAATCACCTTGGTCTGTAAATAGGAATTTTCGGTTACTTAGTCTAGGGTGTGACCTTTGGGCCTCAAATTGACTACCTGACCCCACCATGACACCTCTTACCTCATAAGGAGTCCCTTGGGTCACTTAGGGCCCATTGGGGTCAACCAAAGTGGTCTAGTTGACCAAAGACAACCATAACCGTGGATTGGTCAAAACAGCATATTAAGGATCAATTGGTCTCCAATTGGTCAAATTAACCTCACCCAAATCTTCATAACCCTTAAGGGAGGTCAATGGGTCATTAATAACACATTGGGTTCAATCAATTCCATGAGTGAGGCCAAAACCAACACTTGGACCCAAAAAGCCCAATTTGACCTAAATAGGTCAAAGTGACTCAACTTGACCCAATTGATCACACCAAGCAACAATTTGCCTTGGGTGGTGTCAAGGGACCTAGGTGCACCCATTTGGGTCAGTCACACCACCTAATTTGACCTAGGGTTGGGCTAAACCCATTAGGGCTTAAGCCTAAATTGGGAAAATCAAGCCCAATGCTCAATCCAATTAGGCTAGGCCCAATTATGGTGATCCACTAAGCCCTCATGACTGAAATTACATAGATTGTCATTCAATTTCTGTAGAGGATGACTAGGAGAGAGAAATTGGAAGTTCCCCCAATTTTAAGAGAGAGAAAGAGGGCATTCATGGCTATGAATGCAATTAACCCTTCAATTCTCCTCCAATTGATGGGGATTCATTCCCCCTATCAGTTATAAGGAGAATCCAGCTAATTCCATGCCAGATGAAGGGCCAATTCAGGGGAATTACACCTTGGCCGAAAAATGGCATAATGACCATTAATGGCAATCAAGGTTGCAACCACCCCCTCCCTCAATTGACCCCTTTAGCGTCGTCAGAGGGCTGAGAGAAGTGAAACCCCCATCCTTACAGAAGATTTTGAGCACCCTAAGCTGAAGATTGACATGGCACCTAAAGCTCGAAATTTGGCAATGGAGACTCACCGGAATACCAGGGTAGCAGCCACCACTCAGGTCTGATCCCCTCCTCCTCCCTTAGTGCATAGATCTTAATCTATTGGGGGCTTGATTTGAGCCAAATCGGGCTCAAATCAAGCTCCTGAAAGAGATTGTTTTCAAGCTCTTTTCCCCCGCTATAATACCCTACTCCGACCACCACCGGCCGACAAACCACCTCCAATCGCAGGCCACCACCTCGACGAAGGTGGTGGTAGCAATGGCCGGACGGGAGGATGTGTGAGTGGCCGACAAATTGAGCCTGGAAGTCACCCAGGACGGGCTGTCGGGGACTGTCAAACTGCTGGTGACGATGACCAGGAGCTGTTAGATCTTGCGCGATCTGCTATACGCAGACCAAATGAATTAAAATGTAGGTTTTAATACAATCTATAACATATTATGCAGTGGATAATTTAATTTATTAAAAATACTTAGATGCATTTTATGTGAAAATGGTCAACATAAAATATGTTGACCTTGATGTCTATTGTAATTTAAAATTTGTTTCACTCAATTTGGCCCACTGGATCTCACTCAGCACCCTTTTTGGTGCAAGGTGTCCCTAGGGCTAACCAAAGATATATTTGTACAACCCTTATTCTCCGAGGATGGGACCCACTCAAGGCCACGTAGGCAGAAGTCAAGGTCAAAGGGTCAACACAGAGATCAGCAGTCCAATGCAGGAACAGGAAGCAGCAGAAGCCATGTGCGAGTATTGGCCCGGCGTGTGCGAGCAGCACTCAATACTCGCCAGATGGGCGACTATGGCATGGTACTCGCCGAGTAACCCATAGTCGCCAGGTTAGGGCTGGGCTATAACCCCCCCCCCCCCCCCTCCTACCCCTTGGTTGCCTATAAATAGGACCCCAGGGGTACTTGGATTGGCACCTATGCTTGAGCTTCTGGATCCCGATTTCCGAATTCTCGAGCCCGTCACCCCTGCTTGCTAGCCAAGCCGGTGTCTTCCTCGTATCCTGCTCGGCCATTCTTGGTTGTGGAGGGGAAGACTCCTTTGAGCTTCCGGGTACGTGGTGGGACCTCCCTACCACAGCATCTGGGGTCCTGTTGTTGTTGCTCTCCTAGCTTCCTCATAGTCGCCAGCTTGTCCATCTCGTCAGACAGCTGGGCAAGTAGCCTCCGGCTGCAAAGGTCCGAATTTTGAGGTCAGGATTTTCCTGGCGTCAACACTTTGGTGCGGTGAGCGTGGATCGCAGCCAGAGGGAGAAAACCTAATAGGAAGACAAGATGGTCGTAGAAGGCGACCACGAGGAAGTGGTCGGCAACCCGTCAGGAACTGGCAGGTTCGTGACGATGGAAGTTTTTGAAGCATTCGCCCAGCGCATGGAAGGGGCTATGCGAGCAGTGTTCCAGCAGGGTGTGGAGGGCACGGAGACCTTGCCTAATCCCCCAGTGCTGACCGAGGGTGAGGAGCGCACCCAACGCGCAGGCAAGGAGCACGTCAATCCGGAGATCGAGCGACCAAGGAGGTCGCAGCCCTTCCCGCAATCCTCGCAAGGAATTCGCTTCCGCGAGGTGGAAGAGCAGGCGAGATATCAGGATCCTCGGCCTTATGGCGAGTATGGCCATGATACTCGCCAGCTTGAAGACCGTCGTCCAGCGAGTGGGAGGAGCCCATTCAGTGAAGACATCCTTGCCGCTCCCGTGCCGGAAGGATTCAGGGATCCTGTGTTGAAATACTACACCGGGAGGGACGACCCTGTTCGTCACATCCAGTGGTTTGAGGATATTATCTCTATCCGAACCATGTCGGATGCGTTCAAGTGCAGGCTGTTCGCCATCACTTTTACAGGGAAAGCCAGGGACTGGTTCCACCAGTTGCCTCTGGGGTCGATCTACTGTTTCGAAGACCTGTGCCGTGGAGTAACGACCCGGTTCGCCACGGCCCAGAAGCTGAAGAAGGAGGCGACAGCTCTGTTCCTTGTGACCCAGAGGTCGGATGAGCCGTTGGGGGCCTATATCGAGCGTTTCCAGGAGGAGGTGCTGCATATCGAGGAGGTGGATCGCACCATCCTGCAGCTGGCCTTGACGTTCGGGATAGGGCAAGGCCTCTTCAAGCTGGAGCTTGGCAGGAACCCTCCCTACTCCTACGACAACCTCATCGTGAGGGCCAACAAGTTCGTTCAGGGGGAGGCTTCCAACCGAGACTTCTTGGCCAACCTAGCGGAGGTGACCAAGGCAGCAGAGGATAGGAGGGAGAAGGTCCCAGAGAAGAGGAAGAGGGAAGAGCCCCCGAGGGCAGAGAGGAAGAAGCCAGAGCGGCGAGAAGAGAGGAGAAGGGAGGAGCCAAGCAGGAACGATGAGAGGCGACCCGTCGTGGTGCCGGAGCGTCGAGAAGAGGAGAGGCGCTATCAGGTTCCGGACAACCGGCCGCCATGGAGGCCGGCTGGACGGCACCAGCGTCAGGATCAGAGGGGGAGATCCCCCAAGAGGAGGCCTTACCACCAGCAGGGAAGGCGAGAGGGAAGGAGAGATGAAGCCATGATGGTTGCCAGGCCTGGGCACCCTCAGGGCAAGAAGAAGAAGAAGAAGAAGCAGCCAAGGAAGGAGCAGATGGAAGAGGTTCCGCTCTACTGCGACTTCCACCAGGCGGAGGGGCATGCCATGATGGCCTGCCCAGCTTTTTGGGAGGCCAGAAGGAAGCTAGCCGCAGGGGAAGACGGAGGAGAGCAGCGGAGGATCGAGACCCCTGCCGAGCCGCAGGCAGGGCAGGCTGCCGTCGTTCGAAGGAGGAACGAGGATCGCATCGACCGCGGAGGCCGTGGAGAGCTTGGCCAAGGGAGTCGAGGGGGAGGAGGAGATGGAGTGATCCATGGGGGAGCCGGGCTGGGAGCTTCCCGAAAGGGGAGCCTCCATCAGATCTACCGTCGGAGCGTCGCTTCGACCTCGCAAGCCCCGCCCCCATTGGAGGAGATCACCTTCTCCGAGGAGGACATGCTAGGGAATGAGAATCCCTTCCATGATGCCCTCGTCATCCAGGCCGCAGTGGAAGACTTCACCGTTGATCGAATTCTGGTCGACAACGGTAGCTCCGTGAACGTCATATTCAAAGGGACGTTCGAGGGACTGGGAGTCAGGCCCGACAGAGTTCGAGCAGCAGATGGTCCCCTCTTTGGCTTCTCCGGAGAAAAGAAGGAGGTGGAAGGAGGAGCAGATCTCCTTGTAACCCTCGGTGGCACCTCCATCAACTGTCGATGCGTAATCGTCGACGCCCTGAGCTGTTACAAGGCCATCTTCGGGAGGGCACTTCTCAACGCCTTCAAGGCCGTCCCTTCTTCCTACCATCACTGCTTGAAGTACTGCCAGGGGGATGTTCAGGTGAGGATCAGGAGCGATCCAAGAGCCGCCAGAGAGTGCTACCTCAGCGCCGTCAGTACCATCAGCTGGATGGCTGACGCGGAAGAATTCGGAAGGGTGCTGGAGAGCCCAGCTAGGCTGGAGGTAGCCGAGGAAGTCGAGGAGATCGAGGTGCTCTCCGCAGCAGGAGCATTCGGGCTGGTGAAGATCGGCGGGTCCCTGAAGATCGAGGAGAAGATAAGGATGGCGGCGTGTCTTCAAGAGAACGTCGACATCTTTGCTTGGAGCGCAACAGAGATGTCGGGGATCGATCCTGTGGTCGCTTGTCATCACCTCAATTTGGATCCCGCGGCCCAGCCCGTCCACCAGAAAAAGAGGAAAAATGCCATTATCCTGGCCGAGCCAATCCGGCAGGAGGTGAAGAAGCTGCTAGACGCAGGCTTTGTGTCAGAGATCCAGTATCCAGGCTGGGTCTCAAATGTTGTAATGGTTAAGAAAGTAGGGGGCAGCTGGCGAATGTGTGTAGACTTTTCTTTGATGAATAAAAGCTGCCCAAAGGATTGTTATCCCTTGCCTCGAATCGACGCGCTGGTTGATTCAGCCGTCGGTTTTTCTGTAAAGAGCTTTCTTGATGCGTTTTCGGGATACCATCAGATCTGGATGCATCCCCCTGACTGCCGCGATGTTTCCTTCATCACTGATGATGGCTGCTACAGCTACAAAATGATGCCCTTCGGGCTGAAGAATGTCGGAGCCACCTATCAGCGGATGATGGATCACATTTTCAAGGAGAAAAAGGGGAGGAACCTGAAGATGTATGTGGATGACCTATTGATTAAAAGCAAGAGCGTCCAGGAACACATTGTGGATCTGGTGGAGACCTTTGCGACGCTAAGGAGGTTCAAAATGAGGTTGAATCCTGTGAAGTGCGTCTTTGGAGCGGGAAGAGTCAAGTTCCTGGGGCATCTCCTTACCCCGGAGGGAGTAGAGCCTAACCCCGACAAGGTTAAGGCGATCCTGGAGATGCCTTCCCCGAAGACAATGAAGGAGGTGCAGAGGTTGACTGGAAGGTTGGCGGGTTTTAGCCGCTTCCTGTCAAAGGCCGGGGAGAAGTGCTCTCCATTCTTCAGAACACTCCGCAAAACGTAGAATTTTGAGTGCTCCGAAGTATGCGAGAAGGCATTCGTAAAGCTGAAGGAGTAGTTGACTCAGACATCTCTCCTTCAGAGCCCAAAAGAAGGCGAAGACCTGCTCATCTACCTGGGAGTAGGGGCAGAGGCTGTGAGCTCTGTGCTAGTCCGAGATGAGAGGAAGAAACAGTTACCCATCTACTACGTCAGTCGGGTACTAAAGAAGGCGGAGCTGAAGTATCCAATCCTGGAGAAGCTTGCCTTCGCCTTGGTGGTGTCAGCGTGGAAGCTCCGGCCATATTTTCAGGCTCACTCCATCCGAGTAGTGACTGATCATCCTCTCTGAAACATCTTGGAAGGAGTGGAGCATTCAGGGAGATTAGCGAAATGGTCGGTAGAACTCAGCGAGTTCGACATTTCCTTCTCACCCCGGGTGGCGATCAAGGCCCAAGCGGTAGCAGACTTCTTGGCAGACTTCTCGGCAGAAGCAGAGCCAGGGGAAGAGGTGTTCGACCCAATCCCTTGGATGATGTTTGTTGACGGAGCTTCGGGAAGAAGCTCTGTGGGAGTAGGCATCGTTCTTGTCAGCCCACAGGGAATGAGGATCGAGCAAGCCGTCGAGATCCTCTTTCCCGTCACAAACAATCAGGCAGAGTATGAGGCCATAGTGGCAGGCCTACGCCTCGCCAAGGAGCTAGGGATCCGTGATGTTCGGGCCTTTACGGATTCAATGGTGGTCGCGTCGCAGATCAGAGGAGAGTTCGAAGTGCGCGACACTATCCTACATAAGTACTTGGTGAAGGTCAAGGGATTGATTGGAGGCTTCCAGTCGTTCTTCGTCGAGCACGTCCTGAGAGAGGAAAACTCGGCGGCGGACCGTTTGGCCAAGTATGGGCCAAGAGCTGGGGGAACCATCACCGAGCTGTTCTGGCCGTCCATCGAAGAAGGGGAGATGATGGAGATCGAGCAGCGCCCCTCATGGACGGATCCTTTTATGACATTCCTTGCCACCGGCCAACTTCCAGCAAGTGAAGGGGATCAGAGAAGGTTTCGGTACAAAGCGGCGTACTATCTTTTGCAGGATGGGGAGCTGTACCGTAAAACCATCTCGGGCCCCCTAGCCAGGTGTATCTCTGAAGACGAAGTACCCCGGGTGTTGGAAGAAATACACTCGGGAGAGTGTGGAAGTCATTCTGGGACTCGCACTTTAGAGCAGAGGGTCTTAAGGCATGGTTACTTCTGGCCTACTATCCGGAAGGATGCTGAGCTCTTCTCGAAAAAGTGCCAGAAGTGCCAGCTCTTCGCCCCCCTCCAGTTGCAGCCAGCCCAGCAGCTCCGTTCAAGCACCGCCCCATGGTCATTCGCCATTTAGGGGATGGATTTGATTGGCCCTTTCCCCCTAGCTAGTGGTTAGAGGAAGTTCATTCTCGTCATGATCGACTACTTCTCCAAGTGGATCGAGACCAAAGCTTTGGCGAAGACCACCTCTCAAGTCGTGAAGAACTTCATCTGGGGGGAGATCATCTGTAGGTTTGGGATTCCTCTCGCCATCGTCACCGCCAACGGTCCTCAGTTTGCCAGCTTGGAGCTGGAAGATTTCTGCAGACAGCTGGGAACTGATCTTCGATTCGCCTCCGTGCATCACCCGAGGATCAATGGCCAAGTAGAGGCCGCCAACAAGCTGATCATCAACCTACTGAAGAAAAAGGTGGAGAACCTGAGAGGTAACTGGGCGTACCAGCTCCCTTCGGTTCTGTGGGCTTTGAGGACCACTGCTAGCTCAGCTACCGGGGAGACACCGTTCAAGCTCTCTCATAGATCGGAAGCTCTCATCCCAGTAGAGTTTGAAGTCAGAAGTCCAAGGGTGATCGCCGCCGAGGACGGAAGTGAGGGATGGCGACTAGAGAATGAGGAGGCTCAGAAGCTATCTCTCGACTACATCGAAGAACTTAGAGATTTAGCTGCCGCCAGGCAAGAAGAGATCAAGCGACGAATGGCGAGGCATTTTGATAAAAATGTTCGCCTCAAGCACTTCCAAGAAGGTGACCTGGTCCTGAAGAAGGTAGACGCGGCGGGACGATCAGCGGCCATCGGAAAGCTCCATCCAAACTGGGAAGGGCCCTTCATCATCCACGAGTCACTCTTAACCGAAGGATACCGTCTGCAGAACCAGGAAGGAGAGCTGCTTGGGAATACTTGGAGCGGTGATGACCTGAAAAGGTTCTACCCCTAAGGGGGAATGTGTATGTTCCACCCTTGTAATTGTTGGGTATTGTATCCACAATAGCCTTGATTTGTAGAAAGTCAACTTTGAACCAAGATTGAATTGTTTGTGTATTTGATTTGTTTTTTTTTTAGTAATGTTCTTGCAGGTTCACTTTGCTAAGTGTAGACCAATGTCAGGTCACAATGGGTCAATAAGCACAGTCTCATGCAATGTAATTCTTCATTGTGTGAGGTATGGGGTTGACTCATGTGTGGTCTCTCAATTGGAATACACTTTATGATCAAGACATTAAAGGTTCAAAGCTTAGGTGTGCAGCATTGGCCTGAAGACAAAAGAAGAAATTTCTCTAAGTAAACTTTTCGAGAAGTAAGGAGATTTTCCGAGAAGTCTTTCTGTGCTTTCGAAAAGTCCTTATGCTTTTTCGAGAAGAGTTGTTTCAGATGTTTCTCGAGAAGTTGTTGAAATTTCCGAGTAGTTTCTTGTATTTCTCGAGATGTCTTTGTTCTCTCGAAAGGTCTTATTTGTTTTCGGGAAAAGCACTTTTCCAGGTGATTTCGAGAAGTCTGTCTCAGCTCAGCTTTCGAGAAATCTTTTATCTCTCGAGAAGTATTCTTGTTTTCGAGAACTCTCTGGTTCTTTCGAAAAATCTTTTTCTCTGAAGGTTGTTCTCAAAATTGTTCTGAAGCTTTCGAGAAGTTTTCTTTGTTCTCGAGAAGTCCTGTATCTCTCGAGAAGTTCTGTCATAAATCTTTGATCTCTCTTTCTAAAGCTGTTTTTCGAGAACTAGTCGTTTCTCTCGAGAAGTCTTGGAATTCTCGAGAAGTCTAGTCCTATCATTTCTCGAAAAACTTTGTTTTCCCGTTTTGACGACAAGTCCTTTCCGTCAAATTGACGTGACGTCTTTCCTCGTCTTAAGGTTAAATCGTTAGGATGTCATCTATATAATGATTGCTCCTTAAGAATGAGTTAACAAGTTTTTGAGAATCATAAGATCAGAGTTCGTATTTTTCCTAACCCTAATCTGATCCAAGATTGTCGTCAAGTGCCGCGCATCGCCTTTGTTGGAGTTCAATCGTGAGTTATCTGAAATCGTCTCCAAGTGGAAGAGGAAGGTCAATCGTTCATTGCCTTACACGTTCTGATTCTATCGGATTGATCAAGACCTTGGAAGATCTGATTTGTGCCGTTTCGATTCTTCATCTTCTACATCAAGCCGAAGTCATTTCTGTCGCAAGAAGAAAAGAAGATCTTCATCAAATTATTCAGATCTATTTGTGATTTGATAAGTATAATCTCATTATCAATTTTATATTTGATTGTAGGAGAGATTGTTCTCCGAGTTGTAGGAGAGGTGTTCTCCGAGTTGTAAGAGAGGGTTCTCTCTGAGTTTGTAGGAGATTGATCTCCGAGTTGTAAGAGTTTTGACTCTGAGATTTGTAGGATCGTTCTTGATCCGAGATTTAGTGAAGTAGTCAAGTCTAGCTGTGGTGCTAGATTGGCGAGGCCGGCAAGTGGAGTACCCAAGATCGGGGAACCACTATAAATTTCTTTGTCGTCTGTGGTTGTGGTTTGCATTTTGTGCGTTCTTTATTTTCAAGATTTTCAATTCCGCAAAAGACGCTGTTATCACCTATTCACCCCCCTCTAGGTGATTTTGGTGGGCAACTAGATATTTCAGTAATCCCTATTGATTTATAAATAAAACCCTTCCTCTCCCTGAAACACGGGACCGGGAAGCTGTTTCTGTCATAGCAAGAATCTTCAGAGAAGAGAAGAAAAAGCCGGTAAACTTGGTCCACATGCTAGGTTGGAAAATGAGCCTCCGACTTAAACCTCATAAAATCCCGGAACGGATGATGGGACAGTGCCTCGGTTCAGCAAACCTCTAAGACCAAGCCTCTGCATTGACGGTCGAGATCAGCTCCCCCCTTGCATATTGGCCACGGTTCGTATCGACTGCGCTTCTCATTCGACCGGAGGGATTACAGGGAAGACGTCTGGACGCCGACCTTCCAATTGGGCAAGAAAGTGATCAGTTTCACTAGCTCAGGGGACCCTTGAATAAAGGTGTTGTATACCCTTGCGATTGAGAGGCTCCTAAAAAAGAGCAGCAGGTCGAATTGATCCACAGGCACGGTCGGAAAACGAGCCTCCGACTTGAACCTCGTAAAACCCCGGAATGGATGATAGGACAGTTCCTCGGTTCAGCAACCCTCTAAGACCAAGCCTCTGCATTGACGGTCGAGATCAGCTCCCTCCTTGCATGTTGGCCACGGTTCGTATCGACTGCGCTTCTCATTCGACTGGAGGGATTACCAGGAGGAAGTCTGGACGCCGATAGCCCAACTTGAAAGAAGGAGGTGACCGATTCGACCAACCGAAAGACAAAGGCATCCAAGCGTCCAAGTAAACGGAGGCCTTGGGAATGTGTGTCCCTGGGGGACCTGCCCGGCTGCCATCCCTCACTTGACGTCAGCCTTTGAAGGTAGCAAGCACCCGAGTGACAGGATGAAGGCTGCTGGACGTTGTGTTCCTGTGGGACCGGTCTGGCGGCCTTTCCGTACTTGACGTCATCCTTTGAAGACACCAGGCTTTCAAGTAGGAGAGAGGCCTCGGGATGATATGTCCCCTCGGGCCTCCCCGACTGCTAAACCCTACTTCTTCCTTCCCTTGAAGAGCTCCTTTGATTATTGCTTAAAATCCTAACGGCGCTCTTCACTAGGTGCAAGTCAAGGCCTCAGGAGCAAGTCTGCAGGTGCGAGTATTATGGTGCGAGCATGCATTGCGAGTATACAGGTGCGAGCATACATCCTCGCCAAAACCCTAAGAGCCTAGCGAGCACTCAACCTCGCCTCGAGCCTAGGAGCCTAAGCGACATACAAGCAAGGAAGTAAATACATGAAGAAAGAGGCGAGTAAGACTTGTCAAATTCCTTTCATTTCTGCAAAAAATCTTGTGTACAACAAGTTACAGGTATATTAAAAAACTGCACAAAAAGGTCGTCGGGCAAGCAAAAAGGGAGCCCGGGCGACTAGGCGACATCCTCGTCTTCTATATCTACGTCAGCTTCTTCAGCATCACCGCCGTCGTCGTCGTCATCATCATCATCATCATCGTCGTCATCATCATCATCCTCGGCATCACTAAGTCGCGACGAAGATGCTCGCAAGGGGGAGGTGGACTCCTCGGCGAGCAGTGCCGGAATAAGGTCCCCTACTGTCAATCCCATTGCTTCCAGCTTCAGAAGATCGTCTGCCTTCATCTGGTTCAGGATTACCTCCCCAGTTGCTCGCGCGATCTCCCGGCGAATATAAGGCATGTCGTCGCCGTGCATCCTTATGCGCTTGCCCCTGGGAATGGCCGCCTCTGCCGGTTGCTGCTCGACAGGCCGAGTTTCCAACTCGGCGATACGGATTTGGGCGACCTCCAGGGCCGAGCGAGTATCCTCCAGCTCCTTCTCGGCCTGGGACAGCCTCTTTGCCGACTCCAGCTCGGCAGCCTGCAGCGAGCGAAAAGAAGAAGGTTAGTTTAAATAAGTTTGCAAGGTAGCGAGTATCCCAAAAAGCGAGTAAAGTCGCAATGGTGAGTACCTCGAACTCCTTAATCCTGTTCGCCATGGCGATCATCTTCGGACCCTGCACCTTGATCGCCTGCTCATACTCGAGCAGTCGCCTTGCTGTTGCATGAGCCAGCTCGGCTGACCGCAAGAGGGAGCGCGAGGTCTGGTGCGCCAGATCCTCGGTAGTTGTATCTTGCAGGACTTCGGCGTCCGCACGACCATAGAGGGCATAGGTCACGTCGAAGGCCTCCCCCTTGTCCTCCCACTCATCCGACCAGGCGGGGAGGTTAGAACTGAGGGTCACCTCGTGCGCGCGCTCAGCCCAGGTCACCAATGGGCGACCATAGGCATCCTCGCTGCGGGTGCCCTCATTAAAGAGAGGATGGTCGCTCGGCTCGCCAGCCTCCGAAGGATCCGCCTTCTTGCCCAGATCCTTGTGGGCGACCTCCTTCTTCTGTCTCTTGGGCTCAGCGACCTTAGCCTTACCCGTTCGCTTCTTGGACGTCCCGGCCTCATCGCCGGCGACCTTGGGATCGTCGCGCCCTGGCGACAAGATAATTGGGGAGGAACCCCCAACCTCGCGCGCCGAGGTTCCCGCACCCCCTTGGGTGGCAGCCGTCGCCTTCAACGCGGGAGGAAGAGCGTCGCGCGGAAGAGTTTGCACGCCTGCAAACAAGAAGACCAAAGATTAGTCGCCTGATCAACGCTCAAGGGCGAGTATGGCTAATGCTCGCGCAAAAGTACCTTCCCCTAGGCGAACTTCCGTGAGCTCGTCTACTCGCCTCCTCCAGAACACCACGTCAAAGCGACGATGCCTGAAGGAGTCGAGCAGCTTCTCCTGACTCTCCCTCGGGAAGGGGACCGTGAAGACATTCTCCGACGGCTGGATGGGCGAGCTGGAGATGCCCGCGAAGTCGCCCTCGATGGCGACTAGTCGCTCCACCCAGCGGTGATTCTTGTTTGAAGTACCCGCCAGAGTGCAGACATGGATGCACAGGAAGATGACACCCTCGCCGGTCGCCATGATGGTGAATACTCGCCTAAAGACCGCAAGGTCAAAGATGATATTCTGTTCCCGCAGGAAGCACAAGAATCCCATGATCATCGCCACTCCGTTGGGATTGATCTGCGCAGAAACTATCCCATAGAAGACGAGTATCTTGCGGAACTCGGGCCACAGAGGAAGTCGCAGACCAACCTCGAAGTGGCGGATAGGAAGTATCATCGCCAAGGGCGAGGAAGTGTTTAGTCGCTCAGACTGGCGAGGAAGCCTGGCGACATACCCCGGAGTCGCGAACTTGGCGTTGAAGTCATCCAAGTCCTTCTGCTGGGTAATCGGCTTCTTGAAAGAGTTCTCCTCGAAGTTCTTAGCATGGTTAGCCCGCCTGATGGTCGCCTCGTCAGACATTTTGAGAAGGAAGGAAAGGGAGCGAGTATGGAAGAGGTGCGAAGAGAAGAAGTCTGGAAGGTAGTCGCTAAAGGAGCTAGAGATCGCCAAAAGCGTATTTAAGACTCACCCACCCCCCCCCCTATTTATAGTAGTTGGGTAGCCTGGCTTGTCGAACACGACTCCGCGAGCACGACTAGGGGTGGCGAGTATCGAAGTAAATCGCCAAAGGCCCAGAGCACGTCAAAATGCCGACCTTCAGCTAGCGAGCACCTGCATCACAGAAACACGACGAAACTCGCCAGGATGCAGGCGACATTCAACATATGCTCGGCAAACAGCAAAAAGAAGATAGAGAAAAAATCCAAACAACAACAGATAAGGTAAAGCAAGACAAGAATGAAAGGCGAATATCCAATTACTCGGCAAATCAATACTACTTCAAATAAATAAAGTGTTCAAAGATACAAGATGCTCGCCAGGAGCTACAAGCTACAAAGAAGAAGAAAAATGAAGAAGGGGCAGCAGCTAGGGTTGTGCTTGGATGTTCGCCTGGGTATCCTGGGGCTGAGGATGTCGCCCGACCCAGCCCATGCTGCGAGCACGCTTGAAATGCTCGGAGGCCACGGACATTGCGTCCTCGCCTTGTCGCAGCTGGTCCTCGATCCTCGCCAGCCTCCCCACCGAGCCCATGCTCGCGCGCATCCCGACCAGCTCGCCATGATGCAGCTGCTGCCGGTGCTCGATCCGTGCCACCCTGCGCTCCAAGTCGCTGATAGACTGGAGACGAGCTTCAGTACCCGACAGGCGAGTATCAAACTCCTCCAGCCGGGATACTCGCACCTCCAAATCAGTCAGGCGACGATGAGGGTCACTAGCCGTTAGACGCTCAACCCGCGACTCCACCTCAGTCAGGCGACGATGAGGCTCGCAGATCGAGAGCCGCTCTATCCTGGACTCCAAATCCAAGATAGCGCGAGTAGCCTTCTCCTGGTACTCGCGAGGGGGAAGCCCGACAGCGTCGATCAGTGCTCCCACGGGAGTATGAGCGCGACCTACAGAAGAGCATATGAAGAGTCAGAACTCCAGCAGAATCAAAAGAGCGGTGGCAACTATCCAAAGGCAGCGACCAAGTACCTGGCCGAGGACTGCGGGAACGTCGACGACCAGGGCTGCGAGATCGCCGGCGAGGAGAGACCCTTCCTCGATGCGGGGAGAGGTTGCGATGGACGCCATCTCGGTGAGTAGAGTGGCCGCCAGGATGATCCCGGTTATGGGGCGTGCTCCCCCGACCGCGACCATCGCCTGTGCGCCCTCCACCCCTTGGAGCGAAGAAGGCAGAAGACCCTCCAGTCCCGCCCCTGCGCAAGGACTCCCCTTGGTGGGTAGAGGGAGCAGTTGAAGTAGAAGGGCGCTGATAGCCCGGAGGAGCCACTGAGGGCGGAAGTCCAGGAGGAGGAGGCGGCAGCACGACCCCGGGTAGGTGCGAGCTGCTCGCCAGCTCTGGTCGCGAGTCAGGTGGTGGCGGAGGAGGATTGATGCTCGACAGAGGAGCCCCATGCTCGCTCATCGGCCTCTTCTCCACGGAGGAACTATGGAGGATCCTCGCCGCGCGACCACACCGAGATCCACCCTCAGGCGAGATCAGCGAGGATGATCGCAGCGGCAGAGCATCCGAAGGCTCCTCCCGAATCTCGGTATTCGGCGGATCTGAAAACAGAAGCAAAAAGCGTCAGAAATCCCGCCAGGAGTGGTTCTTGTAGCAGCATAGTCCTCAGAACAGCGACTAAAGAGCTCACCTCGCGCAGGAGGGAGGTCCGGTTGGGTTTGAGTTTGGACCCCAACCCTACTCGCCTCCGGGGCGACCTCTGCCGAAGGGGGATGAGGAGCAGGAGCAGGCGAGAGCCACTCGTGGGAAAGGCCCAAATCTTCCAGCAGCTGCTGACGCTGCTCGCTCAGAGGATCGGCGACGTTCTCCATAGTCGCCTCCTTCTTTTTCTCTTTCTTCTTCTTCTTAGCCGCCCTCTTCCTCTTCTTATTAGCGAGGAAGGCGTCTACCTCAGCGTCCATGCGAGGAGGAGGCATGGGAACGCCGATCAAATTCGCGAGATCAACCTTGGCCTTTTTGGCAGCCTCGGCAAAAGCTAGCGACATTATGTGCGAGTGCAGAAGGACGGATTCGTCGGAGACCCCCCCCCCCCCCCTATATATAGATCCCATACATCGGCCGGCAAGATTCCGAGTATCTCCCAATACTCGCCCAGACAGAAGCTCGTCGAATAAAGGTTGGATGTTTCTTTCCGAGCAACTATGTTACTCGCAAAGAGCGGGGATTGTGTACAACCCTTATTCTCCGAGGATGGGACCCACTCAAGGTCACGTAGGCGGAAGTCAAGGTCAAAGGGTAAACACAGAGATCAGCAGTCCAAGGCAGGAACAGGAAGCAGCAGAAGCCCTGTGCGAGTATTGGCCCGGCGTGTGCAAGCAGCACCCAATACTCGCCAGATGGGCGACTATGGCATGGTACTCGCCGAGTAACCCATAGTCGCCAGGTTAGGGCTGGGCTATAAAAACCCCCCTACCCCTTGGTTGCCTATAAATAGGACCCCAGGGGTACTTGGATTGGCACCTGTGCTTGAGCTTCTGGATCCTGATTTCCGAATTCTCGAGCCCGTCACCCCTGCTTGCTAGCCAAGCCGGTGCCTTCCTCGTATCCTGCTCGGCCATTCTTGGTTGTGGAGGGGAAGACTCCTTTGAGCTTCCGGGTACGTGGTGGGACCTCCCTGTCGCAGCATCTGGGGTCCTGTTGTTGTTGCTCTCCTAGCTTCCTCATAGACGCCAGCTTGTCCATCTCGTCAGACAGCTGGGCAAGTAGCCTCCGGCTGCAAAGGTCCAAATTTTGAGGTCAGGATTTTCCTGGCATCAACAATATTTGTGTGCCCCCATTGATACACACAGTCAAATGACCTAAATATTTGACCATAGTCCAGTCTAGCCATGACCCACATCATATCCAAAAATCAGTATTTTTGAAGATGAGTTGTCTATGATTTTTGTAATAATTTAATAATACATGCATGGCTTAAATATAGGGTCTATGGACCTTCAAATTCCCCAAATCTTTGGTGGATATCTTGTGGGGACATTATATGGTCATGATAAAAATCTTAATCTATTTGGGTTTGATTTGACTTGGTAATCTCGCATCCAATCATGGCCCTTTATGGAAACTTAACTCTAACCCATTCAAAAGTGCACTATGAGGATTTGAGTGGCCATCCCTCAACCAAATGTGATGAAACTTGGGTCACCCATTTTTATCACATAAAACACCCCAACAAGTAATTTTGAAGGTTTTGGATTGGAATACCAAGAAAACCTAGTTCAACCCCTAGGGGTGCATATATGGGTCAATGAAGGGAATGAGGTCATATCTCCAAGGATGGGCCCTAAACTTTGTAGATAGTTTCATAGGGTGAGTAAATACCCTGGATAATTTTTTTGGAATTCTTAGAGTTATTATCACCCACTGAATATTTAATATTTAATCTGATAACTTTCTTTTCAAGTGCAAAATATAAAGTCACATGTTTTGGAAAAGTTATAAAACTTGGACAGTAAACTTTTCATGATTCTATGAGTCTCTGGAAATTTTATTATGATTTTTGGATAAGGTAATTTGGTAGTTACTTCATAATGTGTCAAAAGTCAATTTCCATAATTTAGTTAATTATATGACCAAATGATTTATAAAAAATATGGTACTTGGCCAATAGCCCTTTTGGGTCATCATAATGCTCTACAAATTTTGTTATAATTATTGGATGAGACTATTTAGTGGTTCCTTCACAAATTGGTCTAAACATAGTTCATTTGCAATAATTAATTATATGGCTAAATGGAATTAAGAAAGTATGAAAATTGGCCAGTGAGCTTCTCTGGTCAATATAAAACTTTGATAATTTTATCATAATTTTTGAAAGTACATTTACTATACTTTGTTCATACATTTGTTAGAAATAGTATTTATAATTTATTTAAAATACATGGGTTCTTGATCTTGTAAAATACTCAATCTCTGTTGAAAGACATTTTAGACTTATTAGAACCCCTGGAAATTGGTTCATGTCATTTGGGTAGAAGTTGAAGTTCCTTTACAAATTTAGAGTATGCATCAATTATTCATATAATGATTTTCAAGGAAATAATAAAGGAGAAAAATGTAAAGTATTGATATTTCTCCCATATAGATAATAACCAATCTCTGGATGTGTGGTTCATCATGTGAAAACCTTAGGGACATGTATGACCTTCATATATGTCACTCTTTTCCCTTATGATTGAAGTGGACTACGGATAGCCAAAAAGCAGTTTGGTGGTTTAGGGTCTTCCCATGATTCCTTGGGTAGGGATTCTTCAGTGTGAGGTTATGTAGGTCAACTCTATGGTGGAAGGAGCAAAAGTCCCCTCAAGACCTCCCCTAGTTGTGGGTGTGAGTTGTATACTCTTATGTAGAGTGTTGGTGTTCAAGAGAACATTAATACTACCGGTGAACCTTAATCTGCTATAGGTCTCTAGAGTAACAAAAGTGAGTGGTGTTGGGTAGTCACCAATAAAATTAAGTGTCTTGTGAAAGGGAGGTTTGGGCTATCATCACATCGTATCTCCTAGTACCGTTGCGAGCCCCTCACAGGGTAGACCTCGGGAAGTCCAAGACTAACCCTTACAATAATATGGCATATAACAAGGAAAGACTAATCTAATAATAAGTTATCAATTACACATGAACATACTCCCCTTTATTATGGGAAGATAGTTTTGGTTGGTTTAGTCCTGCGAGCAATGGGCTTGGTATGAGCTTGATGAAGGAATGTGTTGCAAGTTGTGGCTTGGTGTTGGTTGAAATGGACTAGTTAGTCCGGTGAGCCAGTGGATCGGGAGTTCAATTGTAGCATATATGTTTATGCATATAAGTGGTGGATCATCGGTATTGGGCAGTCGTTCACACCGACGTCAGTACGTTAGCTCAGCAAGTGTGAGTATTCACTTAGCCAAGAAAAGACTGGTGGATTCCAGCATTAGTACAAGATGCTCTGTAGCACATGGCTAGGTGTACCGAGTAGTACGTAAGGTCTAGGTTAGGTAGTGTGAATACCAGCCTAAGAGTGGGGTGGCCTAACCCACTGCCTCCGTTTGCCACTATGAGAGGTATCTGAGGGTTTAGCTAATTCCAAATCGGGGAACTAATGGTTTGTGCGCCCAGAGTCGTGTGGGTGAGTTGTACTAGTGTGAAACATAAGCATTAAACCTTGCATAACATTTCATATCATACATGACATTGCATACAACCTATATCCTCATCGTATAAATTATTATGGGATCTTTTATACGATGGGTCTTGCAAAATGACCACTTAGCTTATAAGTTTGTATGAGCATTCTAATAAGTTAAGGTTACCTTTTTCTGTGATGATAGTTAGTTGATTTACCATTTACTTTACTGCTTCTTTATTGTCAGTTCATTTATTATTACCTTACTATTGTTATATCATATTTGTGTAAAGTAGGCCATGTATAGATAGTTTTTAGTATATGCTTCCTGGTAATTAAGGCCACAGCTATCTGCTTGTACTTTATGCTTTGATGTCCTCCTTTTCATTCCTCCCACTCGGTGCCTAGGAGTCACCGGGGAAGGGATAGGGGATTGGCTTAGTTTTTTAACTAACAGTCGGATGTGATCTAACACCGCAGGGGCTCCGATTTGGAGACAGGGAGCTGCCCCGGGAGATCTAGCACAACCAGAGTACGATGCAGGAGGAGGTGAGTCAGCCTAGTTCGGGAGCAGCCGCAGTGACTACGGGTTTCGTGAGTGATTAGTTTTATTACTTCCGCGAGCGTTGTGTAGTGAGAACTATATGTACTCGGCAGGAGCCCTTTTATATTCAGCTTTATCTTTTGTGGACAATTAGCGATATCTTATGTATCGCATTGTGATTGTGTGCTTATTCATATTTATATGTTCTTCCTTAGTTTTCTATGTGATGTATGGTTGGCCTGGATGTTAAGCTTGCCAGCAGAATCGGCGTCTTGTAGTGAAGGCCTTCCCGAGAGTTGGTGTCACCGCAAGGCGGCAGTTTTGGGCATAAGACCCGGTGGAATTGCAAAAAAAAAGGGTCTTACATGATCACTCGGCTCACTCGAAGTATCATCAAGTTCAACAAACATAGGCTCTCTATGCATATCATGTTCCTTGATCTGATTTGTATACATCATATTCTCATTAAAGATCACATTCCTACTCTTGAATAGCTTCAGACTCACATTATCCCTGAGCTTGTAGCCAAAATTAGTACCACCATAACCTAAGAGGGTGCAGACCTTGGATTTTGGATCCAACTTTGATCTTCTCTCAACATCTACATGAGCATAAGCGGTGCACCCAAATATCCACAATTGTGAAAGATTCACTTGCTTTCCGGTCCAAGATTCTTCGAGCAACCTGCAATCATTGGCTGTTGATGGGCCTCTATTGATCAAGTAAGCATATGTATTAATCGCTACAACGTAGAACTTCTTTGGCAAGCCTGCATTCAACCTCATGCTTCTAGTACGCTCGACTATAGTCCTATTCATATGTTGTGCCACACCATTTTGTTGTGGTGTGTCGAGGACAGTCTTATCTCTTCTAATGATATTCATGGCACAATATTCTTCATACTCTTTACTGTAGTACTTGCCACCATTATCAGACCTTAAGCACTTCAACTTTAAAATTGTTTCAGTTTTTACCAAGCTTTTCCACTTCTTGAAAACATCAAAGACATCGGGTTTGTTTTTCAAAAAGATAAACTCAAAGCTTTCTTGTAGAGTCATCTATGAAGGTTACGTAGTACTGAGTGTAAGACCCTCTTTTTTTTTTTGCTTTTAAACCGGGTCTTACCGCCCAGAACCGCCGTCTTGCGGTGGTACCCCCTCAAACATGGTCCCCACCACAACACGCCAATCCTGCCGGCTATTCAACTATATCCAGGCCAACCAAATTCTTACAAGGAAGAGTGAATTAAAAGTACAAGTCCACAATAATCACCTCAAATAAAGAAACATGTCCAACAAGAGATATTCATACAAAATAAGAGTACATCAGAGTGCGGAAATTAAAATAAAAGTACAACATGGGCCTAAGCCCGGTCCTCGGATGCTTTCTTCGCCTCTCTCCTCGCGAAGATATAACAATCTAAGCATCCACAAGGCTCGACTCCCTCAATGGCATATAACTCCGGCTTCTGACCTGGGTAGATGTGTAGCGTAGGTATATGAGGGGTCTTGCTTACCGGGGCTCTCCCGGCGGCAGCTGAGAGTCCAACTCCAGGCCTGTTCACCGTCTCAGGCACCACCCTCTGGGGGTTGACCTGCTCTCCCTGGTTCTCCTGTAATAATAGGGTCCACTGACCGTCAGTCTAAAAGACTCAGCATATTCCTCACCGCCTCCACCCGCGACTCCTAGGCACCGTGCGGGAGGAGGAAACGGAGGACATCAAGGGGTAAATCAAGGAGGCTGGTGACAGGTGGTAAAACTAATAATGTATATCAAGTAAAAGATAAGTGGCTTCTAGCTAGCAGGAGTATACTAATTAAGATTACTCTAGCAGTTCTACAATTTGGTTTGTAATTAAGAGCAAACAATAGGAGAAAGCTACAACAACAGTAATATGAGCAATTAAAGTAGGACGAAGAGCAGCTAGGAAAATTAACCTTAACTTATATGCGTACTCAAAGGCACATAAGCTAAGAGATCTGGCAAGCAATAAACTCATCGTATAAAAGAGCCCACACTGATTTATACGACGAGGTCTCTGTTTATGCAGAAATGCTATGCTATGTTATGCAATGCAATGATGCAATGTGTGTATTAATATTTCGTAACCATGCAACTCACTCACACGACTCCGTACGTACAGACCTTTAGTTCCCACTTTTCGGAGGTAGCTAACCTCTCGGGCACCTCCCGTCGTGGTCAAACGGTGGCAGAGGAGCGGGCGTCTCCTCACCTAGGTGGGTAAGTCACACTACCAGACCTAGGCCCAAACGTACGCTGTGATACCGGTACCCGGTACTCACGAGCACCTGCGTACTAAACTGAATTGGCCAGGCAGGGTTTAGGGGATTCGTTCCGTCGGACGCGCAGTAAAACAACCTGGCCCCAATACAACCACTAGCACTGCCGAGTCAACGAACTGCTGTCGGTGTGACGACTAAGACAGAACCGAAGACCCACCACATCTTATACACAAGCAACAAGTATTAGCCATTTACTACCGAGCCTCCAGCTCGCAATTCTATATCAACATTTATAAAGTAGAGCCTACCGCTCGCTAGACTACACTAGTCTTATATTTAAACTACGAGCCTACCGCTCGCTAGACTACACTAGCCTTATATTTGAACTACGAGCCTACCGCTCGCTAGACTATCCCAGTCCTTCCTTATAACCCGAGCCTACCGCTCGCTAGACTACATTAGTCTTGTATTTAAACTACGAGCCTACCGCTCGCTAGTCTACACTAGTCTTATATTTGAACTACGAGCCTACCGCTCGCTAGACTATCCCAGTCCTTCCTTATAACCCGAGCCTACCGCTCGCTAGACTACACTAGTCTTGTATTTAAACTACGAGTCTACCGCTCGCTAGACTACACTAGTCTTATATTTGAACTACGAGCCTACCGCTTGCTAGACTATCCCAGTCCTTCCTTATAACCCGAGCCTACCGCTCGCTAGACTACACTAGTCTTGTATTTAAACTACGAGCCTACCGCTCGCTAGACTACACTAGTCTTATATTTGAACTACGAGCCTACCGCTCGCAGGACTATCCAGTCCTTCCTCATAACCCGATCCAGTTCGGGATGGGAGTTAGCTTGGCAAGTTTTCCTACTTAACTAGTTTTGTCTATAATTTGGTTGATCTTAGAAGCTTTAGGGTTAGCCTTGGAACTCCCGGAGGGTTACCCGGTGAAGGGCTCGCAGCGGTATTAGGAAGTGTGACGGGCTGACACCCCGAACTACCTCTTCCCAAGGTACTTAACCTAGTTGGTATCTCCCATTTTTACTTGATCCTCATTTTCCTCTCCAATTACATTAATTCTTTAAGATGAGTTAAGCTTGGCTCCTAGGAGTGGGGGAGTTCTTTTGAACTCCAACACCACCAATTGTAACCGGGTGCAGACTCTCCCGTCGACACATTCTAATCTCGAGTTCCCTTCTTCACCGAGGAACTGCACACATTCAATTAGCATTCTCAACCTTTCTTGGACCCACACTCTTATTCTTCGGCATCCTTAACCCTGGGGTTTGCCTTAGATGTTTTCCGACTTCACCCTTGAGTCTTACCCTAGATGGCTCACCCGGCTAAGGTCAATTCTACTTTCATATAATCACTCACTACGACAAGTTGTGTGTGTGTGAGGCCCATGACGAGGTCTAACCTCCTTTTCATATCACTGTAAACTCATACACCTATAGCTTGCTAAAGTCACCCCAATCCTTATTTCCCAAGGTGCCCTTAGAGATGCTCTCCCAAATAATCTGAGCCTTCATAGTTAATAATGAGTTAATAGTTCTACGTGTGAAGGTCAGTTGTGGTCTAATTCATGTAAATCAGTTTCACTATTCGTGGACCGAAATAAGGTTGATGTAGATTTGGCTCCTATGGTGCGATCTTGATCACATCATACCCAAACGAGTTCCAATTATTACCATAGGTTCGCAATGAGTGGTGGTCTAACAACCTCATATCCTAATTTCATAAATTCTCTAGGGAATCTTAAATCATAGTTTCTATTAAAAGTAGGAGATATGCAAATAGAGATTTACACACCAAGTATTAGATTATGATCTCAATAAACTCAGGGAAAATTACCATGACATAACACTGGTCTAAAAACACCAAAATCTGAGTCTCATATTATTCCAAGTGATATTTACCCTTAATTATCATTTATTACATTTGGCGTGCGTATAAGGGTTTACACTACAAGTGCTATGTTAAGACTTCAGTAAATTCTGGGAAAATTATTATTGCACCATATTAGTCTAAAACCACCAGATCCTAAGTCTCATATTATTCCAAGTGATATTTACCCTTAATTATCATTTATTACATTTGGTGTGCGTATAAGGGTTTACACTACAAGTGCTATGCTAAGACTTCAATAATTTCTGGGAAAATTATTATAGCACCATATTAGTCTAAAAACACCAGATCCTAAGTCTCATATTATTCCAAGTGATATTTACCCTTAATTATCATTTATTACATTTGGTGTGCGTATAAGGGTTTACACTACAAGTGCTATGTTAAGACTTCAATAAATTCTGGGAAAATTATTATAGCACCATATTAGTCTAGAAACACCAGATCCTAAGTCTCATATTATTCCAAGTGATATTTACCCTTAATTATCATTTATTACATTTGGTGTGCGTATAAGGGTTTACACTACAAGTGATATGTTAAGACTTCAATAAATTCTGGAAAAATTATTATAGCACCATATTAGTCTAAAAACACCAGATCCTAAGTCTCATATTATTCCAAGTGATATTTACCCTTAATTATTATTTATTACATTTGGTGTGCGTATAAGGGTTTACACTACAAGTGCTATATTAAGACTTCAATAAATTCTGGGAAAATTATTATAGCACCATATTAGTCTAAAAACACCAGATCCTAAGTCTCATATTGTTCCAAGTGATATTTACCCTTAATTATCATTTATTATATTTGGTGTGCGTATAAGGGTTTACACTACAAGTGCTATGTTAAGACTTCAATAAATTCTGGGAAAATTATTATAGCACCATATTAGTCTAAAAACACCAGATCCTAAGTCTCATATTATTCCAAGTGATATTTACCCTTTTCATTTTATAACCTAAATTAGGGGTAATTTAGTAAATTCCATAACTTGGGATTTTTGTACCCAAAAATCCCAAATAACTTTTGGGAAGGCATATTGCTGCCAAGGACCCATGTCCAGCATTTCAAGCCATTGGGTCAACCCCCAAGGCTTAGGGCTCACTCCACCCAAAATTGCTAATAGACATAAAGAGCAGTCCTAGAAACAAGACTCTACAAGGAGCTGTAGAGTTCCAAATCACTTGATCACAAATCCTACAGAAAGTAGACATCAAGAGCTACAAAAGTTGTATCTGCCAACTTTTCATGATATGGCCTCTAAGGCCTTCAAAAATTGCATGCAAACTACATAAAAATCCTAGGCAGAATTATTGTGGTTTGCTAATAGACATAAAGAGCAGTCCTAGAAAAATGGCTCTACAAGGAGCTTTAGAGCTCCAAATCACTTGATCACAAATCCTACAGAAAGTAGACATCAAGAGCTACAAAAGTTGTCTCTGCCAACTTTTCATGATATGGCCTCTAAGGCCTTCAAAAATTGCATGCAAACTACATAAAAAAAGAGTCCTATAAATTGAGAAGTGTGACAAACCATATTTATGGAATTTTACTAAGTAATATTCATCCATTAATTCTACCAAAAATCTCAGAAATTCAAAACTAGATTTCACATGATTTTCCATGGTTTGCACAATCCCCAATTAATTTTCATCACAAAAATCTCATTTAATTAGAAAGGCAACATAAGGTAATTTATCATGATTTTCAAGTAAACAATATCAAACAATTCACACAAGATTTCCAGAGGTCCTAAATGATGTTACAAGGTGATCCCCAGAGTTTCATATTTTTCCATAAGTTTTTCCCCATGAAATTTTCCATGGACAACATTATGTGACCTAAGTCATGTTAAATCAAAGTAAGGGGTTTTTGGTCTTTAGGGTTCCCACCATTCATTGGAGTGGCATGTTTTGATATTATGAAGGTGCTGCCTAAGTTTCAGAGGCTAACACCAAGCCTTCTCTTCTGAAAATATAACAATAGACTTTGTCTATTGGCACACCAAATCACATAAGAGTAGAGACAAACAAACTGAAATTCCTCTACATGCAGAGATCCATTTGACCTCAAATTTTAACCATGAGTTGCTAGTACCTAGATAAGGTTATCCCCCAAATTTGGGGTCAGTTGGAGTTATATAACCCCAAAAATATCATTTATTTAATTTCCTAAGTTTTGAACAAAACTTTAGAAAAAGTACATCCTAAAATTCTGATATTTTTACCTAAGCTAAATTTGGGTCACATGCATGCATGGCCAAAATATCAACTTCATCAGATTTGTCATTTAAGAATTACACTAGTTTAAAGATCTGGTTTGAGTTTTGACCAGCCTCACTAGAATGAGTGCTGTGGGTTCCACACTTAACCAAACAGCCTGATTCTACTTCCATTAGAAAGTAGACATCAAGCCCTACAATTGTTATCTCTGGGTACTTTTCGAATTATGGCCTCTAAGAGCCTCAATTGCAGCTCACAAAATCGGGTACATAAATGTGACAGATTTTTTATTCATATTAATATTACATTTAAATGGCCTGCGGTTAAAGATCCGGCTCAGATCCGACGGCTACGGGATCGTCTTCCCCGATGAGCCGACGATCCCGATTTCACGCGCCTGGGCCGCCTTCTCCGACCATTTCCCGGCAATCTGCAGCACCCCACCGCCGGCCACCGCCTCCACCACCTCCGTTGAGGTGGTGGCTAACGCCAGGCGGCGACACGGCCACCGGAGATGGCCTCTCCGGCGATCCCGAGCAAGAAGAAAAGCTCAAGAAATCTCCCACTATCTCACATGGAATCGTGCTCCTTTGAGCCCGATATCTCTCCTAGATGGGTCTAGAATCTAGCACAGGTGGAGGGGGGAAGGAACTTGCCTGAGCACGGCCTTGGCGGCGGGTGTTGCGGCGGAGGAAGAGTGCGTCCATGTTCCCGGCATCCATGGCTATCCCGTGCAGCTGAGGACGAAAACTTGCTCTGGAAGGGGGGGCTCGACTGCTTGGAGGGCTCTGAAGCTAATGGCGAGGAGAAATGAGAGGAAGAGCGAGTATATGGCTGGCTGTCAATACCCGGCGATTTCCTCTATGTCGCCACCGCCCTTGCCAGCCAGTCTCAGACCTCCAGCTCACCAGGAAATTACTCCTGAGCTCACATTGACACCAGAGGAGAGTGAATCGGGTGGCATTGCATTGGGAAGGAGGGAACCACCATTATGGTGTCCGGCAAGGTGAGCTCCCTCTCTCCTCCCCTCCCTCTCAACGGCAGCCAGCTCAGCCTCTCCCCTGCTGGAATCCCTTGGGAAGGTTGAGAGCATGCCAGGAATTAAGGAGGGGTGGCCAAGTGGCCACTCCTCCATGAATTCCTCTTGAATTCAAGCTTGGAGGTGGCCGGCCACCCCCTTGGTGGACCTCCTCCTTGGACCCAATGTAGGCTCCATGTAATTCAGCCCAATGGTGGGTTTAATTAGGTGGGGTGGAGCCCAAAGTTCTAAAGTTGGGTTTGGGCTAGGTCCATCTAGCTTGAAATTGGCTCACTTGACCCAAAATAGGGCAAATTGGGCTTTTGGGTTTAGGCTTGACTCAAGCTTACACCCTCAATATAATTGACCCATATTACTCCCTAAGACCCTATGGACCTACTCCAAAAGAATTGAGTCAAGGTGGGGTCAATTGGGGCTTGAGTGCACTTAATTGCCTATAGGGACAATTTGGGTATTTTGTTGATTTTGCCCTAATTCTCCTTGGTTGAATGCACACCATGGTCCAATTAGGTCTCATATACTCCCCTTAGGGTTTAGGGGAGATCAATTTGATTACACTAGATCAATTGAAGGTCAATTTAGGTTTTTAGCACATTTAGGTCAATTTGGGGCTTTTTAGTGATTGACCCAATTTCTCCAAAATGATGCCCCTATGATGGGGCTTTTTAGTGATTGACCCAATTTCTCCAAAATGATGCCCCTATGATGGGGCTTTTTAGTGATTGACCCAATTTCTCCAAAATGATGCCCCTATGATGGGGCTTTTGGGTCCATTAGGTCCCTTAGGGAGGTTGCCATAGGAGAGTGGCTTCAATTTGATCAATTGGGGTTCAATTGCCCTTAATTATGGTGATTTGACCTAAGATTGCTCACAGTTGACTTTTGGTCAATTTGACCCAATTGGTTGACCCCAAGGGTCCCTAGTGGCCTACTTGCCCTCCTAGTTGGTCATAGGGATCATGGTGAGGTTATGTTGGCTTTTTGAAGTCTTTTGGTCACCTCTAGGCTAGGACATCCATTTTTGCTATTTGCACCCCAAAGTGCATTCCTTCCCATTTTAATGAGTTCATGGGGCCTTCCTGGCCCACTTTGTGTACTTAACTCACCATATGAACTATTCATGGTTATGTGGGGTTTATAAGATATTTTATCCTCCCTTTTGGTTCACTTCTCATTAGGGTGGATCATGATGGCTAAGTGCACACCATGAGTTTTTCACCTCTTCCATTTTCATCCTAGGGTTCTAGGTCACTTATCCTATTTTTGTCATGACTTGTCATGACAAAAATCATCTAGGGGCCTAGTAGTTTGGGGGATGTTACACTGAGAGCCACTAATAGAGTGCACCTTTGAAGGCACCCACACATATGTGTGAACAAGATCCAACCTGTTTGATTTTGAAGTTCTCTTCCCTTTTGAAAAGTTCACTTTCTCCTGCTTTCTAAAGACACATCCTTCACAGAAAGGTAAGTCGACTGAGGATAGTCCATCCAACTTTCCTTTTGAAACCTTCATCTTCATGCCCTTCTCACTCATGTGCACAAGTCATTGGTCCATACACAAGCATCAACCTTTGATGCGACAACACTGATATTTGCATCAGTTGATATCATATACAGAGTGTCATCTCTCTTTCCCTTCACCGTGATTGTGGATCCCTTTCTAATCTTCCACGAATCACTACCAAACATAGTGATGCACCCTTCATCAGAAAGCTGACTTACCTATACAAGATTCCTAGTCAACTTGGTAACATGTCTCACACATTTCAATTTCAAAGTAGACCCATTAGCAAGGCATATGTGTACCTCCCCCCTTCCAACTATCTCGCATAGCTCATCATCACCCAAATAAACTTTGCCAAAGTTTCCCTTCTCATAGCTTAGGAAAAATTGACAGTTGGAGGTGGCATGAAATGATGCACCTGAATCAAGAACCCGAGAATCACATCTCGTAGCACATGAAAGAACTAAGACATCATTAGATAATTCATCCTACATAGTCAGGTTTACTGACTCCTTATCACCCTTCTCTTTTTCTTTCTTCAATGCCTTGCAGTCGCGCTTGACATGAGCTTTCTTTTGGCAGTTCCTACATACCTCAACATCTCTTGATTGACTTCTCTTAGACTTAGATCGTCCCTTCCATTTGGTGTCACCTCTTTTTGAAGACCTTCCACGTTCTCCAACATTAAGAGCACCACCATAACTATTGCTAGTTGAGTTGTTCCTCCTCCTTGTGTCCTCACTCCAAAGAACACTGACCACGTCCTCAAATATTAAGGGATTGGATCCAGATGAGTTGTTAACTGCCATGAAGAGATACTATCCCAACTGTCAGGCAGGCTTTTCAAAATCATTACAGCTAACATCATTCTCAAATGTCAATCCAACTGATTTTAACTGGCCCGTGATAGCATTGAAGGCATTCATGTGCTCAGTCATGGATTTTCCTTCAGTCTTCTACATATTTAGCAAACGTCTCATAAGAAACATCATGTTTGATGTAGAGGGCTTCTCATACATCCGCAACAGGGTTGTCATGACATCTTCTGTGGTCTTCTTCTTAGATATGTTGAAGGCTACGGATGATGACAAAGTGAGTCTGTTCGCCCCAAGATCTTTGCGATCCAACACCTCCCACTTCTTTTCGTCCATGTCTTTGGGCTTTTCTTTCTTCCCTCCAAGGGGAAAATAGATCCAACTCATACAAATATTCCTCCATCTGCATTTTCCAAATCCAAAGTTCTTCCCATCGAACTTGCCAATATTTACTTTCCCCTCTTCCATGGCTGCTCCCACTCAAGTACTCGTGAATCCTTTCACTGATCTTGGAGCTGATTGTTTCAAAGATTGTGATCACAGAGGGTAAGGAGCGGACCAATGGTCGTCACCTACTGCACTAGGTCACGAACCCGAGTAAGTCAATTGCTCATCCTGAACCAACCTCTGATACCACTCTGTTAAGATTGTTGGTAAATTGAAGCAACAACAATCACAACAGCAAATACAATTTCACAATTGCTTTTGTATTAACAAGTTTGGGAAGCCCTCGTGGGGAATCAAACCCAAGCAAAACCTTCCACCACAATAATACAATGCAACAATAAAGAGAGGACTATGTGCTCCGTTTGACCCTCTACCGGCCAATACTACGAAGCGCCCCTATATACATACATCACAGAGACTAGTGAGATTTGCTAAGCCACTAATTGACTAATACCTCGAAGCTCCCCTATAATACAATGAAAAATGTAACAAGAGATTAAGGGTTGGAGAGGGTGCAAAACCTCAGCTACGGATCGTAGTCGGAAACGTGCCAGAATAACAAGGAGTGAAACCTCTCCTCCTTCGGGAAGAAGAACCGATACACAAGCCCTTGCGACGCTCAGAAGCACAGGAGCTCCACACCACGGTCGCCTCCAGGGGTATGCTCTTCCTCCACGATCACGCTCCTGGATCTTCTCCTCCACCGAAGCTGAGATCGCTTGTCTGCGATTGTCCACTACAATTGCCTGCAGTTCGTGAATCCTCTCCAAGTCGCCTGCCCTAGCACCCCTTGCTCTCTGCTCTCGATTGGGAAGACCAAATTGAATCGAATGAATGTCACGACTGTTCATTGCGGGATAAGGGAAAATAGAACCCTAGACCGGTTCAACTTTACTGGTCCAGGATCAGGCCAACGACATTGCAAGGCATTGGGGGAGAGAGTGTTGGTTAGATTGATCTCTTTTGTGCTCACCTAGGACTATCATCGTAAATCGAGATCGTCGACTGCGACTTCATTTTCTTCAGGTCGACCTATCGTCTGCGACTCAATTTCTGCAAATCTCCCCAATGTTAAGCTTCTACTAGTCAACCTGATGACAGTGACCTTCATCCAATTGTGCAACTGACTTGAGGTGGCCTACGTACTACCCGTCGTAGTCTTGCGTATGTTCTCGGGTAAATTCCGCCTACTTCAACTTCAATTACTAATTAGCATAATTTTATGCGATTCAACTAATTATTATTGGGCTTGCCTCGAATAATGTTCGCTCTCCTCTTAATCGCCGTGTTTACTCATAAGATACTTTTATGTGAATAAGTTTGTGGATGATTATTATAAAATATAATTCTGCTTCGGTTTGAACTGTAAAACGCTCGAGAATTTCTCTTCAAATAACAATTAACGACTCATGAAATTTCAATGTCGAGAGTGACTTCACGCATAAAATTTCGGATTGGCCCTCTAGGTTTACGTCAACCACAATAAGCAGACCTACTAGAAGAAATTTAGATCCCAAAATCCAATCCAGGACAAGTGAGCCTAGCAACACATAGGTCAAAATGGGCCTAGCAACACATAGTAGGACAAGTGAGCCTAGCAACACATAGGTCAAAATGGGAGGACCACACTTAAAAGCAGAAACTTAAGCTTTGGTTGACAAACGAAGAAAAGCGCACATAAGTGCATGCGAGACACTCGTAAATGGAGAAGGCAAAATCGTTGAAGGGTTGAGACGAGGATGACGAGGTCGTTGAATGGAGGAGGCGCTCCAAGCGTCGGGAGTGGCGAGAAAACTCAATGATTGATAAATAAATCATAGATGATTTGAGTTCTAATACAATGTTAGAAAGCAATACCTTAATCAATTCTCGAGTTCCACTCACAAGAGCTTATATCATGGATGCCTTAGCCCATTGAGTCATACCGGTTGTTATATATGTATGTTTGTTGGAAGATCATATGCACATAATAACCTTTATCTTTTATTTGTTGCACAATATTATTCTTATGTTTCAAGTACTAATTTAGTTAATTTTACATCACTCAAATGACCTCACCGTGTTCTATCTTATTTGTTATGTTTACCCCTTTGTCTTTTATTATTTCCAAATCCTATTTGACTTATATCTATGGGATTAAATTATATTATATTATATTAAACGGGAAAAGAAAAAAATAATTTAGTCTCACGTCACCGAAAGGAATTTAACTTTTGGTGTTTATTTGACTTCTTATCTTTGTCTTGCTTCGATGAGATAAATGAGACTATATATCACACCACTCTAGTCTGCTTTTGAGATTGCAAGTTTTGGAAATGCCGAGGGACGTTATATCAGTTTGTTGCGATTAATCTGCAAAGAAAAGAGAGAGAGAGAGAGAGAGAGAATATTAATCTTTGGGATACGTGAATTTTTCGTATGCTTCTTCTGATTACGCTCTTGATCAAATATTAGTGTCATTTGTGATTTATGACTAAAGATAGGACGCAGTGACAACAAATGATACATATAGCCGACCACACTATGCTTGGATAAATGCTTTGAGTGCTGTTGCATTTGTACTGTAGAAAACTAGAAATAATGTTTTCCAACAATATCACCGCCTGTATATATATTAAATTTTAGTGCGAGCATAGATGGATGTGTATATATATTATAAATGTAGGGGGGAGTAATTACTAATTAGTGGAGGAGAGGAGGCCAGGGGAATGATAATTATATAATTGAGATTAAATATTTAATGGAATAGAATATAAAAATGATTCATGTAGCGATGTTGCTTCCACTCGGTGGGGTTCATTAATTAATGCATGTCCAAATATATGATGGCACGAGCGGACATGCAATATGCGTGACCACGAGCCATGCTTCGGACTTCATATTCTTTCTGTGACCCAATTTATTATTATTCATCATTTTAATTTTTAACCCTATAAAAAAAACAGAATGCGCGCGCGCGTGTGACTGTGTGTGGGTCACGTGATGATGTCTGCGGAAAAAGTAAAGAAAGAAGCTTCATGCGTGTGGGACAAGAAAGGTATTAACAGCGCTCGCGAGCTCCGTCGGCTCTCCTGCGGTGGTGGGCCCCACCACCGCTTCTATAAAATAGTACCTGTAATAATTCCACCGTTCCATTCCACGGGTGCATGTATTTATGATGATATGTATACATTTTTAACATAATATAAGAAGACCATTATTCAGCTTTTATTTATTTAAAAAGAATATTATGAAAAATGGTCTTCTTTTGGACACCAATTTTCATCTCTAAGAAAAGGAGGAGATTTTGTGCAACAGTTCAATCCTTACAAAGGCAGCTCATTTTGAAGATTATTTAGCGATTTTGTCTGTGTTTTCCCAAGCTCGCACCACAGTTAGTTCGAGAGGGGAAGTTCTTTTACATTCCAGGATACACGCGCGGGGAACCACCACAGTGTCACATGATCAACTCGTCAATTAATAAAAATAGTCTTTTGTCATCTTCTCTGTCTCTTACTTTTGCAGTCACCTTTGTGATCGAACAGGTAACTCTCCAATTATACAACATTTCAAACTTTGCGAAACTTTAACTCCTTGCGGAGTTAGATCGAAGCCCCAAATTTGGCTTCTTAGCTGCAATAATTGTTTGAATATTGTCGGTTAGTACATATTTTGATAGAAAAGAGAGGGACATAAACAGATATATGTAATAGGTGTATGGCTATTGTTGCGGGTCACTCAGGTGCTCTGGTAGACCGGTTCAATTGAACCGCCTTAGCTCGGAAGCGAACCGAGCGCGCAAACAGTCAATGGATGAATCAATGAGTGACACGGGGCTTTTAACGTGGAAAACCCGAAAAGGGTGAAAAATCACTCGGTCGGAGCTATGCCGACCAAATTCCACTATCTGTTGTGGGGTTATAATCGGAAATTAAGAATTCGAGCGCGACAGACCGCGACTCATTACAAAGGTAGAGAGAGAAAGAGAACTCCGAGTGTGACAGACCGCCTCTCGGAAAGCTAAGTACTTCTTCTTCTGGAAACGAAAGTAAGATCGTTGAGTCGCCTTTTGGGACACGAAGGACTCCTGAATCACTTAGGAAGATGGTCTTCCGGAGCGAAGGAAATCTTCAAGTCCACGAAGGAGATCTTCGAAGCCCGCAGGAGATCTTCAAGCGCCGAAGGTGAACTCAGAGTAAATCTTCAACGGGGCGCTCTCGGGTGTAGAAGGCAAGTTCCCTTGAAATGAAGGCTCTGAGCTCCTTTTATAGCCTTGGGCAGAGGTAGCCTGGTAATTTTGTCGTTGTAACCACCGTAACCACCTGACTGGCGAATCATGCTGGTCGATTTGGATCACACAGATAGACATTTTTCGTAAATGGTTGTTTCGCCCTTCCGGCAGTTCGGGCAAGTTGGGCAGTTCGGGCAGCTTCGAAGATGACGATATGAAGGCGACAAACAAGACCTGTAATCTGAGAAATAAATAGGTTAACTGTCGCGCGCACAACGAACACAGAAGCGTTCTGAGCGCGTAACGAACACAGAAACGTTACGAGCGCACAATGAACACGGGAGCATTCTGAGCGCGCAACGAACACGGGAGCGTTTTGGGCGAACGGAGATTGAGCGAGTGCTATTGGAAGACAGTTGCTATGAAAGCGAGAACGTGCCCTCCGAAAGTCGCGAATGTTGAAGCCAGGAAAATCCCGACTCCAAAATTCGGATCAATGCAGCCGGAGGCTACTCGCCCAGCGATCCGACTAGACGGCTTGACTGGCAACGACGAAATGGCTAGAAGAGCAACAACAGGACCCCAGGTGTTGCGGCAGGGAGGTCCCACCATGTACCCAGAAGCTCAGAGGAGTCTTCACCTCCACAACCAAAGATGGCCGAACATGGTACAAGGAAGGCACCAAGTTGGTGAGTATCTAGGATGACGGTCGAGGGTGACGTTCAAGAACTCGGGGGGACAAGTCTTCGAAAAAGGGGTTCCGAAAGCTCAGACAAATGTGTCACTCCAAGTACCCTTGAGGTTCTATTTATAGGAAAATCAAATGGGAGGGGGCTATTTATAGCCCAGCCCTGCCCGACGACTACGCGACATTGAGGGGAATCTCGTCTGGCTTTGGCGAGCATCTCCTATGGTTGCCCACCTTGGCGAGTATAAGGGGATTGCTCGTGCATGCTCGCCTATACTCGCCCAGGCCTTTTGCTGCCTCTGCTTGGTGAACTATTTTCAGTCTTTGACTCCTGTCCTCCGTGTTGACCTTTGACTTTGACATTTTGCCTACGTGGCTTGAATTGGGTCCCACACTCGGAGAATATGGGTTGTACACAATCCCCGTTCTTTGCGAGCAACGAAGTAGCTCAGAAAGAAACATCTAACCCTTATTCGACGAGCTGCTATGAGCGAGTATTAGGTCTACTTGGCATCCGCCTAGCTAGTTCCGGGACTCTATACATAGAGGGGGGGGGGGGTCTTTTATTGGACCGCCTTTTTGAACTCGCTTAAGATGTCGCGCACTGTTATTGAAGAGGCTGCCGAGGACATGTCCGCGCTCCTGGGCTTACTGGCATCTCCTCGCAAACGTACTCGGGAACATGACGAGCTCGACGACTTCCTCGCCTCTAATAAGAAGAAGCTCGCAAAGAAGAAAAAGAAGCCCGCTCCTGTGGAGGACGTCGTCGATCCTCCCGCCGACCAACAGGGGGCTCCCGCGAGCACCCAACAACTGCTCAGTGATCTGGGCCTGTCCGATGACGGCGAGCAGCCCGCTTCCCAGCCTTCCGCGCCTAAGGTCGCCCCGGGGGCGAGTACTACTGGGTCCCAGACCCAGGTTCATCCTGATCCCGATCCCTCGCGAGGTAGAAGACATTCTATCATCCTGCTAGACTTGTCGCTATCCTGATGCTGTCGGTGAGATTGTGACGCTCTTTTCTCTATTTGTAGACCTGCCGACTATTGGAGCTCCGGGCCAGCATTTTGATGTCCTCCCTCTACAATCATCGCCGACGGTCGTGTCAAAAACCCGGTCGGGTCCGCGATCGGGGTGCTCGGTGCGGATTCTAACAGCTCGCCTCCGGCGCCTACAGGTCAGAGGCCTCCTGAAGATAAGACCTCGCATCCTCCGGGGAGCGAGCATGGGGGCCCTCTGGCGAGCAGTCTACCTCCAACGCCGCCAGCTCCTTTGTGATCCGCTCCGGCAAGTATCTCGCAGCTGTCGGCGGGTGGTCTTTCGCCACAATCTTCTCTGTCGCCTCCTGTCAACACTCCCGGCAATCATCGCCCTTCCTCATCAACCGCTCCTTCGATCCATTCGGCGGTGTCCTCGCAGTGCGGTGGGACTTTGAGCTTCTTCGCCTCGAGAGGGGATGGTCACGGCCGGGGAAATGTGCCTCCGAGCAGGGATCACCTCGGCGGTTCTTCTGCGGCTCGGCGGGATCATCACAGCCCTTCTCCGCGCCGAGTTAGGACTCCTCACCAGGGATGATCTCGCAGCCCTCGTTGTGATGCGAGGAGTGAAGCGCCTCAGCCTGGTAATCGTCGCTTTTCTGATAGTCGCTACTTCTTTGCTAGTCTTGTCGCTGACTCTGTCTTTTCTGCCTCTAATTGCAGCTCGTGCTACTACGCCGGGGGGGGCTTTGATCTACGCCATCAGGCTCTCTCCCCGCGAGTATCAAGAAAAGGTCGCTCACGCGTACCTTGATTTGGAGGCGAAGGTCGAGCGCCTGGCGATCAGCAAGCCTCATCGCCTCATTACCGAGCTGGAGGTGCGAGTCACCAGGCTGGAAGAGTTTGAGACTCGACTAACTGGCGCGGAGTCTAGCTTCCAATCCATCCATGACCTGGAGCGCCGGATCGCGAGGATCGAGCATCGCCAACAGCTTCATCATGACGAGGTGGTCGAAATGCGAGCGAGCATGGGCTGGGTCGGGCGAGGATTGAAGATCAGCTGCGCCAAGGCGAGGATGCGATGTCGCTGGCCCTGGAGCATTTCAAGCGCGCGCGGAGCATGGGCTGGGTCGGGCAACATCCTCAACCTCTCGATCCTTAGGCGAATACCCAAGGACCCCAATTGTTGCTTCCTTCTTTTACCGCTTGTATGTTGAGTAGAATGCCTCTGGCGACTTGTATAAAACATTTGATTTTGTAATATTATTTGACGAGTGTTAAATCTCGTCTTTGATTTATTGCTTGGTTTTCTTTCTTTTTTATTCTTGCGAGTATTTGTCGCTTGAATGTCGTGTATATTTGGCGAGTTGCTCTGGATCAGGCTCTCACGTGCTGGAGGTCGGCGGCTTTGACGCGTATCGTGGACATGACGACTTCCCGTGCTACTCGCTACCCTCTTATTTCTAGTCACGGTGGGGTAGCCAATCTCCCATACCTTACCTTTGCCTATAAATAGGGGAGTGGGTAAGTATTTATTACGCTATCAGCAACATTATCTCTCTTCGCGCGAGTATTACATCCTTCTCGCCTTCAACTACTCGCTAACTTTCTCTTCTCTCTTTACACCGAGATGGCTGACGAGGCAACTGTTCGCGCGCCAGCCATGCGAGGAACTTTGCGGCGACGACGTTCAAAAGTCCACCTCGCTCCAAAAAGACTTAGATGATTTCTCTGAGAAGTACCTGTCCCCGGAATACTCAGCCAGGCTTCCTCGCCAGAGCGAGCGGCTGAACAGTTTTGTGATGGGCGGGCTCATCTGCCTTATCCGCCATTTCGAGGTCGGCCTGCGACTACTGTTGTGGCTAGAAATATGCCAAATTCTGCGCTACTTTGAGATAGTCCCCGCCCAGATCAATCCAAACTGCATGACGATGATCATGGACTTTCTTTGCTTTCTGCGAGAAGAGAAGATCGTCTTTGATCTTTCTGTCTTCTGAAGGATCTTCGACTTCATAGCGCTCAGTGAGGGCGTCATCTTCTTCTGCAGCCACGTCTACACCCTATGTTGGAGTCTATGTTCTGCATCTCTTGGTTTGATAATAACAAATACCGTGTTGTATTTGATCTTGAATTTTGTGTGTTTTGTAGTGTGCATGTTGTGCACGAACTATAGCTACACATCCCTATGAGTAGTATGCTGAATGGGGACGATTCTCTGGAAAGAGAGCTAACGCCCCGTGTTAGAGTTAACACCCCGCGTTAACTTATCGTCAATAAGGGATGTCGTCGAGAAGGGAATGACGTCGAGAAGAAGTATCGTAGAGTACAAAGAAACAACGCCAGCGTTGGAGCTAACGCTCGTGTTGAGTCCACGATCTGCCACGATCTCGACGGTTGCACGATCTATAGCGTATATCTTCCTAGATCTTGCAACTAGCCTCCCCTAGATCTCTCCACGATCTAGACATTGTACATAAGACAACGATTTACTCCTAAGCCACACAAGGACCTAGACGCCACGCGCAAGACGACGATTTCCTCCTAAGCCACACATGGACTTAGACGTCACGCACAAGGCGGCGATCTCCTCCTTCGATTACAAAATGATAAGATAAAATAGAAAATAGAAATTAAGATATGAAACTCCCTAAATATGAAGCTCTGAAGATGGCGTTGAATCCTTGCAAAGATTGTCTGAGATGCTGCGTACGAACCGTTTTTTCTTCGCTCTTGAACGTTCTTTCCAAAATGGGAGTTCTCGGAGTTCTGGAGCTCTCTGGACGAAATGCACTCGGGAATTGGTACTCCAGATTGGTGTATCTTGTTTTTTCCACAGAAATCGAGCCAATATATATTTTCTGATGTCGTCGACGACATCTATCTGTCATCTGCTGGCGTTATCTCCTCCAGTTGCCGCGTGTCCTATGAGAACCCAAGTTTTTGCGTGACGTGACGATTGTGGTTGAAACGTGGGTTGTGGATTCCGATATCGATGTCGGAATTCCGACAGTGGACGAAACTTGCAGATCGTGTGGAAACTGCTGAACTATCGTTGACGACATCTAGCTGCACTGACGATATTGATTTGTTCTCGACTATTCATTCTGAGCTCCAAACGACAATTATCATAGTCGCATACCTATTATACCTGCACATCATAGATAAAATAAGATCAAACATACCAGGGATTTGTTATTAACAAACCAAGGAGTTCGGAAAGCATGCTCCAACACCTTCTTCTCGGACCTTGATGTTGGGGCCGACCCTCTGACCTCCACGACGGCCTATTAGTGGGGACCAGAAAGCGCCTCTCCTCTTCCCGACGCTCCAGAGCCACTACTGGCCTCCTCTCTTCTCGCCTCCTCTCTTCCCTCCTGGGATCTTCTCTCCTTCTCTCTTCCGGTATCCTCCTCTCCTAATTTCGGGGCTCCTCCCTCTTCCTGGGCACGAGGGCCTTCTCCTCCTCATCTTTCTTCCTGGGCACGAGGGTCTTCTCCTCTTCTTCTTTCTCCCTAGTAAGCTTGGTCAGCTTGGCCAGGAAGCCACGATTCTAAGCCTCCCCCTGAACGAACTTATTGACTCTTTCAATAAACTCTTCATAGGACATGGGAGGATCTCGGCTGATCTCCAGCTTGAAGAGACCATCCCTCAGGCCGAACGTTAGGGCAAGCTGTAGGGTGAAGTCATCCACCTCCTGGATGTCCAACACTTCTTCCCGAAAGCGGTCGATGTAGTTCCCTAACGTCTTTCGCGCTCCTTGCACCAGATACAAGAGGGTCGTAGCCTCCTTCTTCCTCGTCTTCGCCATGGCGAATTGCATCATCACTCCTCGGCAAAGGTCATCAAAGCAGTAGATCGAACCTGCTGCCAGCTAGTGGAACCAGTCCCTGGCCTTTCCTCGGAAAGTGATGGCGAAGAGCCTACACTTGAATGAGTCCGACATGGTTCGGATGGAGACTACATCCTCGAACCACTAGAGGTGTTGGACTGGATCATCCCCCTTAGAGTAGTAGGCCATCACTGACTCTCTGAACCCTTCTGGCATGGGGGCCACGAGAATCTCCTCACAGAATAGGCTCCTCCCATCTGACAGGCGACGATCCTCGGCCTGGCGAGCAACTCCCCCATACTCTCCATAGGGGCGAGTATCCCGGGACCTAGCTTGGTCGTCCACCTCGCGGAATCGAATCCCCTGCGAGCTTTGCTGATAGAAATATGGCCTCCTTGGTCGCTCCGGCTCCTCCTCCAGTGTGTCCTTCCCTGGTCGTCGAGGAGGGCCACCATCTTCAGACGAAGCCGTGCGATGAGGCGAGGTCGCCGTGCCCTCCCCCTGAAGAAGAAGCGTTAATCGCATGGTCTCCTCCAAACGCCGCGCGAACACTTCGAAATCTACCCGCGTCACGAACTCGCCTCCATTTGCCGAGCTACCAGCAACTCCTTCATGGTCGCCAGCTTGGACCATCTCGCCTTCTCCTATGGTCGCCCACCTTAGCGAGCATAAAGGGCTTGCTCGCACATGCTCGCCTATACTCGCCCAAGCCTTCTGCTGCCTTTGCTTGCTGGATTGTCTTCAGCATTTGACTTTTGTCTTCCGTGTTGACTTTGACTTTGACATTTTGCCTACGTGGCTTGAATTGGGTCCCACCCTCGGAGAATATGGGTTGTACAGCGCCATTCAAGAAACACGAAAACGCGTCCCATAGGGAAAAGGGAGCTCCGACCGCACCCCGCAAAAGTGGGTGTGGCTTGACCGCACCCCCATGGGGGTGCGGTTTGCCGCACCCCACCATGGGGGGTGTGGGATACCCACACCCCAGTAGTGGGGTGCGGTACTAATCGCACCACAGTAGTGGGGTGCGGCCTTGACCGTGCCTGGTGCTGATAAGGCGCTGAATTGTGCGTCGGCTGGCTCATTCGCCTCTACGCTCACGAGCTAGATTCTGACCCCACCAATTCCACTTTCTGATAATGGAGTTTCCACTAATCGCACCCCCATGAACCTTTATCCATTTATGAGGTGCATAACAGCTATAAAGAATTAAGCAGAATGATGGCCATAGTTCAAAAATTAATTAGAAAATATTATGCAGAATAAAAATGGGAGCCCGTTGCATAAAAATGAATAGAGTAAAGTTGATGACGACAAATGATGAAGATAATGACTAAAAAGAAATCAAAAGTCAAAATAAATGATTGAGATAAAAGATGTTGAGATGATGATGATGAGGAGGAGGAGGATGAACGTCGGGGTCAGCAATCACAAAATTATTGACGCTGTATAAACAGTGTTTGGAAAAACAAACAATTTATTGAATGAATGCATGCACGTTTATAAGCCTATATATATATATATATTATTATTATTATTATTAAATGGAGAGAAATGGTTGTGTGGGCCAGGCCCACGTGAACATGGCCCGCCCAACTATGCTTCATGAGTATTGCGTGCTTATTAAGAACTATAATTCCAACTCTTATTAATTATTATATTCCTCCACTTTATGCGATCCGAGCGAAGAGATTGCTGCTAGAATTTAGGATTTAATATATATTTTTTTAATTAAGCTTCTTATTAATCCATGCTATTAATTGGTGATGCACTTCATTTCCACAGAGTTCATCTTAATTATTGTTCTTCACATGTGTGTAAATTTGAGACCCAAATAGTCACAATTTTGATCCAACGTGGATGATGATTATTCATCGCCTTCAACCCAATTTTTTTTTGGAAGTCTAACAATTAATTAATGATTCAAAACACATCATAATTGTGTTCACAGAATGTTTCTAATGTCTTTTCAAAGTAGTCATAATGAAAGATAATTAATATGTATATATATATATCCAAAACTTAGCCCACATATGCCAGTGTAAATGTAATCAAGAATTCCCCCCACAAGCCAAATTTTAAATATTGATGCTTCTTCCTTATGTATTCTTCACATAAATCTAACTTTTCAAACTTTACTTCATCAATCAGTTATTTCTTGCATGTTGACCTATTCAAGTTAAGTGTCTTGACCTTCTTAAATTCGCCATTTTATAGTAGTCTCCTTGCCAACTTCAAAAAGTACCTCATTAGCGAAGGATAACGAAATTGGCCTTCATCTCCTTATCTTCCTTTGCATCCGCCATCCACCTTCATTCAGTCAGTCATTTAATTTCTTTGGTTTGAAGATCTTTTAATTTGGAACACACCATGATGTTGCAGCATTAAAGCGGTTGTTATGATCCTCGGAATGCCTAAACTTTTCGCCCATCAAAATGCCCACCTTGAAGTAGTTTATCAAATTAGCAGTCCTTTAATTTGTCAAATCCAATATCTTAATTTTCTTTTATTAACAGAAGATTAATTAATGGTAGGAGTAGGCAGCGAACTCAAACTCTCCTCCAAACACATGAATTTAATTTACAGATACCTATAAGTTTTGATGGATTTTGTTTACCACTGGCTAGAAACGATCATAAGCAACACGGAGTCAAACAAAGATCAATAGATTGAATCTCACCACAAGGTTATTAATTGCCAGCAATATGTGTCTGGGACTCGAGGCTTCGCGTGTGAAGGATGTTGTAAAAGCCCCGCACACATGTGATATTTTTTAGCAACGACTTGGGTATGTTGGAGTCAAACCATAAGAGATAGGAGAGAATCAATATCTTTAGAGTCATGATGGCATGCGGAGTCGGGAAGAAGACGATGATCAGAGTGGAGTGTTGCAGGGAAAACTTGAGGAGAAGGAGAAGAATATTCAAAGTATTTTTTAAATGATGCAATATTCAACATGCTTCTTGTGTAAAATAATAAAAAAACAACGAAGAGTAGTCGTCTTCACAGTTCCATCTCTAAATAAAACTAGAAAAACAAATATCTTGGAAAGGAGGATCTTTAAGGGCCGGATAATCGGGCCTCAGCCGGAACCAGGCCGGGCTTTTTATATATACACATAAAAAATCGAAATAAGGCAAGGTGGCCTTGTTTCACAATAAAATAAGACCACGATCTTGTTTAATTTTAAACCAAGGCCACGGGTGGCCTTGTTTTCAAATAAAACATGTCTACGGGCATAGCTGTCTGCTGCACTAGCAGCAGGTAGTACGTTTTGGTCTTTTAAGGCGCGGATGACATTGTCAGCCTTTATAGTTATTATATTTTAAAACAAAACTATTATATGAGGAGTAGAGAAAACTATTATATTTAAATGCTGTCAAAATCGGGCTTCAAGCCTTGCTTGGGTCGGGCACTAGGCAGCCCGGTGCCTAGGCCTAGCCCGGGCCAGGCTGCAGGACAGGCTTGCGGGTTAAAAGGGGGTCTTGTAAGGCTTTGTAGTCCTGGCATGGACCTGTCCCGGGCCTAATTGGGCTCAGACCTGGGACGGGCAAACGGGCCCATGCTTTATTTGCACCTATTGTACAACCTCTATTCGCCAAGGGCAATCAGTGTCTCACCAGAAATCAGTATATCATAACGTCAGAAGGTTGACCGCTGACTAAGGATAGCTATCCAGACATTTTTCTCAACTTGTCTGGAACTCGCAGCCAGCTTGTCGTGACAAACCTCCTCACATGGCTGGGATTCAACTCGCCATGAATATGTTTAAGTCTGCACGTGCTTGGGTGGGGGTTCAACCACTGAAACCTGGCTATCCCTAGTTTCAATTGTCTATAAATACGACCACATGTCGAAGGGGAAGAGGACGACCGACAAACCTAACGGTTGACTGGTGCCAACATGCCCACAATATGTTGGATCTTGTGGCGCCCTTAGAGGGGGGGTGAATAAGGGCTAAAATTTACTTTGAAATTTTTCTAATATATTATGATAATTTTAACGGATAAACAAGTAGATTTTTAGACAACCCAAATAAACACTTAGAAAATCATAAGAAATTGGAAATCAAATTTATTTCCACAAGTGATGAATACAAAGGATTGTCGATCTTAATAAAGCTTAAAATCAAGGCTATAATAAAAATAAACTTTTAACAATTTGTGTTTACCAATCCTTCTCCCAAGGATCGGAAGGCTATCACTTGTCTCTCCCTAGACCAAGCCCAAGCCTATCCTCTAGATCTTCCCAAGATCTAGACGTAGCACAAAGGGCCACGATTTCCCACCAAGCCACGCAAGGACTTGGACGCTCCGCACAAGGAAGCGATTTTCCCCTAAGCCACGCAAGGACTTAGACGCTCCGCACAAGGAAGCGATTTTCCCTACCAATACAAAGTAAAATGTATATAAATGAAAATACAAGATAAAATAAGAACTCCCTAGAAATTCAGATCTCTGAAAGGAAGGTTGAAGCCTCGAGATGATCGTTGATGTAGAAGCGCGTCCGATCTCGTCTTCAATTTCAAACCTTCTCAGCATAAATGGGAGTTCATGAGGTTCTGGAGCTCTCTGGATGGAATGCACTCAGGAAGGAACTTAGAATCTTCAAAGCTTGAAATCCACGAAGTTCTGAACCCTTTTAATAAAAAAAAGCTGTCGGATTTCCGATAGCTACTGTCGCCGGAATCCGATATCTCCAGAAGCTGCCACGAGTCCCACTAAAACGAAGTTTCTGCGTGAAGTTGAGGTCGTGGTTGAGACGTGGCTGTCGGATATCCGATAGCACTGTCGGATATCCGTTAGCTAAGGTAACTGCTGCACGTCCTAGCGTTATTGAAAGATCGTGGGCTGTCGGAAATCCGTTAGCGATATCGGAAATCCGATAGCTAGGTATCGGATTTCCGATACTGATGTCGGAAATCCGATAGCTCCTCTTCATTTTTTCCATCCGAAACTTCTCCAGAGTGTAGATGGAGTCGTTCTCATCTCCGAAATGAAGTTTAACATACAAAACTCGTCATTTTGTCTTTTTGATCCATGAACGAGGACGTGTTTCTTTATTTAACATGTATCACCTGTACACTATAAACACACAAAAGAGTAGATCAAATACATCATGATATTTGTTATTCTCAAACCAAGAGATGCGGAAAGCAAGCTCCAACACAATAGACCTCGCCTGGAATGTGTGTTTACTCTAGCACGCTTGTAGCTATCCTCTCCCCCCTCCCCCCGCCTAGCACAACGCTTGGTTCGGGAGGGAGGAGTTCTTAGACACTCCTGAGTGTGTAGTGAGACTTCCTAGCTGCTGCAGGCCGACATTGGGAGTCGCTTGGGCGGCCGGACCCACCTCTTTTCTTTCTCGTTCTTTGACCCATGGGTTTTGCTCCGGTGGGCCAGTAACGTCAGACAATCACTAAGTCCGCACATTGAGGCTGAATTCTTGGTGTCATCATCTTGGTGCGGTGATCATGGCTTGTGGGCGAAGGAAGGAAAACTCACCGAAAAAACACATCGTGGCCAAGAAAATGAAATGGATTTGGACCAGAACTCATTCGCTCAAATAGAGTTCTTCACTCGCGCGAACCTCAACGATTTCAGGAAATTGATAGAGGACCTATTGAGAAGCCACTTCACCTCGAGGGTTGAGGCATCAGCTAGGACTGTAACGGTTTGATTTGGTTCGGTTTTTAAGCAAAATCGTAAACCGAACCACCCTTATGTGGTTTCAAAAATTTGGAACCGAACCATACTAAACCGAATGGTTCGATTAGGTTTTGGTGGTTTAAAAAATATGAATACATAGTCTTAGAGAAAATTAAAAAAAAAACATAATTTCATATTTGCATACATGATGTTTATCACCGTGACTCACGTGAGAACAGAAGCAATGTGTGACTCAAGTTAATAACTTAATGTAATACAAATTAAGTTTTTATTAAACTGCTACTGTGTCAACCGTGACACCCAAATAAATCAAACACATTATGATACTAAATTACTAATGTTAATGTAAGTGTTAATACGGTTCGGTTCGGTTTGACTTGGTTCGGTTTGACATTCAAAATCGTGAACCGAACCGAACCACACTGTCACGACCCGTCTCGACAAGGGTCAGAGCGCGCTTCGGGCGGGTCGTGATGCCACAGACATGGGCGGGAATGAATCCATGCCCGCTAAGGCGAAACCAGAAATACTACACTAGCTTTGAATTTGTTATTTTAAAAAGAATTTAATATACTTTATAAGTATGCGAAAGCCACAACGAAAGGTTAATACTCATGCATTTTTAATAAAATCTAATGTCACACACTATGCTGAAATGATGAACATGCAATAAGTCACAATAGTGAAATGTCATAATTAAAATGATCAGATACATCAAAACATCCTAGGAGTTGCCCACAATACACGAGAAAATGGCTAACAATAACTAATACATGAAAAGTAAATTCAACAGTAACTGAAACAAAATACATAGAACCTGCTGATACAGTAATCAAAATAAAACCTCCAAGCAAAACTGCAGCTGAACGAAGAAAACTCAGGGAGCAGACGACGCGGTCACGAACCCTAAGGCAAATCCCAACAGAAGGAAAATGACTCAGAACAAGAAATTAATAGTAAACAACAGGCTATAGATTTATGTACGTGCAGAAGTAATTCTAAAGTACCAATTAACATCCTGAAGCAAGCTAGCGAAACAAGCAAGTAGCTGAAACAAGCAGAACTATCTGAAATTATTAGCCTACCCTGGAGTATAGCCTAAACATTTATTTTACAACGACATAAGCTGTAATCGATGAAATGCGTAGGTGTTTATAGTGGGCGCGCATGGTTCACCCTCAAGTTCAAGTGTAAGTCTTACTAGAATAAGAGTATTTCCTGCTTATCGTGACCATGCAAACAAGACGATGCACCACCTAAACCCTAGTTTCCAAGTTTTGCTTATGACACTCAAGACTTAAGTGATTCATGATTTTTCCGTGGAAATTTCTATCATAACAAGACATACTCACGAGATATGATTTTTGCGTTATCAGATACAGTTAATAACTTAGATACAGGTATAAAGAACTTAAATTCTTAATTTGCAAGCGAGAGGGAATTTCTCCACTTGCCTTAAGGTGAAGCAGGAACTACTAGCGACAGCTAAGCGGCGCAAGCAAAGTCAAAGGCACTATTGAACCTGTTCAGGAATAATCGCAGGCAATATTTGATACGAGACAAGCCGAAAACCATACACTAGCAAAGGCAGTTATTTTGCAAAAACTAACTCAAGAGCATGTTAGCAATTTACCTCCCTCAAGTATGAGCGGAGAGGAGTTACCACGAACAAATCAGAGATTTGGCGGCGCTTAGGCGACGGAGACCCTAAATCGGAGAGGGTTTTGGAGAGGTTCCACCACTAGATCCGACGAGCGGCACCGGAAACACAAACAAAGTCGGGATTAGACGATTATACAACGAACGCAAGGCGGACCGACGAAATTACGTCGATCGGAGAGCGAAAATCACCACGCAAAAATTAAGGCATAACTGGAAATGAAAGTTTGGCAGAGATCCTTACCCAAGGAGACCAGATCTGGGCTCAAGAATCCATGAGAAGGTGTTTCGAGCGAAACCCTAGGAGTCCCCTTGAAATCCGCCGGCCGAAACGGAGAGGAAGAGGGGCTGTCAACCTCTTGGAGGAGGAGGGGAAGCTCCTTGCTGAAGCCAGCGTCCAGAAGAGGGGACTTCTTGCTGCTGCCGGCGTCCAGAAGAGGGGACGAAGATCTAGGGCAGCCTGCTGTCGAACCTTGGAGGAGAAGGTCTGCTTCCGTCGGCCAGGACAAGGGAAGGAGGATTCGCAGATGCCGGCTGGAGGCGGAGCAGGCTACGGCGGCGGCGGTGCACGCAGGAGACGAGAGCGGGAGAGCCGTCCGGGAGCGGAAACGGGAGGGCGGCTTGCGTGCGCACGGGAGCGAGATCGGGGGAGGTGCGGTTTGCGGGTTTTGATTTGCGGGAGAACTGGACCAGGTTAAATCGGTGGGGGGTGGGGGGGGGGGGAGATAGGCTGCGGTTAGACATGGAAATAAAGAGGGGAGAGGATTTCTTGTCTATTATTATTATTATTATTATTATTATTATTATTATTATTATTATTATTATGGGTTGTTACATTCTCCCCTACTTAGAAAGTTTCGTCCCGAAACTTCTTAGGATTTCCTGGCTGGGGGCTAATATGACGAAGATTCAGATGTCATTTATACCGACAAGATTTGCAAATCAAAGCATGAAAACTAACTATGAATATAGTAAAAAGAGAGGAGAACAAGAGCGGAGGCATACCAGGGTCAGGAGAAAAGGTGCGGATACTTGCTACGCATGTCAGCTTCGAGCTCCCAAGTGAACTCCTCAGACTTGCCATGCATCCAAAATACCTTCACCATAGGAATAGTTCTCTTTCGAAGCTTGCGCTCTTGATATTCCACTATCTTGGCGGGCTCAATCGATAAGACAAGTTAGCTTCAGGAATCACCGGGATTTCCTCGAGAACACGATTAGGGTCATGGATGTATTTCTGGAGCTGACTGACATGGAAATCATCATGAACACCGGACAACAAATCTGGCAGCTCCAAATGATAAGCAGATCCTCCAACACTCTCTGAGATGCGTACGACCCCACAAACCTCGGGCTGAGCTTATGATGGCGACCAAACCATTTCACCCCAGGAGTAGGAGAAACCTTCAAGAACACCTGATCGCCTACGGCAAACTCCAACGGACGGTGGTGCTGATTGGCATACTTCCTCTGTCTTTCAATGGCACGACTGAGCTGAAGACGAGTCTTCTTGGTTGCTTCTTCCATTTCCTGAAGTAACTCAGGGCCCAACACCACCTTCTCACCAACTTCTGACCAATAGAGAGGAGTCCTACAATGACGCCCATACAATGCTTCGAAGGGGGCCATCTTGAGGCTCTCCTTGTACAACCCTCATATTTTCCGAGCAGGTGTGACCCGACACAGGTAAGACCGCCATAGCAAGGGTGGCTATGACGTGACGAGCCAGCCCGTTGAGAGGGGTGACGGACGACCCGGTTCGTTCCCCCGAACGCCGCCGAGACTTAGGGGGAAGTGGACTGAGGTCCACTCACCCGCCCCTAGGGGGCGAGTGGACCTTTGGTCCACTCGCCCGCCCCTAGGGGGGCGGGTGGACGGTGGTCCACTCGCCCGCCCCTAGGGGGCGAGTGGACCATTGGTCCACTCGCCCGCCCCTAGGGGGGTGGACCTTAGTCCACTCGCCTGAATCTAGGGGGTGGACTCTCGGTCCATTCAACCCCCCCTGTATCGGTCGTTCGGGTTCATTGATCGGGCTGCGGATAGCAGATTTTTGGCTATCCGCAGTCCATTTTTTGGGAAGTCTATAAATAGACCCCCATGGGCACCTTGGGAAGGGTTGGTCTTTACCCCTCTCCTTTTGTGTGTCTTGTGAGCAAGCACTACCCCCTCCCCTTGTCAGTGAAGGTGGACGGTGAGGTGATCCTAATGCCCTCCAAGGTGCTCAGGCTCAGCATTGGCTTGGGAGAGGAAGTTCCTAGTGAGCTTTCGGGTACGAGGTGGGACCTCCACGCTGCAGCTTAAGGGGTCCATTCGTGGACTTAGGCTCTTTTCGTCAATTAGGTTCTTCAGTTCTTAGCCACCAGTCGGGAGCCTAGCTCGAGTCAAGTAAGAGTTAGTCGCATCCCCCTTTCGAACGCTGAGACCAGTTCTCTGGTTTCAACATTCTGGTGCGGTGAGCGTGGACGCGGCTAGTTCGGAAAGCCTTGGGTAAGCCTCATGGCTGGGAACGACGAGCTGGGGAACTCGCCCCCTGCCAGCGAGTACCTGAAGAAAAGTGATTTCGATGAATTCAGGAAATCAATCCTGGAACTCCTGCGGGTCGTACACCCCCCTCAGGGTGAATGCTCAACCCCACCCGCACCCGCACCCGCACTCGCCTTGCCATCTCCGATGGAAGCGGAGCAAGCACATCGGTCAGGGAAGGAGTTGGTCACGGGGGAGGGCTCGGGTCTCCAAGCAAGGGTGCTCTTCAACAGCCCCCCTGGGACCGGCTGCCCCAGTGGAGAGGTGGAGAGAACACCTCTGACTCGCCCAGGAGGAGGGGGAAATCCTTTCTGCGAATTGATCATCTCGGCCCCCGTCCCCAATGGATTCAGCGAGCCTGACATGTCCTACTACGCAGGAAAGGATGACCCGGTTCAGCATCTCCAGTGGTTCGAGGACATGGCCTTGATCAGACAGATGTCAGACGCCTTCAAGTGCAGACTCTTCGCCGTCACGTTCAGAGGAAAGGCGAGGGACTGGTTCCACCAGCTCCCAGGGGGAACCATCTACAACTTCGAGGACCTGCGTCGGATCTTCCTGCTGAGGTTCTCCACCTCGAAGAAGAGAAGGAAGGGGGCGGAAGCGCTGTTCCTGATTCGGCAAAGGTCAGGAGAGACGCTGGCGAGCTACGTGGACAAGTTCCAGGAAGAAGTCCTCTTGGTCGTTGAAGTGCCTGGACACACCCTGCAATTGGCTTTCACCCTCGGGCTACAACAGGGACTGTTCAAGATGAGCCTGACACGGGATCCCCCAGTGTCCTTCGAGGAGCTGATGGAGCGCGCTGCCCGAGTGATTGAGTGTGAGGCTACAAACCAGGAGTTCGTGGCAAGGATGGCAAAAAGTTCGGAGGAGGAAAAGAAGGAGGACAGGAAGGAGTCTGGAGGAAGGAGAAGAGAGGAAGTAAGGAGTCAGGGGTACCAGGGACTCCCCGCTGGGTCGGAGCAAGGATGGAGGTCTCAACCGCCAGCCGCCCGACCAGCTTAGAGGCCGCCTGGGAGTCCCTCTCAGGGCCAAGGTAGAGGCCACGTCCAGGAAGGGGGGAGCTACCAGGGAAGGCAGGGAGGATACAACCAGGCAGGTTGGCAGCATGACGTGGGACCATTGCAGGCCCGACCCCTGCAGGCCATGGCGATAGGAAAGAAGAAGGGGTGGAAGAAGAGGAACCGCGTGGGGAATGGAGCGGGCGAGCTGGCCTTGTTGTATTGTGACTTCCACCAGCAGGAAGGTCATGCAACCGCGGCTTGCCCAGAGTTCCTCGAGATGAGAGAAGGAGGAGGAGGAGCCCCAGCGGGAGGAAAACAGCTGTGCCTGGAGGGCCCAGGCGGAAGTAGAGAAGGGAAGAAAAAGAGGAGGAGGACCAGTGCGAAGAAAGGACCGACCTCGGGGCCTTGGGTGGGATCGGGGTGATCCACGGAGGAGCGGGCGTCGAGGCCACCCGAAAGGGGAGCCTCCATGCCCTTTACCGTCGGAGCATCGCTTCGACTTCCCGATCCCCACCCCCTGGCGAGAAGATCACCTTCTCGGCCACAGACATGCCGGCCCACGAGGACCCCTTCTGCGATGCGCTCGTCATCAAGTCCGCAATCGAAAACTTCACAGTCTCTCGAATCCTGGTCGACAACGGGAGCTCGGTGAACGTGGTGTTTAAGAAGGCTTTCGACAAGATGAAGGTCGATGTGAAGCGGGTGCTGGCGTCGGATGGGCCGCTCTTCGGGTTCTCCGGGGAGAGAAAGGAAGTGGAAGGGGGAGTCGAGCTCCTCGTCACCTTGGGGGGCACGTCCAAGAACTGCCGGTTCGTCATTATAGAGGCGCCAAGTAGTTACAACGCCATCTTCGGGCGTCCCCTCATCAGCGCGTACCGGTGCGTGCCATCCTCATACCATCAGTGTTTGAAGTACAACACTGGGGGAGTGCAGGTCCGGGTCCGGGGAGATCCCAGGGAGGCGCGCCAGTGCTACGTCACAGCGGTCAACAACATCGAGTGGATGAAGGAGGCAGAGGAAATGGAGGAGATGATGGGGGAGAGGGCCAAGAAGGATGTGGCCGAGTAAGCGCGGAGGGGCACTATGTAATAGTTTTGTACTCTTTTTATCTATGAATGAAATGCTCTCCCTGCTTCAGGTAACACCCATGGTAAGTTCCCCGAGTAGAGACCATGCTCCGGGCTCCGTTATGCCGGCAGATGGGAGACTCATCGGGTCAACCGTTAAATAAATTCCCCGTGTAGAGACCATGCTCCGGGCTCCGTTATGCCGGCAGATGGGAGACTCATCGGGTCGACTGGTTGATAAGTTCCCCGAGTAGAGACCATGCTCCGGGCTCCGTTATGCCGGCAGATGGGAGACTCATCGGGTCGACCGTTTAATAAATTCCCCGAGTAGAGACCATGCTCCGGGCTCAGTTATGCCGGCAGATGAGAGACTCATCGGGTCGACTGGTTGATAAGTTCCCCGAGTAGAGACCATGCTCCGGGCTCCGTTATGCCGACAGATGGGAGACTCATCGGGTCGACCGTTTAATAAATTCCCCGAGTAGAGACCATGCTCCGGGCTCAGTTATGCCGGCAGATGGGAGACTCATCGGGCCGACTGGTTGATAAGTTCCCCGAGTAGAGACCATGCTCCGGGCTCCGTTATGCCGGCAGATGGGAGACTCATCGGGCCGACTGGTTGATAAGTTCCCCGAGTATAGACCATACTCCGGGCTCAGTTATGCCGGCAGATGGGAGACTCATCGGGCCGACTGGTTGATAAGTTCCCCGAGTAGAGACCATGCTCCGGGCTCAGTTATGCCGGCAGATGGGAGACTCATCGGGTCGACTGGTTGATAAGTTCCCCGAGTAGAGACCATGCTCCGGGCTCCGTTATGCCGGCAGATGGGAGACTCATCGGGTCGACCGTTTAATAAATTCCCCGAGTAGAGACCATGCTCCGGGCTCAGTTATGCCGGCAGATGGGAGACTCATCGGGCCGACTGGTTGATAAGTTCCCCGAGTAGAGACCATGCTCCAGGCTCCGTTATGCCGGCAGATGGGAGACTCATCGGGTCGACTGGTTGATAAGTTCCCCGAGTAGAGACCATGCTCCGAGCTCAGTTATGCCGGCAGATGGGAGACTCATCGGGTCGACTGGTTGATAAGTTCCCCGAGTAGAGACCATGCTCCGGGCTCAGTTATGCCGGCAGATGGGAGGCTCATCGGGTCGACTCACCACGTATAGAGTGGCCTGGGAAGGGGTCAGGTTTCTTTGCCTCCAGGTGAAGGTAAGCACCTGGGGGGGGGGTGAAGAGATAGATGTCAAGTCCTAGCACCTCCAGGAGAACTATGCCCCTGGGACGTGGAATGGCTTGCCAACCCCCCAGATGGCTTGAGAGGGTGTTGAGTTCCTCTGCCTCCAGGTAAGCCAAGCTCCTAGGACGCGGGTTGGATCTCCACTCCCGATGAGCTCGGGAAGATGTGAAGTTCCTCTGCCTCCAGGATAGCGGAGCCCCTAGGACACAGTTAGGTTCTCCGCCCCCAGCCGGTTGGGTAAGGCGTCGGGTGCCTCCACCTCCAGGTAAGCAGAATCCCTAAGGCAGGTTCAGGTTCTTCCGCTCTCAGCAGGTTCGGTCAAGTAATGGGCTCCCCCATCCCCAGGTAAAGGTAAGCACCCGGGACGGGGGGGGGGGGGGGGGGGGGGGGGGGGGCGAGATTACGCCTCCTATTGTTTGGACAGGTCGACTTGAGGTATGACAGGGAAGTAAACTCTCCCCATCGGAAGGGGAGGCCGTGAGCTAAGCGAACGTTCCGTTTAAAACCATAAAGAATCACATGAAGGTAGAAAAATTATCATGTCATTACTTATTACATGGTCGGAAAAGGTACAAATTACATGAACGATCGCTCCATACTTGGTAGTTTTAAAACACACGGAAAGAAAGAGCAGTCTCCGCTCATGCAAAGGTAAGGTTCCTCGCGGCCTCGGCGTTCAGGGGGTGTAACCATCACTGGAAGGAGGCGAGCTGGGACGCACAGGGGAGGGGTAGAGATCAAAGAGGATGTCGCTTTCCGAGACCCCCCTCCAATCGTCCCGGAGAGCGTTCGCCGCATGAAGGGAGTCCATTAAGGACTCGGTCGTCTGCCTCGCAACCTCCCTTCGGAAGCTCTCGGTCCTGGCGGGAGAAGGGGGACAGACGCCGTCACTCGCGAGGATTAGCCCCTCTCCCCCTTCCGCGACTGCCTCTGAGCCTCGGCAAGCTGAGCCCTCAGATCGTGCACCTCCTGTTCTAACTCCTCGCAGCGCCTTCTGAGTGAGTTGGCAGCGTCCGGTCCCTGCAGGAAAGGAAGATAAAGGGATCGACATCATTAGAGAAAGAGGGGGTGAACAATGAAAGGAGGGTCACCAAGGCAGACACGAACCAGGCCTCCAGACGACTGGGCCAGGAGCTTCTCAGCGGTAGCCAGGCGCGCGACAAGGTCCTCTGTCGCTTCTGCAGCAGTCCGACTCTCCGCATCGGCCTGCCTTAGCTTCTTCGAGAGACTAAGACCTCGGCGGGCGGTCATATGCGAGAGTTCGGCTGCGCAGAGTAAGGCTTGAGAACTCAAGCAGGCGAGGTTGCGAGTGGACATTTTCTTGAGTGAGGCCGCATCCTGTCGACCGTAGAGGCCGAAGGTGAGTTTGTACGCAGCATCTCCGGGAGATTCGTCCTCCCCCCAGGAAGGATGCTGGGAGGTGAACGAGACCCTATTCAGAGCTTCATCCCAGTAAAGGATGGGGTCGCCGCAGGAGTCGGTGGCCTTCCCTCCCATCTCGAAGTTAGGATGGTTGGCCAACGCTTCGGGATCGCTCGCCCCCCCCCCCCTTTCACGGCGCCACCCCAGAACCCCCCCTGCATACGGCTTTCGCACGCCGCATCCTCGGCTCTTTAGGCGGGGAGGAAGGCGTAGCCTCGTCCCCCACCGGCTCTTTGTCCCTCCGTTGCCTCGACGTGGGAACCTTTGGGGCGGAAGCACATGCGGCCGCGGCCTCCTTAACAAGCCAACTGGTTGAGGCAGAGCTTCCCCTGGCAAATGGAGGATGCCGCGGAAGGGTTCGCTCACCTGCGCAGGTCAAGGCAAGAGTCAGCACCTGCGTATGAGAGAGTAGGGGGAAGAGGCGGGACATCAGAAGGGAAGGGATACCTGTTCCAGGCTCGACGTAAGTCAACTTGCTGATTTTCCTCCGAAGGTGCTCGACCTCAAAGCCCGCACCCTCAAGGTAGCTGTGAAGTTCGACTGCCGCCCCCTGCAGGCGAGGGGCCCTGCAGGCCTTCTCGGATCTCTGAACAGGGGAGAAGGGGATTTCTCCAAAATCACCTTGGATGAAGACAAACTTGTCATTCCAATGATGGACCTTGTTGGAGGTCTCGCACACCTTCACATGCGTGCCCGTCAAGAAGCACACCCCGTCGGTAGTCGCCCGGAAGACGAAAACTTTACGGAACACACTTAGGTCGAACTTGACCCGTTCCTCTCGCAGGTAGCAGGCGTAGGCGGTTAGCATCGAGATCGCATTAGAGTTGACCTGGGCAGGGACTACCCCGAAGTAGGTCAGAAACTCTTGCACCTCAGGCCACAGGGGAAGCCTTAGGCCGGCCTCAAAGTGAGCAAGCGGGAAAGCGAGGCAGTCCACATAAAAGGAGTTGATGGCCTCGCCATGGGCACCTTGGGAAGGGTTGGTCTTTACCCCTCTCCTTGTGTGTGTCTTGTGAGCAAGCACTACCCCCTCCCCTTGTCAGTGAAGGTGGACGGTGAGGTGATCCTAGTGCCCTCCAAGGTGCCCAGGCTCAGCATTGGCTTGGGAGGGGAAGTTCCTAGTGAGCTTTCGGGTACGAGGTGGGACCTCCACGCTGCAGCTTAAGGGGTCCATTCGTGGACTTAGGCTCTTTTCGTCAATTAGGTTCTTCAGTTCTTAGCCACCAGTCGGGAGTCTAGCTCGAGTCAAGTAAGAGTTAGTCGCATCCCCCTTTCGAACGCTGAGACCAGTTCTCTGGTTTCAACACTCCTGATAGCTATTGTTGTAGGCGAACTCAACCAACGGTAGGTGCTCATCCCAAGCTCCCTTGAAGTCCAGAATATAACACTGAAGCATGTCTTCAAGAATCTGATTAACCCTTTCGGTCTGCCCATCGGTAATTGGATGATAAGCGGTGCTCAGGTTGAGCTCGGTACCCAAAGCTTGCTGAAAACCCTTCCAAAAGTGCGAAACAAACCTCGAGTCATGATCGGAAACAATCCGCAGAGGAATCCCATGAAGTCTAATTATCTCAGAAACATAAATCTGGGCCATTCTCAATGGAGTGACCTTCCTTGTACGGGAGGAAATGAGCCACTTTCGTCATGCGATCCACTATGACCCAAATCGCATCATGCCCTCTCGGAGTACGAGGCAAACCCGTGATGAAGTTCATAGAGACATCTTCCCACTTCCATTCGGGGATAGGCAAAGGCTGCAAAAGACCACCAGGACGCTGACGCTGAGCTTTCACCTTCTGGCACGTCAGACATCGAGAGATGAAGCGAGCTATATAATTCTTCATACCAGGCCACCAAACGATTTGCTTCAAGTCATGATACATTTTATTATTGCCTGGATGACCAGATGTGCGAGACTCGTGAGCTTCTTGGCAAATACTATCGAGCAATTCAGGAACATCAGGAATGCAGAGGCGGCCTCGGAAACGCAGAACATCGTCAGAGATAGATAAATCCGGAAGAGTCCCAAGTTCAACCTGTCGACGAATGCGCTGGAGTGCCGGATCAGATGGCTGCAAATCCTTCACCTGCTCTACCCACAACAGAACAGAAACCTCTCCATGACCCTCGGGTGCGATGGATATATCCATCTGATCGAGGTCATCAATCAAGGCTGCTAGGATAGATGACATGGTTGCACAAGCGGCTACGGAGGCATGCCGGCACAACGCATCTGCCACTGAATTGGCTTTACCAGGAACATACGTGAGCTGCAAGTCATAATCTGCCACGAACTCGAGCCAACGCCTCTGACGAAGATTGAGGTCCTTTTGAACAAAGATGTACTTTAAACTCTAGTGGTCGGTGAAAAAGTGGCACTTCACGCCATAGAGATAATGACGCCAAAGCTTCAAAGCAAACACCACCGCAGCGAACTCCAGTCATGAGTGGGGTAGTTGCGTTCATGAACCTTCAACTGCCTCGAGCCATAAGCAATAACACGATCATCCTGCATCAGGACACAACCCAAACCAACTCCGGAAGCATCAGTGTAAACTGAAAAGTCCAACCCTTCTGACGGAAGAGCTAAAACAGGCGCTGAACACAAACGTTGCTTCAACTCGGAAAAGGACTGCTCGCACTGATCTGACCACTCGAACCTAGCATGCTTTTGAGTTAGTCGAGTCAGGGGAGCAGCAAGAGAGGAAAAACCCTTGACGAAGCGTCGGTAATAACCAGCCAAACCAAGGAAACTGCGGATCTCGGTAGGGGTAGAAGGTCGCTTCCAGTCCATAACTACGAAAATCTTTGCAGGATAAACAGAAAGTCCATCTCCTGAAATGACGTGGCCTAAGAAGGCAACACGGTCCAGCCAAAACTCACATTTTGCCAACTTGGCATAAAGCTGATGCTGACGAAGGGTGGAGAGAGTGAGTCTAAGATGGGTTGCATGCTCCTCGCGGGTCTTGGAGTAGACCAAGATATCATCATAGAAGACGATGATGAACTTGTCCAGGCACTCATGGAAGACACGGTTCATCATGTCCATGAATGCAGAAGGGGCGTTAGTCAACCCGAAGACATCACAAAAAATTCGAAATGACCATACCGAGTCCGGAAGGCCGTCCTGGGGATGTCGGAGTCCTTGATCTTCAGTTGATGGTAACCCGACCTGAGATCTATCTTGGAAAAGACTGTACTGCCTTTAAGCTGATCGAATAGATCATCCACACGCGGAAGGGGGTACTTATTCTTGATGGTCACCTTATTAAGATCTCGATAGTCGATGCACAATCTCATGGATCCATCCTTCTTTTTCACGAAGAGTACAAGGGCTCCCCAAGGCGACGAGCTAGGGAGAATGTACCCACGCTCAAGCAATTCGTCAAACTGCGATCTGAGTTCTTCCAGCTCACGCAGTGTCATACGGTAAGGATCTTTAGATATGGGGCACGTTCCAGGCTCTACATCAATACATAACTCTACATCTCCGTCAGGAGGCATCCCAAGCAATTCAGCGGGGAACACATCAGGAAACTCCGAAGCAACAGGAATAGACTCGAGTTTAGTAGAGATAGCATCCGAGTGCGAAGCATAAACGAAGCAGGCAGAACATCCTTGGCTAAGAAGTCGAGTGGCGCGTACAACAGAGATTACCTTCAGGTGACTGCGGGTCTGAACATGAATGCTGTAGTCCTTGCCATCGATGCTGAGATTGACCATCTTCGCCACATAGTCCAGCTTTGCTCGATATGCAACTAACCAATTCATTCTCAGGATTACGTCGAACTCTGTCATATCCAGAACTATGAGGTCAACAACGACTTGCAATTCTCCAAGCAGGATCGGGCAATTGAGAACGCCTCTGGTTGAGAGATGCAGATGACCGGGTACAGAAATCTCAAAAGGAACCTCAAGTGGCGAAGTATGCCAACTATAAAGGTCCACGATGCAGCGAGCGATAAAAGAGTGCAATGCACTGGAGTCAAATAAGATTTGCATCCACTTATTCTTGACCCTAAAACTTCCTTAAAAGGTAAACATAAACGCATAACAAGTTTATTCGACTAAGGCAACTAGATTTAAGAATGCAGAAAAATTTAAAATTCTACACGAAACGTACCAGAGATGACGTCGGTAGATGCGAGCGCCTCACCCTGAGTGACAACGTTCAACACAGCCTTGCCCTGAGCTTCGGGGATAACTTGCAGAGGCTGAGCGGGGATCGGGCTCTCCTTTATGGGGCAGTCGAGCATGAGGTGCCCAACCTGCCCACATTTGAAATAGGCCTTCTGCTTACGGCGGCAGTCCTTTGCCAAGTGGCCCGACCTCTTGCAGAAAGCACAGACGGAGGCAGCAGAGGCAAGCGTCATCTGAGGTTGCTGCGTAGGAGTAACCATCTTCTGCTTCTTCAGGAGGGAGCGGCAGACTTGGGCGACATGGCCCACCTTGTGGCAGATGGCACGCACCTCTTTGGACCTGGGGCCTTGCTGCTGAGATGGAGCATCCTTGCGCTTGAGGTCGGATGCGGCGGCATTGCTTGTTCCATGCTGGGCTTTCTTGGCAGAACGATCCAACTCAATAGCTTCCACCTGCAAGGCGGCTCCCACGGTCTCCGCGTAGGTGGTGGCGCCATGAGCTACCACAAGCTGGCGGAAGCCATGACGGAGCCCCTTCACGAAACAGATGATCTTTTTGTCTTCATCCGGCACGAACTCCGCAACAAGGAGGGAAAGGCGGGAGAACTCTCTTACGTACTCGGTCACTGTCCTACCAGGCTGCTGAAGGGACAGGAACTTCCCAGCTAACTTGTCCCGCTCCACGGAAGAGGGAAAGTTATCCATAAGAGCATCCTTGAACTGTCCCCAAGATAAGGTGGTAGAATCGGGGAGGCTGCGGCGCTGGAGCCACCAAGTATAAGCATCCTCAGGCAATTGATAGGCCGCAAGGAGGACCTTTTGGGTCTCGGGAACTCCAACATACTCAAAATGCTTCTCCATCTGGGAGATCCATTCAGTGCTCACGAAGTAGTCTCGATTGCCATCAAAAGACGGTGGATTCAGCCTCTTGAATGCCAGAGTATCTGCCATTGCCACAGGCGGGGCAGTCAAGCTTGTCACGAGCGGGGGCAACCAAGGTGACGGCAGGCGAGCCGGTCCCAGAATCAGTTGCAGGAGGGGAGGATCCAGGAAGGGCAGTAGTGTTTGTAACTCCAGCTTTCCCTGCACTGCCGGAACCAAGGGCCGGGTCAGGAGTTTGGCGATCCCCTTCCAGACAGGTGACACGCTCCAAAAGCTGTCTTAGAAACTGGGCAATTTCATCTCCAGATGTTCCTCTCGCTGAAGAGGTAGCCTTCTTGCGCTGCGATCGCTTAGAAGCCATCTAGAAGGATACACAAGGAATCGAGTAAGAGAAACAGTAAAGTTAAGCATAAAGGATTTAGACTACAGGTTCTAGCATTCTAATACTGTTGAATACGTAATTCATGTAATAGTTACAGCATTTTCATTGGACAACTCTAGGTGGTAGTCATGTAAGTGCAAATGCGACGATAAGATCACGTGCGATAGAAAAAATGATTTGAAGAATCCATGTGTGTACAATCATCATTTGTTGCTCTTAGCTTAACACTCGTGCAATGAGTTATGTCATGCATGCAATGTATTTATGCCTACAATGCATCCTTAAGATTGTTCATAAATGGATACGCATGCCATGTTAAGCGCCCATATCACTTAACATGTCACACGCATGATGATTCTAATGTCAGCGCACTTGAAAATATTAAACCGCCCATACAATTTAATATTCGCAAGCGGCGTATATCTTAGTAGAAATTCATATGCATATAAATGTTAAGTTTGCCCATACTCCCTTAACATTTGTACGCATACTACTCATGCTTATGAGTGAGTGTGTGCGTGTTTCAGCCTCGAACAACAGATAACGATAAAGTGAGTGAGGAAATGATGCATGCACGTATTCTTACATAATAGATTTCAAAATATATGAAATTTCAAAATACTTTATCTTTCAATGCTAAACCTAGCTCTGATACCAACTGTCACGACCCGTCTCGACAAGGGTCAGAGCGCGCTTCAGGCGGGCCGTGATGCCACAGACATGGGCGAGAAGGAATCCATGCCTGCTAAGGCGAAACCAGAAATACTACACTAGCTTTGAATTTGTTATTTTGAAAAGAATTTAATATACTTTATAAGTATGCGAAAGCCACAACGAAAGGTTAATACTCATGCATTTTTAATAAAATCTAATGTCACACACTATGCTGAAATGATGAACATGCAATAAGTCACAATAGTGAAATATCATAATTAAAATGATCAGATACATCAAAACATCCTAGGAGTTGTCCATAATACACGAGAAAATGGCTGACAATAACTAATACATGAAAAGTAAATTCAACAGTAACTGAAACAAAATACATAGAACCTGCTGATACAGTAATCAAAATAAAACCTCCAAGCAAAACTGCAGCTAAACGAAGAAAACTCAAGGAGCAGACGGCGCGGTCATGAACCCTAAGGCAAATCCAAACAGAAGGAAAATGCCTCAGAACAAAAAATTAATAGTAAACAACAGGCTATAGATTTAAGTACGTGCAGAAGTAATTTTAAAGTACCAATTAACATCCTGAAACAAGCTAGCGAAACAAGCAAGTAGCTGAAACAAGCAGAACTATCTGAAATATTACCCTACTCCGGAGTATAGCCTAAACATTTATTTTACAACGACATAAGCTGTAATCGATGAAATGCGTAGGTGTTTATAGTGAGCGTGCATGGTTCACCCTCAAGTTCAAGTGTAAGTCTTACTAGAATAAGAGTATTTCCTGCTTACCGTGACCATACAAACAAGACGATGCACCACCTAAACCCTTGTTTCCAAGATTTGCTTATGACACTCAAGACTTAAGTGATTCATGATTTTTCCGTGGAAATTTCTATCATAACAAGACATACTCACGAGATATGATTTTTACGTTATCAGATACAGTTAATAACTTAGATACAGGTATAAAGAACTTAAATTCTTAATTTGCAAGCGAGAGGGAATTTCTCCACTTGCCTTAAGGTGAAGCAGGAACTACTAGCGACAGCTAAGTGGCGCAAGCAAAGTCAAAGGCACTATTGAACCTGTTCAGGAATAATCGCAGACAATATTTGATACGAGACAAGCCGAAAACCATACACTAGCAAAGGCAGTTATTTTGCAAAAACTAACTCAAGAGCAGGTTAGCAATTTACCTCCCTCAAATACGAGGGGAGAGGAGTTACCACGAACAAATCGGAGATTTGGCGGCGCTTAGGCGACGGAGACCCTAAATCAGAGATGGTTTTGGAGAGGTTCCACCACTAGATCCGACGAGCGGCACCGGAAACAGAAACAAAGTCGGGATTAGATGATTATACGACGAACGCAAGGCGGACAGACGAAATTACGTCGATCAGAGAGCGAAAATCACCACAAAAAAACTAGGGCATAACTGGAAATGAAAGTTTGGCAGAGACCCTTACCCAAGGAGACCAGATCTGGGCTCAAGAATCCACGAGGAGGGGTTTCGAGAGAAACCCTAGGAGTCCCCTTGAAATCCGCCGGCCGAACCAGAGAGGAAGAGGGGTTGTCGACCTCTTGGAGGAGGAGGGGAAGCTCCTTGCTGAAGCCAGCGTCCAGAAGAGGGGACTTCTTGCTGCTGCCGACGTCCAGAAGAGGGGACGAAGAGCTAGGGCAGCCTGCTACCGAACCTTAGAGGAGAAGGGCTGCTTCCGTCGGCCAGGAGAAGGGAAGGAGGATGCGCAGATGCCGGCTAGAGGCGGAGAAGGCAGCGACGGTGGTGCATGCATGAGACGAGAGCGGGATAGCCGTCCAGGAGCGGAAACGGGAGGGCGGCTTGCGTGCGCACGGGAGCGAGATCGGGGGAGGTGCGGTTTGCGGGTTTTGATTTGCGGGAGAACTGGACCGGGTTAAATCGGGGGGGGGGGGAGATGGGTTGCGGTTAGACATGGAAATAAAGAGGGGAGAGGATTTCTTGTCTATTATTATTATTATGGATTGTTACACACACGTTTTTTCAAAAATTGGAACCATGACCGAACCTCGGCCTACAAAAACCGAACCGTGCCATTTGGTTTGGTTCGATTCGGTTAGGCGGTTCGGTTAGTTCCGACTTACACCCCTAGCATCAACAACGCCCAACCCCTACCCTCCCCTGCGTTTGATCCATCCAGGGTCGCTACAGAGGATTGAGAAGGAACCAACTGCAAAATATAGCAAGGGACTCAAGCGAATTTGCATCGCAGCCATCTCGGCGAGGTAGCGACCTGAATTCGAACAAGAAGACCATATGCACCCGACTCGGCAGCATTCGGAGACCACCAACCCCTTATGCGAGGAGATCCTAACGGTCCGGGTTCCAATAGGCTTCTATGAACCGATGCTCAACAATTATTCTGGACAAGACGATTCGAATAACCAGCTTCAGTGGTTTGAAGACGTTGTATCGATCCTAAACATGACCGACGGCTTCAAATGTCGTCTGTTAACCATGACCTCCAAGAGCAAGGCCTAGGATTGGTTCCACCAACTCTCGGCGAGCTCGATCTATTGCTTCAACAACCTCTAGTGCGGCTTGATGCTCAGCTCACCATTTAATTATAAGAATAAGAAAAATGGACCGCGTTGTCACGCCCGGGGTTAATGCCCAGGAGGATTCTAGAGAAATCTAGGTCCTTGGAGAAGCATGTACATAGAAGAACTCTGGAAGAATGTGGAAACTCTCTAGAATGATCTCTTGGGAACATTCTAGAGAACTCGGGAAGATTGTATATTCATAGGGTTGTAGAATAGTCTAGAAACTTAGGCATTCTAGATCCTTCCATCTTTTGGAGGGAAATTCTTTTGGGGCCTATAAAAGGGGAAGGCCCCCTCATTTGTAAGCATCCAAGTTTTGGAGAAGCAATAGAGTTATTTGAGTTTCCTTTGCAATTGTGAGTTCTCTTGAGTTCTACTTAGCATTCGTTCTTCATCACCACCTAGTTCTTGCAGGAGAGGCTGACTTAGCTTGGCTACGCGGAGTGGCAAGGAGGAGCTAAGGCCGCACGGGAGCTTGTAAGAAGACAAGTCCGTGACAGTTGGTATCAGAGCGAGGTTGCTCAAGTTCGTGGTTGGTGTCGGAGAAGACTAGATGGCTGCTGAAGGGAACAACAACTCAAGCGTGGTGGATGAGCGCGGAAGGGAGATGCTTCCCCAGTCCGAGAAGAAGAGGCGGAGCCATAGCAAATCTCGGGACGAAGCGCACGTGGAACGCATACTGGCCGAATGGGAGGAGCGCATGACGACGGTGGAGGAAGACCACTCATATGTTCGCGGAGAACTAGAAGCTGTCAAACAAGCGCTACCGGCTCGCGGAGAGCTGGAACTTTTGAAGGCCCAAGTCCAAGCATGCCTTGGTGCAAATGCGGAGCTTACTCAAAGGTGTGATCAACTTGAGGATGACTATGAGGAGCGAATCGCCAAATTGGAGGAGGAATTGGCCTTGTGCAGAAAGGCCATTGCTAATGGAGGAAATGGGGCTGTGGCAAACCAGAGGATCGATGTGCCTAAGCCAAAACCCTTCTCGGGGAATAGGGATGCCAAGGAGGTTGAACACTTCCTTTACCAAATGGAGGTTTACTTCGAAGGATGTAATCTCACTGAGGAAGTACTCAAGGTAAAGACAGCTAGCTACTATCTTTCGGATATTGCATCTCTGTGGTGGCAGCGAAAGCTTGCAGATATCAAGAAGGGAACGTGTAACTTGGACACATGGGATGAGTTCAAGATTGAGCTTAAGCGGCACTTCTACCCGGAGAACGTCGCAAATGAGGCAAGGAAGAAGTTAAAGGAACTCAAGCAGAAGGGGTCAATCACAGAGTATGTGAAGGAGTTCCAAACCTTAATGCTGATGGTGCCAGGTATGTCCGAAGATGATCAATTGTTCAACTTTAAGGATGGTCTTCAGAATTGGGTGAAGCAAGAAGTGCATCGACGGGATGCCAAGACCCTGGATGAAGCTATTGCGGCGGCCGAGGCAATGACGGAGTTCCAAAGACCATCATCGGATGCGACAGCCAAGAAGGGCTACAGGAATGACAACATCAAAGGTGTGGGAGAAAGGCAAGGGTCACGAAGACCAAATAGAGGAGAGCGAATTCCTACTCCGGGGAAGGATATTGAAGGCGGCAACAAGAGCTTCACACCAAAGGGAGGATGCTACTTATGCAAGGGACCGCACATGATGAGTAAGTGCCCAAAGCTTGGTTCGCTCGCAGCACTGCAGGAGGATGATGCAAGTGGACCCGAAGGTGAAGAAGGTACAAACCAAATATGTTCTTTGCAACTTCTAAGTGCTTTGAATGTGAAACCAGCTAAGAAGATGGTCAGCAAGGGGCTGATGTTCGTAGAAGCCATGATCAACAAAAAGTCCACCAAAGCCTTGGTGGATACGGGTGCCACACATAACTTTATGACGGAGGAAGAAGCAAGAAGACTTGGCCTCCAAGTGACCAAGTGTGAGGGATGGCTAAAGACCGTGAATGGGAAGGCAAGGCCGCTAGCAGGTGTAGCTCGTGGTGTGGAGCTTCGCATGGGTACGTGGAATGGAAAGGTGGACTTCTCGGTTGCAGCTATGGATGATCACAAGCTAGTGTTGGGCATGGACTTCTTCGATGCGGTGAGTGCCATTGTCATGCCAACTTACCGCTCGGTGTGCATTATTGAGAAAGGTGCAACATGCATGATACCTGCGGTGGAAGGGCCACCAAGCTGTGGAGCAAGACAACTATCGGCTATGCAAATAGCCAAGGGCGTGAAGAAAGGAGAACCTACTTTCTTGGCGACTTTGAAGGAGGAAGCGGGCGAGATCATGGAGGAGGTGCCTCTACTGGTGGCGGAAGTCCTTGAGAAGAATAAGGACGTAATGCCCGCGGAGCTGCCAAAGAAGTTGCCTCCCCGCAGGGAGGTAGATCACAAGATTGAGTTAGAGGTTGGAGCCAAGCCACCTGCGAAGGCACCATATCGGATGGCTCCACCCGAGCTCGAAGAGTTGAGGAAACAGTTACAGGAGCTGCTTGAGGCTGGGATGATCAGACCATCGAAGGCACCATTTGGCGCACCGGTGCTCTTTCAAAAAAAGAAGGATGGAACCTTGCGGTTATGCACAGACTATCGGGCATTGAACAAGGTAACTATCAAAAACAAGTATCCTGTGCCGTTGATTGCTGACTTGTTCGATCGACTTGGAGGAGCAAGGATATATTCGAAGATGGATCTGCAAAAGGGCTACCACCAAGTACGGATTGCTGAAGGGGATGAGCCAAAGACAACATGTGTGACGAGGTACGGATCATTCGAGTGGTTGGTGATGCCATTCGGCCTAACCAACGCACCCGCTACATTTTGTACTTTGATGAATCAAATCTTTCACCCCTACTTGGACAAGTTTGTAGTAGTATACTTGGACGACATCGTCGTCTATAGTAATACAATGGAGGAGCATGCTGAACATCTTCGCCTAGTGTTCCAAGTACTGCGGGAGAATGAACTATATGTCAAACGATCAAAGTGTTCCTTTGGGCAAGAAGAAGTGCATTTCCTCGGGCATGTCATTGGACAGGGCCAATTGAAGATGGACAGGGACAAGGTACGGGCAATCGTCGAATGGGATCCGCCAACAAAGGTGACGGAGTTGAGATCATTCCTGGGTTTGGTGAACTACTACCGACGGTTCATCATAGACTACTCAAAGAGAGCGGTGCCGCTTACGGACCTACTCAAGAAGGAGAAAGCTTGGAGCTGGACGAGGGAATGCCAGCAAGCTTTTGAGGACTTGAAGAAGGCGGTAAGTACGGAGCCAGTACTTGCCCTACCAGACTTTGGGAAAAAGTTCGAGCTGCATACCGATGCATCAGACTTTGCTATTGGAGGGGTGTTGATGCAAGAAGGACACCCGATTGCATTCGAAAGCCGCAAGTTGAATGAAGCGGAGCGGCGCTACACCGTGCAAGAGAAGGAGATGACAGCCATCATACATTGCTTACAGGTATGGAGGCACTACTTGCTGGGAGCACAGTTCATGATCAAGACCGACAATGTGGCAACTACCTACTTTCAAACCCAAAAGAAATTGTCGGCGAAGCAAGCAAGGTGGCAAGACTTCCTGGCCGAGTTTGACTTTGTCCTGGAACACAAGCCGGGCAAAGCCAACGTCGTAGCAGATGCACTTAGCCGCAAAGCGGAGCTAGCGGCGATCTCGATGGTGAAGAGCGACCTTCTTGAGCAGGTAAAAAGTGGGTTGGAAGAAGATCCGTTGGCCAAACAACTCATGCAACTAGCCAAAGAGGGTCAAGCCAAGAGATTTTGGGTAGAAGACGGGCTACTCTACACCAAAGGAAGGAGATTGTATATCCCAAAGTGGGGAAACCTGCGGAGGGACTTAATCAAGGAGTGTCATGACACCAAATGGGCGGGACATCCAGGCCAAAAGCGCACCTTGGCGTTGATGGAGGATTCCTACTATTGGCCGCAAATGAGGGACAGCATCGAGCTATACGTGAAGACATGTCTTGTTTGCCAACAAGACAAGGTGGAGAACAAGCAGCCAGCAGGACTCTTGGAGCCCCTACCAGTGCCGGAATATCCCTGGGAAACGGTGACGCTGGATTACATCAACGCGCTGCCCAAATCTGAAGGTTGCGGATCTATCTTGGTGGTAGTAGATCGTTTTTCCAAGTATGGCACTTTCATACCAAGCGTGAAGGATGCAACGGCGGAAGAGACGGCGCGACTCTTCTTCAAACATGTGGTGAAGTATTGGGGGTTGCCGAAGAACATTGTGAGCGATCGAGACCCTCGCTTCACCGGGAAGCTATGGACAGAGTTGTTCAAGCTACTTGGATCGAAGCTGAATTTTTCCACTAGCTTCCACCCTCAATCCGATGGGCAGACCGAGAGGGTGAATGCGTTGTTGGAGTGCTACTTGCGGCACTTTGTGAGTGCCAACCAAAAAGACTGGGCCAAGCTTATGGATGTTGCCCAATTCTCCTACAACCTGCAGCGGAGTGAGGCCACGGGGAGGAGTCCATTTGAACTTGCCACGGGAAGACAACCACTCACTCCACAAACATTGGCGACCACGACGGATGATGCAAGGAGCCCAGGTGCTTGGAAGATGGCTAAGTCATGGGAAGAACATGCAGACTTAGCTAGGTCGTGCTTGGAGAAAGCCCGCAAGAGGATGAAGAAGTGGGCCGATGCAAAGCGGCGACACACGGAATATTCGGTAGGAGATAAGGTGATGGTGAAGCTCTTACCCCAGCAGTTCAAGGCCTTGCGTAGTGTACACAAGGGCTTGGTACGGAGATACGAAGGTCCATTCCCGGTCATGGCTAAGGTGGGTAAGGTTTCTTATCGCCTTGACTTACCAAACTCTTTGAAGATACATCCGGTGTTTCATGCGAGTATGCTCAAACCATATTACGGGGATAATGAGGACCTTCAAAGAGGAGAATCTCAAAGGGCGCCTCCAGTGATGACAAAATCTTTTGACAAAGAGATCGAAGAGGTGCTAACAAAAAGAGTAGTGCGAAGAAGAGGTGTGCAACCTTGCACACAGTACTTGATCAAGTGGAAGGGATTGCCAGGGTCTGAAACTACTTGGGAGACATTAGAAGATCTGTGGCAGTTCAAGGACATTCTTCAGCAGTACGAGGCGACGAGGGCGTCGCCAGGCTAGGTGGGGGAGGATGTCACGCCCGGGGTTAATGCCCAGGAGGATTCTAGAGAAATCTAGGTCCTTGGAGAAGCATGTACATAGAAGAACTCTGGAAGAATGTGGAAACTCTCTAGAATGATCTCTTGGGAACATTCTAGAGAACTCGGGAAGATTGTATATTCATAGGGTTGTAGAATAGTCTAGAAACTTAGGCATTCTAGATCCTTCCATCTTTTGGAGGGAAATTCTTTTGGGGCCTATAAAAGGGGAAGGCCCCCTCATTTGTAAGCATCCAAGTTTTGGAGAAGCAATAGAGTTATTTGAGTTTCCTTTGCAATTGTGAGTTCTCTTGAGTTCTACTTAGCATTCGTTCTTCATCACCACCTAGTTCTTGCAGGAGAGGCTGACTTAGCTTGGCTACGCGGAGTGGCAAGGAGGAGCTAAGGCCGCACGGGAGCTTGTAAGAAGACAAGTCCGTGACAGCGTGCTCTCTTCGAGAGTAAATAAGGCCCCCCAAAAAACTCAGGGGCACTATATTAACCGCTTCCAGGAGAAAATTTTACAGGTTCGGGAGGTCGACGGATGGGCTCTCCAGCTCTGCATGTTATGTGGGCCGCAAGAGGGAATGTTCAAGTTGGAAGTCAGTCGGGACCCCCTAGTGTCCTAATTCAAAGAGCTTATTGAAAGGGAAAATCGATACATTGAGGGCGAGTTTTTCTCGAACTCCTCAACATTGAGAAGGTCTCTGAACCCTTCTCTGCCCCGGTGTAACATGATGTCTCATATTATTCGCAGAGTGCGTGCCAGAGTCTTTATATACAATCTTCGAGACGTTATGTCTGACCTGTGAGCGAACCATTTTGCGATCTCAAGCGGGCATTCAGGTCAACGTCAATTGATAGGTTCGGGTGGCTAACTCCAGTGTGACAAAAAATTTCAAGGTTTCCTCTAGGCATAACCATAAAAGATGGGTACCTACAAAATCAAAGTGGTCAGATCGGACCAATGAAACCACGACCTCGATTGACTCACCAAGACGATTCAAATATGCCCAATTTCGCACAATTCCGAGTCTGTTTGACCCCCGAAATGGGCGTCGAAGGCACTCATGGGGTTCCGGGCCTGACCCGGGCCGGTCACCTCTACGGAGCGCTATGGCGTTCACACTCGTTCGCGGGCTCGTTAAAGTATGGTGGCCTCTACCTCTGCGCTTATTTAGAGAGCAAAAAGGCCCGGTAGGATGCCCCGAGTTGTTGGTGTTTGTTGGTGCTCCCTTTCCTCCTACTTCTCCCCCCAACAAGCACCCTTATATCACCATTAATAGCGGATTGAATCTGAACATTTGGGAACTCATAATTTCACAACCGCTCAACGAAATTTCGATCCAAAAGTGGTGACAGATTGCTCTCAAAAAATTCTACAAGATAGGTTATTTAATCGACGGATTTGGTGGAGTTTTAGCATGGCGGCAATTTCCCCCAAATGTCTCTCTCGCTAGCGATTACAGGAGCTCTAGATCTCCGATCGAGAAACTATCGCCACCGGTGGACTCGTGGCTATGAGACGAAACTGTTGGTGTCGCTCGAAGCATCCGGGTGTGGATCAAAGTGGAATCAACTAACTGTTGCCCCAAGCTAGGTATTTATAGCGAAACCCTAGGTTCCATACGGGTATCAGATGTCCCAGTATCCGAACCGACCCGTTAAGCCTCCGAGCCCATTATAAGTCTAAATATACTTTAACAATATCCTCCTATATTTGTGACATATAACATTTACGTTTCAGAGTGCAGAAAGTAGAGAGCAAAAGTTTCTGACTTCACACATTTTCCAGAAGAGTTAGCACAGTTAAACATAAAAGGAGTTTTAACATGTAAAATTAAATATCTAAAATATAAAAGTGCTACTCAGGAACTATAAGTCTGAAAATGAAAGTACAGAGGATCAAAATAAATAATAATTCTACTCAAAGAGTAGATCATCTTCATCCATGTTAATATCTACTTTCTCACCTCCATCTTCACCAGTGTCTGCAAAGAATTTCATGAGTTTTAAGCTCCATGAATTTATAAACATATGCAGTAACGTTTGAAATAAACTAGCTATACCTAAATGAGCTTAGTACTCGTAGCCGTGGTGAGATAGCACAATCAACATCTCTATCCAGCTAACTAGGACCGGTCAAGCTATGATTTTAATAAATCACACGTTGTTATCTTGCTCATTAAGGATCATTATGTACTTTATCATATGACTCGACACAACGTCATTTGCAATATTATCAAATGTGGAATAATGTGTTATGATCATTAATGTTCGATTAACCGTTACAACAACTTTTTATTCCCAGTTGAATAATTCTCAAATCAACTTGCAATGAGAAAGATGTTTAGTTATCAAATGTGGGATAACTGACATCTAATTATCTTGGGTTTTCATCAAAAAATTATTTAGGATTTTCAATTTATTATTAGATGCTTGAATGCTGTGACTATAAGTTCTTACTATCAAAACATAAACATAAGAGGAAAATTTCATATTTTTATGAACTGTAGTCTCATCTCCACCGATGTTTTTATTGTGAGAACTCTATTCAAGCCTTTTGTCAAAGCGTCTGCAATATTATCTTTTGATCTCACATCAATCATGGTCATAATCCCTTGACTTGTGAGTGAGGTCAACCAGACTTGTTTCATCCTTAATTGTCTTCTTTTGTCATTGAACAAAGTATTCGTAGCAACGCTAAGGGTTCTGACACTAAGGTAAACTCATCGTATAAAGGAGTTCATACTAGTTTATACGACGAGGTCTCTGTTTTATGCATGAATGTTATGTTGTGATATGCAATGCAATGGTGTAACTCACGCACATGACTCTGTATGTACAGACCTTTAGTTCCCACTTTTCGGAGGTAGTTAACCTCTCGGGCACCTCCCGTCGTGGTCAAACGGTGGCAGAGGAGCGGGCGTCTCCTCACCTAGGTGGGTAAGTCACACTACCAGACCTAGGCCCTAATGTATGTTGTGATACCGGTACCCGGTACTCACGAGCTCCTGCGTACTATACTGAATTGGCCATGCAGGGTTTAGGGAATCCGTCCCGTCGGACGCATAGTAAAACAACCTGGCCCCTAATCAAACCACTAACACTACCGAGTCAACGAACTGCTGTCGGTGTGACGACTAAGCTAGAACCGAAGACCCACCACATCTTATGCATATGCAAATATGTATTATCTCTTACCACCGAGCCTTCAGCTCGTAATTCTAAACCAACATTTATATAAAAAAATCGAGGCAGCCACTCGCAGGACTATCCTAGTCCTTTCCTTATATCTCGAGCCTATCGCTCGCAGGACTATCCTAATTCTTCCTTATATCTCGAGTCTACCACTCGCAGGACTATCCCAGTCCTTCCTTATATCTCGAGCCCACCGCTCGCAGGACTATCCCAGTCCTTCCTTATATCTCGAGTCTACCGCTCGCAGGACTGTCCCAGTCCTTCCTTATATCTCGAGCCTACCGCTCGCAGGACTATCCCAGTCCTTCCTTATATCTCGAGCCTACCGCTCGCAGGACTATCCCAGTCCTTCCTTATATCTCGAGCCTACCGCTCGCAGGACTATCCCAGTCCTTCCTTATATCTCGAGCTTACCGCTCACAGGACTATCCTAGTCCTTCCTTATATCTCGAGCCTACCGCTCACAGGACTATCTCAGTCCTTCCTTATATCTCGAGCATACCGCTCGCAGGACTATCCCTGTCCTTATTTCATTCCTTCCCAAATTTGGGAGGGAGATTAAGTTTCAAGTTATCCTACTTTACTACTCTTGTCTATTGTTAGTTGATTTTAGAAGCTTGGGGGGGAATCCTGGACTTCCCGTGGATTACCCGATGAAGGGCTCGCAACGGTACTAGGGAATGCGATGGTGACTGAAGCCCAAATCCCCCTTTTCAGGATATTTATTTTATTTAGTGGCCCAGACTAAAATCACTAGAAACCCTTACAAGATAGTTTCTAGAAGCACACAACTTATGGAGTTGATTCATTCCGACCTCTGTGATTTTCGTAGTCATGCCACTAGAGGGGGGAAGGAAGTATCTAATTACCTTCATCCACGATTTTTCCAGATATTGTCATGTTTACCTATTGACATTGAAAGATGAGACATTCGAGACCTTTAATATCTTCAAATCTCGGGTAGAAAATCAGTTAAAGCTAAAGATTAAGAGACTTAGAAGTGATCGAGGAGGAGAATACACTGCAACTGGGATCAGGAAGTTTTGTGCCTCTGAGGGCATAATCTTTGAAACTATAACTCCTTACTCACCTCAATCGAATGGTGTTGCTGAGCGTAAGAATGTAACTTTGACAGAGATGTTAAATTCTATGCTCCTCACAGCTGGCATGTCTAATACCTTTTGGGGGGAAGCAGTCCTAACTGTGAATCGCATTCTAAATAGAGTGTCTCACTCAAAGCTCAGTTCCACTCCGTATGAGTTGTGGCACGACTATCCTTATATATATGACACTCTTAAGACTTGGGGTTATATTGCTTATGTGCGAATACAAGACCTTAAGAGACCTAAGGTGGGACCTAGAACGATAACTTGTGTCTATCTAGGAAGTGCAGAAGATAGTGCAGCTGGCCGGTTTCTGGATCTATCTACTAATACAGTGATAGAGTCTAGAGATGTTATTTTCTTTGAACATAAATTTATCAAAAATCATGCATTACTGTCTTTGGGTTTATTGACATGATTTCAGAATCTACTATAGAACTTGAAGCTGACCTCTCTGGCACTGCTTCCCAACCTCTAGATGTGGAACCTGTTCCTCTTAGAGTATCTATAAGAGATAGAATCCCTAAGAATTTTGGTGAAAATTTCGTCACCTACCACTTAGAGGATGATCCATTCTCCTATCAGGAAGCAATGAGATCTAGAGATGCATTAATGTGGGTAGAAGCCATTGATGATGAGATGAACTCGCTGCTACAAAACAACACTTGACATCTTGTGGACCTACCGAAAAGAGCTAAAGTCCTAGGATGCAAGTGAGTATTAAAGAAGAAATTGCACAATGATGGGTCTATAGCCAGATACAAAGCACGTCTAGTAGCTAAGTGTTATAAACAACAAAGGGGGAATTGACTATTTTGGCGTCTATTCACTTGTATGCCACCTATCCACTATTAGGATTCTTCTAGCCTTAGCCTATATCGAGAACTTTATAGTTCATCAGATGAATGTAAAGACAACCTTCTTAAATGGAGAGGTTGATGAAGAAATCTACATGACACAATCTGAAGGTTGTGTTCATAGAGATCTAAAAGGATATAAAGTGTGCAAGCTAGACAATCCATCTATGGGTTTAAACAAGCGCCTAAGATGTGCCACATGAAGTTTGATCAAGTGGTAAAGAGCGTTGGATTTCAGTCCAATCTCTCAGACAACATTTTGTCAAACCAAACAGTCATCATATGCCTATATGTGGATGACATGTTGATTCTGGGGTCAGATCTTATTGTCGTGAGGGATATTAAATTCGCTCTCGCAAAAGTGTTTGATATGAAGGACCTTGGTCCTGTGGATACCATACTAGGTATGAAAGTTAGAGTAGACAAGAGACGTGTCACTCTAAGTCAAGCTCATTACATAGAGCAGGTTCTCTCTACTTGGGGTTATAGAGACAGGAGGCTTGTTGAAACAACAATTGATCAGAATATCAAGCTGAGTTTGAATGAAGAGACAAGCGTTGATCAAGTAAAGTACTCAAAGATCATTGGAAGTCTCATGTATGCCACAAGTTGCACTAGACCAGACATTGTCTTCTCTGTAGGCATGTTGAGCCGTTTTACCAGTAGTTCAGGCAAAGATCATTGGGATGCCTTAGACAGGCTGATGAGGTACCTCAAAAGTACAAAAGATCACGCTCTGTGCTACACTGGTTACCCTCCTACTTTGGAAGGATACTTTGATGCCTCATGATGTTCAGAAGTTGGAAACAGCAAAGCCACCAGTAGATTTATATTCACCTTCAGTGGAGCTGTCGTTACTTGGAAATCCAAAAGACAAACTTGTATAGCTCTGTCGTCTATGGAAGCTGAGTTGTTTGCTTTAGCTTCAGCTGGTGAAGAGGCAGATTGGATCAGGTATTTGATTTTGGAAATTCCCTTGTCTAGACTACAAGTCAATTCTTTAAGCATGTACTGTGATAATCATGCAGCAGTCCAAGTTATTAAGAATGTCCTCTTTAACACTAAGAGACAACATGTACGACTGAGACACGCTCTATTGAGTTATCTGAAAGAGCATAAAATTATCACTTTGATCGATGTGCGATCGAAGGATAATCTAGCTGATTCTTTGACGAAAGGAATGCCCAAAGACCGATCAATCAAAACAATGGGGAAAATGAGACTCAAGGAAATTTCAGATCTGTCATAGTTCAAGGTTAGGCGATTCAGTTCCGCCTTAGTCCAAATGTTTTGATTTCTTCACTTTCATTTGTCAAAGCAAGCATGTTGTGCTTCACTGATATTCTTGGTTGCCGAGTACGAATTTTATGAGTTGTTTCATTCCACATTTGATGTTAACAACTTTATCGAGATTTGCCTTCCTTAACTTGGAGGAGAGCGTTATTCCACATCTGATACGATCTGACTTCTTTTAGAACTTCTCCTGTTGATTGGTTCCATTCCATATTTGATGAGTTCCAATTAACTTTAAAAGAACAGTAACTGTGACATTCCATATCGAAACATAGATATAACTGCGGTGTCCAGAAGTCTGGAAATCATTTCTTTTGGAAACATATAATAGATTTTGAGGTAGAACCTAAAATACTCCACTTAAGTGTCCTCTTAGCTTAATTGAGTACTACATTCTTATGAGTAGAACTAGATACATGTATATTTTCCAAGGTTGAATTTCATTCTAAATGAAGTTCTCTGTTGGAAATTACAGGAGTTGCTGCTAATGGAGGAGCACGTGCAGTTTGGGATACAGAGGAGGATGATCTACTGAGCGATGGTTTCTAGAGTTTTTTGATTGGTTTCTTTCTTTGGCTTAGAGCACTATTTTAGCTCTCTTCCTTTCATCTGTATGTTTGGACTATTTTATTTATTTTTCGGTTGGTCATGAGACACTAGGTGTACTGGTACCTGATTCTCTGATTGTACTTTTGACTAGTGTTGCGGGTCACTCAGCGCTCTTCCAGACTGGGCGAATTGAACCGTCTTAGCCCGAGAGTGAACCGAGTGCGCAGACAGTCACAGAGAGAACAGATATGTGGCAAGAGAACGTTTTTAGCGTGAAAAACCAGGAAATGGTGAAAAACCATGTGGCCGGATCTGCGTCAGCCAAATTTCACTAAGTGTTCGAGTGTTACAAGTAAAGTTGCGAGAACTGAGAGCGATATGCCGCTTCTCGTTACAGTTGCAATTTAAGGGAAGTCTCTGAGGGTGACATACCACCTCTCAGAAAAACTAAGTATTTTGCTGTCGTAGGAGGTCTTCAAGGTCCGAAGAAGATCTTCAAGTGACGAAGGAGATCTTCGAATCACGAAGGAGATCTTCGAACTCTGAAGGAGATCTTCGAACCGCGAAAGAGATCTTTGAAGGAATTCTTCAAGGAGCTCTCTCAGATGCAAAGTGTCAGATGTCCCAAAATGAGGATTCGGGGTCCATTTTATAGACTTGGTCGGGGGGTGGCTCGGTAATTTTGTCGTCGTAACTACCGTAACCACCTGACGGGCCGATCTCGGCCGTTGATCGAGAGCACACGGATCGCCACTTTCCGAATATGACGGTTTCGCCCCCTGGTCAGTTCAGGCAGCTTCGAGCAATTTTGTTGACGATCCTGATTGCAATGTGCAAATCCTGTAGTCTTAAGAAGAAAAGTGGAGTTAGCAACTGCGCGCACTATGAACTTTGCAACGTTCAAGTGCGCGCAGATCAAAGGCACGCTAAGGACTTAGTGATGCTAAGCGCGATCGGGGTTGCGCAAGGATGGCGCAAAGAGCGCAATGGGTGGCGCGAGGCAAAGGGGGAGCGACCGGCACCGAACACGCGTGCGGATGCCAGCGTGCGACTGCGTGCCGGGTACCACACACGGTACACGAGGGGTACCATGCGCGGTTGCGCGGGCCGCATGCGGCCGCGTGCCGGGTACCACACACGGTACACGAGGGTACCACGCGCGGTTGCGCGGGCCGCGTGCGGTACCGCATGCAGTTGCGTGCGCGCGGTTGTGCGCGCACGGTACGGCGCGTGCCGCGTGCGCGGTTGCGTGCAGTACCGCGCGCAACCATGCGGTCGTGCGGTACCGCGCACAGTGCCGCATGCGGCACCGCGCGCAGTAGCGCACTGAGCTGCTGCGGATGGAGCAGTTCTGGGCGGTTTTTAGGGGGTTTTTCCCTCTTTCTTGCCCATGACTCCACCGCCTTAGTGGGGAGTGCGGTTTTCGACTAAACGCAGTCCGGATTTATCTACATAATAGATGAGAACCCATTAAAATCTATTGGTGCACATCAACTATGATGAGATTTTGCTGAGTTTATGTTTCATTCTTATGCGTGCATACATATTTCTGTTTTCCTTGTAAGTCCAATATGTTACGACAAGTGTTGTGGACACGGTTGTGTATTGAGTCGAATTTAGTTGAACACTACACACACCAACTTCTTTTCCAACGCCGGGTTTACCGCAGACATATGAGGAGATTGTTAAGATGTTTTGTTTATTATGTCCGCGCGCGTCAGTACCAACTCGAAACGACCCAATGAGTTTCCTGTCACTATGGTTTACTGACTCTACGCTGAAGATACTATATAAGATCATTCCACATCGATGAGCCTTAGTGAACTATCTTGAGCAGAGCACTTACAAATATTATGAATGATTTATGACACTAAACTAGTAATTAGTGGGTAATCAACTAACATATTAGTCATGCTAGCTAGGAAAGCAGTCACGAATAAACTCTACAATAAGCCCCTATTAGGATCGAATAATCATATTTGTGATTAAGAGAACCGCCGAAATGCAGATTGGGATGTCAAATGCCGAACCGCCGAAATGCGAACACTTGAACTTGATGCACCTACGTGACTGCGTCTCTGCGAACAATGCGGAAATTGAAAAGGCTACGAATATGTAGGAAGGGTGAACCTTTTAGATTTAACTTAACTTGGAGTGGACAGGAAGACACATATTGAATGAAACAAGAATCATGTGACTCTTATATTTCTGATAAATAATTTCAATAACTCGATTCTCGGATCGGTTTCCAAGTACTCGAATGTAAGAACGGAATTGAGTAAGGGCCCGTTTGGCAGGAGGGAATTGGAATTCAGACTTGGAATTGGCTACCACGGAATTCTTTTCCGGCGTTCGACAAATAAGAATTGAGTCGGATTTGGAATTGGCGTAATTCCCAAGTTTTAATATAACGCACGGTTCAATTCTTAGGGGTCCGGCTAGGTTTTCTATGGATTTCGGAGTTTCCCTTCTCGACGCGATACCTGCGCAACCGCTTCTCCTCCTCATCGCGTCCATTTCGCCGCTCCCGTCTCGCTGATCCCATCTCGCCGAAGGTTTGATCTTCCTCCTTTTTCCTCTTCCTCCTCTACATCCTGTTCTTCTTCTTACTCTGTTTTCCGGGTAATTTTTTTTGCCGCTTCCTGTACGATTTCTGTCGCCACTAGATCGGTTTCCCTTCATCATCTTCCTCGCCCCCATCTAATTTTTTAGGTCCCGTTAGGTTAGATCTGTGGAATGTATGCAACTCTCGTTGATTATCTTACATAAACACCTCATCCATTTCGCTGTTAGGTTAGAAACTTAGCGTAATGCTTAAGCCGATTAAAGCCGATTGTCCACATCAATGTGTTATTGCTCTAGAAAATACCAGGAATATTAGTTTCAAATCTATGTAATGCTTAAGCCGATTAATTTTTATTCATGTTCTGCCTTCAATATTTTTGGAGTACCTTCAATCTATGTATTACTGCCAGGAAGAAACAAGCCTCTAATTTTTATTCATGTTCTGCCAGGAAAAATCAAGCTTCTAATTTTTATTACTATAAGGAAGAATCAAGCCTCTAGTTTAGAAAATAGTCATTAAATGCATTAATAATAGTCTGTTCTGCCTTCAATATTTTTTCATGTTATCCATTTTGGAGTGTGTTCTGTTGTGTGCTACTATTTTGGAAATTATGATACCATTTTGGAACTTATAGCATTGTAGTTAAGAATTATTATTGCATTCTTATTCCTCTAATGCAGTGGAATTGTAGTTAAGAGAGCTGCATATCCAACAGTAGAGTAGAATTGATTCTTGTCTTGTGAATGAGGTCTAATTAGTTTAGATTTGTGTAGATCATTATTTTTAACTATGTATATATGCATTCTTATTTGTTTAGATGGATGAATCTGGATTCGACTCGGATTCTGATTATGAATACGAAGTAATTATTAAAGGTGCGGTATTGACAACCCTTGCTGCAGCTGTAGTCGCATTACAGACTATTCCAAAAGAACCAGTGCACATTGCATCTAATAATGCGTTACGATTTGTTTTACTAACTCGCATTTATAATGGACCAAATATTAATTGTTTCAATTTGTTACGTATCAGTAAATCAACCTTTGAAGAGTTATGTGATATTCTATGTGCAACGAATTTAGTCCGCGAAACTTTATATGTTTCGGTGAAAGAATCAATTGCATTATTTTTATATATTCTGGCCCACAACAACAAGTTTCGTAATGTCGGCACCACATATTTAAGGTCCAATGGCACTATTAGCAGACACTTTGGTATAGTACTCAGAGCAATTCTAAAGACTGGAAAAGATTATATTAAGTTACCTGAGTCCAGAGAAGAATCAAGTTGGAGGTGGTTTTAGAATTGCGTTAGTGCACTAGATGGAACTCATATTGAAGTTACTGTTCCAAGAAAAGATCAGGGTAGATTTAGAAATCGTAAGCAGGCAATCACGACTAATGTTCTTGGTGTTTGTGATTACAACATGAAGTTTTTATATGTTTTGCCTGGATGGGAAGGTTCCTCCTCAGATTCTAGAGTATTACGTGATGCTATGGAGCGGCCATATCGATTTGTAGTACCAAATGGTAAATTAATATCTAAAATTTATATTCCGTTACTGTCAACCATTGTATAAACTGTTGTTAATGTTTACTAATTTAAATACGCGTAGGTAAATACTATCTTGTAGATGCGGGGTATACAAATGGTACCGGGTTTCTAGCTCCTTATCGTTCAACACGATATCACCTTAAGGAGTGGTCGGCACAGGGTAATAACCCCCACAACTTATAAAGAGTTATTTAATTTACGCCATGCTCGGGAAAAGAATGTAATAGAGAGGACTTTTAGCTTGCTAAAGAAACGATGGACAATACTAAGACAACCATCATTTTTTGAACTTAAAGTCCAGGTATTTTTATATTTACATGCAACCTACTTTATTTATTTGAGGTGGTGGTAATAAATTCTAATTACAGGTGCAAATTATTAATGCATGCTGCATTCTTCACATTTTTCTAGTTGAGAGGAGATTGGAGAGTGATACTCGATTACTTAATGAGGTGGATGCATAGTTAAAGACAGAGGAGCATGTGGAAGAGATATATGACTACGATGAAGACGTCAATTCAATTCAAGCTACAAATGAGTGGACCAATTTTAGAGATAATTTAGCGATAACTATGTTCAATGGTTATCAGGCTCGTAGAGGACTATTGTAATTTTAGAGATAATGCTAATTGCTACAACTAATGATTATCAGACTAGTAAAGGACTTTTGTGTTGTGTTAATGTTCAATGTTGTGATTAATGTTGTGTTATGTTAATGCTCAATGTTATCTTATGTTAATGTTCACTGTTATGTTATGTTAATGTTTACTGTTCAATGTTACGTTAATGTTTAATGTTATGATATGTTAATGTTTACTGCTGTGTTATGAAAATTGTAGCATGGAGAAGTCCAATGAATTGTCAACAACGAAGAGTGAACGTTCTTACATTCATTGGACTGTGCAAATGGATACGACTCTATCAAATGTTTTGCTTGAGCAACATAACATGGGTCATAAGACACCAAATGGATGGAAGTCTACGGCCTACACGATAGCTATAACAACATTGAAAGAGATATGCAACGTGGATGTTAACAAAGAAAAGATCACAGCGCGACTGAAAACTTGGAACAAATACTATCACGATGTAAGTGCTATGCTAGACACTAGTGGATTTGGATGGGATTGGGAACGACATATGGTCAAGGTTGATAGTGAAGAGGTGTGAGCAAACTACGCAAAGGTAACCATCACTCTAATAATGTTATATGTCATTACATGCAAATTATTATGCTATGTTTTTGACTTATTATTTTGTGTTAATTTGCAGGCTCATCCGACGGTGAAACATTACAAAGGGAAAGTTATTATTAATTGGTCTGATTTTGGGGTGTTATGTGGTAATGATAAGGCCACGGGTAGTCATGCTGCGACAGCGACCGAGAATATTATCGAGATAGACAGAGAGTCATTTGTGGAAGAAAGTAACAATCTAGGAGATCGTCCTGGATTTGTAGGGGAGGGAAGCACAAAAAGGAAGAAAAAACGATCAGGTGGGATTGATGCATTGACAGAAGCCATATCCAGTGTTGCCTCTAGCATGGATAAGCCATACCCAGTACTCGATTACTTATGTGGAATGTTTATTTGTTGACTTTTATTTCCTTTCAACTTTTTAATATGTGTGGACTTTAATAGGCATGTGGAATGTTGGTTTATGAACTTTAATGTTCTATGTTATGTATGGACTCTCTTTTGTTTGTATTATTTTTTCTACTATTTTAATTCAAATTCTAAATCTGAATTCCATTCTGCAGCCGAACAACAAAATTGTCCAATTCCAATTCCCGATGCCAAGATCTGCACAACACCCGAACAACAAAATTGGAATTCAGCCAATTCCAATTCATGCTGATTTTGGAATTGCCTGAATTCCAATACATCAATTCCAATTCCAGGTTGCCGAACATAAAAACTAACCCAAACATTTGATTTTGGATTCGGTTCGGATCCAATTCAATTGTGCTGACACTCCCACAGCAGCCCTAAAAGCGTTACATTTTATTGAACTTCCGACGTTCCCCGCCGGCCGCCCCCCACTTGGCCGTTACGCGCTCTTGCTCTGGCCGTTATCTATCCTTCATTCACCTCGTCAGACCTTCCAAGTTCTTAAACTCTCCTTCCCTCTTCCCGATTCTCCACCCATTCCTTTGAAGAAAAGAAGAGGGGAGTGGTACACGAGCAATGGAGTTTGGCGTCCTTTCTAGTTTCCGGGGCGACTTAAGCCCCTACTTCTCCTCCTCTACGAGTACATACGAGGCTATGGTCTTCCATAGAAACCGACACCAATTGCGTTCTTCGTTGTGTCTCCAGGTCTACATATCTTTTCTTCTTTTACCTTTTCGGCTAGGGTTTCTTTCTGTTTTCGTTTCGGCACTTCATAATTAGGATACAGTGGGTTTTTGCTTGTAGATTTTCCAATAGTATCCGACTGTTTTTAAAATATTTATTATTATTATTATTATTATTATTATTATTATTATTATTATTATTATTTCTCAAGCGAGCTGTCTTCAGCAAGTAGAAGAACTTGTGAGCTGATCTTCTTAACCCCAAGTTTTGTAAGAAACTGGAATGTCATTAAGGAAATGTAGCTTTTTCATTGAAAAGGTGGGTTTTTTGATGAAGAACCATTAGGCTCTGTTTATTTGGAAGGAATTCAGATGTGAGAATTGAAATTGATGGTAGACTGAAAGTCAAATATATGAATTGAAATTGGTTATTTCGTTGTTTGACTGCAATCAGAAATTCAGTGACAGGAAATAAAATTTAAGTTTTAAATCTGTGAACAAAATTAATTGTTAAAATTATAACGTAATTGAAATGAAAGACAAAATGATATAGTACACAAGTACACAATAAGTTCAGCAACAAAATGTTGTTAAAATGTTCATTGAACAAATATTACACCAACATCCTGATTTTTTTTATTATGAGCTAGAACATATATAAATACGACGATTTATTCTCTCACCGATATATTTTGTATCTCGTAGTAATCTACGACCCACAAGGATGTTACATAAGGTTTCAAATAAGTTATTTTTTCATACAGACCTTATTAAAACAATTGATATCTGGTCCATTATACATTTATACCTCCCCAAAGAGTAAGTTCGCAGTGAGCTCCCAGTAAGTTTCCTAAGTACGCAATAAGCTCCAAGTAAGTACGCAGTAAGCTCCAAGTAAGTACGCAGTAAGCTCCAAGTTCACATTCAGTCCGCAGACATCACGCCGGGAGTCATCATCTCATCACTGGGACCTGAGATCAGCTCTCCCTAGCTTGCAACAACCAATTGAACCTCTTATAGGGGTAGGACCCACTCTTGGGTCGGGGGGGGGGGGGGGGTATTACCCCATGTTGCTTCCTATAAATATGACCCACCGCTAAGGGGAAGAGGCAGTGCCATCAACCCACTAGGGACCTTGCCTAGGACTCGCGAGCTCTCTAATACTTCTCGTAAGCCTGCCTCTCCCCCTCACCTAACACAGTATTTGGTTTGGGAGGGGGAGTTCCTATACACTTCTGAGTGTGAGACGTGATCTCTGAGTTGTTGCTATTCACCTTCCTGTTTGACCTTACTCGTCCGTGTCTTCTACCTCTGCGTGCTAGTAACCTCTGCCCATACCTAAGTCCGGACTCTGAAGCCGGGTTCCTGGCTTTAACATCTTGGTGCAGTGAGCGCGGACTTTGGGGAGAGGAAGGAAAACCCCAGAGTGGTCGTCCATGACGCCAGGAAGCTTGCTGAAGGAGAGCCAAGTCGCAACCACCTAGTGGAAGGTTCCCGACCTCGTTTCCTTAGTAGACCGTAAGTCGCACACTCTGAAATGGAGAACACTAGCGAAGGTTCTCGGGAGATCGGCATTTGGCACACAATATTATATTGACGTTGAGGGTGCTTACCAGTGAGTAGCATTTCACACCTGATATTATGCCATCGAAGCGGGCTGAGCCTTAGTAGTGACGCCGGGGCGACGCGAACTCGCGCGAGCCTGGTTCTCGGGCTGGTTTCAGTACACACCAGGGACAACCGAAAGTTCCTGCTCGGAGAGTCCCCCTCAGGAAGTCGATCTCGACCGCACAACTAACACCTCCTCCGGGCCGCGAAGAACTCAACGTTGATGAATGAACAAATCGGCGATCTCAAATTAGACACCTCACGACCGAGGATTTTTTCCGCACGATCTTGTCAGAGCGGAGCAACCGCTGCATATCTACAAACGCGTCGAAAGACCCGTGTGAAAAGTTAAGTATCAAATGTACCATTTCTGTATATGATTAATTAGTAAGATCATCTGTTTAGTTTTTACTTGCTCGCCGTGTTGTGACCTTGCGAATGGAAATCCCGGCCGTGCGCTAGGTTGTCACCGGCCCCATGGTGACGTGTCTCTAAATCCAAGCCTCTTTATTGACGACCGAGATCAACTCCCCCCTTGCACGTTGGTTGACTATCCCCGGTTGGCACGGTGCCCTGCGTGAACCGAGATGACACGTTTTCGAAGCGCCTCTTAGATGGGCGCGACCACTCCCGCCTTCTAGAGGAATTTCGCCAAGCGAGCGGGCGACGCCTCTGGGTGCATGTCTCTAAATCCAAGCTTCTACATTGTCGTCCGAGATCAGCTCCCCCCTTGCACGTTGGTTGGTTACCCCTCGAGTGCTCGTATCACCTTGTCGGTCAACAGCTCGCCAGAGGACAGTGGGATGAACATCTTAAGAGAGACTTATTGAGGCGAGGTCCGTTGAATCGACTCGTCCTAATATCCACCTCCTCCAGTTGAGCTCACCCTTTGTGCGAACTGCATGGGAGTGTGTCGATCTTATGCGATCCGAGACTGCCATCGCGAAAAAAATCTATCACCTCACCTCATCGCATTCACCTCGTCAATGACGAAATGCCTCCAAGAAAACCAATAACGTTGCTCTTGTACAGGAGCCTCCACGCAACCATATCTCGCAACGCGCCTTAAAGCCCACTGCAGCTCGCAACGAACTCATCTCTCAACGCGCCTAAGAGCTTGTCGTATCTCGCAACGAACTCTTCTCTCAACGAGCCTAAGATCATACCGCAACTCGCAGTGAACTCATCTCTCAACGTGCCTAAGAGCCTACCGACCTCGACAAAGTGTAGTAAGAAAGGTATCTTTCAATTAAGTTTGTCGATATTACAAAATTATCAGGTCTCTTGGCGAACAAATAATAATAATGCCGGACGACCTCAAAAAACAAAAAAATAAAATACAATCCGGGCGAGCCCGGTCAATCAATCTGCACATCGCCCTCGTCGACGACCTCTTCACCGACCTCATCTTCCTCAACCTCGCTGCCTCCATCGCCACCACTGCTACCGATAGCACTCTAAACCGAAGATGTCGCGGACGAGTTGGACGACAACGAGCTCCCCATGAAGAGCTCCAGGTAGATTTCTTGGTATTTGAGGTCCTGCGCATGCGGCGTGATGAGGAATCAAAACCGTTCATTTTATGCTGATCGACGATCGTAGTAGTTTTTGTTCTTGTCATTTTTTATTTTAAGTTGTAATTTTATGTATTTTGAGTCGGGACGTTCGACCAATCATAGCCGTCCGTTACCCCCTAGGAATCTATAAATAAAGGGTGAGGGCTCCCATTTTAGGTATTGAAGAATGAAGTATTGAAGCCCATTCTTTGGTCAACTCGGTGTCGAAGCCGAACCCCAGGTGCGAATCTCGGGTCTACCTCCTCTCTCCCATTTCCCTTGGCCGGCCACTCCACCACATCTCCTCCTCCACCACAAGCAACATCCTCCTTCCCATCACCATTTGAAGAAGCCGACCCTCTTTAACAGGATCTCCCCTCCCCCATTTCCATAGCAGCAACCACTCCCCCGCACTTCTCCTCCTCCCTTGCAAACAACCGGCCAACAAGGCCCCCTCCCCTCCATTTACAGCAGTCGGTCACCCCTCCTCCTCCCCCTGCACAACCACCCACTAGGCTGCTGCCAGCACCAAAATAGCCGGCCAAAGGAGACTTTGCCCTTGTATCAGAGGTCGGCGACCACCCAACCACCCACCCTTTGCCGTGGAACCATCATCTCCTTCATTTACCATAACAAAACAACTCCAATACCCCCATAAAACAACTCAGGCGATCACCGGAGTTCGTCTCCGGCCACCTCCGGTGATCCTCCTATACACCCCATACCCATTTTCATCAATTAGAGTTTTCCGGCGATCGCAGGAAAATGTCTCCGGCGACCACCACCACCACCACCACCACCGACAATCACCTCCTGCCACCACCAGCAACTCTCCACCTCCACCACCACTCATAACCATAATAACTACCTCCTAACTACCCATCACCGCCACTATCCCCACTCTATTTTAGGACTTGATTCCTAAATTTAAGCTAAGCCTCTCCTCTTCCTATAACCGAACCCTCCCTCAATACCCCCTCCCATTTCACGTGGAACCACCTATCATTACTCCTAATCTTCAGCCCCACCTTTCCCTTAACCAAACCACATGTGTGCCTACATTTCATTTTCCCATCTAATTAAAAGGACCTAACTGCTGCACCCCTCCTAACTGCTGCCTATATTCCTAACCACCTCTTATTCCCCTTACCGCTTCACCCCCCTCCTAACCGCTGCCAACTACTAGAATCACTTTTCTGCTCATCCTGGCTGGTGTCCAGTCCCCTGGATAGCTAAATCTCAGCAGCAGTTTTGTTGATTACTGCTTCCCTGATCCAATCCCCGGCTCTCCGAGGTCATTCCAGCCACCGCCCTCGCCCAGCAGTAGGCTCTCGCTTTTGAGGTCCGAAGCCAGTCCCGACAGCCCTCTAAAATTATGTCCAACCCTCCCCTCTCCTTCGTTTGCAAAGTTTAAGGTGTGTTGTTATTTTCTTTTAGCGTTAGGTCTCGTGATTGTTCTCTACTTGTAGAGATAGTGGTTTGTAAGTTTTGTTTCAGTTGTTTTGGTCTTTGTGATTTCCCATTTAAATAATATTTGATTTCGCGCACTCTTGCACTTATACGACTTTACGTGTTTCCATATTTGAAAGTTTTAACTCATTGTGGCCAATCAAATTAATATTGCTTTATAAATATTCATTGTTGCAAGTAATTCGTCGGATGTGTATGGTTGCATGTAGGGGTTTCACTTACTATTTCTCCAACACATAGGACCGTCCTGCGTCAAATTGGTATCAGAGCCCAGGTTCGGACTTAGTTTAGAATACACGGGACTAGAACCTATATGTTTCACCATGTCATATCATAGTAGCAATTGCTACTCTAATCCTTTATTTCATGAACACGAGTCCACCCATTTCGTTAATCCTCTATTTGAGGAACCAGATTTCACCACTAATCATGCACATAGAGTTCCCTTGGGAGGACCCTCATACTATCATGATTATCCTCATCCCCGACCCGTCACTCGTAGAAATCCTGCTAACCCTTTTTCACACTTTGATTCTTCTAGAGTTAATTACCTCGAAGAATATCAAAAGCCCTATAGAGGTCATCACCATCAAGATAACATCACGTGTAGTGGCCTTCCTAGTGTTCCAAAAACGGATATGTCGGTAGCTGAATTTTAACGATGGGTTAGTGATCAATTTGATCGCTTGGATGTTCATTTTGATGACATAAAGAATGCCTCAAAGAGAATCCGTAGGAAAAAAACTTAAGGGTTTATGTCAAGTCACCGATGTGTCTAGTAGTGCTCCCACTGACATGAGAGACCCGGTGCTAGATTTTGATTTGATTCCTCTCATCTTGAGGAGATTCAGTGTCCATTTGATTTTGGAGTCGAGTCCGATCCTGATCATGTGATACCAGTGAAGAGCGACACTTGTATGATTAGTGAACATGGTCACGAGAGCGAGGACGAACGGCCCAGTGACACAGTGATGGTCTATCTGTTCTCCACACCTCACTTAGGTCTAGTGTCCCCTACGGTTAGAAAGCCAGTCCTCGACATTACTACCGGGAGCCGAGAGCCTAGTGTTGACCTCGCGGTGACCCTCCCACCCCACGTTGGGAACACAACCCCTTGCAGTGGTTTGCATCTGGAGGACCATCACCCTGTTGACGGGTTCTTTGGAAACCCCCTGTTGAACCACCACGCCTTTGTGAGGATGAGATTCCGATGTGTGATTCATTTCTGAGTACAAAATTCTTGGCATTTTTTCTTGTCAAATCTCCGAGTCACCCCATCTATGAGGTTCTCGAATCTAGTGTTATGTACTCAGTGATGGATCCTCTTACATTTAAGGTCACTCCTGATATTCCAGAAACTTATGTTGGTACTCGTCGCATTTGCGACGAATTTCATTATTCCCCTCTCGGCGAGCAACCTGATGAGTTTCTACTTTATGGAGGCATTCTACACATCATGGAGTCGTATCTCAATGCCAAAGTCTAGCATAACCTTCTGCGTGTTTATCTCACACTCGACGAGTATTTCTACACTCCACCAAAAGAGCCTCCAGATAAGCCACCACTATTTAGGTACGTGTCCACAGTCTATGAGTCAGTCGAGAGAGAGTACTCTCGATAGCCTGAGAATAAATTTCATCAACATTTGTGCTGACATCTCAGGTGATTATTTAAATGATCATCGCACTTGCGATGATTTTTTTTACACCCCACCCCCTGAACCCCCTGATCATGTGCCCCTCTAGAATGAAACCAGGAGGACTGTAGAGCCTTTGCATAGGAGATCTGTTATGTCTGTCGACCCTCATTCATTGTCATTGTGTAGCATGCATGAGTTTATCCGACGTAGAAGAACTTGCAATAAAATTATTTATAAATCTTATGATGATAGCCACAGGAGATTGCAAGGTTTCAAAAAAGGAAAATATGTGTTGATTTGTATATGTGCTTAGAGGTTCCCCATGGGGACTACTCGAAAATTAAATGCTAAGCGAATGAGTCCGTACACTGTGCTGAAACGAATTGGAGCAAATGCTTATGAGTTGGATATCTCTCCGAGTATTGGGGATTTCACCTGTATTCAATGTTGAAGATTTGACTCCATACTTTGAGCCGCATGACTACATATAACCTTCGTCCTCTACCTCCACATCCTCTCAGCCTCCGCCTGCATTCATCACTCTACCACAGCCTCAGTTACCACCATTGTCTCCTTCCACCTCGCCGCATTAGCAACAACCTTCACCTACCATCTAGCTTCCTCCTCAGCCCGAGTCCTCGACACCAACTGCTCATCCGGCTTCTCCAGTTCCTGCATCTCATTCGTCGCCAGCAGTTCCACCGTCTTCAGCAGTACCACATTCTCCGGCACAGACATCATCTAGGCTTCTTCCGCAGCGGTACCGTACAATGTTCGACGTCGACGACAGTAACAGTATCTTCTTCAGCATTGATGTCCCGTACTCCGTCCCCGACATCTTCGACATCATCTCTTTAGCAGCAGCACCAGTTACAGTACCATCATCATCTTCAGCAGTACCATCCTCGGTTCCATCATCATCATCAGCTTCAACGACCTACGTGTTCAGAGCTACAGGGTTTCTCCTTACCTTCAGATGAGAGCACGCTCATCTTCATTCACGGAGATGAATGCTTTCAAGGAGGGGGGAATTGATTGGGGATCAGAACCGTTCATTTTATGCTGATCGACGATCGTAGTAGTTTTTGTTCTTGTCATTTTTTATTCTAAGTTGTAATTTTATGTATTTTTGTTCAGAGCTACAGTAGTTTTTGTTCAACCAATTATAGCCGTCAGTTTCCCCGTAGGAATCTATAAATAAAGGTCGAGGGCTGTCATTTTAGGTATTGAAGAATGAAGTATTGAAGCCCATTCTTTGGTCAACTCGGTGCCGAAGCCGAACCCCGGGTGCGAAGCTCGGGTCTACCTCCTCTCTCCCATGTCCCTTGGCCGGCCCCTACCATCCTCCCCCTTGGCCGACCACTCCACCACCCCTCCTCCACCACAAACAACAGCTTCCTTCCCATCACCATTTGAAGAAGCCGACCCTCTTCAACAGGATCTTCCCTCCCCCATTTCCATTGCAGCAACCACTCCCCCACACTTCTCCTCCTCTCTTACAAACAGCCGGCCAACAAGGCCCCCTCCCCTCCATTTACAGCAGTCGGTCACCCCTCCTCCCCCTACACAGCCACCCACTAGGTTGCTGCCAGCACCAAAACAGTCGACCAAATGAGACTTTGCCCTTGTATCAGAGGTCGGCAGCCACCCAACCACCCAGCCTTTGCCGTGGAATCACCATCTCCTTCATTTTCCCAAACAAAACAGCCCCAATACCCCCATAAAACAACTCCGGCGATCACCGGAGTTTGTCTCCGGCCACCTCCGGTGATCCTCCCATACCCCCATACCCATTTTCATCAATTAGAGTTTTCCGGCGATCGCCGGAAAACGTCTCCGACGACCACCACCATCGGCAATCACCTCCTGCCACCACCAGCCACTCTCCACCTCCACCACTACTCATAACCACCATAACTATCCATCGCCCCCACTATCCCCACTCTCCTCTATTTTAGGACTTGATTCCTAAATTTAAGCTAAGCTCTTCCTATAACCGAACCCGCCCTCAATACCCCCTCCCATTTCACGTGGAACCACCTATCATTACTCATATTCTTCCGCCCCACCTTCCCTTAACCAAACCACACGTGAGCCTACATTTCATTCCCCCATATAATTAAAAGGACCTAGCTGCTGCACCCCTCCTAACTGCTGCCTATATTCCTAACCACCTCTTATTCCCCTTACCCGAGCATCACCCCCCCAACCGCTGCCAGCTACCAGAATCACCTTCCTGCCATCCTGGCTGTTGCCCTGGACAGCCAACTCTCAGCAGCAATTTGCTGATTACTGCTTCCCTGATCCAATCCCCGGCTCTCCGAGGTCATTCCAGCCACCGCCCTCGCTGTCCAGCAGTAGGCCCTCGCTTTTGAGGTCTGAAGCCAGTCCCGACAGCCCTCTAAAAGTGCGTCCAACCCTCCCTTCTCCTTCGTTTGCAAAGTTTTAGGTGTGTTGTTATTTTTTGTTAGCGTTGGGTCTCGTGATTGTTCTCTACTTGTAGAGATAGTGGTTTGTAAGTTTTGTTGTAGTCGTTTTGGTCTTTGTGATTTTTCATTTAAATAATATTTAATTTCACGCACTCATTGCACTTATATGACTTCACGTGTTTGAAAGTTTTAACTCTTTGTGACCAATCAAATTAATATTGCTTTATAAATATTCATTGTTGCAAGTAAATCGTTAGATATGTATGGTTGGATGTAGGAGTTTCACTTACTATTTCATAAACACATAGGACCGTCCTGTGTCACGGCGCTAGCTAGCCTCGCTGCTTGCTCCGCTATGCAATACAACACCACCTCCCTAACCCAGATGGCGAGAGAACGATTCGGCTCGCTCGATTGACTCTCGGTGAGCTCCATCCGCAGCTTTTCGAGCTCTGCCTTCTTCTTGACAAGCTCCTTCTGCTGCTTCTCGAGGTCGACCTCTTTCTCCAAGAGCTTCGTCTCCTTCTCCGCCACGGTGCGCTCCGCCACTTGCGAGCACAAAAATTTCAGCTTGCCAGCATAAAACTAAATCACTAAACCCCAAAAGACATCATTACCTCAGTATGCGCGAGGGCAGCCTTCCTTTCAACAATTAGCTCCTCCCTCCCTCTATAATAGAGAAGAGATCAGCATGCTGCGTGCCCCAGCTCGGTTGCGCGAAGAAATTCCCGAGAAGCTCTAAACAAGATGTCTTTAGGACTCACGGTGCTGAGAACCGACGTGTCCTCCTGGTCATACAACAAGTGGCACACATTGAAGGCATCACTGTCCGGGTCCTCGTCCTTTATCCACGACGGGAGCCACGAATTCAATGAGCCCGATGCTCGCCACTCGGCCATAACACCAGGGGTTCTCCGACGGTATCTTTCGCCTCGCTGCCCTTGCCATAGAGAGGGTGAAACTGTAGGATCTCCTCGTCATGATGGTCGGCAAGAGATGAGGTCGCGCCTCGCAGCTCGGCGGCGCGCGAGGACATCCCCTTGTGCGCGCGCCTCATGCTTCAACTTCGGCTCCTTCGGCGGAACCTCCAAACCGACAACCATCGAGGGCTCCTTGCCCCTACTTGCGCTCTCTGTGGATGGCCCAACCTCGAGAGGCCGCTTAGGGACCATGTGATTTCTTGCGCAAACAAACGTCAGAAAACATCTCACCTCGATAGAGTAAAAAGGAAGTTCGCCGAAACTTACCCTCTGCGCTGACAATCACCCATGCGACCTCATCAACCCGTGCCTTGTGGTAGTGAGCATCGAGGGCCCTGGTCCGAAAAAACGAAACAACTTTGAGCTCTCCCCTGCAGTTCAAGGGGACGGAACACCGAGAGCTCGCACGACATGACGATTGTGGGGATCTCGCTGAAGTCCCCCTGGATTGCAACGATCCTCTCTTTCTATCGGTGGACCTTGTTCTTAGCATCCTTCAACTTCATGTTTCTCACATTAATATAATCAGTCCCCTCCTTGGTTCCCTTGACCATGAAGATGTTGAGGAAGTCGGTGAAGTTCCATGGGACTTGCGCTCCAGCAGAAAGGTCACGAACGAGACTGCTGCGGCTATCTCGTTCGGATTGATCTGGGCTGGCAGCCTACGTTGCACCGGGACGGAAACGGGATACGGGATACGATACGAAACGGATACGGGAAACGTGATTTTTAAAAAAATACGGATACGGGAAACGTTTTTAATTATTTTAATATAAGTATTAATCAATATACAAAAATACAACTAACAAACTAAGGTACCATCTCAATCTCTACATTCATTAACACCAGCACCGCTACTTGAATCCATGTTACGCAAGTTAAGACCTAATTTAAACAACAATAATAAGTAAACTGCATTTCTATAGCAATATTCAGAAGGAACCTACAACAAAATACAGTAAAATACAGCAAAATACAGATACAAGAGCAAAATACAGCACCAGGAAAGTACATACAGCAGCATACACACAGCAGCATACACACAGCAGGAAAAATACAGCAGGGAAAATACATAGCAGGGAAAATACATAGCAGGAAAAATGCAGGAGCAGGAAAAATGCAGGAGCAGGGAAAATACAGCAGGAAAAATGCAGGAGCAGGAAAAATGCAGGAGCAGGGAAGATGCAGGAGCAGGCAAAATGCAGGAAAATGCAGGAAAATGCAGGAAGAAGAAGGAGAAGAAGGAAAATGCAGGAAGAAGAAGAAGAAGGAAAATGCAGGAAGAAGAAGAAGAAGAAGAAGGAAAATGCAGGAAGAAGAAGAAGAAGAAGAAGAAGAACCTGAGCGCAGCGGCGGCGACAATGGAACCAGCGGAGAGCAGAAGCAGCGGCAGCGGCAGTGGAACCAGCGGAGAGTAGAAGCAGCGGCGGCGACAGTGGAACCAGCGGAGAGCAGAAGCAGCGGCGGCGGCTGTGGAACCAGCGGAGAGCAGAAGCAGCGGCAACGGCAGTGGAACCAGCGGAGAGGAGCGGCAGCAGAGTAAACCTAGACTAAAAGAGCCGCGTGAAATAAAAAGAGCGGAAAAGAGCGGCCGCTTATATTCACGCCAGCGGGATACGCGATTCTGATTTAATTTTTTTTAATTAATTAAATTAACGTTTCCTAGAGTTTCGGAAATGCGTTTCCGAGCGTTTCCCGTATCCGATACGCGTACGAGCCGATACGCAGAGCATTTTTAAGTATCCGTGCAAGGTAGCTGGCAGCAACCCGAAGTGATGGAGATTTGCCACTTCGGGCCAAAGGGGAAGCATCAACCCATACATTAAGTGTTCTAAAGAAAATACGAGCTCCACATCCGTGACCGTCTGAGGCGCCGATCGTCTCACGGAGAACCCCGGGGGGAGGTACTAGGTAGTGCTCACGGAGCAAATTTAGCTCGCCTGTCTCCACTTAGGGCCTCAAAAAAGTCTAACAAGCTGGGAAGAAGGCCGCACACTGGTGGCGAGTCTCCCCTTGGGGGACCTCGTCTCCTGGGGGGGGGGGCCTCATCCACTCGCGAAGTCTCATCAGAGCTCGAGTTATCTATTCAAATCTCAACCATTTGGGCGACCTGATTAACTAAGAAAAGTGCGGAAATCGGCTAACACCCCTCCCCTATTTATAGGGAGAGGGGGTACAGCCAAATGCCGACCATCTCTCCAATTGTGGCTAGCTTAGCGACCACATTGCCAAAGTGGAGTGGCACCAAGGCGGCTTGCCAGGTTCCTCGTCAACCTACCATTCAAAGCCCTCGCCTCTCCAAGCGCATCGAACAAGTCGCCGACAACAAAAATATATAAGTGAGACGAGAAAAAACAGTAAAAAATGTAAAATCGGATCATAGCATAATGCGAGCCTCATCGGCTCGCCTAAAGGAAATCATCCCCATTCGTTGCGAAATGTGTTCAAATAAAAAAAGACAACAGAAAGTAAAATAGAATTAAAAGCGAGAAGGTCCTCGCGGGCTGCGGGGGCAGCGCGTGTTGAAGCCCATTGTAGTGGCCGTTTGGAACAAAGTCACCGCCTGTGACAGGTGTTGTTCCCCTTGGTGGACAAGCTCCAACATCCGGGAGTGCTCCGAAACTGCCTCACGTCATCTCACTGAAGTCAGCCATCAAACGGTCAACCTGGAACCACAGCTCGCTGACCAGGACCCCCAGGTGCTCAATCTCATAGAAGCACTACTTTGCCGCCATCAGACGGGGCTTGTTTCCCTCCAGTACCATCGTCCGAGACTCCATAGCGGAGAGACAACTCATAACGCTTACCAACTCGACAACCCGCAACATGTTCTCCACGTCGACGGTGTAAGCGACCGCACAACCTTGGAGCTCGCATATTGGTGACGCCTCACCGAGAGGAGCCACAAAGCGATTGTCCGTCCGACCACCTGAAGAGGAACGCGGGCATCCCCCAGAGCGCGGCTTGTCCACCTCCGGTGTCGTCGCATCAGCTACAAACAAGCCACAAAAGAGTCGCACAAAAGCTTCAGTTGAAGACTCACCAGGGGCGGGCAAGCTGGTGGACCCTGTCGGTGGTGCCTTTCCTCTTGGATGAGGTTCTGACATCCGAGCCTTTGGGGTCGCCAAGGAAAGCCTCACCGCCGAAGAGGGCTTCATGGCAGGGGCAGGGGCAGGGGATGCGACAGGGGTAGGTGCCGCGGCAGGGGCGGGTGCCGCGGCAGGGGCGGGTGCCGCGGCAGGGGCGGGTGCCACGACAGAGACATAAGTGGCAGGCATCACGACAGAGACATAAGTGACAGGCGTCACGACAGAGACATAAGTGGCCACGACAGATGTGAAGACCACCACAGTAGTGATCGCTGTCGGAACAATAGAGGTCATGATAGCATCAGTGGTTGCGATGGGAGTAGAGGGCATTGCAGAAGCAGGCGATGCACCAGAGCTGGTAGAGAGATGGCTCTCTGGGGTCCTAGCGAACTTGACCAGCTTCGCCTTTTTTAATGCCTCCCGAACAGAATCGTCCTTGCGAGGCGCCGAGGCCCGAGCCTTTTGCGCTACTTCTCACCTGCAACAGAGCCCATGGGTCAGTTTTCGTAGACAACACCGCTATAGGAATCCCTTCGCTCGCTGGAAAACAGAGCCGCTGGAGTGTAACCCCAACCTCCTTTTGGCTAGGTGGTCCGGGGGGGGGGGGGGGGGTGCCTGCTGAGACCTCGAACAATCCTGCCTCTCTCAACGCCTGAAACCACCTCGCGCGTTAGTATCAAGCCGATATAGGAAAGCAGACCGTCAATGAGTTACCTGATCGAAGGAAGTTTCCTCCTTGGTCGTGCCCTCCAAAGGGCCTTCAGGCTGTGGGGTTGGGGTCGGCAGAGTCGCCTTCTTCTTCTGCGACTTCTCCTCGGTGGGCTCGCCCCCGGGCCTATCCGGGCGAGTCTTCTTCTTTTTCTTATCCACGCGAGCAGCCGCCAATGCCTTCAGGAATGACTTCGAGGCGTCCATGTTCTCAGCTCAAGCGGACTCTAGGACACGACTTCGAGAGCTCCCCCAGGGGATTGTGTACAATTTTTCTGACCTCGTGCCGAGTCTGAAAAAGCGGGGATTGTGAACGACTCGTACTCGGTGAGGCCAACTCAGGAAAACTTAGCGAGGCAATTACCAAAATACCTCCCCAAAGAGTAAGTTCGCAGTGAGCTCGCAACAAGTTCACTAAGTTTGCAATATGCTCCCAGTAAGTTCGCATTCAGTCTGCAGACACCACACCAGGAGTGGTCATCTCGTTGCTGGGACCTGATCAGCTCGCCCCAGCTCGCCAACCACTAATTGAACCTCGCATAGGGGTAGGACCCACTTTCGGGTTTGGGGGGTATACCCCTCCTATCATTGCCTATACCTTTGACCCACCGTCAAGGGGAAAAGGCAGTGCCATTAACCCATTGGGGACCTTTCCTAGGATTCGCGAGCTCTCCAATGCATCTCGCAAATATGTCTCTCCCCACTCACCTAGCACAACATTTGGTTTGGTAGGGGGAGTTCCTATACACTCCTGGGTGTGAGGCAAGACCTCCGTGCTGTCGCTATTCAGCTTCCTGTTCGACCTTTCTCGTCCGTGACTTCTACCTCTGTGGGCTAGTAACCTCCACTCATACCCAAACCAAATTCCTGACTTCAACAACCATTATGAACCAACATATACATGCACACTAACCCACACACAAACACTCACATAGACAAATACATACACACAAACACACATACAATCAAATACACCTTGATAATCACACACACACACGTGCATATACACATACACATACAATTAAATCCATCTTTATAAACAAACAAAAAAAGAACACACACTCAAAGTCACCATTATGAACCAACATGCACATGCACACAAACACAAACATACAAACAAACACTAACATACACATACAAATACATATACATACTTACACATATACATACACATACACAAAATCAAATACAATCAATTTCACCATTATGATATAAACACATGCATACACCCCCACCCCCACATATGATCACACACAAACATACACGCAACTAAAGACACTCAAATACAAATACATACACTCATTCAAAAAAATCGCAAAAGTTTCAAGAAATTTAGGTCATTACTCTATATGACACAAAAGTCATCAGCATAACCTCAAAATACCTACATAATACTATTTTCACCAAAGAAACATCAAGAAAAGCAAAACAAAAATCAGAACAACAGGAAAAATAGGACATCAGTACCTGACTGTGACTAGCCATCAGAGGATAGAAGAGTCGTTACTGGAGGGGAATAAGGAGGTCGCCGAAGGGGAGGAATATGGTTGCCGGAGAGGAGGAATTTGGTTGCCGGAGAGGAGGAAGGAGTGCGCTAGAGACAGCAGTTGCTGTTGTCATGGAGGAGTCAAGTGTGATGAAGGAGGCGGGATAAAAAATCTGGAGTCCTACCCATCTAGGCCGGAATTGGTTGGGGGAGGGGGATTGGCCTTTAAAAAATACCCATGGAATTGAAGTGAATTCCAAGTTTGGGCTATTAAGGTGGGCGCCGAACGACGGAATCGGAATTGGGGGGACCAATTTCAATTCCCACCCCCAATTCCATCCAAATGAATGGGGCCTATGGGTGCGGTCGTTTGGATGGAATTGGGAGAAAGAAATTGAAATAGGTCCAATTCCAATACCCATGAGAATTGAAATTGGTCTGAATTCCAATTCTATTGTTTGGACGCATGATAGAATTTAGTCACATGAATTGGAATTGACAATTTTGTTGTTCGACTGCAGGATGAAATTTAGATAGGAATTGAACTTTGGATAACAAAATACAATTATGCATAATTTATATGTTCCACCAAATGAAATTGTCAATTAAACAAAACAAAAACATATATCAATGTCACCGCTAAACAAAACATGATAAGTATCAATGTCATCATAAGTAATATTTGCTAAACAAAATATACAAAGTAATAAACTAATCATCCATGTGCAAGCGTAGCCATGTTCTCCTAATATGCTCTGGCAAAATCATGAACACCTCACACTTCCTCTCATTAATGCTAAGTATGTCAATGGCTTTTATGAGCTCGTATTCTGAAAGTTCTGACATTCTTGCTAGTTCTTCACTTCTTTAAATGAGTTCATATGCAATTGATTAAAACAACTGATGTCTGCTTGGCTATGTGATCTCTTTAACAACATCCTCCTCAAGGTATCATTTGGTTTACTAAGCATACTACATTTTATCAAACCCACAGTAGCTGCAACAAAAACAGGTACAAACCTTACGTTTTTATAAAAATATTTTCTGTCTATTTTACTCAATATCTCTTCCATCTCCAGAAGAAAAATAAAAAATTTATAAAGATAATACATATTCACACAATTAGCATGCACTGACCTATAAAGAAACATACACATACACATACACATTCAAATATACTCACATTCATAGACACTCGTACACAATCACAAACATACTATACATGTACATAAAAACTGCACACGTTACGAAAAACCAATGCATACAAAAAAATACACAATCCTAAAAAGAAACATACACATGCGTACACAAACAAACAATAAATTAAGACATACATATCAAACGCTAAAACATACACAAATTTACAAAGAAATGAACACACACACTCATACACATTCACATACCTACAAAATTCATAAACATACACATACTAACACCTAAATACACATACTCACACAGTCACACCAACATCATCCCCTAGCACAAAATCATAGACCCCAGAAAAAAAGTGAGGGAAGTACATTATACTGCAATGGCCAATAGGTAAGGGGGAGGAAGACCGGACTGCACTGACAATCTTGGGGAAAGTCGACCTAAACAGATCAAAATTGCAATTTCACGTGATTTTAAGCAAATGAAAACCGGCGGCTTTGAGGGAATGCCAATTCCAACCTTTTAAGAGAAAAACGAACGGTGGAATTGGGAGCTAATTCCAATTCCGTTCCGCCAAAAAACATCGAAACGGATGCACCATAAAGGGTGAGGGAAGTGCGTGAATGTAAAAAAAACTTGGTCATTTTTTTCATGGGAAGAATTGCTTGTTCATTGCAAGGCATAATATCATAAGTAGGTGTCTAGTATGAAGTAACATTGTTATCTAACCAGATTGTTGAATAAAGTTTGGCTATTTGAGGGGATATTATGAGTTCGAGCTATAAATGATATTTAGAGGTTCCAACTTTAATATTCTTAGACGTCTTCTAGTGCATGTAATGCTATGAGATGCTACTTCAAATAAAAAATTTTCTACGCTCACAAAGTTGGGCGGTGTGTCCGTGGGTAGAGGGACATACTTGGGATTGTGCTTAGAGGATTCTTCGGGTAGGGCATGCTTGGTAATGACTTTTATCATACATTTTTCAAAACAAATAAATTTATGGTTGGAAGTTTTCAAAAGCATGGTTGAACTGATGCATCACACAATAAAGCACTAACCTCAGTTTACTCATTATTTTATTTCAATATTTTCTTTGTAGACATGCACTATAGTTAAGTTAAAAGATTCACCCAACTGTGTTATATTAATGCTGCAAGGAAGTACCATACCTTGTTTATCAAGATTGTGCTCCTGTTAGAAATATAGTTAGTCAAAGAGGCTTCTCATATCTATTACCTTGTGATTACTGCACAGAACCTCTTCTGAATTACAGTATGCATGAACGGTTTCTCCTTATCAATGAATTGCAGCTCTATTGTGTTGTTCATATGCAAGAAAACATGATATTTATGATTACTAACTATGCCATTCTACAATGCGTTATTAGTAATGAGAAAAAAATATGACTTAACAAGTCAAACTGAAACTGAATATAGTTTGTATTGGGATAATTACTGAGAATGAGACCATGATCCTGCATCTATTTTTTCATTGTATAGCATATTATCTTTGAAATTTAATGAAAATATTATTTGTGTTTTGTAAAATTGCAGATTCAGAACCAACTTCCCTTCATGCCTTCAACATCGTTGATCAGATCAAATGTAAGATGCCAAGTGGACAGAGCAAATACCATCCAGTATGTATGCAGACATTGCAGCAAAATATGTGCATTTGATGATGTCAAATAAGTTTTTTCTCTGTTAATTTCTTGCATGCATATATGATGTATGAACAGCTACAGGAAAATCTATCAAAAGCAAATTACGCTCAAGATGCCATGATACTTTTCTCGAGCGAAATGCTCTTCTGGTAGAACCAATTAATACAGTAGAGCAGGGTGGAAGAATTCCCCGTTGCAGATCCATTGTACCATTTGCCTCTTAATAAATCATTTCCATTAGATTAAAACCTTAGTGGAGCATATATGCCGCTATGTTTTGGCAGTCCCATTTATGAAAGCAAGTTGACTCTTTCCAAATATTAAAGGAAAATCTCTTATCACTTAAGGCAGGTGGCAGGAAGGGGTTTTCTACATCATGCTTTTGATTCTTTCTGAAAATATTAGTGTGAAAGGTGTGAGTGTTAACGTGAATAGTGAAATGCGGAAATATGCTATTATCGTAAAAGAGATCTCTTATATAAGAGGTGTATACATCGGTTTTACTTAATTCTAACACTCCCCCTCAAGTTGGGCATGCTATATTTTTTCATACCCAACTTGTCAATAAAACCACATAAAAAATTCACCCCTAGACTCTTAGTAAGAATATCAGCTAATTGTCTCTCTGAAGAAACAAATTGAATACATATGATCTTCTTCTCAATATTCTCCTAGATGAAGTGTCTGCCCACTTCAATGTGTTTGGTGCGATCGTGCTGAACGGGGTTGTTGGCGTTACTGATTGCAACTTTGTTGTCACAATACAACCTCATAGGACTGACCTAATTTAATACCAAATCACACAAAGGGGAGCGTAACCACAATCCCTCACATATGCAATGTGTCATAGCTCTAAATTCTGCCTCTGCACTAGACCTTGAGACACCAGATTGTTTTTACTTCTCCAACCAGGTTCCCACCAACAAACAAGCAATACTCAGATGCAGAACGTCTGTCTTCTACGGACCCTGCCCAATCTGCGTTAGTATAAACTTCAATTTTCAATTCTATATTAGAGGTGAAGAGGATTCCTCTTCCCGGCGAGGTCTTCAAATACCTCAAGATCCTACGAGCAACATCGAGATGTCTCGCCTTTGGGGAGTGCATATATTGGCTAACTCTCACAACATAAGATATGTCAGGGCGAGTATGAGATGCATATATTAATCGCCCGACAAGTCGTTAGTAACCAGTAACATCTTCAATATGATCCACATCATCCCTTCCAAGGTTGTGGTTGACATCCATAGGAGTATCAGCAGGTCTACACCCACTCATACCAGATTGTTCCAACAAATCGAGGACATATATTCTCTAAGAGATGTGTTGAAATAGCCCATGTGTTTGGCCCATTTAATGGCCCAGTTTCTTCTCTTCTTTCTTTAGTCCCACATTGTGTATATGATTTCTCTCTCACTTCTCTCTCCTATAAATATGTACTCTCTATTTGTATAGAAATACAAGAAATACATACATGCTTTGATCTTTTCTACATGGTATCAGAGCCAGGTTCCCAATTTTTCCGGTCTCCCGTTTTTTGACCGCCCACCCTCCCGGAAACACCCTCTGGCGGTCTCATTTCCTGAGACCGCTCTAATTCCCGCTGCTTCCCGCTGCTTCCCGCTGCTTCCCCGCCTCCCACGATTCCCCTCTGCTGAGCTTTTATAGCTTTTCCATCTGTCGCGTAGGTCCCGCATCATCCTCTCCAGTCCAGCGAGCTCGCCAGATCGCTCGCCTCTCCAGCGGTCTCTCTCAGCCCGCGTCTTTCGCGCTCATCTCAAGCCCCATCTCCATATCGCAGCAGTCTCGTGCAAGAAATTGCTCCTCCGCCGATCTCGTCTCGTCTCTGCCGATCACGCCTCTGCGGTCTCCTCTCTCAGCAGCCGCATCTGCCGATCTCTAGCCGCAACTCTCTGTCGACAGCGACCGCTGCGTCCTCTCAACAGCGACCTCCGAGCAGCAGTTCTCAGGCCTGTTTTGCGATCTGCCGACCTCATCTCGCGCGATCTCTTCCAGCAGACCGCCAACGCTTCTTCTGAGAGCTCATATCGCCTGCCCCCAGCGATCAAGCGGCCTGCTCCCAGTGACGCTCTCCTAGCGATCTGCTCCCTGCCCGCTTCTGTTCCAGCGGTCTCTCTCCAGCAGCCTCGTGCTGCTCTGATCGCTGCCCTGATCGACGAGACCGTCTGCCAGCTGCTGCCCGAACTTTCCTCTACTAATCTCGCAGTTCTAGTCGAACAGTCGCGGTCTCCTTCCAGCAGTACGAGTTGCCGTGCTCTTCTATCCATAGTCCTCAAGCAGTTCTAGTCGCAGTTCTGGTCGCCGAGCCCTCTGCTCTGCTGGTTACTTCCTGGTGCTTGTTTCTCCATGGCTTTGTCTCCTTCCCGGTCCCCCGGCTTGGTTGTGTCTATTTCTGGTGGTGGCATCTCCTGCCTCCTTCATAGCTCTTCGTGGATTCTGGATTCCGGGGCCAGCCACCACATTACTTCGCAAGCACCTTCAAAATACTTGGCCTCCGAACATCCTCCGTTCATTACTGTGGCAAATGGTGCTTCTACTCCTGTTGCTGGCTCTGCCGATCTCACTCTGTCACCCTCACTTACTCTTCGCTCAGTTCTTCATGTTCCGGGCTCCTCTGTTATGCTACTGCTAGGGTTCTAGAACAAAAAGAGAAAGCTAGGAATGAAAAGACGGCTAGGGTTTGAGGAAGAAGGAAAAGTACCTGAATATGTTTTGCATAACCATCAAAAGAGGGGGGGAGAGGGATATTTAAGTGAGCCACTCCCCCCCTAGGGCCGGCCGGCCCCATGTGAGGGCTGAACCGGTCCGGTTCAGCCCTCCTCTTAATTAATTAATGGCGGGCTGAACCGGATGGTTCAGCCCGGTCTTTTCCCGGCGCTCCGTTTGTTCTTCTGGTGTACTTGAATCCTCGAAAACGCACGTCGTCCGGGGGCATAACACTCCCCTCCCCTTCAAGAGACAGCTTGTCCCCAAGCTGAAAGTCTGGAAAGAATTCCCGGAACTCCAGTAAATCCACCCATGTGTTGTGGGCCTCTGACAGACCCTTCCACTTGACCAGAACCTCGGAGCGGTATTCCGTGCCATGTTTCTTCCAGCGGGACAACAATATATCCTCGGGACTGGGACGTAGCTCGCCAGTCGTAGTAGCCTCAGGAAGGAAGGGAGTCGCAGTGACCGCCGCTCCCAGCTTCTTCTTCAGCAGCGACACGTGGAAAGTGGGATGAATGCGGGACCCCTCAGGAAGAGCAAGAGTGTAAGCAACCGGTCCCACCCGATGAGTGATGCGGAACGGCCCATAGAACCGAGGAGCTAGCTTCTGATTGGCCCGGCGAGCAACTGAAAGCTGTCTGTAAGGTTGGAGACGGAGAAAGACCTCGTCCCCGACCTGAAATGTGCGCTCCGTTCGGTGCTTGTCCGCCTGTAACTTCATCCGATCTTGAGCGGCACGGAGATTGTCCCGCAGGAGGGCCAAGGTCTGATCTCTGTTCCGCAGCGCGCGATCCACTACAGGGAGAGCAGTGCTACCCGGCTCGTAGGACCGAAGAGAGGGTGGTGGTCGCCCGTAGACAACCTCGAACGGAGTGATCCTGCTGGCGGTGTGAAACGAAGTATTGTAGCAATACTCCGCCCAATGTAACCATCGTGTCCAAGAGCGGGGCTCATCCATGACAAAACAGCGGAGGTATGTCTCTACCCCCCGATTGAGGACTTCGGTTTGGCGTTCTGTCTACGGGTGGTGTGCCGTACTCATCCGCAACCGGGTACCCTGCAGCCGAAACAACTCCTGCCAGAAACTGCTAATGAAAACCGGGTCACGGTCGGAGATGATCGAACTCGGAAGACCATGTAGGCGCACCACCTCCCGGGCAAAAAGATCGGCAACTGTCTCCGCGGAGTACGGGTGGCTGAGGGCGAGGAAGTGGCCGTATTTGGATAGTTTGTCCACAATGACCAAGATCACTGTCTTGCCCTGAGAACGGGGCAACCCGTCGATGAAGTCCATCGAGACCGTCTCCCAAACGTGCTGAGGAATCTCCAAGGGTGTGAGTAACCCTGCCGGTGAAGTTGTCTCGTACTTCTGTCGCTGACACACGTCACACTGCTGTACGAAACGCTGAGCATCCTGGCGTAATCCTTTCCAGAAAACATTGGACCGGAGCCGCTGTAGGGTACGGAGTACCCCCGCATGACCTCCAGTCGGGGACGAGTGGAACTCCTGTAACATAATCTCCTTCCAGGTAGACGAGGCGGGAATGACCACCCTCCCGTGATAGTACAAGTGTCCCCCAATCAGCTGGTAACCCGGGGAAGTGGGTTGGCCCTGGGACAAGGCCTCCACAATCGGTTGGAGTTCGGGGTCCGCGGCAACCTCCCTTTGAATGTCATCCAGGGACTCAATCAGTGGCCCCGACAGGTGGAAGATGGTGTTCTCCGGTAGGCGGGATAGGGCGTCGGCCACCAAGTTCTCCTTGCCCTGCTTGTACACGATCTCATAATCATACCCCAACAACTTGGTCAGCCACTTCTGTTGGAGAGGAGATGCCAGCCTCTGATCTAGGAAGTGCTTCAGGCTCTGGTGATCAGTGCGAACTTTAAAATGGTGGCCCAACAGGTATGGCCGCCACAGCGTCACAGCATGTAGGATTGCCAACATCTCCTTCTCGTACGTGGAGAGGCCCAAGGTCCGAGGTGCCAAAGCCTTGCTGAAATAAGCCAAGGGCCTCCCTTCCTGCATCAAAACCGCCCCAATGCCAACTCCGGAGGCGTCCGTCTCCAAGACGAACTCCTTGGTGAAATCCGGCAGGGCGAGCACCGGCGTGGTCGTCATAGCCTCCTTGAGAGCGGCAAAGGCCCGCTCAGCTTCATCATGCCAGGTAAAAGACTCCTTGTGGAGAAGCTGGGTAAGAGGGCGTGCCAGCTTGCCGTAGTCCTTCACAAACCTCCTGTAGTATCCAGTCAGGCCCAGAAAGCCTCGTAGTGCCCGCACTGTAGAAGGCCGTGGCCACTCCACCATGCTCTCAATCTTCTTTGGGTCTGCCCTGACCCCCTGGGCCGAAACCAGATGGCCCAAGTACTCCATCTCGGGTTGCCCAAACGAGCACTTCGACAGCTTGGCGTAGAACTGATGCTGCCGCAGGATGGTAAGAACCTGTGCCACGTGCTCGATATGCTCCTCCCAGGTCCGACTGTAGATTAGGATATCATCGAAGAAGATGAGCACCGATCGCCGAAGTAGAGGTCGAAAGGTCTCATTCATGACCGCCTGGAAGGTCGAAGGGGCATTGGAGAGCCCAAAGGGCATCACCAAGAACTCATAATGCCCATCGTGTGTGCGAAAAGCGGTCTTGTGGATGTCTTCCGTCTTCATCCGTATCTGGTGATAGCCGGACCGAAGATCCAGCTTGGTAAACAAGCTCGCCCCATGCAACTCGTCCAAAAGCTCTTCTATCATCGGAATAGGAAACTTATCCTTGATCGTGGAATCATTCAGGTTGCGGTAATCCACGCAGAAACGCCATGAACCGTCTTTCTTCTTCACCAAGATGATAGGGGAGGAGAAGGCGCTGGTGCTCGGTCGTATGATGCCGGTCGCCAACATCTCTTTCACACTCCTTTCGATCTCGGCCTTCTGGATGTACGGGTATCGATAAGGTCTGACGTTTGGGGGAGCAGTCCCCTCTTTCAACTGTATGCCGTGATCCCTGAACCTGGGCGGAGGAAGGCCCTTGGGTTCCCGGAACACATCCTCGAACTGTGACAGCAGTGTCTGTATCTCCTCTGGAATGTCTGGAGGGGTGTGGCCCAACGCCTCCACCCCCACCACCATGGCCATTGGAGAGCCCTGCTCCTCCAACAGCTGTAAGCTCCGCACCGAAATCTCCTTCAGAGGAGAGGCCCGGATGCCCTGCAGACAATAGTCCTTTCCCTGCTGGGTGAACTCCATCGTCAGCCGAACCCAATCAGTGGTAACCCTCTGTAACTGCCGCAACCACTGGACCCCCAATACCACGTCCGAGCCCCTGATCGGCAGCAAATACATGTCTGTGTGGCACCGGTAACTCTGCACGAGGATGTCCACCCCCTTCATCACTCCCTCGCACTTCAGCTTGCTTCCATCTGCTACCATCACCTGGAACGCCGCTTCCTTATCAATCGCCTGTACCACCTTCGAAGCCACGGCCGGGTTAATGAAATTGTGGGTACTCCCACTGTCCACCAAAATGGTCACTCGCTCCTTGCCCACCCGGCCTGTAAAACGTAGTGTCAACGGGGCCGCACAACCCTCCATAGCCTGCATGGAAATTCCGAACTCTGCTAAATCCAAGTCGAGTGCCTCAGCGTTGACACCTTCCAGTGGGTCCTCCTCTTCATCCTCCTCTCTCAGCATATACACCTGAATTTTCTGGCAGTTGTGTCCCCGTGTGTATTTCTCATCACAATTAAAGCACAGGCCCTTCTCCTTCCGGGCCTGCATCTCCGGCCAAGTCAACTTAGTCACCGTGGGACGAGTGGGAGGTGGCTGATCTTTTCGGCCCGCTGCGGGAGCCGCGGGTGGTCGGGTCGTCGCCCGGTTCCGCTGCCTGTTGTAACGCTCCTCCTGTATCCGCGCGATACTAATAGCATGGCTCAGACTGCGCGGCAAGTACGCGTGAACCTCGTCGCGTAAATAGTCCTTCAGACCCGAAATGAAACAACTCAACAATGTCTGCTCTCCCCAGGTAACCCGGTTGGCCAGTTTCTCGAACTCCGTCCGGTACTCTGTGACTGTGCCCCGTTGGCGGAGTTTCTGAAGGCTGGCCTCCACGTCCTCGTACTCCAGTGGCCCGAACCTCGCCGAGAAAGCTTCAATGAACTCGGGCCAGGGAGCGTGGGTGCGCCCCCGCAAAAACCATTGTGTCCACTGGTACGCGTCCTCCTCTAGATGGAAGGCCGCCAACTGTACCCACTGAGCCGCTGGAACCTCCTGATACCTGAAGAAAAGCTCGGCCTTTTGGATCCACTCGAGCGCGTCGCCCCCCCCGGAACTTCGGGAAGTTCATCCGAGTTAGCTTGGGTTGCATGTAAGGTCGCTGAAATGCCCCACCCAAGCCGCCTCCATTTTGGCCCCACGGGCCGTGTTGCTCATGATCTCCTTGAAGTCCCCCGTGATTCCACCCCGGGGGCCTCCCCGGCCCCATAGTGGCCGGTCCATAGCCTCCGTTTGGCGCGTTCGCTGGTTGGGGAGGAAAAAATTCCGTTGCGCCTCCGAGAGGAACCGCATTCGCCCCGGTTGGGCGAAACAACCCAAATCCTTGATGTTGCGGCCTCCAGGGTTGTCCTGCGTGCTGTCCGGGCCCAAACGGGGCTCCTCCAGCCTGTCCGGAGACCCCTCCATGTCGCAGCAAGCCGCCGGGCCCTGTAATGGCTGTTCGAAACCCCAGGGGGTCGCTGTACCTCCGCCGATCCCCCAGGGAGCTGCTGCGCCTCCGCCGGTACCCCATGAACCTCCTACGGCCTCCGTCGGCCTGCTGGAGCTAGAACGGAAGGGCTCCTGCGCCTCTCGCCCTACCGGCTCCCTGCCGCACAGACCCGCGCCGTCCCCCTGGCCGCTGGCTCGTCCGCCTGCCCGTAATGGGGCCCCGCTTCCACGGGCGGAATCCAGCGGTTCTCCCGCTCCCGATCCGGAGCCGGACGACCCAGACGGGAAGCCTCCGCCATTATCTGCTCCCGTGCTGCCCTCATTTGGGTTATTGGCTGCCCCGGCGTTGTATCCATCGCCGTTCACCGCCTTCCCTTTCAGATTTTGCAAAAGGAGAGATTTCAACTCCTCCATCTTCGTCTCGAAGCGTTCCTCCAGATTTTGTTGTGAGTTCTTCACGCTTGCTTCGATTGCCGCTATGGAATCCGTCAAGGTGACGTAGTTCTCCTCGATGGCGGCCAAGCGCGCCATTTCCGCCTCCGTACGTGTCACCATGGTCGCAGGAAGGATGCTCTGATACCAAATGTTATGCTACTGCTAGGGTTCTAGAACGAAAAGAGAAAGCTAGGAATGAAAAGACGGCTAGGGTTTGAGGAAGAAGGAAAAGTACCTGAATATGTTTTGCATAACCATCAAAAGAGGGGGGGAGAGGGATATTTAAGTGAGCCACTCCCCCCCTAGGGCCGGCCGGCCCCATGTGAGGGCTGAACCGGTCCGGTTCAGCCCTCCTCCTCTTAATTAATTAATGGCGGGCTGAACCGGATGGTTCAGCCCGGTCTTTTCCCGGCGCTCCGTTTGTTCTTCTGGTGTACTTGAATCCTCGAAAACGCACGTCGTCCGGGGGCATAACATCCTCCTTCAATCTCTTATCTATTAGCCGTCTCACCCAAGATTTGGATTGTTGTGTCTCATTCACCTCTACTTCATGTATTGTGCAGGATCGACAGACGCGGCGCATCATCTGCAAAGGGCATCTCTCGAACGGACTCTATCTCCTCGATACCTCTCCCACCGTTCTTCTCTCCTCTATCAGCACTATTGAGTGGCACCGCCGTCTTGGTCACGCTCCTCTACAAATACTCCGCAAAGCTCTTTCCGACGTCTCTCTCCATGAGTTTACCTGTGAGTCGTGTATCTATGCCAAACATCATCGTTCTACGTTCACCCCCCATCCCACTCGAAGTGCTGCTCCCCTTGATTTGGTTCACTCTGATATTTGGGGTCCCTACAAAATCGCCAGTGTTTTTGGCTATCGTTACTTTGTTACCTTCGTTGATGACTACTTACGGGTGACATGGTTGTACCTCCTTCGTGACCGCTCTGAGTTGTCTGGTGTTCTTCGAAACTTCATCATCGAAACTCGCAACCAATTTTCTACTACTCTTAAAACTCTTCGTACCGACAATGCCCGCGAATATACGGGTCATACAGTCACTCACTTATGTGCTGAGTTTGGGATAATTCATCAAACCTCTTGTCCTTATACCCCCCAACAGAACGGCGTTGCTGAACGCAAGAATCGTCACCTGCTTGAGGTCACCCGCTCTCTCATGCTCCAAATGAACGTCCCCAAACAATATTGGAATTTCGCGGTCTCTACCGCCTGCACTCTCATCAACCGCATGCCTTCTTCTCGTCTCAACTTTGCATCCCCCTTCAGTCTCCTTTTTCCTTCTACGACTCCGTTCTCCATCGCTCCTCGCGTGTTTGGCTGCGTATGCTACGCTCATCGCCTTGGTCCGTTCTCTGACAAACTTGCTCCACGTGCCACCAAATATATGTTTGTTGGTTACTCCCGGACACAGAAGGGCTATCTCTGCTTCTCTCCCCAGGATCGCAAGCTTCTTATGACTGCTGATGTTACCTTCCTTGAAGATCAACCATATTTTTCCCAACCAGCGGACTGTCCTCTTCCGCTGCCTCCTCTTCCGCGGCTTGTTATTCCGGTTACTTCATCCCTTCCTCCTCTCTCTCCAACGCCAGTCTCCTCCCCGCCCATCTCCTCCATACCAGTCTCTCCCATCCCTCTTCTACCTCCCTCCCAGAAACCACCTATCACTCGTGTGTACGCTCGTCGTCCTCTGTCCTCCACTGCCCTACGGGAGGTGCCCTCCTCTGATGATGACTCGCGGCCTGCCGATCCGACTTCTTCCTCTACTGCACATCCAATGGCACACTCTGTCTCTCTTCACCGCCTCTCTCCGGAACTTCGCCAACTTGCTACTTCTCTTTCCTCCATTTCTATTCCTAACTCTGTGCAGGAAGCTCTTCAACATCCTGGCTGGCGTGCCGCCATGAAAGAAGAAATGGCCGCGTTGTGGGCAAACCAGACCTGGCAGCTGGTGGATCTTCCCCCTGACCAGAAAACTGTTGGTTGCAAATGAGTCTTTGTCATCAAGCATGCTGCGAATGGGACCATTGACCGCTTAAAAGCTCGACTAGTGGCTCGCGGCTACACCCAACAACAAGGGTTGGACTACGACGAAACCTTCTCTCCCGTCGCCAAACTGAACACCGTACGGGTTCTTCTCTCCGTTGCCGTGCACCGCCAATGGCCCTTACATCAATTGGATATTAAGAACGCCTTCTTAAACGGTGATCTCACTGAAACGGTGTACATGCGGCAACCGCCCGGATTTGAGACCACGGGGGAGTCTAGGACCCCGAAAGTCTGTCATCTTTTGCGGTCTCTCTATGGTCTCAAACAGTCTCCTCGAGCATGGTTCGACAAGCTCAGCAAGGTCCTTCGTGAAGCAGGGTTTACTCAGAGCTCGCCTGACTTCTCCTTGTTTACTCGCCACCAGGCAACAGGCACCGTTCTCCTTCTAGTCTATGTGGATGATATCATTATCACAGGCAACGACTCAAAAGGTATTCAGGCGATCAAACAACAACTCAGCTCCGTGTTCCAAACGAAAGACCTGGGGAACCTTCATTACTTCCCGGGCTTTGAAGTAGCCAGACGACCAGATGGCCTTGTTCTATCTCAGAGAAAGTATTGCCTCGATCTTCTTCATGATGCAGGCTACTCCGGCTGCAAACCCATCAATACTCCAATGGACGCAAATCACAAGATTTGTGCTCTGTCCTCTGACTCTGATCTCTTGCTTCAGAACCCGGAGTACTATCGCCGTCTGGTAGGAAAACTGATCTATCTGACTGTTACAAGACCAGATATCTCCTTCGCTGTCGGTATTGTCAGCCGTTACATGCACGCCCCTCGTTCCTCTCATCTTCAGGCTGTGGAACGGATTCTACGATATCTAAAAACAGCTCCTGGTCAAGGCTTGGTATACAAGACCTCATCCTCAACTCCAACACTGGTAGCATACTCTGATGCTGACTATGCCGGCTCTCTGGATGATCGTCGGTCAACCAGTGGCTTCTGTACGTACTTCGGAGGACATTTGATTACCTGGCGTAGCAAGAAACAAGCAGTAGTTGCGCGCTCCTCAGCAGAAGCAGAATACATGGCAATGGCATCTGTGGTCTCTGAACTTACATGGCTTGAAAGTCTTCTCACAGATCTTGGGGTAAAACTTCCTGCTCCTGCTCTTCTACTTTGCGACAGTCAGGCTGCTATACATATTGCCAAGAACCCAGTCTTCCACGAAAGAACCAAGCATATCGAGGTCGACTGCCATTTCATTCGGGAGAAAGTACAAATGAAAAAGATCGAGCTAAAATATGTTCCTGGTACTGAACAAGTCGCGGATGTCCTCACAAAGGCACTGTCCAGTACCCTCTTCTATCAATGCTTGTCCAAGCTTGGCGCATACGATTTGTACGCTCCAGCTTGCGGGGGAGTGTTGAAATAGCCCATGTGTTTGGCCCATTTAATGGCCCAGTTTCTTCTCTTCTTTCTTTAGTCCCACATTGTGTATAAGATTTCTCTCTCACTTCTCTCTCCTATAAATATGTACTCTCTCTTTGTATAGAAATACAAGAAATACATACATGCTTTGATCTTTTCTACAAGATGAAAATACCCCGTTTGGATCTAGCTACTTCAATCCACAAAAAATACTTAAGTTTTCCTAGATCCTTTACTTCAAACTCCTTTGCCAAATTCTCCTTTAAAGCTTTCACTTCTTCAACATCATTTCCTGTTATGACAATGTCATCAACATAGACAATGAAGGTCGTTAACATACTATCTATTTTATAAATAAAGTATGGTCGGCGTGACTTTTGCCTGTATCCAAGAGAGATCATGACTTTGTGAAAATGAGCAAACCAAGCCCTCAGTGATTGCTTCAGGCCGTAGATAGCATTTTTTAGTTTGCACACTTTCCCTTCAGAAGCAAAAGAAGAAAAACTAGGGGGGAGAGACATATATACCTCTTCTTCTAAATTTCCATGAAAAAAATGCATTCTTCACGTCCAATTAGGTAAGATCCCATCGCTTGCACGCAACACACGATAACTAGACTCGTATAGAGTTCATTTTTGCAACATGGGCAAAAGTTTCTTGATAATCGATACCTAGAGTTTGAGTATATCCCTTGCCACCAACCTTGCTTTGAAACGTTCAACCAAGCCTTCAGAGTTTTGCTTCACGGTGAACACCCACTTACTACCAACAGTCTTTTTACCGTGTGGAAGGTGTGTTAAAATCCATATATAATTTTTTTCCCAAAGCACTTATTTCCTCAATCATTGTCTCTTTTCACTTTTGATGCCCAAGAGCCTCTTGCCATGTGGATGAAATAGAAACAGACGCAAAAGAAGAAACAAAGGCTCTATGTGAAGGAGTTAAAGTGTCATAAGAAATATAATGAGACAATGAATGTTAAGTGCAAGATCTGATACCTTTACGAAGGGCAATGGGGAGTTCAGAGGAGTCTGCCGACGGAGTTGGCACTGAGACTGATAGTGTGGGATGAGCCTGTGTGTTAGGACATTTACTCCGTCTGGTGCACACCTATAATTCCTGTTCTTTACGGGGAGAGTCCTCCTGACTGGGAGTCCCTTCATGAGACAAATTTCTGTTTGGGATACCGTTGTCATTTTAAAAGGGAGCTGTTTTAAAACTGAGAAACGTAATTTCAAAGCTGTATTTTCAAAACTGAGAAAAATGTTTGGGTAACTTCTGTTTGCAGCAATTTCTAACCTGTAAAACAATGTATCTGTTTGGGAAACTACCGTTCCGGTGGCGGTTAAAATTATAATTCCTATAGTATGTGATTAGCTTCTTTAATTCCTAGAGTATGTGCTTAACGGTGTCAAAATTGGCATTACATGGGAAAACTATAATTTATATTAAGCCATTAAATTTTCTGCATTCTAAGAATAATTTAGATATCCAACAAATAGATCTCCTCTCTGCTCTTCCAACTCGATGCGGGATTGAATGCTTTCCTGATAGAGGTTGCTTGCAATATCAGCAACTCAAATGAAATGGAGATGTACATTCTTCTTCCTAAACCTGAACAACAAGCAGTTCTTGACATCCAAGATGCAATAATCTCAAAGCACGTGCCCCCTCTTGCCAAAGCAGAGCTCTTTTGTGCATCCACGAAGGCTGCCAGGAACGAAATAATGGCGAATAGGCCATGCCTGGAGTAAAACGCGAGCTCTGCGCGAGAAAGATGACAAAACTGATCGTTTTGGAAAGGCTACCGGAGCTCCTGGGGTCCGGTCCAGAAAGGCGAAGAAGGGTGAGTTTAGAACGACCGCTTGAAAAAGGCTTCAACCAAACGCGTCCCCGGTTGTCGTTTTGAAATGATCTCCATCAGGCTGGTGTCAAACCGGAATCCCAAACGCAACCAAAGTATGTGGAGGAATGGAGTACGGTGGAGGGATCGGTAAGGATATAGTAGGAGAGCTCACTTCTTCTGTAGGTTTATGCCCCCCCTCAAGTGAGGTCACGACATAAGGCTCAGATTCACGAAATGTAATATCCGCAGTGACAAAGATCCTCTTAGTCAGGGGATGATGACATTTATACCCCTTATGAGTAAGAGAATATTCGAGGAATACACACCCGAGAGCACGTGGGTCAAGTTTAGACCGACCCGGAGAGTGTAGGTGAGCAAAGCATACACAACCAAAAGTTTTTGGTTGGAGAGAGGTTGGGGTAACCCCTAAGGTGAGAAGAGGGGTTTGATGGCCCAAAACTTGAGATGACAAGCGGTTGATAAGGTAGGAAGCCGTGAGAACAGAAGCACCCCAATAGAACTTAGGGAGGTTCATAGAGAATAGTAAACACCGAGCAACTTCCAAGAGGTGACGATTTTTTCGCTCAGCGACGCCATTCTGAGAAGGGGAGTGAGCACATGATCTTTGGTGGAGAATGTCATGATCAGCAAGGTAGTGTTCAAAGTGGGAGTTGATATACTCTTGACCATTATCGCTACGTAAAATTTTGCTAGTAGCAGAGAATTGGGTAGAGGAACGAGCGAGAACGAGCGGTTTAGGTCACGCACGCTCTGATACCATGTTAACGTGAATAGTGAAATGCGGAAATATGCTATTATCGTAAAAGGGCCTCTTATATAAGAGGTGAATACATCGGTTTTACTTAATTCTAACAGTGATTAAGTTCATTATGGGTCTGTTTGTTTGGGCGGTGTGAGTGAGAGCGAATGAGAGCGGTGGGAGATGGTGAGAGGTGGTTGCTGTCTCAGAAAAGGCCCAAAATGGAGTTTTTGAGTAGTGACGGTGTTAATGACAGTTTTTCAAATAGTTTTAAAGGAGGTGATGTTTTTCTCCCAACGGAGATGTAGTAAAAATGCCTAAACAAACAGACCTTATATCTTACTCAAAAAACTTTTTGCACTATTTTTTGTGTCCTAAGGTCTTTGTTGTATAGTGTAATGTTCTTTTGTCTATTAACATCTGTTGTTTAATTATGGTAAAGTGAATTCTCATTTCTCAGCGATACCTTCGAATTGGCTGATATAAACTGGGATAATATTGGATTTGGACTAGCTCCAACTGATTATATGTACGTTGCTAAGTCTCCCAAAGATGGAGTGTTCACAGAAGGTGAACTGCAGCGTTTTGGACCCATTCAGTTGAGCCCATCCGCAGGAATCTTAAATTATGGACAGGTTAGTGGCACTTCTTGATGTTATTAATTACTTTTAGATTTTATGTAAGTTGCTGTATGTTTTGTCAGCTATTTTTCTCTTTTGATTTTACTTGGTTAAGAGCCTTAAATTGGGCTAACTTTTATGAACTCTAAATGGCCTCACAACAACAACACTCAAGCCTTTAAATGGCCTTAGTATTAATAAAATCACTTTTTTTTATTAATCCTGTTATATGAAGTTATGGGTTGATATCTCTGCTCACTTAAATGTCCGAGTCATCCCATAAACCTTCAGTTGGTAATGAAGCAGTCCTCTACATTTGAGTTATGCTGCTCCAATTTAAGCATCCACTAATTTGATTCCTTCCATCTGGAGGTCGACTGTCTTCAGTTACTGCAAAGTTGCAGCTTCTTTAGGAGACTAGTTGTTAAAGAGTCGGTCGGATAGGGCTTCTTGAAGTCCTTCTGAGATAGTAATACATAATTGTAGAAAGACACGGAAGAGAGAGAAAATTAAATGTTTTATTAATTTCTCAAAAACTTATTTTCAAATACAAGTATTTGTACAATTATATAGGAAGAGAGAGTGGAGACAACACTTCATTATAAGGTGTGAGATTAAATACTAAGGAGGTAATGAGCTATAACTGGGCCTGCTCTATGGGCTTTTGTACAAATTCTATTAACACTCTCCCGCAAGCTGGAGCATACAAGTCGTAGGAATCAAGCTTGGACAAGAACTGATAATATAGCAGATGCGGTAAGGCCTTCGTAAGAATGTCAGCAATTTGCCCAGCAGCAGGAACATGTCTTAATTCCAATTTCTTTAGTTGAACCTTTTTCCAAGTAAAGTGACAGCCGACTTCGATGTGTTTGGTACGTTCATCGAATACGAGATTCTTGGCAATATGGATAGCAGTTTGAGTGTCACAAATAGAGTGGCAGGCGATTGCTTATAACTATATAAAGTCTTCTGTAGACCACAAACCTTCCTTTATATATTGATGATTCTAGGGGTGGATTCATATATACTTCTTCCTTTAAATTTCCTTGTTGAACATCCTACCAAAAATTTGTTGTAATAGTTAAAGAGTGCCTTGATAGTCATAGTATACAGCTACATCATCTGAGCAGGCATTGTATAATCAACACTATAGATTTGTGTAAAATCCTTTGCTATTAATATTACTTTATACCTCTGGACATTTCTGTCACTTATGCTTTATGGTGTATACTCTCTTACACCCAATTATTTTTCCTCTTGGCAACTCAACAAGTTCCCAAATATCGTTATTCTGCAAAGCCTTCATTTCCTCTTCCATTGCCAAATCAATTGTGACGCCATTAAACTTGGTTGGAATAGTAATAGAAAACATGACAGATAAGTATGCACATACATGGGAGAATTATTTTCATATAAGGTAAAATTTGAATTAGGAAGAGATACACATAAACATTGAATATTAGGAAGGTAAACAGCGAGTCATCTCATTTTTACAAATTGCAATAGGTATATCAAGTTAGATAGTCGAGTAGATTACTAGTTTCGAGCACCTATATAAAATTGTCTCTCTCTCTCTCGGATCAAATTTACTCCTCTGAGTTGAATTATAGATTGTCATCACTCATCAGCACCTGACTCATCTCTAGACTTATATTGACTATTTTGAATTCTATTATACAAGATATTTGTAAAACTTCTTAACAACAAGAAAAATAGGAGATATTTGCAGAAAAGTTGGACTCTTAGTGAAATGTGACATCAAAATTCAGTGAAAGGAGACATCAAAGCTCAGCCATCTTCAGATCAAGACACATATATTTGTTATACATAGGGGCATATCCAAGTTTACTCCCCTAAAAGACTTGGGATCAAGTTTTGACTGTTACATGTCTTCGATAAAGACGTTAGGTGATGAGTACTTTTTGTACTCATCTTTTAGTATTATTTTAATATAGTTTTAAATTGAATTTATATAATTTATATGTATTTTCTTATTTAATCTGTTCCTTTTTGATTTCTTCAACTAATTTAAGCTTATTTTATGTTTTGCAGGTTTTCTGGGCACTTTGAGTAAAAATCCAAAGTACACGCCCAAGGTCACGGGCGTGACCAAGGGCGTGACAGTCAAAGATGTGTTCCAGACCCAATTCCTCCACCAGGGAGCGTTCCGTGAAGAATTCGCCAAGTACACGCCCCAGGTCACGGGCGTGACCAAGGGCGTGACCCAGTGTCACGGCCGCGACTCGCCACATCATCCAGAGTACGCCTGCCACGTCATTTAAAGTTACACGCCCCAGGTCACGGGCGTGATCTCGGGCGTGACATCAGGTCACGGGCGTGACTCGCCCCGCGCTTCTTCCCGCCAGAGTTTCCCGCCAGCAGCACTATTTCAAGATTACACGCCCCGGGCGTGACCTAGGGCGTGACACGGCCGAAACGCTCGCAATTACTCCAGAAGGCGCCCTCTCCGCTGCTGCTTCGATCACGCCCCTTACACGCCATTGGTCACGGGCGTGACCAAGGGCGTGTAACCTCATTTTTTCAGCTATATAAAGCCAGCTCCAGCAGATGTTGAAGGACGAATTTTGGGAGTTCTAAGTTTATTTTCTTGCACTGTTTTTGTCATTCTTAAGCTTGTAATCTTCCTTCTTAGCTTGCACTTTCATTTCAGGTTTGTAACTTCTTGTTTCCTAGTTGTAATTTCTTTTCAATTAATAAAATAGTACTTTTTCTCTTATTCTACTCTCAATCTTCATTATGCACTTCTTGTATTTCATCAATTCCTCCATCTCCATGAGTAGCTAAAATTTCATTAGTACTCGGCCGAGATGATCCAAGGAAAATATAATTCATAATTTAGTTTAGAACTTCTTTTTCTCTTATTTAGATCGCTTAAGATTTATCCTTGAATTTATATTGATTGAGATTATATTATCGATATATAATCTCATTCTTGTTTTCGTAGTCTAATAATCGAGAGGTTTTGAGTTCGAATCGATCATTTCAAGGATAAAGAGATTTGAATGCACTCCTCGAGAGAGGACGACATAAATCTCCCGGATTGGAGTTATATCCAATAGAGGGGTTCACTTCGATAAAGCGAGTTTGAGGGGTTTCGATTCTAGAACGAGAGTTCGATTGATCAACCTAAACTCAGTTAGGCGTATCCTTGAGAGTGGTACGTTTATAAATCGGGAACCTCCACGGTCAAGCATTTCTTTTAAAGAGAATTAGAAGTTTTATTTCTTTATTTATCTATTTTTTCCAAGGTGATTCAAGGGTGAGTGCTAATCCTTCTTATCATAGTTTTAACAATTTATTTCTCTTTCTTGCAACCAACCAACCAACCCAAGTTTATTTCGATAAAATAATAGAGATTTTCCGAAGTAAGAGTACTCAACCGCCCCGAGTCTAATACGACCTTGTTTTAACAACCTATACTACATTCGATACGGTATACTTGCCGTTATCGTTTGCAAGCATAGTTTTGCGCATCAAGTTTTTGGCGTCGTTGTCGGGGACACGGTTGATATTTCGAAAAAAGAAATATTTATTAATTTTATCGTTCTCTTTCTTCTCCCCCTTCTCTTTAATTTTTTTATATATATAAAAAAAAAATCTTAAAAAGCGCAATCTAAATTCTCGGAAAGGACGCTTTGGGCTTGAATTCCCATCATAGCCTCTAGTACCTTGCAAACCCTTCACCGGGTAGATCTTGGGAAGTCCGGGACTAATTTAACCCGCTTTTTCAAAAAAATATATATAATAAAAATATATTTTTAAAAAAAAATTCCATTCATTTGAGTAAAGGTTGTTACTTTTTTATTTTTTATTATGAAAGAATCTGAATTGGCCGTTAAGGTTGCCGAGCTTCGAAACCAACTTTATCTCTTACAAGCCGCACGAGAACGCCAATTTAGTTGTCATTATTGTGGTGCGCCTCATCAAAGTGAGAAATGTTATTTACATTCTTATTATCAAAATAATTATTATGAAAATAATTTTCCTCAATATTATGCAAATAATTTTGATAATAATTACGATCATAATTTTTCCCCTTTTAATGAGAATAATTTTTCAAACTTTGATGAAAATAATTTTTCTAATTATAATGAAAACAAATTTTTGGCATTTAATAATTGTTCTTCTAGTTCCGAAGTTGATTATTCTTGGTGGCAAGCTCACCCGGATAATTCTCGGAGCGACGAAGATAAATCTTTAGACACAAATTTTTGTTTTTCTACTTATACTCCGCAGTCTTCGTTCTCTAATTTGGGGGAAATTTCGCAAATTCATATAGATACTACCCCCCAAAATTTAGAGGAAAATATTATTTTGTCTAGTGCTTTTTCTAATTTTCACGAGAATAATTCTTCGGCTTCTAATAATCTTCCTTCTAGCCCCGAAGTAGATTATTCTTGGTGGCAAGGTCACCCAGATAGTTTACGGGGCGATGAAGATAAATCTTTAGATCCGAATTCTTGTTCTTCTTCTTTTGCGCCGCAACCTTCGTACTCTAATTTTGGGGAATGTCCGCCGATTCAAATAGATACTTTCCCCCAAAATTTAGAGGAAAATTTTATTTCTTCTAGTATTTTTTCTCCACCTTTGGATAACTTAGTTATGGCGGAACATGTAGTGTCATGTAATCCCATAACTTCTTTTACCGAAGTTGAAGAAAAATTACTTTACCAAGAATTTCTTAAAGTTATGGGCACCCCGAATGAAATAGAAGAAGAACAAGTTTCTTCCCCTACTTCACCCGGATTTTATTTTCTTTGTCATGAATACTCGCGAATTTCTTCTATCCAACCAAAAATTCATGAAAATTTTGTGTCCGAAAATTTTATTCCGCTTGGTAACGCACTAGATTTCTCAAATGAAAATGTTATTTTAGAAAAGGAACAACCGGAGCTTGATTTTATAATTTCGCAAGCGCCTCCTCCTTGCGAAAATTTTTCTGACTCGTTTATTTGTGATTCTCTTTATTCTAATAATTTTCAGGTTAAGGATGAGCCGCTGCCACCTCAAATAATCAATGATCCATATGCCGCTCATCTTTATTTTTTCAAATCACCTCAGGTATGTATAGGTGATTTGGATTTACATATTCAAGATCAAAGACAAGAGGAGAATCACAAGATAAACGGAGGAGTAGCCGGGCGACTGACGCCGGCACATTCACCCACGCGTGAATTAGGGGAGTTGTCTGTCCACTTCTCTTTTTATTTTCCGTTTTCCTAACAATAACCGTCTAACTTAAAGACGAGAAAAAGAAAGCGCTCTTGGGAGGCACCCCTTGCTTATCTTTAATTTCAGTTTTACAAAAATTTATTTTCAAGTGTTCTTCATACTTAGTTTTAAACATTGGGGACAATGTTTAATTTTAAGTATGGGGGTGTAGCTTAGCTTTTCTTGTATTTTTATTTGAAAAATATATATATATATATAAAAACTTATAAAAATCTAATTTCTTGGAAAGGGCGCTTTGGGCTTGAATTCCCATCACAGCTCCTAGTACCTTGCGAACCCTTCACCGGGTAGCCCTTGGGAAGTCCAAGAAATAATAAAAAAAATAATAAATACGCCTAGCCTTGTTGTTTTTAATGTTCTAGAAATTTAGTTTGATGTATGATTATAAGAATTCCTACATTTTTAATTTAGCTAATTATTTTATTTGATCAGAATTTGTTAAATCTAAATTTGAAGTAATTTAGTTTTAAGAAACACTTTATGTTTTTAATTCGATTAGAGAGTTAAATTAGCACTACTTCTCCGTTTAATTTTAAATAGCTTCACTTTGTGGTAAATTGGCTAAACATCTTTAGATTTTTTTTGTTATATTCACTTTTAACTTTAAGATCTTAGGAAATCTCATTCCACTAAAAAGTTGCTCTCAAAATAGTTTAATTTATAAACTAGAAGTATTTCTCCCCCCTCACCCTTTGTTGGCAAATAAAAAAAAATGTAGAAAAAGATCATATGTCATGGAAATAAGAGGATAAAATTCATTATTTCCTAAAACATATGCACCCAAAATCATTTAAAAGATTATATGTCATGATGTAAGAGGATAAAATTCATTACATCTAAAACATATACATTTTGGGTTTTTGATTGAAGATAATTGTTAAAAGATTATATGGCATGGAAAATAAGAGGATAAAATTCATTATTTTCCTAAACATATACAATTTCGTATTCAAATGAGGTGAGAGGATAAAATTCATCACCTCTATTCAAGAACTCTTCATTTGCCATTTCGTTCAAACCCATCCCTAGCCAATTTCATTGTTTCTAGTCCTAAACTAAACTATTGAGAGAGCAGTATTTTAGTAGGTGTCTTTTCCTTAAGCTTCTTTTATGTTAGATTGTCTATAATTTCAATCTAATTTTGTTTGAAAATTTCTATAATTTTGATTGCTAAATAGTTATCTTGAGAAGTAGTTAGCTAAACAATTTTCTCTTTTTAAATTATCAACATAACTAATGACTTAATTCTTGAATTCCTAAAATTTGCCTTTAACTTATTCATGGTTTAATAAAATTTTAGTTAATTAGAAATAATATCGATGTCTTGTAATTCTTTCCTCACTCTTTTGCTCTGAAATAACAAAAACTCAAGTATGGGGGTGTTTGATGAGTACTTTTTGTACTCATCTTTTAGTATTATTTTAATATAGTTTTAAATTGAATTTATATAATTTATATGTATTTTCTTATTTAATCTGTTCCTTTTTGATTTCTTCAACTAATTTAAGCTTATTTTATGTTTTGCAGGTTTTCTGGGCACTTTGAGTAAAAATCCAAAGTACACGCCCAAGGTCACAGGCGTGACCAAGGGCGTGACAGTCAAAGATGTGTTCCAGACCCAATTCCTCCACCAGGGAGCGTTCCGTGAAGAATTAGCCAAGCACACGCCTCATGTCACGGGCGTGACCAAGGGCGTGACCCAATGTCACGGCCGCGACTCGCCACATCATCCAGAGCACGCCTGCCACGTCATTTAAAGTTACACGCCCCAGGTCACGGGCGTGATCTCGGGCGTGACATCAGGTCACGGGCGTGACTCGCCCCGCGCTTCTTCCCGCCAGAGTTTCCCGCCAGCAGCACTATTTCAAGATTACACGCCCCGGGCGTGACCTAGGGCGTGACACGGCCGAAACGCTCGCAATTACTCCAGAAGGCGCCCTCTCCGCTGCTGCTTCGATCACGCCCCTTACACGCCATTGGTCACGGGCGTGACCAAGGGCGTGTAACCTCATTTTTTCAGCTATATAAAGCCAGCTCCAGCAGATGTTGAAGGACGAATTTTGGGAGTTCTAAGTTTATTTTCTTGCACTGTTTTTGTCATTCTTAAGCTTGTAATCTTCCTTCTTAGCTTGCACTTTCATTTCAGGTTTGTAACTTCTTGTTTCCTAGTTGTAATTTCTTTTCAATTAATAAAATAGTACTTTTTCTCTTATTCTACTCTCAATCTTCATTATGCACTTCTTGTATTTCATCAATTCCTCCATCTCCATGAGTAGCTAAAATTTCATTAGTACTCGGCCGAGATGATCCAAGGAAAATATAATTCATAATTTAGTTTAGAACTTCTTTTTCTCTTATTTAGATCGCTTAAGATTTATCCTTGAATTTATATTGATTGAGATTATATTATCGATATATAATCTCATTCTTGTTTTCGTAGTCTAATAATCGAGAGGTTTTGAGTTCGAATCGATCATTTCAAGGATAAAGAGATTTGAATGCACTCCTCGAGAGAGGACGACATAAATCTCCCGGATTGGAGTTATATCCAATAGAGGGGTTCACTTCGATAAAGCGAGTTTGAGGGGTTTCGATTCTAGAACGAGAGTTCGATTGATCAACCTAAACTCAGTTAGGCGTATCCTTGAGAGTGGTACGTTTATAAATCGGGAACCTCCACGGTCAAGCATTTCTTTTAAAGAGAATTAGAAGTTTTATTTCTTTATTTATCTATTTTTTCCAAGGTGATTCAAGGGTGAGTGCTAATCCTTCTTATCATAGTTTTAACAATTTATTTCTCTTTCTTGCAACCAACCAACCAACCCAAGTTTATTTCGATAAAATAATAGAGATTTTCCGAAGTAAGAGTACTCAACCGCCCCGAGTCTAATACGACCTTGTTTTAACAACCTATACTACATTCGATACGGTACATTTGCCGTTATCGTTTGCAAGCATAGTTTTGCGCATCATTAGGACATTCATCTGTAAGACTCTTGAAGTCGGCCAATTGGTGATATATGCCGTTGTTAAGATTGCATCTGACAATATCTCTTCGGAATCTCAAGTTGGAATGTCGTCGTTCTTGTACCACTAACAACTATCGATTTTTCATTTCCACTATCCCGTTTTGCCGAGAGGTTACAAGACACAAACTTTGATGATTCTTCTCACTGTCTTCTAGAAAGTAATTCAAAGACCTCTCGAAGTACTTCGTGTTTCCTGATTGGAACACTTAGACATTCTTTCCAACTTTTGTCTCTATCATATTGTGGACTTTCAAAATTGTTGAAATTTCTTCTCTAGTTTTTATCTGGTAAACCATCAATATCGCTGAAATGATAAATAGAAGTGATAAAATATTTATGCCCATAAATAGACTCCATTGGTGAAGTACCCCAATCATCAGAATGAATAATATCAATTTGGAAAAAATGTGTTAATGGACTTATTGTCGTCCACAAAGAGAAAAGAGATGAAACCCCTTCATTTTTTTAGATTGAACAAAAGTTATCACCAACATATAATCCTTAGTAATATCCTAAATCCGACAAGGTTGGGGGGGGGGGGGGGGGGGGGAGTGGCGTCCCTCGCTTCGTCAAGATGCATTTCCCGCTCTTTGATGGTCGTGAGGACCCATTGACGTGGCTTACGTGTTGCGAGCATTTCTTTGTCAACCAACGCACGCCGTGTGAGGCTTGGATTGGCTTGGCCTCCTTCCATCTTATGGGCTCGGCCCAATTGTGGTTTTCCCAACTCCAGCGGGAGAAACCACACCTCCAATGAGAGGAATTCAAGCACCATTGTTCTCTTCATTTCGGGCCTCCTCAACGCAGCAATCCCATTGACGACCTTATTTCTTTCCGTCAGATCGGCACGATCGATGAGTATCTAGAACAATTTCAAGTCCTCCCCCGCGCCCCTTCCGTACCGATGACACATCAGGTGCCCTTTTTCACCGCCGGCCTCCACGATCACCTTTGTTTGGATGTTGAGTTTTTGAACCCACGGATTCTCACGTCTGCCATGAGCCTTACGCGCATCTGCGAGAAACGTATTTTGATGGATCGCCCCCATCTGGGGCGTTGTTTAGGTGAAGAACCCTCCTAGGGGTTTAGTGCGTCATCCCCGGTCCGACAATGGGTCCGGTAAGGGCAAGGATGTCGATCGGTCGCCTGCAATCCGCCGCATGTCGGCCCAAGAGATGGCTGACTGCAGAGCTGGGGGCCTCTGCTACAACTGTGACGAAACTTACAATCATGGACACCGATCCTCACGCCTCTTCTGTCTAGAGGTCGAAGACCCCTCCGACGGGGACATGGAGGAGGACGATCCGGGGGACCTACGCCAAGCTTGAGGACACGATTGATGTCGGGGTGGGCAGAGATGTTATGGATCAACGATGGGGGATCTTGTGCAGGCGCCGCACGTCGCGCGGAAAGATTCCAACTAACCGCTCGTACTTTTATAAATTCGTAATTTTATGTTGTCGCTCTTTTATTTACCTCACACGATGTTAAGCCTAGTGAGGGGGCATTTTGGAGATTTTAAGAGTGTTGGACCAACCAATTATTAGGCTAGGGTTTGCTTGTGTTTTGGGCGACGAAAAACTATTATTAAAATATCTCTCTATCTCTGTTAATTTCCTCTCTTCCTCTCTCTAATTTCCCGTAGCCGATTTTTTCTTTCCACTATTCCCGTGTCGATTTTTTATTTCCACTATTCTCGTTTTGTTGAGAGGTTAGAAGACATGAACATTGATGGTTCTTCTCATTGTCTTCTAGAAAGTAATTCAAAGACCTCTCTAAGCACTCCTTCGCATTGCCTGATCATAACACTTTGATATCCCTCCCAACTTGTGTCTCTATCATATTGTTGACTTCAAAAATTATTGAAATTTCTTCTCTAGTTTTTATTTGGTAAGCCCATGAATGTCGCTGAAATGATAAATAGCAGTGATAAAACATCTATTTCCATAAGGAGATGGTATTGGTGAAGGACCCCAATCATCAGAATTAACAATATCACTTGTGAATTTTTGTTGATTTTTTTGTTGATAGACTTATTGGCGGCCACAAAGAGAAAAAAAGATGAAAGCACTTCAATTTCTTATATTGAAATAAAAGTTACTAATGAGCCCTAAATAAGCACAAAAATGCAAGTAGGTTCTCCGAAATAAAATTACAACCATTAAAAACTTCAAATAACGAATTAACAAAATTTCAGTCATCTAGCATGTTGTTTGGTTCTATTGAGGTGCTCCATGGATCAAGCGATTTAGATAGTCACATCATTATTCCTGGGTTGGAGAGAACTTGTCCCCTCAAGTTCGCTTCAACTTCACAATCCTTATAGTGCGACAATATATCAACAAAGTTAAGTGTCTTAGATACATCTTATTTCCACTCAAGAACGCCACAAGGGTGCATGTGCTTACCTTCACCAACATACTAGTGATCTTATGCCGATTGACCGAATCTCTTGTATGACATAACAACTCAAATTATGGGTTATTATAGTTAATTTATTTTCATCATCCGAGTCATTTTACTTTTTTATTCAATGATCTCGAAATCGTAAACAAACTTAATTGGCTCAGGTTCTTATTCTCTTGCGCAACTGATTCTTAAATATTCTCAAGTCCATACATATCATCACACATCAATTCATCAACACAATTATCATGCTTATTGTTACGGGATTAGGAGGAAAAACTGAGTACCTCATATGGAGGTCTCACCCTTTATTTATACTAAGCATGAAGGAACATGATGTGGTGGTACAAGGTGTGAGACTAATATGTCTAATAACACTCCCCCTCAAGTTGGATCATGGGAACTTCCCAGACCCAACTTGTTACATATATAGTTCATTCGAGTCCCCGTAACCCCTTTCATAAGAATGTCTGCAACTTGATCTCCCGTCTTCACATGCTTTAGCGAAACAAGACCTTCTTCATACTTTTCTCTAACAAAGTGGCAGTCGACCTCTATGTGCTTTGTGCGTTCATGAAACACGGGATTCGTGGCTATCTGGATTGCAGCTTGATTGTCACACCATAGAGGAATGGGATCTTGAACGGGATACCCAATTTCACTGAGAATCTGCCTCACCAACATGATCTCAGCAACAGTGTGGGACATAGCCCGATATTCTGCCTCAGCACTAGATCTGGCAACTGTGGTTTGTTTCTTGCTCTTCCAGGAGATAAGATTGCCACCCATAAAGACAGTGAATCCCGTGGTTGATTTTCGGGTGGCTAAGCATCCTGCCCAGTCACTGTCAGAGTCACTGTATGCCTCTAGATAGGAATGACCTCGACTCTTGTATGATATTTCCAAACCAGGATCCTTCTTCACGTATCTGATAATCCGGAGAACGGACTCCCACTGAGACGTAGTTGGAGCTGTCATGAACTGATTGACCTTACCAACCGCACAAGCAATGTCCGGGCGAGTCATGGTGAGGTAGTTTAATTTTCCAACAATTCTACGGTACTTCTCTGGTGATTCAAAAGGTTTGCTTTCGACGTGATGACTATTTTCCCCTGGTTCCAACGGAGAATCCATATGGCTACAGTTAGCCATCCCAAGGTCAGATAGAAGTTCAAGAGCATATTTTCGTTGGCAAATAAAGAGGGAGTGATCATCATGAATCACCTCGATCCCAAGGAAATACCGCAATGGGCCTAGATCTTTTGTTTGGAAATTAGAGTGTAAGAATGCTTTGAGATTTGATATTCCTTCTAAGTTGCTGCCTGTGATAACAATATCATCAACATATACCAGTAGCAGAATAGTACCAGCCGAGGAGTTCTGATAAAAGAGAGACGAGTCTTTAGTACTTTTGGTGAGCCCGAACTGGGTAACAACAGCTCGGAAACGAGCAAACCAAGCCCGAGGGGATTGTTTCAATCCATATAAGGACGCTAGGAGACGACACACCTTGTTACGCTCCCCCTCAGCAACGAACCCAGGAGGTTGTTCCATATAAACTTCCTCATCCAGGAGCCCATGGAGAAAAGCATTCTTAATATCCAACTGGTGTAAGGCCCACTGGCGAATGACAGCAAGTGAAAGGAGTATTCGAAGAGAGGACATCTTCGCAACTGGAGCGAATGTTTCATCATAATCCACGCCATAAGTTTGAGCATAACCTTTGGCAACCAGGCGGGCTTTTAGGCGGTCCAGAGAACCATCAGCATTCACTTTGACAGAATATATCCATTTGCATCCAATTGCCTTCTTGCCGGGAGGTAAGGGAACCAGGTCCCATGTATTGTTCTGTTGGAGAGCAGTCAATTCGTCATGCATGGCTGCCGCCCAGCCAGGATGAGCTTTGGCCTCTGCCACGGTCGATGGTAGATGATATCGATCAAGAGTCGAGTTCAGCGCGCTACGAGAAGCGGACAAGCCCTGGTAAGAGTTAACATAGAGCGGTTTCTCCCGACAAGTCTGAACTCCTTTCCGGACATCAATAGGAACCTCTGGGCTAGATGACGGAATAGTAGTAGGTACAGTAGTAGGTTCTTCCGGAGGAACAGTCGTCGCATTATCGGTAACAGAGGTAGGCTGAGGTGGTGGCACCACTGTATTATCAGAAGAGCGACGAGAGTAAACTTGTCCCCACAGGGGAAGACAACAGATCAATCGGTGAAATGATAGCAGGTTCATGATTAGGGACCAATAGAGCATCAAGAAAGGGATCAGGATGAGAGGATCCAGGAGAGAGATAAGGGTCGGACTCCCGGAAGACGACATCAGAGGAAAGGATGTATCAGTGGAGATCAGGAGAGTAACACCGATATCCTTTAGTGGTCCGAGAGTAGCCGAGGAGGATACATTTCAAGGCACGAGGGTCAATTTTGGAGACAGAGGGACGAACATCCCGAACATAGCAGACACACCCAAATACCTTCAAAGGGAGGAGGGGACCGTGATGGTCAGGATAGAGAGTGTGGTAGGGTGTCTCCCCCTGAAGGATGTGAGTGGGAAGATGATTAATAAGGTGTGCAACAGTAAGTACGACATCCCCCCAGAAGTGTTTGGGTACGTGTTTGTGGTGGAGGATTGCCCGGGTGACTTCAAGGAGATGCCGATTTTTGCGTTCGGCAACACCATTTTGTTGAGGGGTATCCGGGCAACTGGTTTGGTGGATTATGCCTTTGTCAGAAAGAAAAGTAGACATAGACTGAGACAGGTATTCCCGCCCATTATCAGTACAAAGACACTTAACACGTACAAAAGATTGAGTAAATATTTCATTCCAAAAGTTTTGAAAAATAGAAGGCAGCTCAGAACGATTTTTCATTAAATAAACCCAAGTCATACGAGAAAAATTATCAATGAAAGTGACATAATACTTGTGCCCTAACAACGTAGGAACAAGACACGGTCCCCAAACATTTGAATGAAGTAAATCAAAAGGTGCAGAAGCACGACATCAAGACGAGGACTATAGCTAACTCTGTGGAGTTTAGCAAACAAACAAGACTCACAACTAAGAGGGGAAACTTTCCCAAGCTCAGGATACAGACGACGCATGACCTGCATAGATGGATGACCATGACGATAATGAAGATCCAGGAATTTGGTGGAGGCCGCGGTACAAGCAAGGTGGGAAACTTCGTCCAGGACATAGACGCCACCACGCAACTTCCCTCTACCAATAATACGGCTCGTCGACTGTTCTTGAAAAATGCAACCAGAAAAGGTGAATATAGCAATGCTATTCAAATCATTTGTAAGCTTACTAATAGACAATAGATTGTAAGCAGACTGAGGGACATGCGCCATTGAGGAGAGTGTCATGTTAGGTGTCACATTGCAGCTACCAAACCCAACAATATGAACCGTGGAGCCATCATCAACAGTAATTGAAGCTCCGCTATGAGGTTTGTATGAGTGTAAGATACCTGAGGAACTAGTCAGGTGATCAGAAGCACCAGAATCAGCCAGCCACTGGACCTGCCTCTGTGAGGTACAAACAGGCTGAATGGTTTGAGCCACAGCCACACTATGAGTTGGTGGGTCAACCTGGAGAGCCTGCAGGCGCCGATACTCATCCTCGGATATTTCAACAGTTCTCGATCCCGGAGGTACAGAAGTAGAGTCCGCCAGGTGTGCCGACCGAGGTGGAGGAGGTTTGGAGGCCCAGTCCGGCTTCCCATGAATCAGCCAACATGTATCCTTTGTATGTCCCCGACGCCCGCAATGGGCACAATGCCTTGTGTCAGTGTCACGACCACGGCCAGAGCGGCCACCCCGACTAGTTCCCCTTCCTCCTCCTCGTGAAGCAAGAGCCATCGACTCGCCGGAGGATGTATGTAGAGCAGATGACGAGTACCGATGGAGCCAGCCTTAGTAAGCCGATGGTACACACTAGCAGTCTGAAGAGTAGTAGGACTCGCTAGCATTTCAGTCTTCGCTGTGGAGAAGTGTGGATCCAGTCCATTCAAAAGCCAAAGGAGCACCTGGTGTTCACGTTGAGCCTGATGGCCTTCCCTAGTAGAGGGAATCTCCCAAAGGTTTAAAATCTCATCAGCCAGAACCTTCCATTCGACAAAGTACTCGGTAACAGGACGCGCTCCCTGTCCCAGGTTAGCTATTTTGGGGAAGAGTTCACCAAGTCGAGAGAGGTTGTTCGCTTGAGAGAACATCATGTGAAGAGTGTCCCATAGTTCTTTGGTGCTGTTGCAGTTCTTGCACATTTGTCGGGCAGATGGATCCATGGAACTCAGGAGAAGAGCAAAGATACGACAATCATCACTATACCAGTCATCATATTCGGTACTCCCCACTTCATGAGTTGGGAGACGAGTAAGGTGGTGAGTACGTCAGATGCCTGCAAGAGACATAGTAACCCCCTTCTTCCATAATTGAAAATTGGAGGCGGTAAGGATAGTAGTTGCAATCCTCGCGTTGGGAGGAAAGGTATTGGTAGAGTCCCCTGCGGAAGCAACGGTCGGAGTAGTGCTTGTCGGAGTAGTGGTAGTAACAGAGGAGCCCATGACAACGATTAGCAAAACAGAGGTGAAAATAGACCGGACAGGACGCCCGAAATGGCTGCGTCAAGGACGATTCTAGTGGCTCAGACGAGAAATGGCGACAGGAGGCAGCCGACAGCACTGCACCGTCGGGATTTGTCGGAGCAGGGTATCAGGATTCGTCGGTAGACAGGAGGCGTCGAGGCTGACGGCAGGCGGACAACACGGGATTAAGATCCGTCGGAGCAGGACAGTAGGTATCGTCGGAGCAGCATTAGGCGTGGTCGAGGAAGACGGCAGGCGGCATCACGACGAGCCCCGCCTCCGTCGATGTCACGGGAGCACGCAGAAGAGAGGAATGTCGTAGGCGAGGCTTTGTCGGCGGGGACAGAGCGGGCGAGAGAGATGGAGCGGGCGAGAAAACGAACGGAGTGGGTGAGAAAGAGCGGCGAACGAAAAAAAAACCCTAACTTCGCTCTGATACCATGTTACGGGATTAGGAGGAAAAACTGAGTACCTCATATGGAGGTCTCACCCTTTATTTATACTAAGCATGAAGGAACATGATGTGGTGGTACAAGGTGTGGGACTAATATGTCTTATAACACTTATAATCATATTGATACGATTACGCACCATAGTCAACCTTGTTTGATATTGCGTATTATGTATTTTCCCTCTCGAGCGACATTTTGGTAATTTAATCTCTACCAAGTGTTTCCCTTATATAAGGGAGAGTAATGAGCCTTAGGAGAGTGTCTAGTGAGTTTTCTAACTCTCCTTGGAGAGGGATCCTTAGGGGGAACCAACCCCCAAGTGATTGGCGCGAGCATCCCTCGCGTGGGTGTTTCTCTAATTTCTATTAACATGCAATCTTTTATTTCCCGATCTCCTATTAACTGATCCGACCCACCATGCTCCCTGCTGCTTGCTTCGGCCGCCGACTGGAATCCTACGCGCTGACTTGTAAGACAACCTCAATCATTCGGCAAAATACCAGAATCAAGCACCTCCGAAATAAAATATTCTTCAACAAAACTCCTCAAAGAGAATGGTGGAGAGCAGCGTAGAACAAGTCTTCAAAGTGCTGAGGTCATATAAGAGATCATTGCGGAGTTAGGAACCTTCTTCTTCTTGAAAGAAAAATACCTAGATTTGATTTTGGGGAGCATCCAACCATTGGAATCTTCTAGAAATCCAATATGATGCTAAGAAGATCAAAGTGAAACTTTCCCCTGGATTTGGTGTCAATTGGACCGCCAAAAGTCTGCCGGAAGCCGCATCCCATCAGCCAACACCAATCGGATGACGAGAACTGTCGCGCTAGCCGATCGACGTTGTGACTGCGGAAGCGAGGAGAAACGGGGAGAGGAAGGCGAAAACAGAGAGAGGAAGGCGGGCGAGAGGTCTCTGGTGGTGGTCAGTCGGAGGCTGCGAGCAGAAGTCGAATGCGGTTAGGGCTCGGGCACGGGACGAGGTGGCTCTAATATCATGTTGACAAAATAAAAGCATCATGTCATTATAATATAAGGATTCCTCTTATATACAGAGGAATTTTATAAGGATATATTAATATTAATTCTAACACTAAAGGGCAGCCCGGTGCAAAGCATCCCCGCACAGCGCGGGTCCGGGGAAGGGTCCCACCAAAGGGGTGAAATGTAGGCAAATCTTACCCTACATTTTTGGCGAAAGAAGTTATAGGGAGAAGATTTGATGCGACTTTTAGAATGTGCGGAACATATTGCACGGACACATTTCTATGATTAATATCTTGATTCCTAAAGTTATATAAGGAAATTCATTAATATTTTTAATTTCTTGTCCATAATTCAATTCATATGATGCATTTAAAAGAGAATTATTGGTCATATGAATATTGGCTCACAAATACAGAATCCAAAAAGAGTTATTTAGGCATGAAAATAGATTCTAGAGTTATTTGCGACAGTAGAAGCAGTGTAAGGATGTCCAATTTTCTGTATACATCATGCAGTCCGAATTGCTATTTCAGTGTTAAATAATTTTTGTAAGCAAGTTATAATTACGCCGCACACATCGGTTCGACGGATAAATAAGCGGTAGAAATTAATCTAGGTCTTCCGCGCAAAGAGACTAACAATCTAACATGAACAACACACAAACTCTTCCGCAGACAAGAAATTAATTAGAACAACAGTAAAATTTTCAAATTAACGACAAACATGTGAAATGATAATTGGTGCAAGCCCTGTAAATTTATTGATTAAAATAAGTTAAGCATAAAATTTAAAGTATGAGCAAGAGATGGGGAGGGATATACCTTAGACTCGCAATTGCATCATCGTATCAAACCCGATTTAGGTTCTTTTAGGTTTTGGGATGATGAAGGAAGCTCGAATGGAGGTTTTAAGATGAGGGAATAAACTTAAATTTGGTGGGGATTAAACTTAAAGTTGGTGGGATTGAAAGTCAAAAAGCCAAAGGGGCTTAACCCGGACTCTTTAGGGTTCTCCCAACATCAAATAGTTATGAAATTAAAAATAAAATACTTTGCTTAGCAAAATTTTAATTTCAAAATTATTTATAATATTATAAAATACATAATTTTAAATTTTAAATTTTGCGTGCCCAGATTATCACTATAACCTACTAATAGTTTGACGATCCTTTGAATTCCGGGACTTTTTGGTTAGTCACACTAATAAGCCATAGTAGAGAGTGCACACAACATGCTCGGTTTGAATAAAAATACACAAGCGTAAATAGCGTGCGCGAATATAAAATACAAACAAAGTGAACGTGTACGAGGGACACACGCAACACAAATGCGATGAAAACAACATTGCATAAATGCGTCACAGGTTGCATCATCTTTATATGTTTCCTTTCCCATTTTCTCAGCATGAGCAAACTTTTTATTTTGCTTCTTCATTACATTTACTTTAACTTGATAGTTTTTTTCATTATCTCATCTCATAATACGAGGCTTGTGTCGAGTAATTTAGCCCAAGTCAAATTTCTTCATATACCTCATCAAGGGATAATAGCTTGTAGTTGAGTTCACCCTTGATCTTTGTGCATCAAACGAGTAAGTTAGCCCAACTTGAAACTTGAAGATTCTTCCTTCTCCAACTTGTTTCTTGTATTATTTTCAATCTATTTGCGGCTCCCACTTGGAGATCAGACATAAATCTAATTCTTCCAAGAGTCCTTACAAGGTTAAGAAGAAAGCCGTCACAAATTTCTCTCCCCATTTGAAACTCCTGACATCTTGGCGCAACGAACACACACTTGCAATATCCCTCTTCTACCAGTATGCCTTCTCCATCCTTTTCCATATTGCATTGCCCATCTGAGGTAATGAGCTATGTTCTTGAGATTCAGAGTCACTGCCATCAGAAAACTTGGCATGACAAGAGCGTGCATCATCTTCTGAAGGAGTTACTGCCATTTTGGTTAAATAGCCCTTCTTTCCCCGTTATGCGATGAAGAGTGTGTTCATCTAGCTTTGTCATGAGGATTTATGTTGGCATGCTTATCATTTCATCTCCTGACTTGTCTATCATTCCAGAACCATCTGCTAATAGGTGCTCGCTTTCGATCCAATAGAATAATATTAGTCACGATACAATATATCGAGACATGCCTGATACCCAAACTCTTGAGTGCAGTATCCCTCTAAGAGCTAACTCTCCTATGAGAGCCTAAACAAGATAATACTCCAAGATATCCTAACTCTCAAGCTAGGGTCTCCTCATATAAATGGAGACTTACTACAAGAGGTGGAGTGAACTTGAAGGCCTCAGTAGCAGTTGAAGTATGCCAATTGGGTCATGGCTTTGGCCAGAGTCATGAAATGAAGAACGATGAAAAGGGACGAGACATAAAGTTGGAGTATTTTTATGGTGAAGAAATGATAAGTATTGATGTTGGTGTAGTGGGGCCCTCAAATAAGTGGATAAGTGTGTAGAGGAAATGTGTATGGACAGCTTGTGTGGGGACCAAGAGGAAGAAATGGAGATGGCACAAGGCTGCAGGAGGGGGTGTGACTTGGTTTGGTAGCTCTGTGGAGAATGCCAGAGCTCGTTCAGGGAAAAATCAAGCGTGGATCGAGGACATGCGACAAAGGGGCATGTGGTTCTATGATAGGGAGAGGAGAAGCAGGACGAGGGAATGAAAAAACATGTTAGCTTTGGCATTGAAGACGGCATGCAGGTGAACTAGAACGAGGGTGGGTGTGCCACTGGATTGGTTGAATGCGCTGGGAAGCACGCCCAAGCTGGTAGAGGAGGAAAACTGTCTTTTCTCCCGTGATACTTGTTGCACGCATGGTAACGCAAGGAGCAGAGGTTAGGGATGATGATATGCAACGCTGAAGCTGTGGTTGTTGCGAGAGAAGACAATCAAGGTCAGCGCGGGGTCGGACTAACTGCACAAGGTGGCTAATTGCTCGCCTAGTCAGGTTCAGATGGAGTAGAGGTAGTATGATCGGTGTTGACTGAGGATCGGGAGTGGCAAGGTGGGGATTGGCCAGCTAAGTGTTCTCGTCAGGGCTAGTGAAAATCGTACGGGAAGCCCGACAACTCTGTCTAGTTGCGAGGACGGGGCGCACGCAAGATCGGCCAAACGGACCAGGAAGGAAGTGGGTTCCTAAGACACACAATGGAGCTGGACTGCGAGACGCTTCTCAGACGAGTTCACAAATATGGGCTCTAGATCACATGGAGGGCTCTAGAGGACAAGACGAAGTTGATTAAGAGCAGTCTGAGTCATTATCTTCGTATCGAATCCAAGTGGAGATGGCTGTCAGGGGAACTGAATTTGGAGCAGGTGGGTGAGCTACTATGGTGGCCCCGACCCGAGCAGATTCTTGTTGACATGTGAGCGCAACGATGGAAATCCACATATTTGATTGTTTTTGGCGTGGATGGCGGCCATCTTGTGAGGGGGAATCCGACGATGAGGGATATCCATCGTGGGGGAGGAAAGTGGAGCGGGAAGATGGCTGGTTCTCGACGACTGAAAAAACATTGGGCGGAGAGCGTCAGGTTAGACCAATTGATAGATGCTCGCTATCAATCCAATAGATTAATACTAGTCACGATACAATATATCGAGACATGCTCGATACGCAAACCTGAGGGTGGATCCTTCTAAGAGCCAATGCTACGAAGCTGAAAGTTGCGCGATCAAGAACGAACAAAAGATTGCATTAATTGAAAAGAGCACAAGATACAATCCGGAGCAAGCTCTGGCCTAGCTAAAGGAGGCTGGGTCCTCCAGGAACCTTCTATCCAAAGAGAGTTCAAAACAACTAGAACATTCAAGATCCCTTAACACCTAAACTCCTCCACCTTATATAGATGCGGGAGGGCAATGATGAGTCCCAATTATATACATATTTTCGGACTCATTTGGGCCGATTTTCTAGTCTTTGCACTACACTTTAGGCATGTTTTCATGCATATTTGACATTCCATGTTATGTGCACTTCTAGGCCCGTTTCGGTGTATTTTCATGTCTATCTTACTCATGCTTTATGTTGCAATTTAATTTCTATATTTGAGAATGTGTGGAATGCCCATTTCAGTGGCCCGATGATCTTTCATGTTGATACGGGGGTTGTGCGAGTGTTCCGGGGCGCAAAAACTGCACAGGAACACTGCGCACGACCACTGGTCGTGCGCTAGTGATCGTGCATTAATTCCCACCTAAAAAGTGGCCTGACTGGCTTATCGCACGACCACTGGCCATAGTGCGCACGACCACTGGTCGTGCGCCACTGATCGTGCGCATTGAAAACCTGCACCTGTCTATAAATAGCTGCTCCGCGAAAACAGCCGTAACTCCTTCGTTTTTAGGTCTTTTTGAGCGCCGTTTTTTGCGTTTTTTCGTTCTAAGCCTCCTCTATTCATCTAGGGACTTCAAGGAAGAGATTGGATCTTACTTTCATCATCAAGGAAGGTTTAAAGAGCATTTGGACATCGCCGGGTCGTGACACGAAGAAGACGGGCCATTGGGAGGAAGTGATAGCCCTCCTTTACCCCGGACGCAGTTGAGGACCGAGCTTGGACGCGGATTGACAACCCAGCGATTCCAACCGTGAATCCCAGCAAGGCTTCGGAGTCGGTCGAATCTCTTACTCTTTATTCTTTTGAAATGATGTTTGTATGCTAAACTCTCTATTTTTTAGATGAAGAGCTTGATAAATCCATATATGTAACTTTTATTTCATGTTTATGAAATTAGTTTTGATTTATTCAAGTGTATGAGGTGCGCTATTGTCATTCATCTTCCATCCTCCATTACCCTCCATTCCATTCCGCTTAACTTCTCTTCCACTACGTGAGCCTACTCTTCCATTCGCCAAGCTAAGCGGTGCTAACGGCCCGTGTAATCCACTTCATTTCCGCTAGTGCGAACCACCTCATCCGCTTGCCTACTCGCCCATCCGCCTACCGAAGCAGTGCATCGCGGCCTGCATAGTTTCCATCCGCCCGGCGAAGTAGCGCATAGCGGCCTGCATAGGAGTAGTGATTTAGTTGTTTTATTTTGTTTTCCGCAAATCAAACCAACCCTAGCCTTTCGCATCCATCCGACTTAAGGACTTCAATCTCAAGTCCTCCTCAATAGTCAACTCTACCTTACTGTGTTCCTTCCGAGATCGATACTCGGGGATTTACTCCTCGTTTTATATTACTTGAACGATCGGTACACTGCCGTGTCGTGCCGCAGTCTAGCCACCATCTATAGTGGTGTGTAGAATTTGCACATCAAGTTTTTGGCACCGTTGCCGGGGAACACAGACGTGTGAGTTGCTGTAGGGGGAGACAAGAGTTAGAAGTTCTTCCATTGTGTATAGTCCTCTTGTCATTTTGTTTGTTTTCTATTTAATTTTTGCGTTTATTAATTTTACTATTTCCCTTTTCCTGTTTTAATTTTTTTTTTAGGCAAGTTTAATCCAAGGAGTTTTATTAGTTTGTGTAAATTTCCTTGCAAAGAATTTCAGCTTCATTTTATCTGCTTTAATTATTGAAAATGTCGTCATGGGATATTTCACCTAGCTTTAATGACATGGTTTATTATATGGACCAAATGAATGAGTTGAATGCTAGGCAGTGTAGGAACATTGTTTGCTTGTTGTGTCGAGGAGAGGTCATGAATTGAAGGACTGTCCTAGTCTTTTCAATCCTGACCGCTGCTCCTCCACTCATGACAACAGTGTCCCTATCGCTCATTCTGTGCCCATGGAGGCAATTGTGCCCTCTACCCCTGAGCTTGTCTCGTGCATGGACTCCTCACTCCCTGTGTATGGCTTCACTCCTAGTGATGATGATCACTCATCTGTTAGCCAACAAGGAGAGGAATGGGAGCTCCTAGATGCACCTGAGCATGCTGAGGAAAGTATTCTTTCCATCGGGGAGGCGTCAGCAGATCTTTTTGCGGAGGAGCCAAATCTTTGTGTTCCTCCAGTTTTTTTGCAAGATTTTTCTACACACATTCTTTATGATCCTATCAAAGTAAAGGAGTGGGGTGATGCTTCGGACTCGGAGGATGCTCCAAAGTGGGTTGAGGAGGATACTCTCTCTGATGAGGAGGTTTGCACTTCTTCATGGGACGAGGAGGTCCAAACCACCACTGAGGCCCTTGAGTTCTTGGGTTCCCCTCGCCATGATACTTACGATGATGATAGCGATCTATCCTTGGATCCTGTTGGGAGTGAGACCGGGACCACTCCCCCAATTTTTGATTATTTAAGTCATTCTTCTCTTTTATTTCCTAACCCCCCTTCTTCATCTGAGCCTGTGCAGGTTGAATCTTCGCAGGTACATCAGGAGGACTTGGAGCATGATGCTCAAGTCAATGATGAGTGTATCTTCATATGTGAGGAGGTTGACCCCTCCTCCATAGAGGAAGCCTCATTCATTTCCTTCTCCTCCTGCTGCACCCCTGGAGATGATACCTTGCTGGGCAAGGATTGTTTTGGTGAGATGAATGAGGACCAGGTCTCCTCCTCTTCTTACTTTCTGTTTCCTCTACCTGCGTTATGTAGGTATTATTATTTGGGTAGAGGAGTAACTGTTCTGTCGCCGTATCGGTACCCGCTACTGACACGTGTATTAGAACAGTTACCTGTCCATTTCCTTTTTCATAGGCCCATTAGCTAGAACCTTCATGTTTTTGAATAAGTCGTGCTGGGATGACAATAACCCCAGTAGTTATCTTACTTTTCATGCATTTTATTTTAGTCCATCCTGTTTAGTTAGTTGTAGTTTATTGTAGTTTATCTTTTTCTGTTTCTTTTGTTTTTGTGGAGCTCACCCCTGCAGGTACTCATTGCAAATTCTGAATGACGGGTTTGCTTCACATTTCCACGCACCTTCTGGTATGCTCACTTGCTGAGCATTTGGTAACTTCTTCCCTAGCTTTCGATTTTGATTTTCACTGTCATATCATTATGTTGTATTGTTTAGATTAAGTCTGGGGGAGAGCCGTTATATGTTACCCATTGCACGTGCACATCTCATTTGCATACTAGAAGTATTTTAATTTCAGTTATTTAGTATTGTTCATCTTCACTGTACACCACTGCACCCACTTTAGCGCGCACTCGCTTGTTTGTATGCTTCCGTATATTCAATTCTTGAATGTGATGTAGGAAGTGCTGTATTAGCCAAAATAATTGCAAGATGGAGTGGAATGTTGACTCTTGTAGTGCTCTAGTTGAATACTCGTGTTTGCATAGGGATTTGAGTAGAATTAGTTTTTGTTTATGCTTCTAATTTATAATTTGTAGATTTGCGTAGATTTTAATTTATTTTACTCAAAATGGTGAATGTGGTTGAATCTTGCGGTAGCGTGGTATTGTGTGTAGGCGAATGTGAGGTTTGTGTTGCTCGAGTCGGGAGGAAGGATTACCTTTCTCGGGGGTTAAGAACTTGCCCCAAGTGACTCTCGAAGCATGGGTGCGAATGACTTGCAAGTTGAGCGTGACATAGGCCATCTATTTGGCAAGCTTGAGCTTTGTTCTACCACTCCTATACACTAACCGTTGCTAGCCTATTTTGTGCCTACCCGATCTTTTGATTCAGCCCCACCATACTTCACCAAGGCCTAAAAGCTAATCTTATTATCGCAACAAAAAATTAAGCTAAGAGCATTTATGAATTGTAATTTTTCAATGCGGTGCGGTGATGCGTAACTTCAGTGTTGATGTGGAAGTTTTAAAAAAAAATGTGTCTTCGTGCTGAGAATTGTGCTAATTAATTTGGGGATAAAAAGAAAAGAAAAAAAGAAAAAGAAAAAAAAAATATATATATATTTATCCCTAGCGCTTTAATTGAAGCATATTTTGGTATTGATTGTTGTAGGCCGTGTGCACACCCGGTTTCAAAGTCATGTCTGGGGGTGTGTTACACGTGTATTATTGGGGCTGCTATGATTTAGCACTTTTGTGTGCTCATTTGGGTTGCGATTAGCCTTCACGTTTATCTTTGCATTCCAAACCGTAACCTAAGCCTCATGTATACCTAAAGTCCTATCGATTCGTCTTGTGAGTTCACTAGCGCCGTGGAGAGAGTGTGACCGGGCGAGCATATGCTTCTCGACGTTGATGGATTTCAACGGAGATAATTCCGAGTTCCGGTCTTGGGTAACATTCACCTGCGCGTCTAGCTTACTTTCGTACTACGCGAGACCACGAGATTCACCAACATTCCATTTTTGAGTAAAAATAAATTCCTTTTTACGCATTTACACTTTTATAAAGTAGCTAGCATATGTAAAAACTTCTTCTAATGAACTTCTATGCACACTAGTAGAAAACTTCGCATTCTATTCCATGTTTGCAATTTTTTTGGTTAGCTATGCTTTTCCTACTCCGCCGGATATGTTTGCTCGGGACGCGCAAACAGGTAAGTCTGGGGGTGTGATGAGTCCCAATTATATACATATTTTCGGACTCATTTGGGCCGATTTTCTAGTCTTTGCACTACACTTTAGGCATGTTTTCATGCATATTTGACATTCCATGTTATGTGCACTTCTAGGCCCGTTTCGGTGTATTTTCATGTCTATCTTACTCATGCTTTATGTTGCAATTTAATTTCTATATTTGAGAATGTGTGGAATGCCCATTTCAGTGGCCCGATGATCTTTCATGTTGATACGGGGGTTGTGCGAGTGTTTCGGGGTGCAAAAACTACACAGGAACACTGCGCACGACCACTGGACATAGTGCGCACGACCACTGGTCGTGCGCTAGTGATCGTGCATTAATTCCCACCTAAAAAGTGGCCTGACTGGCTTATCGCACGACCACTGGCCATAGTGCGCACGACCACTGGTCGTGCGCCACTGATCGTGCGCATTGAAAACCTGCACCTGTCTATAAATAGCTGCTCCGCGAAAACAGCCGTAACTCCTTCGTTTTTAGGTCTTTTTGAGCGCCGTTTTTTGCGTTTTTTCGTTCTAAGCCTCCTCTATTCATCTAGGGACTTCAAGGAAGAGATTGGATCTTACTTTCATCATCAAGGAAGGTTTAAAGAGCATTTGGACATCGCCGGGTCGTGACACGAAGAAGACGGGCCATTGGGAGGAAGTGACAGCCCTCCTTTACCCCGGACGCAGTTGAGGACCGAGCTTGGACGCGGATTGACAACCCAGCGATTCCAACCGTGAATCCCAGCAAGGCTTCGGAGTCGGTCGAATCTCTTACTCTTTATTCTTTTGAAATGATGTTTGTATGCTAAACTCTCTATTTTTTGGATGAAGAGCTTGATAAATCCATATATGTAACTTTTATTTCATGTTTATGAAATTACTTTTGATATATTCAAGTGTATGAGGTGCGCTATTGTCATTCATCTTCCATCCTCCATTATCCTCCATTCCATTCCGCTTAACTTCTCTTCCACTACGTGAGCCTACTCTTCCATTCGCCAAGCTAAGCGGTGCTAACGGCCCGTGTAATCCACTTCATTTCCGCTAGTGCGAACCACCTCATCCGCTTGCCTACTCGCCCATCCGCCTACCGAAGCAGTGCATCGCGGCCTGCATAGTTTCCATCCGCCCGGCGAAGCAGCGCATAGCGGCCTGCATAGGAGTAGTGATTTAGTTGTTTTATTTTGTTTTCCGCAAATCAAACCAACCCTAGCCTTTCGCATCCATCCGACTTAAGGACTTCAATCTCAAGTCCTCCTCAATAGTCAACTCCACCTTACTGTGTTCCTTCCGAGATCGATACTCGGGGATTTACTCCTCGTTTTATATTACTTGAACGATCGGTACACTGCCGTGTCGTGCCGCAGTCTAGCCACCATCTATAGTGGTGTGTAGGATTTGCGCATCAGGCAACCATACAAGGAATTACAAAATGATTTAAGTAATTAATTAATCTAATTAATATTAATTAATATCAATCAATTAATTAATACAAGTCGATTACAAGAAATAATCACGGCGGTCTCCATATGCGCGCTCCGGTGGTCCCGACGGGAGTAGTCGCTCCGGCGTATGCGTGAGTGTAACAATCTCCGGTGGTCCCGACGAGGAGTAGCCGCTCCAGCGAATGCGTGAGGGTAACAACCAACTCTCCAATGAGAGCCTAAAGTAAGATAATGCTCCAACATATCCTAACTCTCAAGCTAGGGTTGACACTCTGTTTAAACTTCCGTCAACATCCTCCCTCGCTGAATTTATTCCGTATATTTCAGATAAAAAAACTAGGAACGTATTTCAGATCTCAGTAACAAAAGCTCCAAAACCTCTAACGTTCGTCAGCGGCTCCGTACTTTCTTATACAGACACAAAAACAAGAAAAGATCTCAAGTAATGGAACCTTGGAGAACCTTGTTCTCATCCTTTCTTGCAGATTGGATTGGATCTCACCGTGGAGGTGGAGGGAGCTTGATGGTGAAAAGAGAGCAGGACACAGATCTTGTAGGGAACCGTAACGGGGATTACCTACAACATGCTGTCAAGTTTTAGCCTCCTCTAATTTGCTTCCTTCTATTTGTAGATGGTGAACCAAACCTTCTGGTTACTAATACATAAATCAAACTGGTTTAATTCCAACGGCTTGATCCAAGGAGATGATGAACCAAACCTGTATTCATCTCTCTATAGTTGTGATGAGGCTAACGATGATGATGACGAATCCAATGCATTTCAGTTCCTGTAAATCTTATAGAACAACTGCATGCACTATAATGTACTTGAGAATGCAAAATAATAGACGTGTTGTTTCTCATGCATGATATGATGGGAAACATTGGGAATTAGCATACCTGGGGGGTTTATTAGATGTTTTACCCAGCCTTTCTTATTGTCAATGCATCAATTTGATTACCAGATATTTTGTTTCAGGGGCTGTTTGAAGGTTTGAAAGCATACAGGAAAGAAGATGGATCAGTTGTACTGTTTAGGCCAGAGGAAAATGCTTTGAGGATGAGGATGGGTGCCGAGCGCATGTGCATGCCTTCACCAACTGTGGAGCACTTTGTCCATGCTGTAAAACAAACTGTTTTGGCTAACAAGCGTTGGGTATTTTTCACCTTTTTAAGGTTCTACAGCTACCAAAGCAGTTATCTACAGGTTTTTCAGTTAATCGTTATTTTTAATGTTCACGCAGGTTCCTCCTCCAGGTAAAGGATCTTTGTATATAAGACCATTGCTCATGGGTAGTGGGGCAGTACTTGGTCTTGCACCTGCTCCCGAGTACACGTTTCTTATTTTTGTATCTCCGGTTGGGAATTATTTCAAGGTTTGTCAAAAAAAAAACATTGTAAGGAACTATCGTGTAGTGTTGCATGTGTTCTACATAATGAGCTAGAAAATCTTTCAGTCATCATCAGGAGTTTGGTGTATGTGTTCTTTTGCAGTATGCTGTTAGATATAAGACTCAACTAATGGTTGTATATCCTTGAAAATTCAGGAGGGTTTAGCGCCAATAAACTTGATTGTTGAAAATGAAATTCACCGTGCAATTCCTGGTGGCACAGGAGGCGTGAAGACTATTGGAAATTATGCTCCGGTAATGCCTTGTGAGAAACCCCCTAGTTGTAGACGCTATTCCTTATATTGCAGTTACTATTTTATTCAATGGATCATCAATTTAATTTGTATCATATTTAGACGTGGAGTAGCATTGTAAACCAATCTCTCTACTGACAACAACCACACTCAAGCCTTTATCCTACCATAGTGGGGTTGGCTATATGGGTCATTTGTCACCATTGCCGCATTGCGCCCTATCTACTTTCATGATAAAAAAATTAAACAATTGTGGAAATGTTTTCCTCCAGTTGCTTCAGCTATCTTGAGATTAAAAAAAAGGGCAGCCCGGCGCACAAAGCATCCCCGCGCAGCGAGGGTCCGGGTTAAAAAAAAATCAGTACAAATGATCTGAGAAGTTCTGATGATTTCTTAAATTGTTTTTAGATTTCCTTACCTGCCCTTTGGCATATGTTAAACTATTGGGACTCGCACAATTGTGATGTGGTTCTGCGCTTGTTTTTGGTGATAGAACGTGTTCTTACCTTGAGGTTTTATGAATGTACCTTAATTTATTTTTATTAGATTCTCCAAGATTGTTCTTTCTTTGCACAAAGGCATGATTTGGGCAAGTTTAATGGTATTCCTTGTTGATTACCATTTGACTATTGGGTTATGAACACTGAAGAGTCAAGATCTACCATGTAAGTGTCAACAGCTTTCATTGATCCATTATTGGCTCTTGAAACTACAAATATAATGTCAAAACAGGCTGAATCGGCTTAAATTTTGTCTTAGGAAGAAGCCATGATAGCATTTGGTGTTGTTTTTTGTCCATCACAACAGCGTGTACAGTAGAAATATTTGTTTGTTAAATGTGGAGGAGGATATACTGATTTATTTCCTAAAAGCTCAGAATCCCGGCAAGTGTATTTTCTTTAAATTTGATGAAGTCCAAGGCCCCTCTTTTCAGAACAAATACTGCAGTTTGTACCAAAATATTCGGATGAGACGCGCGCGTGAAACTTGAATCTTGGCAAGACACTTTAGAAAATAAGGGTTTTATGTTGAGCAAGACAAAGATGGAGTATATGAAGCTTAAATTTAATAATGCTTGAAGGACGGATGACTCTATCATTAAGTTGAGTGACCAAGATATTTCTTGCAGTGAGTGCTTTAAATATGTGGGATTGATAGTTCAAAAAGATGGATGTGCAGATAATGATGTGATACATAGAATCCAAGCAGGTTGGTTGAAGTGGAGAGGCACGTCTAGGATCTTATGTGATCGTAAAGTACCATTAAAACTTAAAGACAAGTTTTACCATACTGCAAATAGACCAGCGATGCTCTACGGTTCTGAGTGTTGGGTGTAGTGAATTGTGTACATGAGCAAAAAATGGGAGTTTCGGAGATGAGAATGCTTAGGTGGATGTGTGGACACGAGACTGGATAAAATTAGGAATGAATGTATTAGGGATAAAGCGGGAGTGATACCAATTGTAGAGAAGATGCGAGAAGCTTGATTAAGATGGTTCAGACACGTACAAAGGAGACCATTAGAGACACGTGTTAGGCGTTGTGAGAGTTTAGCCACTAGACATGTTAAACCGGGGAGGGGTAGACCAAAAAAGAGTTGGAATGAAACTATAAGGAAAGATATGATGTACTTAGGCATTAGTGAGATTATGACTAAAGATAGGGTGCAATGGCGACAAAGGATCCATATAGCTGATCCCACTTTGGTGGGATAAAGGATTGAGTGTTGTTGTTATTGTTTCCTTTTTTTCTCAAATTATTAAAGCTTCTCATTCATTTATTTCATTTTTGAATTGAACTATTCCATTAATCCTCAATTTGTTTTTGTGGTTTCACAAATCCACCCTCAAGGGTTGACATTTGTAACTTTTGTTTACATATATTAGTTTTTTTTTTGTACTAAAGCCTTCGTTGCAAAATGAATTGAAAAATGAGGATCCATAAAGCTCACCCAAAATAGATGAATTAAGGAGGATGATGATGATGAAAAAAAATGTTACAAAGTACGATCCTTGATCCCTAGTAATATTAAACTGGGTTGTTCTTGTATTTTTTCCCCAGGTTTTGAAGGCACAATCTATAGCCAAGGCCAAAGGATATTCTGATGTTCTGTACCTTGACTCAATTCACAAGAAATACCTTGAGGAAGTGTCATCATGTAATGTTTTTGTTGTAAAGGTATATAAATTGGTGATTGCACCCACCCTTCCCTCTAATTTGCAGCCAAGTGCCTAACTCATGGACATTTAGATCAAAACTTACTTTTAGTTGCTTGGACTCCTCATTAGCTTTCCCCATTTTTTATTTGTGTTCAATATATCGTATACCACGGTGGTTTCTATGACTAATTCCATTTTGACTTCTATTCAGTCTGTTCCCTGTGCCTTAAACTATTATTTTGGTTTTATTTATGTTTTGTTTCTTTAGCTATGTTTTCCCCTGATCTATTTGTTCTTGTGAAACTGACTATTTGTTATCTTAGGGCAAAATTATATCTACTCCAGCAATAAAGGGAACAATTTTACCCGGTATTACGAGGAAAAGTATAATTGAGGTTGCTCAAAGCGAAGGATTTCAGGTTTTTTATTTTTCCATCTTTAATCTCAACATATAATTGCATTTTGTCTAACTAGATTTTACTCTCTTTTTCTTACCTGATTTGTTTTTTTCTTGGTATATTTGCATCCCAAAGCCGACCCACTATGGTGGGACAAAGGCTTGAGTGTTGTATATTTGCATCCAAAACATTGCGTAGTTTAGGTTAGAAATATATTTGGTAAAAGTTATGACAATAGATAGTTAAAGATGAAATACTTTTTGACAAATCCATAATACGAGAAGTCTGAAGAATACATTAAAAGCAATGAAGTTTGAGTTAGTTTATTATAGATTTAGATACAAAGCCTGACAAAGATCTGACAATTTGAGTTGATTCGACCCTTATCCAATATTGATGCAAATTCATTTGGTAAGAGCTTGATCAAAGCTCAATTGAACTTTAGGTTGTCTTGATAAGTTCTGGGCTAGTTAATTCGGTCATAGCCAAAAATCAATTCATTGTTTAAAATATGTATTCAGTCTTCTACGAGAAATTATAATTCACGCATGCATCCGTACATATTTCATATTTGGGCAGACACAAACAATCATAGATGCGTGAGAACAGATATAAATATAATACCTTATCACTGAGAAAAGGCTCTCTTGTTTCATTTCGAATATCCATAAGTTAGTTAGCCCTCCAATCTAGAAAATCACTCTCAATTAAGGTGGTTACTGAATTCAAGTGATCTGAATTTGAGAGTCTAGGTTAGCATGTGTGAGGAAGGAATGGTGAATCTTACATATTCCCACGAATGATATACTTCATAATCCAAGCTTCATCAATGCAGTTGGTTTGCAATAGAGTTGATCTTGAATAGTTGGGATAAAGGATGATGATTATGATCTTTATTAAGTCGAAATTATTGTGGCGTGAAGGTTGAGGAAAGGCTTGTGGCCGTAGATGAACTGCTTGATGCGGATGAAGTTTTCTGCACGGGAACTGCTGTGGTTGTATCACCTGTCGGGAGCATTACATACCTGGGAAGAAGGTACTCTGCTTGTCTCTCTCATTTTTTTTCTTTCACTCAGCATGAAAATTCTCTCTGATATTCTCTCGCCTTGTGCAAATTATGAAATGATGCTAGGCTGGAGTACGGCAATGGAGTGGGTGCGGTGTCGCAGCGGCTGTACTCGGCACTGACTGGCCTACAGATGGGTCTTTCCGAGGACAAGTTGGGTTGGACGGTCGGAGTCCATTAGCAACAGCTCCCATCAATTTCATTTCTGAAGCTTATTATGTAATACACCACTCAGCTTATGTATTCTTCTCTTGTTGTTTTCTTTTAATAAAATCAGGCAGGCCATTAGATCTTGGACGGCAATACCAACCTGCTGACTATGTTCGATCGATCTTCCATAACAGTATCCATAAGCAAGCAAGTGCCCTTTTGCTTGGTTCAGTTAACCATCGAAATGCGCTTTCAGCCTTGCTGAAACCTTCATCATCATCATCATCTAAGATTTACTAAGTATCATTTTAGGAAATCAATCAGAATTAAAGGCTGCTATGTGTTACTGGGAGGAGGAAGTTTCAAGCAGCCCTTCAAACAATTTTCTTTGTTGACAATTTTTTATAACAATATTCCTTTTATTTACTTTTACATTTTGCCTACAAAAAAAATCAATTTGAGGACTTGTTTTTTGGTTCCCCCAAGTCTTGTTTTAGGGTATTTTATAAAATGCGAGATGAGAGCAAAGATCACAAAAGCATACCAAACCTTGTTTTTCTTCTTGAAGGGGATTTTATGAGTTATACATTGTAAAGTTCATTATCACGCCATGAAATTCAACAAATTGTAATTTTTGTAACACATTTTAACATTTTTTACACATTGTAAAGTTGTTCATTACGTATTAAAAAGCGCATTAAACATGATGAAAAAGAACTTATTCACTTATCCTGATGTAAAATTCATGGGTACCCATAATTTTCATATATATATTAGGGGTGTGCAAAAATAACCGAAGAACTTGTAACCAGGAACCGAATGATTTGGGTCGGTTCTAAATATGCTCGGTTCGGGTCCGGTTCTCATAATACCAAAACTGACAATTTGGTTCGGTTCCTGGTTCCAAGGGTCTGGTACTCAGAACCGACCCGAGAACCGAATATCAATATTAAAAAAAATATTTTGAAACAACTGTTATAGTCATATCACTTGATATGAGAAAATAATTGAGAATATAGTCGTTTGACTAAAAAGAATAGGTATTGTACTCATGTAGTTGTATGACTTCAATATTATAGAGAATTTTGATACAATTATTTTGAGACTTGGTAGTTATATTACAAATAATCATGAGTTGAAAGAGCCATTTTTTAAATTCTTTTGAGACAGGTAGAACCGAGAACCGAACTGGAACCGAACCGAACCGAACAAAGCGGTTCGGATCAGGTTCTATACTTTAGGACCGTGGGTCGGTTCCGGTTCCACAAGTTTGGAACCGAACATACATGGGTCGGTTCTTGGTTTTGGGTGGAACCGAACCGAACCGATCCGAGTTGCACCCTATATATATATATATCCTCCCTGCATGTCTTTTATAGCCCCTGTACGGCCGTTACATGCTTATCTAATTGTTACATTAATAAGTGTCCTTGATTTTTCATCCTTTGAGGCTGCCTTGTTCCAATGACTGCTATGATATATTCATCCTGCGGGACAGCTATTTTTTTCTGCGGTTCTGCATTTACCTAACTGCCTTATTTGAGAGTCTGTTAACGGTTGACGATTAGATGGTAGTTTGGAAATCTGTAGATGAATCAGCAGGCACTTAAAAGATGCACATTTCTACTGTATTAATTAGCAAACAGAGATATACTGCAAAATTAATCAGATGACAAAATATAAGAAAATATATAAATAAAAATTAACATAGCAAAATTTCAATTAAAATAGCAACTTTGATTCAATAATTTGGCTCTGTTTGGCGTGGCGTTCACGGTCGCGAACGCGGTGGTCATGAACCGTCCTATGTGAATGCCCGACCTCATCTAAGAAATTTCATCCACTTTTATGTTCAAAACTAGTTTGTTTTTCTTGGTGGCGGTCATAACCGCTGTCATGTTTGTACGTTGACATTTTTGTCTAAACTCACCGGTGCAAAACAAACCACGCCAAACAGAGCCAAAATCTAGACTTCTCCTGCCTCGTGGCAAAGCTTTGTCGAGTTGGCAAGAAGAGATCAAGATGGAGATGACGAAAACGATTCAATCGCAAATCCCGAAGTTGACGATGATGTATTAGGAGAATTGGAGCAGCCAAATGAAGGTTTTACTCGCCTCCAAAGAATTATGAGATGTAGTTGATGGATGAAGGTTTTACTCGCCTCAAAAGAATTATGAGATATAGTTGATGGATGAAGGTTTTATAGAGCCTAATGTTGCTGTAGAAGTTGCAATGACGAACATGCAAAAGACCGCACTCAAGGAAAACCGAAAGAAGAATAAGAAGAAATTGCTTCTGATTTATCAAGGTGTCGACGAATCCACCTTTGAGAAGATATATGATGCAAAAACATCGTAAGATGCAGAAATCCGATAAGATTATTAAATATGTGACTCGGCTAAAGATGGTGGTAAATGAGATGAAGCGCAACGACGAAACTTGATGCTGATTGATTTATGGTGGCAACATGTTGCCTAATTTGACACACCAATAAGCCATCACAAAGAGCGGAAATGATGTGCTCGATACAAAGTTATACATAAGCAATAAATAAAATAGACGTGCACGAATGCGTGTGCTACGCAAAGAAAATGTGGTAAATAAAAATAAATTAAGATGTGCGAGTAAAAATAAAGACATTATGTGATGTTGGGACGCAGGTTCTCCGGAATTCTCCATTTGATTTTACATGCCTTAAAAAAAGATGAGAAAATCCTTTTATAAAGCAGACTACATCCTCCGTTTCTCCTTCCCGACGCCAAACACCTGCTCTTCAGAGCCAAGCTTCCTCCTAAATTAATTTGATGCTTGTAAAAATAAAAAATTTATGCAAGATGTGCAAGAATTAATTTGGTGCATGCATCCTCTGTTAGAAGGGGCGCTCAACCCCTCTCCACGGTTGACTGCAGTCCACCGATCCAGCCCCTCTCCACGTGGCAGGAACTCCTCCAGGCCCACTGGCCATCGGGCCACACAGACCCTCTTCTGCCACGTGGCGGGTTGTTGAGGTCGGCAAGACGTTGCACGCTCGGCCTCGATCCCCCGACCTCCTTCTCCATAAGAGGGGCACTCAACCCCTCCTATCACCCATCTGCGCTGCAGCGCAGTAGGGTGATGAGGGCTGCTAGGAGAGCTTCTTATCGAGGTCAGGGGTTCGAGGCTCTTCGACAACAACCCGCCATCATGAGAACAGTGATGGAGACGGGTTGGGCCGCGTTGGGCTGCAGCCCTTTGGGGGAGTGGCCAGGAGAGGGCCTTGAGTGGGCTAGAGATTGGACCTCGCCTAGAGTGGGCATGATGGCATATGAGGTGCCCCGCTCCCCTTCAACAAATATTGTGGCCGACTCTGTTGGCTAAATGACGATACAACTACTCCTCGTTCGCAAATAACTTTTGCTTCTTGATTGATCTGTCGGTGCGAGTTCGGGCGCCTTTTCTTCTTGATATAAATGACAGATGCGCCATCCGGTGGGTCAATGCACTTTAGCATCCATTGCATTAAGTGGTTTTTTTGTGGCATATATGATGTACCTTATGGAAGCTGCCTCGTGGTTTCTCAAATATAATATATATATATTGGCTGGAAAACATAGTCATGGATTTATTGGCGGCATTCAATTTCTTTTTAATTATTGGTGGACTGATGATGCAGGGTGATGGAGATCGGCACTGGATCACCAGCAGAGGGACCCACTTTCGTATATTCGTGCATGAGGCGATGATTGGATCGGCGATCCGAGATCACGAGCACGCCCGGCTCGTCGTTCTATTACTTTTATGTATTTTTTTTGAACTTGTTTTTGATGTTTTAGGATATCGCGCGTAGCAACCAATCATAACCGTTCATGCGTGTGCACCTATAAGATCTTCTTTAATTTGTGGGTAGGTAGGGGGAGAGCTAATTGTAATTTTGGGTAGTTTTCGTGGGTGGTGATTGCTGACCCATTTGTGCGTTGTTGTAACATTTTTTCAATATGTAAAAATGAAAACTTTAGCATAACCACTAAAACACTCCGACATTCTGAGTATTGTTATATAAAATTTTATTTTAGCTAATATTATGTAAAATGTATATTTTTAAATTCCCTTGATTTTAAGAATGAATGCCGAGATGTGCTTTTTCACGCGTGGTCGTCTGCCCACACTTTGACAGCAAGCCTACATTTCCATTGTCATCAAACTCGTCTATTAACTCAAGTTTGGGTGAGCTGTTGCTGATGAAAAACTGCTGATGAATAGCCGCTGATAGTAAAAGTGTTGTTTCTGAAAAACAAAGTTTTGTTAAAAAACTGTTTGTGTGAAATGGAGTTTGCAAAGCTTTTGATAAGTTATTTTGTAAAAACTGTTTGACAAAAATGAAAAATTTTTAGGTTAATTTTTTCTAATTAATTTTACTTATTTGTTCAATACCTAAAATAGTTTTAAACATTTAAAATCAACGTCACACGACATACTAAATAAAATTTGAATATTTTTCAGGTATTACAAACCAACGTTACAAAAAAACTTTGTAAACTCACGACGCACGGAAAAATGAATATTACCTTCTTCCCCATCTACAGTTTTTTAAAATTAGATACACACATATACAATCACACACACATACACAATCACACACACATACACATACAAACAAACTTCACACACACACACATACAATCACACACACACAAATATATACACACACATACACAAACAAACTTCACACAATCACACACACACTCATACATTAACACACACACAAACTTTACACAATCACATGTACAATCACAAACATACACACACACACTCATATACAAACACACACACACAAACTTCACACAATCACATATACAATCACACACAATAGTAAAGCCCCATGTTTACTAATTAAAAAGCTTAAGCACCATCAAATAAGCAGAAGCTAACTAACCAATATAGCATTAAGATTAAAATTCAGTTAACTAAACTATTTGAAATTAGTAATTAAGAATACTAACTAACTGGCAAGTAACAACATATCACCAAATAAGAAGGGCCAATTATCGTCAAGAATTCATTGTTGCTGCAAGGATTACTTTGACCCAAGGCAAGTGGAAGTTCCCAAACCCTTGCTTAAATCAGAATATTAAAACCTTCAAGAGCTTCCCATAAAGCAGAAAAAAATTGAGTAAAAGAGGAAGAGTTTGAGATTTCAGCCCACCGTTCAGATTTAAGAGTGAAATATTATGAATTCCTAGTTGGTGTTCTTGAAGCAGATGCCAAGCTGAAATCAAGTATCATTACCAGTAGAAATTAAGAAGAATAAGGGAAAGAGGGAAAGGGGGAGAGAGAGAGAGAGAGGGGGAGAGAGTGAGAGATGGAGTGAAGCACTTGCCGCGAGGAAGATGAAGCTCCGGTCTCTGCCGAAGAAGATGAAGCTCCTGCAGTAGGCGAGAGCAAACTTGGGGGAGAATCTGGCGAGAGCGAATCATCGCTAATATAGAACCGCAGGATGCGTCGGCGAGGGCGAGCGATGGAGGATGCCCTGGAGTCATGGAGGGCGAGCGATGTGGGAATGCCTCTTGTTGCATAGAAGGCGTGACGGGGGAGGAGTCGGCAAGAGGGAAGTCGGGAGTGGAGAAGAGGAGGAATCGGGATCGCGAGGGCGGAAGGCTTGCGCGGCGCGGTCGAACTGGATCCAAATACCGCGGTTCAAAGAATACCTATACACATCTGATATAAAAAACGACGTTTCTTGCTTTCGGTACCCAAACACAGCTTATTATCAAAATAACATTTTTTTGGTGCCGCACCGGTGCCGATAAGCTGCCCCAAACGCTACCTTAGCATTTGTCCTAACTTGCATTCTTCCATGCCATTGCTGAGCTCTAACACTTCCACGAGACTTGATTATTAAAAAAACAAGATCTGGGAAGCTAATGAGAAAACTTGGTCGCAACCGATCGTTACTCAACTTTGACCCAAAAGTCCAACAACGATCAACCTACAGAATATGTTGCTCTGATACACCAATTGAAAATCCCATGTTTTCTCAATAATGAGCACATAGCAAAAGCTAGATGTGCAGAGTTTCGTTATATTGAACAAATAGTAATTAGTCGGATGACAAAATACAAGAATAATTATAGGCCAAATTTAACTGAGCAAAGACTTGATAAAAACATTGCGCGATACAGTAAATCTACCAGACACACAATCGATCTCTTCTAGAAGCGATCACCATCGATATGCGACTGTACGCCATCGAAAAACCTGTGTTGCATGCATGGTGCGAAATTCATGCATGGAAATCTACTAGAGATTGTTATCTATGTGAGAAATTGTGCTTGCCACATTGCGTCTGCTTTGTCGGAGGCACCCCATTGCACCTGCTGCCTGCCCCGTTAAGCCTGCTACCTGCCTCGTTGCATTTGTTGAGTAGATTGCACACAAACTGTTGAGAAGAAGCAAATTATTACTGCCCATCAGCTATGTCCTTATCATAGTCCTTCAAAAATGAAGAATTAAGAAGTCAGCTGGTTAACTTAACAAAGAAAGCTATCAGATCGAAGTAATGGGGTAAAAATAAGTATGGTTATGTATGGTGATGGAATTAGAACCTCACTAACTCAAATCTTTTGTGCAGGGAAAAACAGAAAAACAAGGGGTGGTGGAAGAACAACGTTTCATTGAAGGATAAAGAGGTTAAAGATTCAATTCATTTCATAGGTCGAATTGCAAATGAAATACAGATTTTATAGTGCAGGATACAAGGAGATAAAACGACATAGCAGCATAAATGAAAAAACATTAATTGTCATGGAATTCTAATAGGTTTTGTGACTCTTAGCATTCAATACATTCATTCATGTATACTTGGACCGGTTGGTTCATCTTCCAATATTCCCCCTTGAACCGGCGGTCCAGTGACTTTTAGGTTGGATTTGGGTTTGGCAAAACGGCTTCGATCTAAGGGTTTGGTGAGGATGTAGGCGAGCTGAACCTCCGATGGGCAATGTTCCAACTTGGCTTCATCATTCTCGATCTTCTCTCGAATGAAGTGGTATTTGATGGCAATGTGTTTGCTTCGGTTGTGAAATACTGGATTTTTTTACAAAGCTATTGCAGATGTGTTATCGCACTTAAGTAGTATTGCCTTTTGCTTTTCCCCAATAATTTCTTCGATCATCCTCTGCATCCATATACCTTAACAGATAGCAGAAGTTATCCCCATGTATTCTGCTTCAGTGGATGATAGGGCCACCGTTATTTGTTGTTTCCTTGAACTCCAAGAAACGGAATTTGAGCCATAGAAGAATATGTATCCTTCAGTGCTTCTACGATCATCATTTGAGCCTCCCCAGTCTGAGTCGCAGAATCCCGTGAGCGTTGGGTTGAGATCTTTGGTGTAGAGAATGCCATGAGATGTTGTTTCTTTTATGTACCTCAATACTCGTTTTGCTGCTTCCATGCGTGTCCTGTTTGGTGAGCTCACATATCGTGAAAGTAGATTATCAAAATGTTCTAAGTCTGGCCTGGAATTGGTGAGATAAATGAGAGACCCAATCAGGCTTCTGTAGGCATCTTCTTTTGCTTTCTCATCTCCTTCTTCAAATTTTGCTAACTTAGCACTGCTGCACATGGGGGTCAGATTGGGATTACAGTACCCACATGTTGAATTTCCTCAATATTTCACATGCATATTGCTCTTGTGATAAGAAGAATGAGCTATTATGCCGCCTTATTTGCATCCCCAGGAAGAACCTTATATTGCCTAGATCAGACATTTCATATCTTTCCTTCATTTTTTTTGAATTGTTGTATTGTTTCTTCAGTTCCCCTGGTGATGAGAAGGTTATCAATGTAGAGACAAACAATGAGTTTGTGTCCACCGACATTAGTTTTGATGAAGAGGGATGGTTCGAATTTGCTTGCCATTAACCCTTCCTGATTGAAATAGGCAGTAATGTTGGAGTGCCAGACCCTGGGAGCCTGCTTCAATCCATACAAAGCTTTATGAAGCTTATAAACATATGTTTCCTTCCCCCTTTTTTGTGTATCCTTCGGGTTGGTCGACGTAAACTTCTTCACATAATTTCCCATTCAAAAATGCGAATTTTACGTCTAGTTGGTATATGGGAAAATTGTTGTTGGTAGTAATGACAAGTAGCAATCTCACTGTGTCCATTCGAGCCACTTGGGCATAGGTCTCCTCATAGTCTATTCAAAACCTTTGTGTATACCCCCTTAGCAACAATGCAAGCTTTATGCTTGATTATATCTCCATTTTCATTGCACTTAAGCTTGAAAATCCATTTCATCCGAATGATAGGCTTGTCTTCTGGCCTGGGAACTAAAGACACGGTATTATTCTTCTCAACTGTCCTCATTTCTTCATTCATAGCCTTTTTCCATTCTTCTTGGCTAGCAGCTTCTTCATAGCTTGTTGGGGTGTGGTGTAAGAGCACAATGTTGGTATTATCATAAATATCTTGAAGCGATCGAGTTCGTGAAGGCAGTGACGACTCAGGTGAATCAGGGGCTTGAGGTACAAGCTCCTGCTCAGGATTTGGAACTTCCTATAGCACTTGGAAGGGGTTCAGGTTGAGCTCAACCGTGCTGTAAGGAATTGGATTCACCTCTTTGTCTGATGCCCAAAACCAGCCTTGTTCTTCATGAAAGACTACATCTCTGGAAATGATTAGTACCTGGGAGTTTGGATCAAACATCCTATATGCCTTCCTGTTTTCACAGCAGCCCAGGAAAACACATTTTGTTGCCGTTTGATCTAACTTGTCCCTTCTTTCTTTAAGTATGTGGGCAAAAGCTATGCAACCAAAGGTTCTTAGGTGCCCCATTTTGGGTTTTTTTATTGAACAACATTTCATAAGGAGTTGTGTTGTTGTTTATCTTGGTTGGTACACGGTTCAGCACATGAACAACTGAGCTTGCCACCTCTCCCCATAATTGCTTTGGCATGCTTTTGTGAAGAAGCATTGATCAAACCATCTCCATAATAGTTCTATTTCTGCGTTCTACATCACCATTTTGGTGTTGTTCCGGGGGCTGTGAGCTCATGTTTTATTCCTTTGATGGAGCAGAAATGCTGGAAAGCATGGGAAACAAATTCCCTTCCATTGTCACTCCTTAGAGCTTTGATGTTGTGTTGGGAAAAGCACTTTCATGTTGCTTTCCAATTTTTTTTCAATTTGTCTTTTAAATTCATTAAAACATGATAGTTTTCTGATTTTTGTTCAATCAGGAATAGCCACATATATCTTGTAAAATCATCAACATTAAAAAAAATACATTTTACCTCCAGCCGCGGGGAATGAGAATGGCCCCCATAGATCACAGTGGAGCAATTCAAGTGGCTTTGAGCATCGATGAGCTTGTTGGGGGAAAGGTTGGCGATGAAATTTTGCCATTGCACATGTATCACATTGGCAGTGATTAATCTTGAGCTCTGACTGCCCAGTTCCTAATTTGCTGTCAAATAAATTCTGCATGGAGTTGAATTTGAGATGTCCCAATCGACTATGCCACTTTAGGACCACATCAGAGTTGGGTTTGATTGTTGCAAGAGTTATAGGATGGGGTGCCTCCAGTGAGAGAAATTATTTTGTTCTTTGACATTGTTGAGGTAGCTACATGATTGCCACTGGTGTCAGCAATGTTGTATGTTTTGGACTTGAATGTTACAGTGTACCACTTGGTCATTAGTTGGCCGACGCTGAGCAGATTCTAAGACAATGACGGCACGTATTGGACATCATGGATTACTTTGTTTCTCTCATCTGAACCCTTTACTGTTATATGCCCATTTCCCTTAATAGGCTTGGAGTTTCCATCTCCCAGGTACACCGTTGATTTTTCTGTCTCATCTAGCTGAGTGAAGAGCATCTTGTCATTTTCCATATGGTTTGAACATCCAGAATCGATGTACCATTTGGAGGATAGCTCTGGCGTAGTAGTCTCCTCACTACAAGTTAGAAACAGCTTTTCCTCTCTCATCTTTTTCATTTTCTGTGAACTTTGCATCTTCTTTATTTTTGAACTAACAATTCCTATCAAAATGTGTGGGAGTCTTGCACTGTTTGCACTTGAAGTAGCACTTTGAGTTGTCATGGTATGATTTTTTGCATAGGGTGTAGTAGACTCCATTTCCTCTGTTATGTTCCGTTTGCAGAGGGAGATTTTGGTGATGATGGTTTGGAGGCACTTGCTTCCAGTGAGATCCACGTGATCCAGGGTGTTTACTTAAGTTCACAGCCTTCTTTCCATTAGGGTGCTGCTTACCAAGATTCATCTTGGTTTGCAAGGCGTGGGTGAGATCGAGATGGTTGGTGTCGTTTCAACCTCTCCTCATGGGATTGGATTTTCACTATGAGTACAGCAACGGGAAGTGTTTCTATGTCATTACTTTCCTCAATTGCTGTTGCAATGTGATCATAATTCTTTGGTATGCTTGTCAATATTTTGAGAACAACTTCATTTTCAGGTACAGGTGCCCCAAGATTGCTTAGTTGATTGGTAAGGTTTGTGATTTTAGGCATAAACTCAAAGATTATTTCATCTTCTCTCATGGAGAGTGAATCAAATTGCTTCTTAATGTTCACTTTTCGAATAGAAATAACCTTTCTATCTCCTTAGTAAATTTCTTTGAGAGTGTCCCACGCAAGTTTGGCTGTTTTGGCTCCCATAATCCTTCGGAAGACGTTGGTTGTGACGGCTTGTTGGATGAGTAGCAGTGCCAAGAAGTTCTTTTGTTTTTCTCCTTTGGGTATTCTTGCTTCCTCTCCTTCTTGTGGTTTCTCTTTTGGATCTGTCTTTGGCCCATTTTGGATGATCTCCCAGAGATCTTGTGACTCAATGAGAGTCTCCATCTTGACAGCCCAGTGGTCATACAGTTCCCCATTGAATAGAGGAACATGTTGTGGAGGATATGTTGGAGTGTTGGTAGATGATGAGCCCATGACCAAAAAGCACAGGAATGCAGGATCGGATATCAAGCTCTGATACCACTGATGGAATTAGAACCTCACTAACTCAAATCATGCGTGCAAGAAAAAAACAGAAAAACAAGGGGTGGAAGAACAACATTTCATTGAAGGATAAAGAGGTTAGAGATTCAATTCATTCCATAGGTCAAATTGCAAATGCAATACATATTTTATAGTGCAGGATACAAGGAGATAAAACGACATAGCAACATAAATGAAAAAAAACATTAATTGTCATGGAATTCTAACAGGTTTTATGACTCTTAGCATTCAACACATTCATTCACATGTACTTGGACCAGTTGGTTCATCTTCCAATCAGGGGCGGATCCATGAAGTTTGATTAGGGGGGCCCAATCAAAGAAGCAAAAAAATGACCCCTAATGATATTGACAATAGGAGACTCAAATAATTTAGACAACAAGACTTTGCATTTTTGGTACTTTAAACTTAAAATTTAAATCATTGTATAATTTATATTAAAATTTTGCATTTTTAGTAGAGTGACTGCTTGTCGTAGTGAATGCAATAGCATAGAAAAAGAAGATTTGAACAGTGAAATGACTAAATCATGGCAAACATGATTCCACCGTAGAAATGACATTGAAATAAATACTGTAGAAATGACATTGAAATAAATACCATAGAAAACATGAAAAAATGACGAAAAAAGAAGAAGAAATACATCGGCCATACGACCCATACCTGATAGGAATGGTAGTGCTTGGCCGTGATGGGGTTAGAGCAGCGAAGGCAAGGTTGGAAACTCGGCTCTCTCCAAAAAAAGGAAAAAGAGAATTGCGTCGGTCGCCCCCTAATATTAAAAGTAATTCAAAGCCCGCGCAACAGAAACTCATCTCTGCTTCCTCAGTGTTTCAATTTTTTTCCAGCCTGAAGAGCATCGCCCAAGCTTCGAGAAAGTACAATGCATGGCATCTTCGAGAGCAGAATATCCTCCTTGTCCAATATCAGGTGTCATGGGATGGAGTGAATCTACGACGATGGAAACATTGATGATATTTCACTCTCTCTTAGATTTACCGCACAAGAAGAAAACTCTAGGGCTTCACGCCTCCATTGGACGAAGGCTTTAGAAGAAACAAGAGCAGGATGAGCGGGAAAATTAAAGGAGCGGGAGATCTAAAAGTTGGACGTACTCCTCGTGAATTTTGGCACCTAGCGTGGAGGCGGGAGCAGGGCATTTGGCGTGGCTGATTTATTTGGGGGGAGAATGAGATGTTGGACATGTGTGTCACATCCCTTTGTTTGAGAATAACAAATCCCATATTGTATTTGATATTGCTTGTAGTGTGTTTATAGTGTGCAGGAACTATAGGTGCAATACTCCACAGGTATAAAGCAGTTTGGAACAATCTTTTGAAAGGAGCAACGCCACCGCCAGCGCTATCGCTAACACCATCACTAACGCCAGCGCTATCGCTAACGCCAGGCGCTAGCTCAGTTGGTTTCGTCTCAGCGGTTTCCTTAGCGCTACCGCCAGCACTACCGCCTGGCGCTATCTCCGCTACCGCCAGCGCTATCGCTACCGCAGGCGCTATCTCAAGTTCGTGCACAGAGCCACGCCGCCGACGGTTTCGCAACCGCTCCACACGAACGCTACCGCCGGCGCTAGCCACTACTGCAGGCGCTAGCTCCAAGATCTATAAATTGATGTGTTCTCTCTCGTTTTGGGTGAGAACTTCCAGAGAGGTTGCTTGTGCCACAATTCCAGTGCTGTTATGCTGCCGAAGTTTGATCTCCCACAAAAAGCTTAAGGAGAATTCTGGAGGAGGGCTACGTCACGCTAGTTCTGGGTCTGGGTAGGACTTAGGGGGAAATTCGCCTTGTGTTGGCGACTAGTTCTAGGTGATTAGATCTAGGGGGCTCGAGGCCATATCCGGGGAAGGATTGGCTAGAGCGGCTTGAGGCATTATCCGGGGAAGGATAGGCTAAAGCCAACCGGTTCGTGGGGATACGAGTCGGTATAGAAAAGGAAAAGATATTTTCATTTGTACGCCTCCGATTTCTAGCGATATAGAAATCAAATTTATGGAAACACCATTTTTATATAAATACAATCATGTCTCTATTTGTGTTTACTTGATTTCTCACTTTTGGCGTTATCTCTAAAATATTGGTTACAAAGCTTTCAATTCAAATCACTTTGTCTAAATTGTTTATCTTAATCTATTTCATCATATAACAATTTAGCACTTGTTTCTAAATCCTAAACTTGCAAATTATGATATTTTCTTCCTTTAGCTAAATTGTTATTTTGTGTTCTAATATTACTTAAAACAATTTAGTAATTTCCATAAAATTATAAAAAGATTTTTATTCCCTTATTCACCCCCCCCCCCCCCCCCCCCCCCTCTAAGGGCCCCGTAAGATCCAACATGAGACACATGACTTTTTACAGCTATACTTTAAATAATATCTTGGGAGGGCCGGGCCCAAATTTTTTAATATCTTGGGGGGGCCGGGCCCCTGCTATACACCAAATTTTTTTACAGCTATACACCAAATTTTTTTTTTTAATATCTTGGGGGGGCCGGGCCCCTGCTGGCCCCCCTTGTATCCGCCACTGCTTCCAATATATGGGTGTATGTATGGGCTGCTGTCAAAAGCCCATTACTGTAGTATTTTTTGTGACCTTTAAATAGCTATTTTATTCGCCATCTTTTGTAATCTAGTAAGTCTGAATGAATAAGTGAAATGAGCAGTCTCACATTTTGTCTTCAACACCTTGTTAGCTTGTTTTAAATTTCTTGTTTTCATCTTTCTTTTAACAATTGGAATCAGAGATAGGCTGAGGTGTTTAATATTTTGTTCTTCTGCTATCATATGTAGTATTGTGCTCTTGTGCTCGTCATTGGTATTATCGATCCTCACATGGCATCTAGTTTTTTCCTTCAACTTCTTATTTTTTCCCTCAATGGTGTCCCTATTTTTGATGGTGAATCATTTGAGTAATGGTTTGTGCAAATGGGGACCTTATTTCTCTCACTAGGCCTTTGGGATCTTGTGTAACTTAATTGGATTCCCAAAGCCTAGTGATGATTCTCCCCTGGCCTCCTAGAACCATCTTTCGTCAAGGAATATGAAGAAAATCAAAAAAAGGATGTCAAGGCTCACATGTTCAGTCAACAAGTCGTGGGAAGATGCATCTTTCCAAGAATCATGGAAGCCTTGACCTCAAAATAAGCATGGAGCATTCTTGGAATCGAATTTAAAGGATTAGGCAGGTAATATCCATAAAATTACAAACTTTGTGGAGAGAGTTGGATATGGAAGCTATTAAAGAAGGAGAAGGCATTCAAACATTCTTCTCCCATATGTACATCTCTCATCAATCAAATAAGAATGTATGAGGATGAGATAGAAGAAAAGAAAGTAGTACTTACAATATTAAGAAGCCTTCCATTCAAATTTGATCATGTGGGAACTTCCATTGAAGATTCTAAGGACCTCAATATTCTTACCTTATCTGAGCTCACGTGGTCCTTATAGTCCCATGAAGAAAGGTTGAAGAGGTATGTATCCACATCCCTTGAACAATCTTTCCAAGGGAAGATCCAACAACAAAATACAAATCCTGAATATAACCAATCAAGAGCCAACTCTAAAGCCTCTATCAGAATAAAATGAACAGTCATCACAGCAAAACTTTTTTTATGCCACCTGTAAAAGATCAAACCATGAAACCCAAAACTATTCTTACAATTGTTGAAGATGTAAGAGACTCACACATCTAAATAAGGACTGTTGGTTTCAACAAAAAGGCAAAGAAAAAGAAGAAGTCAATTTTTGTGAATTTGAAAGTGATGATCTTTTGTGTTTTACACTTGCCAAAACTAATCTAAATAATTAACTCGATGATACATAGAATGATGTGGCTTTTTGTAACATCCCATTTCCTACCAGACCCCTTGACTTCAACTAGGGTAGGTCATGTGGTGAGTGAGGTGAGTTTGAACTTGGTGGTGACCTTGGGATACACTGAGTTGAGTGAACTCACATGTGATCCACTATAGGAGGCAGGTCAACTTAGGTCAAATTAGCTCAAATTGAACTTACACTTGTGAATTAACCCCACCACCATGTCCCTAAACCTAAAGGAGACATAATTGACCAAAAGTCTCATCATTTGGTCAACCTTTTTAGTCAAGTGGACCAAAGTCAAACTTAGGTCAACATAAACCAATTCTTCCCCAATAGACTCAATTCACCCCCAAAACATGAAATTGACTTCACCTCTAGTCTTAGAACATCTTGGGGGACCTAATTGAATCAAAATCCCCATCATGGGATCGGCAATTTGACCAAATTGACCAAAATCAACTTTTCCCTCAATTTTGGTCAAAATCACACATATTGGTTAAATTGGCCCAATTGGGGCATTACCATGACCCAATCAATATTGGGAGGTGATAAGGGACCCAAGCTCAACATTCTAGACCAGTCAACCCACCCAATTGACCAAGTCAACATCAAGGTCAACTATGGTCAACTTTAAGCCTAAATGGAGAAATTGAAAGCCCAAACCAAATCCAATTGGGCTAAGGCTTCATACCAAGCCCACCCTGCAGCCCAATAGCCTAATTACATCCCTTGACCCCTGAAATTCAAAATAAATGACATGCATAAGGGCACTTTGGAGAAATCCCCAATATTGAAGAGAGAGAACCATGAATTTGTAGAATGACTTCCACATGGCCTCCAATTTCTCTTCCCCATGGCTTCTTTCAGCTGCCACATTAATTTCCAGTAGAAACCATGCTAAAATATAGGCCACTTGGCAGCTAGGAGGAGCATCCAAAGTAGAGGTCGAGCTCCCCCTTAATGGCAACACCACACAAAGACCTCCCCACTCCAATCTAATGACACCATCAGCTTCAGAAGGAGGAGGTCAGTCGGAATCGAGTCCTGGATCAACAAAATCGATGGAGGAATGGAGGATCGGCATGGGCAAGCATGGAGGTGGTCGGCCATGGCGATTCCGAGCTCTCCTCAACCTCAAGCCCCATGAAGGTCCGGTTTCTCCTCCTCTCCCTCTGTGCTAGCTTCCTAGATCTTTAGGAGATGAAAACCAAGCTTAATTCAAGCTCTATATATGGACATTAATGGAGATTTAGGTAAGAAATGTCCATGCTAGAACTTCTCTTCTAGGGCTTTATTTGTCATGAAATAGATCACAATCAACTCCTCTATTTAAAACGAAGCTATATGAACTTATTTCGTGCAAAATGATGGACTATGGAGGGAGTATTGGCCAAAATAGGTTAGAGATCATCATTTCCATCGGCTGGAGGAAGAAGACGAGCAGGAGCCGTCCGATTCTGCTTCAGGATTCGTGCAGATCAAGTCCTTATATTAAATTAAATGTGTATTTTTGTCACATTTCCACACAGATTTGAATTAATTTTATGAGGTACTTAGACGCCATTTTAGGAAAAATGGCCATAGACAACTTTTGTAGTTCTAGATGTCTACTTTAAGTAGAAATTTGAATCAGCTCATTTGGAGCACTGTAGCAACCCCATCATCCATTTTGGTGAGACTGGTCATAATGAAATTCAGGAATTAGATTGTGTATATCTTTTAAATGGTAAGTCTGATGGAGCTGAAATTTTGGCCATGCATGCATGTGCCCTATTACTAGCTTGTGTCCAAAAATCAGATTTTTAGAAAATTATTTTTCTAAGGTTTTATTCAGAACATGGAAAATCAAATAAATGGAATATTTTGAGTTATATAACTCCAAATGACCCCAAATTTAGGTGTCATGTCTAATTAGACAACATTAGTCTAGGGTTAAATTTTGAAAACATTTGAACCTCTGCATGTAGGGTAATTTCTACTTGCATGTCTCTACCCTAATGTGTTATGGTGTGCCAATAGACAAAAAGTCTATTTTGTGTATTCTGACCAAATGGCTTGGAGCTAGCCTTTGAAATTTTGGTCATACTTTCTTTATGACATAACACACCATCTAAGAGAATCTTAGGGTTTGGGGATCAAAATCCTATGTTTTTGGATTAATGTGAATTAGGTCACATTTTGGTAGATATGAAATTTTAATGTCAAATAACTTGTAGAAAATTATGAAACTCTTAGGAACCTATTATTATGCCATGCAGGACCTCTGTAAATTTTTGTAGAAAATTTCAGAGACCTTTCCTTTAGGAAATTACAAAATTATCCCTAGGTCACAAATCTGAACAATAGGATTTCACTGATCTAAATGCATGAGAAGGTTGTGAAACTATGGAATATAGTTAGGAATACAATTATAAATCTCTGGGATTTTTGATAGAATTTTTAGGGACATTATTCTTGTTGAAATACCCTTTATTCTTTTGTCACCCCTTTAATGACAAATAGAAATTGTGGGTTTAAATTTGCTGGAAAAATATGATCTTCTGGAATTGATGTTTTTATGACATTATAGTGCTACAGTAATTTTCTCAGAATTTTAGGATGTCAAGATCTAGTACTTGTTGTTCAAAGTCATTTTGTCACCCCTTTAATAATAAATAAAAATTATTGGTTTAAATTTGCTGGAAAAATATGATCTTCTGGAATTGATGTTTTTATTTCATTATAGTGCCACAGTAATTTTCTCAGAATTTTAGGAAGTCAAGATATAGTACTTGCTGTACAAAGTTATTTTGTCACCCCTTTAATGATAAATAGAAATTATGTGTTTAAATTTGCTGGAAAATTATGATCTTCTGGAATTAATATTTTTATGTCATTATAGGGCCACTGTAATTTTCTCAGAATTTTAGGATGTCACAATCTTGTACTTGATGTGTAAAATTATATTTTCATTCATTTATTGAAAATTGGAAATCATGATTATATAACTGCTGGAAAATTATGAAACATTGGGAATCTTATTATTTTGTCAAATATCACCTCTGGAGGAATATTTAGCAAGTTTGAATTCACTAGCATGATGCCCCCTTTGCATTTTAAATGATAACAATTGGTTAATGAATTTTTATAGAGATCAAAATTGTATGAAATAAACTTAATCTCTGGTCAACTCCTATTTTATCCATTGTGATCATATGATAAAAATTGGAAGTCATTGGAAGTGTTTTGATCAAGAATTCATCATAGGAATCAATGTTAGACATATACCGTGGTCTGCGGTTAGTGAAAACATGATATGATGATTGAGTCAGCAAAATCGCTTAGGAAATCAGTGAGAATTGGATTATAACAGTACATGAATTTATATCACTTAGAGGACGAGGAATCTCAAGAATTGAGCATCATTCAAGAGAACGGTTGCTTAGGAATGAGGCATGAAAACACCTAAGTTATAAAGAGTAATAAGAGGACGGATTTTAGGTCAGAGTAGTCACCAATAATAGTAATTATCCTGGAAAGGGGATTGAGCATCATCCCATCACATACCCGAGTACCTTGCGAACCCTTCACCGGGTAGCCCTCGGGAAGTTCAGGATTCACTGTAAGCTTCTAAGTATAACAATAATTAGACAAAAGTAGTCTAATTAGGTAAATTAAGAGACATAATAGACTTCATCCAGAGTAGGGGATGGGAGATTGAATATCCGGACGGGATAGTCCTGCGAGCGGTAGGCTTGGGTTATACGGAAGGACTGGGATAGTCCTTCGAGCGGTAGGCTCGAAGCATAAGAAAGGACTGGTCGAGTCCTCCGAGCCAAGAGCTTGGTGTTTCACTTAGAGGCATTGTTGTATCAAGTAGTACGCGGATACCCTGTGTGTTCTTAGGGGCATACGTAAAGTCTAGGTTGGGTGGTGTCACACAAGCCTAGAAGTGGACAGCCCGGTCTACTGCCCTGTTTGCCTCAACAGGGTACCTGAGCGGAGACTTGAATAGAGGGCTAGAGGTGGTGCTTACCAGATAGTACGCGGATACCCTGTGCATTCTTAGGGGCGTACGTAAGGTCTAGGTTGGGTGGTGTTACACAAACCTAAAAGTGGACAGCCCGGTCCACTGCCCTGTTTGCCTCAACTGGGTACCTGAGTTGACACGCTCGAATAGAGGGAACTACTAAAGGTCTGTGATCACAGAGTCGTGTGCGTGAGTTGCATCATTGCATTGCACAGCATAGCATAGCATAGCGTAGCATAGCATCCTTGAACAATTAGACCTCATCGTATAAATTAGTATGGACTCTTTTATACGATGGGTTTACTTCTTGCCAGACCCCTTAGCTTATGTGTTTGTGTGTACACATATTAGTTAAGGTTATTTTCATAGCTTCTCTAGTCGCTTCTTACTTGCTCTAGTTACTTTATAACTGATCTGGTTTACCTTTTAGCTGCTTAGTCCTTTTATAATTGCGCGCACTGCTTTACTACTTACTTCTTTTACTACTCTTTACTGCTTACTTGTTTATTCTGCTAGAGTAGTGTTTGCCTACATATATATATACATGCTTGTACAACCCTTATTCTCCGAGGATGGACCCCCCCCCCCCCCCCCCCAAGGCCACGTAGGCAGAAGTCAAAGTCAAAGAGGTCAACACAGAGCCCGGTAGTTCAAGGCAGAAGTAGAGAAGACCTCGGCGAGTATGCAGGCAATACTCGCCAGGTTGGCGAGTGTGGAACAGAAGACCTGGCGATTATTGGCCCGGCGTGTGCGAGCAGCACCCAATACTCGCCAGATGGGCGACTATGGCATGATACTCGCCGAGTAACCCATAGTCGCCAGGTTGGGGGCTGGGCTATAAAACCCCACCCTACCCTTTGGTTTTCCTATAAATAGGACCCCAGGGGTACTTGGATTGGCACCTGGACTTGAGCTTTTGGACCCCGATTCCCGAACTCTCGAGCCCGTCACCCTTGCTTTCAGCCAAGTCGGTGCCTTCCCTGTACCAAGCTCGGCCACTTTGGTTTCGGAGGGGAAGACTCTCTCGAGATTCTGGGTACGTGGTGGGACCTCCCTGCCAAGCACCTGGGGTCCTGTTTGTTGCTCTTCTAGCTCCTTCATAGTTGCCAGCCAAGCCCTCTCGTTGGACTGCTGGGCGAGTAGCCTCCGGCTGCATCGGTCCGAATCTTGAGGTCAGGATTTTCCTGGCGTCAACACTTTGGTGCGGTGAGCGTGGGCCGCAGTCAGAGAAGGAAAGTTCGGCAAAAAGGCGAGATGGTCACAGTTGGCGACCATGAGGAAGTAGTCGGCAACTCGCCCGCAGGCGGCGAGTTCGTGACGCTAGCAGTTTTCGAAGCCTTCGCGCAGCGCATGGAGGGGACCATGCGAGCAGTGCTTCAGCCGCGCGCCGAGGTCACGGCGACCTCGCCGCATCGCCCGGTTCTGACCGAGGGAAGGAGTCCCCCTCGGCGAGCAGGAAAGGAGCACGTGGAGGATGAGACCGAGCGACCAAGGAGGTCGCAGTTCTACCAGCCGACCTCGCAAGGGATTCACTTCCGCGAGACGGACGAGCAGGCGAGGTATCAGGATACTCGCCCATATGGCGAGTATGGTTATGATAGTCGCCAGGTGGAAGATCGTCGCAAGATTGGGGGTAGGAGCCCATTCTGTGAGGAGATCATCGCCGCGCCAGTGCCGGAAAGGTTCAGGGATCCCCCGATGAATTACTACTCAGGGAGGAATCGTGCTAGGCAAGAAGTGCGTAAGGAGGAAGGATGCATGGAGTCGATGGTTGTTGTCCGTCAGGGAAACAGACGTAACCGGAAAGGGTAACCGAAGGAGGAATAGGGATCGGGTCAGCCAAGGATGTCAAGGAAGGATCAAGGCCGGGGAGGTAGGAGTGAGTTTTGGAGAAGCGGAGCTCGGATCTTTCTGCAAAACGAATTTCCACCAGGCCTACCGCCAGAATGTCACTCTGACCTCTCAAGCACCACCCCCGCTAGAGAAAATCACCTTCTCGGAGGAGGGCATGTTAAGGGATGAGAATCCCTTCCATGAGGCCCATGTGATTGATGCGATCGTCGAAGACTTCACCGTCAACCGAATCCTGGAGTGCAACGGGGGATCTGTCTGTGTCATCTTTACGTCGTTCTCACGAACACGTTTGACAACCTGGAGGTCGAGACAATCAGGATGATGATCCTGGACAGTTCCCTTTTTTGATTTCTTAGGTAAGCAAAAGGTGGACGCGGCAGGAAGATCAGCCGCCGTCGGGAAGCTTAATCCAAGACGGGAAGAACCCTTCATCGTGAAGGGGAGCTGTTGGAAAACACATGGAATGGCGACAACATGAAAGGGTTTGGCTCCTGAACGGGAGTATGTACACACCCCACCCCTGTAAATTTGTTATCCATAAATAAAACCATCACCTCCCTGAAACATGGGAAATGGTGAGTCTTTTGTCTCTTTCGGCTATGTGTTTTCAAGAAAGAAGAAAGCGAGCGAAGCCGATCTCCGCGTGTAACGGTCTCCCCAGCATACAGCTCGCAAGGATGACCGCCGGCACCCCCAGCATCCAGCTCGAAAGGGTTCAGCCTAACCAAATGGGCTGCAGCCCATGCACCCCAACCCCTCTCTGTCCCACCACTAGGGCACAGCGGGTTGTTGGAGACCGTAGTCCCCCTTTGATGAGAATTGAGCCAGTTAAGCGGCAGCGCGTGGACTTCCCAGGAGGTCACCCATCCTTGAATTGCTCCAGCCCGAGCACGCTTAACTATGGAGTTCTTTCACTTCTCATCACCAATTGAGCTGCAGATCAATTGGTGATGAGAAGTGAAAGAACTCCATAGTTAAGCGTGCTCGGGCTGGAGCAATTCAAGGATGGGTGACCTCCTGGGAAGTCCACTTGCTGCCGCTTAACTGGCTCAATTCTCATCAAAGGGGGACTACGGTCTCCAACAACCCGCTGTGCCCTAGTGGTGGGACAGAGAGGGGTTGGGGTGCATGGGCTGCTGCCCATTTGGTTAGGCTGAACCCTTTCGAGCTGGATGCTGGGGGTGCCGGCGGTCGTCCTTGCGAGCTGTATGCTGGGGAGACCGTTACAAAAAGTGCAATCTTGGTGAAAGGACTTTTTGTAACGGTCTCCCTAGCATACAGCTCGCAAGGACGACCGCCGGCACCCCCAGCATCCAGCTCGACTCCTTCGATGGCATATAACTCCGGCTTCTGACTTGGGTAGATGTGTAGCGTAGGAATATGAGGGGTCTTGCTTACCGGGGCTCTCCCGGCGGCAGCTGAGAGTCCGACTCCAGGCCTGTTCACCGTCTCAGGCACCACCCTCTGGGGGTTGACCTGCTCTTCCTGGTTCTCCTGTAATAATAGGGTCCACTGACCGTCAGTCTAAAAGACTCATCATATTCCTCACTGCCTCCACCCGCGACTCCTAGGCACCGTGCGGGAGGAGGAAGCGGAGGACATCAAGGGGTAATCCAAAGAAGCAGGTGACAAGTGGTAAAACTAGCAATGTATGTCAAGCAAAAGATACATAGCTTCTAGCTAGCAGGAGTACACTAAATAAGATTACTCTAGCAGTTCTACAATTAGGCTTGTAATAAGAGCAAACAATAGGAGAAAGCCACAATAGTAGTAATATGAGCAAGTAAGTAATATGAAAGGCAGCTAGGAAAAATTAACCTTAACTTATATGCGTACACAAAGGCACATAAGCTAAGGGATCTGGCAAGCAATAACTCATCGTATAAAGGAGCCCACACCAATTTATACGATGAGGTCTCTGTTTGTGCAGAAATGCTATGCTATGATATGCAATGCAATGATGCAATGTTTGTATTATTAGTTCATACACATGCAACTCACCCACACGACTCTGTACGTACAAACCTTTAGTTCCCACTTTTCGGAGGTAGCTAACCTCTCGGGCACCTCCCGTCGTGGTCAAACGGTGGCAGAGGAGCGGGCGTCTCCTCACCTAGGTGGGTAAGTCACACTACCAGACCTAGGCCCAAACGTACGCTGTGATACCGGTACCCGGTACTCACGAGCTCCTGCGTACTAAACTGATTTGGCCAGGCAGGGTTTAGGGGATTCGTCCCGTCGGACGCGCAGTAAAACAGCCTGGCCCCAATAAAACCACTAGCTGATAAATAGAAAATATTGCATATTTTTAGTATAATTTCTAGCCTAATTTTGGGTATTTTTGTACATACAATATGCAAATTATTGAAATAATCACTTCTTTTTATATGTATATAAATATTCATATAAATTTTGTAAAAATAAGTAATTATACTTATATAAGAATAAATTTGAGAATAAGATAGTATTATGTATATAATATAAATATATAGAAATATATATAATAAATATAGTAGTATCATATAATAAATAAACATAGTAATAATCATAATGTATATATAATAGATAAATAAGATATATAATAAAATATATATTATAATAATGATAAGAATATATATACAATAATAATAATAATAAGTATATATAGTAATATTTAATAATAATAGTAATATATATATAATAATATAGTAGTATAAGCTATTAGCATCATAATAATAATATTGAATAATAAATATGTTATAAATATAATAAAATGCTTATATGTATAATATATGTATGTGTATAAATATATATGTATTATATATGTATATGTATAAATATATATATAATAAATGTAAAATAATAATAGTATATAATATATAATAATAACATATATATATAATAAAGAATAACATAATATATATTAAAACTTATAAATAGCTTTGTAAATTAAATGAAAATAAAATTAAAAAAATAAAACTCTGTAAATATATAATATAAATAAAATGTTCCATTTCTAAACAGATAAGCTTGCTCGGTCCAGTGGTTTGGGTTTGGTTAACTTCGGCAAGGGGACGGGTTCGAATCCGGGCAAGCGCAATTTTGCGCCAATTTAATCTCCCCTGCCCGCGCCTGCCCGCCCCTGCCCGCGCCCCTGCCCGTGCCCGCCAGCTTCCAGCCAGCTCGCCTCCACGTGTCACGCGCCCGCCAGCCCGCCAGAAGCTTACTTCCAGCCTCTAACCGCACCCCAGGCCAGCTGCCCTTCCTCCAGCCTTCTAGAAGCAGCCAGCTGCCCCCTTTTTTTTACTAAATGCACACCCCAATTCCTCTATAAATAGAGGGGGTGGATAATGTTAAAAGGGTTCAAGATTTTAATTCCTTTTCTTGAGATCTTGATCCATTTTTGCTCTTTTCTAGTTTTTATGTTTTTGTAATTTTGTGCACTTAATCTCTCTAGCTTTGTAATCCTTTTATGATGGAAATAAAATAGCTTGTTTTGTAAAAATTGTTCTCTTTGTTTTAAGTGTTGTTCTCTTTTTTTTTGTTCTTTTCTTTTTATTTTTAGTTTTTTGTAACTTTGTAATTCTTGTTAAGTTCATCTTTTTAATTTGTGTGTGTGAGTGTATGAGAGTAATTATCTTGTTTTTAGCTTTGTTGTAATTTTTAGATGATTTGTTATTAGTGTGTGTGAGTGTAGGTGGTTAATTAAATTGTTTTGTTTTGATTTAGTGTTTTTACTTTCTTTTTGCTCTTTTTGTAAGTGTGTGTGTGTGTATGAGAGTAAAATATTCTTATGTTAATTTTATGTTGTTATTAGTGTGTGTGTGTGTATGAGTATAAATTTTTGCTTTCTTTTAACTTAGATTTCAATTTCAAGTAGAGTGTGTGTGTATGAGTATAAAGTTTGCGCCTTTTTTGTAATCGAATAGTTTCCATTTCCGTCACGCATTTATTTCCCGCCTATCCGTTTGGATAGGACTTGCTCACGCATTTATTTCCCGCCTATCCGTTTGGATAGGACTTGCTCACGCATTTATTTCCCGCCTATCCGTTTGGATAGGACTTGCTCACGCATTTATTTCCCGCCTATCCGTTTGGATAGGACTTGCTCACGCATTTATTTCCCCTCTACCTATTTGGGTAGGGATCGCATTTCTTCAATTTCTGCAACTTACAGCTTTCATTTTAATTCCGTAGAGTGTGTGAGTTTTCAATTAGTGCGTCTTTTATTTTTTATATATATTTGCTTTTTGCTTAATTCCGCTACCCGCTCAATCGCTTATTATCGCCATAGTTATCATTATCGTTTTATAAAATCCTAAAAAAAATTCTAAGCAAAACTACTTTTTAAATTAACGTTTTCGTTCTTTTCCTTTTCATCGCTTTTCTTGGTTTTTGCTAAACGCACACCAAGCCCGCGATTGTTATCATTTTCGTCACTAGCTTTTCTATAAAATCATAAAAATCAATTTCAAACTCTTCTCGATAAAATAATAGCGCGTTCCCAAGAAGTAGAAATAATCGATACGACCATGGAAAAATACGACCTTGATATTTCAAAAGAAATATCCTATACTACTATCGATAAGGTCCACTTGCCTTTATTGATTTTAGTCCGGATAATTACATAAACCCAAAAGCTTTCTCTCTAAAGCACTCTTTAAAACTCTTTTAAAAACACTAAAAAATTTGTTGCAACACCTCTTTGGTTGTTGCAACTAGCTCAAGGTAAAAGAAGTTTTAAAACGCTCTTAAAGAATTGTTGCAACTACTCAAAAAATTGTTGCAACAATATTTTCAAAAAGCTTTCAATTTTAATTTCAACATAAAGCCTTTCTAACCCTTTCTACTTAGCTTTTGGCGACGCGGCCAAAGAGTAATCTTCGATATTTCGAAAGAGGAAAAGGCCGTTACTTCTATCTTTCGATAGGATAACGAGTAATTCCTCGAAGTAGGATTACTCGCGGGACTCTTCGAAAACGCCGCCGAATTCTAATAAAAGAAGAAAGCAAGGCCACACATTTAAAAATAAATCTCAACGTATCAAGTTTTTGGCGCCGTTGCCGGGGACTTGTGTCGTTATTTTGAAATAGGAAACGCTATTAATTTTATCTTATATTTCATCTCTTTTTCTATCTAAAAAACCAAAAACTAAAAAAAAAATACTATCTAAGTAAAGAAAAAAAATAAAAAAAATATATACATATATTTTTCAATTTTCCTTTTTTACATATATTTTCGAATATAGCTACATATATTTTCATATAAAAGCCCCACAAAAATTAAACCCAAAAAATATATATTTATATATTTTACTTAAGTAAAGAAAAACCCAAAAAAATATATTATTCTCTTTTACTTATTTTCCTTCCTTTTTCATCTTTGTAAAAATATTTCTAAAACAAAAACATCAAAAAAAATCTATAAAAGAAAAAAAAAACTCTTCAAAAAAAAAAATTTAATTAAAGAATAGTGTATGACCCGAGGAGAATCTTCGGATAATCCGACTATACCTTTTGATCTTGAAATCGAGCTCACGTTTCACGAGCGCCGCCGATCTCATAATCAAAATCTACAAATAGATCCCGAAGAATCCGTCGGCGATATACATATAGGCGTGATGGGCGATCCTAATCTAAATGCGGCCCCACAGCGGACCATGACCTATTATGCTAGGCCAAATTTAGAGGATACAGGATCGAGCGTTACCCGCCCCGCGGTAGCTAATAATAATTTCGAAATCAAATCCAGTATAATTCAAATGGTACAACAGTCGATTCAGTTCGACGGTTTGCCAGATGAGGACCCAAACCAACACCTTAATAATTTTTTAGAAATTTGCGACACCTTCAAGATTAATGGCGTCAGCGATGACGCCATTCGCTTGCGCTTATTTCCCTTTTCCCTGCGGACAAAGGCGAAATCGTGGTTGACTTCTCTTCCAAGAGGGTCCATAACCACGTGGGCCGAATTGACGGAGAATTTTCTAACTAAATATTTTCCTCCGTCAAAAACCGTTAAATTACGCACCGATATCGCATCCTTCATTCAATTCGATTCCGAGTCTCTCTACGAGACTTGGGAACGTTTTAAAGAATATTTGCGTAGGTGTCCTCATCACGCGCTACCAACTTGGCTTCAGGTACAAACGTTCTATAACGGCTTGAATTTTTCAACGAGACAGTTGATCGACGCAGCCGCCGGGGGAACGTTAAACAACAAAACCCCGGAGGCCGCTCAAGCTCTGATCGAAGAAATGGCCATGAACGCGTACCGATGGAACGTGCCAAGGTCGCGTCCTCCTAAACCGGCTGGTATTTTCGAAGTGGATGCCACTACTCACTTAGCCTCGCAGGTAGAGCGGCTAAGTAAGCAAGTGGCGGAGATGACTGCTTCCTCCTCCACTCCCGCTTGGGCTAATAATCCTAATAATAATAATAATAATTTTAATAATCTTAACAATAATAATCTTAATAATAATATTAATAATAACAATAATTTAAGCGAGGAATAGGTTGATTACGTGGGCAATCAAGTGCGGGCGCCCTTCAACCCATATAGTAATAACTATAACCCGGGTTGGAGGAGCCACCCGAACTTCTCCTGGAGTAACCTTAATAATGCGCAACGCCCTCCACCTGCGATCCCGCAAGGATTTCCGCATGGATATCCCCAAGGATTTCAGCAGGGTTTTGCGCCTCCTCCTCCAAAACCTTCTCCGCTCGAGGAGATTTTTGCAAAATACATGGCTTCCAACGACGCAAATATCCGGAATATAACCGGATCGCTAAAAAATTTAGAAATGCAGGTTGGACAGCTTGCAAAAATGGTCTCCGAGCGGCCACTTGGAGCACTGCCGGGGAACTCGGAGCAGAACCCGCGTGAAAATGCCCACGCCATTACCCTTCGCAGCGGCAAGGAGGTCGACTCCCCATTGCGGGTTGAGCATCAGGTAACTGTTTCGCCTCCGACCCCTGCACCCTCATCTTTTATTTTATTAGATACGGAAAAAAATTAGCGCCGGGCGTCTCGAGCCCGCAAATTCCGTACCCCGCAAAACTTAATAAAGAGAAGGAGGACGAACATTATAAAAAGTTTTTACAAATTTTTAAACAAATTCAAATTAACGTCCCCTTCTGCGAGGCACTCTCACAAATGCCGAAATACGCGAAATACCTTAAGGAGCTCCTTTCTAATAAAAAGAAGCTCGAGGGAATTTCGCGTGTTTCCTTAAATGCGGAATGCTCGGCGGTCCTACTTAATAAATTGCCGCCGAAACTAAACGACCCGGGAAGGTTTTCCATCCCGTGCCTTTTTGGCAATTTATTAATAAAGTACGCCCTAGCGGACCTGGGAGCGAGCATCAATTTGATGCCCTTCTCCCTCTTTAAAAAACTCGATCTAGGAGTTCCCACCCCAACGAAAATGAGCATCCAACTCGCGGATCGCTCGATAAAATATCCTATCGGGGTAGTGGAGGACGTTCTGGTCAAGGTTGACAAGTTTATCTTTCCGGTAGACTTCGTCATCCTCGACATCGAGGAGGACGCCGAGGTACCAATTATCCTCGGTCGCCCTTTCCTCGCGACCTCCCGCGCATTAATTGATGTGAGTAACGGTCGCCTCCTCCTTCGGGTAGGGGACGACGAAGTTACCCTTCTCATTAATCCCTCGATGCGAAATTCTTTATCGAACGATGATTCTTGCTTTCACTTAGAATCCGCGTTCGAGGATGAGTGTTCTTCGCTTGTAGAATTACTCGCTTTAACTTTAGACGAACCGGATTTGGCAGACCTCGCCCCTTTGGACGAGCTACCGCCAGATTCGTCTTTCGAATCCTTTAATTCTAAAAGTTTAAAAATTACAACTTCTTACGAAGAACCCCCGGTCCTGGAGCTTAAGCCACTCCCCGACCATTTAAAATACGCTTTTCTCGCCGCGGACTTAAAACTCCCGGTAATTATTTCGTCTTCTTTATCTGATTCGGAAACTTCCGAATTAGTTAAAGTTTTGTCCACGCATCGCCATGCAATTGCATGGCAGATTTCCGATATTAGGGGGATAAATCCCTCTTTTTGCACGCACAAAATCTTCTTAGAAGATAATTCCCGCAAAACCATCCAGCCTCAGCGACGATTAAACCAAAACATGCGGGAGGTCGTTAAGGCTGAAGTAATAAAATTAATGGATGCGGGGATTATCTACCCTATATCCGACAGCACGTGGGTTAGTCCCATTCATGTCGTGCCTAAAAAGGGCGGTATAGCGGTAGTGGCAAATGAACATAACGAATTAATTCCAACTCGTACTGTTACGGGTTGGAGGGTGTGCATCGATTACCGAAAATTAAATGATGCCACCCGCAAAGACCACTTTCCGTTACCGTTTATCGATCAAATTTTGGAGCGACTATCGGGTCATCCTTATTATTGTTTTCTCGATGGTCTATCGGGATTTTTACAAATTCCTATCTCCCCCGAAGACCAGGAGAAAACAACCTTTACGTGCCCCTTCGGTACCTTCGCGTACCGAAGGATGCCATTCGGCCTCTGCAACGCGCCAGCTACATTTCAACGATGTATGATGGCGATCTTTGGAGAGCTCGTAGAGGATATTATGGAAGTCTTTATGGATGACTTCTCGGTTTTTGGAAGCTCCTTCCAAAACTGCCTCCAAAATTTAGATCGAGTCCTCCAACGATGCGAAGACACGAACCTGGTTTTAAACTGGGAAAAGTGTAATTTTATGGTTCGAGAAGGCTTAGTTCTCGGGCACAAAATTTCTGAAAGAGGGATGGAGGTCGACAAGGCCAAGGTCAAAATAATTGAAAAACTCCCCGCGCCCTCAAATATAAAATCAATCCGTAGTTTTCTTGGCCACGCGGGTTTCTATAGGCGGTTTATTCAAAACTTTTCCAAAATAACAAAACCGCTAACCCACCTCCTGGAGAAAGAATCTCCATTCATTTTTGATAGCGCGTGCGTAGAGGCATTCAATGCCATAAGAAATAAACTTATCCATTCTCCCATTCTGGTGGCGCCCGATTGGACCCTTCCGTTTGAGATTATGTGCAACGCGAGCGATATAGCGGTAGGGGCCGTATTAGGCCAACGCGTAAATAAATATTTTCATCCTATCTACTATGCGTCCCGCACGCTCACGGCCGCACAGGCTAATTACACGACAACGGAAAAGGAACTCCTTGCCGTCGTCTTCGCCATAGATAAGTTTAGGCCCTACGTCACGCTTTCAAAAATTATAATATTTACCGACCACTCCGCCCTAAAATATTTATTAGAAAAAATGGACGCTAAGCCCCGCCTTCTTCGTTGGATCCTCCTATTACAAGAATTTGATTTAGAGATCCGCGATAAGAAGGGGGCCGAAAATTTAGCGGCCGACCACCTTTCTCGTTTAGAACACCCAATCGCGGAAGCGCTCTTCGAACCAGAAATCGATGATCGATTTCCCGAGGAGCGTCTTTTAGCTTTAAATAATTTAAAAACTTCTCCCTCGCCTTGGTTCGCAGACTACGCCAACTATTTAGTTGCGCGGGTACTCCCGAAAGACTTTTCAAAACAGCAAAAGAAGAAATTCTTTTCTGATTTGAAAAATTACTTTTGGGAGGACCCTTTCTTATTTCGCGTCTGCGCGGACCAAGTCGTGCGGAGATGCGTTTCGAGCGAGGAGGGTGCGCAAATTTTGCGGCACTGCCACGAAGGGCCGGCCGGGGGGCATTATCAAGCCAACCGGACCGCGCAGAAGGCGCTGGAGGCGGGCTTTTATTGGCCCGCTCTCTTCAAAGACGCTCACACTTTTGTGAGCGCATGCGATAGCTGTCAACGGTCGGGTAACATCTCTCGTCGCGACGAGATGCCCCAAAATTTTTATTTAGAATGCGAGATTTTCGATTTATGGGGCATAGATTTCATAGGCCCCCTACCTCCTTCACATACAAATCGCTACATTTTAGTGGCGGTCGACTACGTATCTAGGTGGGCGGAAGCGCAAGCTCTCCCCACCAACGATGCGAGAGTCGTCGTCAACTTTCTTAAAAAATTATTTTCTCGCTTCGGCACGCCCCGCGCAATAGTTAGTGATAGGGGAACGCACTTTTGCAACGCCCAGTTTGCAAAAATATTATCTAAATATGGCGTCACGCATAAGCTCGCCACCGCCTATCACCCCCAAACAAGCGGCCAAGTGGAGGTAGTAAATCGGGAAATCAAACGCATATTAGAAAAAACCGTTTCAACTAATAGGAAGGATTGGGCGATTAAATTAGACGACGCGCTGTGGGCATATCGTACGGCGTACAAGACCGCAATCGGTTGTACGCCTTATCGATTAGTCTACGGCAAGGCGTGTCATTTGCCCGTAGAATTAGAGCACCGCGCTTTTTGGGCGTTAAAATTTTTAAATCTCGATCATAATTTAACCGCCGAAAACCGGAAATTCTAATTAAACGAACTCGATGAATGGCGTGCGAACGCTTACGAGAGTAATAAATTTTATAAGGAACGCTCGAAATTTTACCACGACCGGAAAATAAAATTTCCAAAATCATTTGCGCCGGGCGATCTCGTCCTCCTATATAACTCACGTCTTCGTCTTTTTCCGGGGAAACTAAAATCCCGTTGGTCCGGCCCCTTTCAAGTGAAAGAGGTTTGGCCATACGGGACCGTCCTTATCATCCACCCGGAAAAAGGCGACTTAAAAGTTAACGGTCACCGACTAAAACTCTACCACGCGGGGGATCATCTGGGAGGGAAGTTAAATTCCATACCCCTCCCCCACCTCTAAAAAGATCGTACCCCGCCAACGCGTCGAGCTACGAGACGGTAAACAAAGCGCTCGTGGGAGGCACCCCCATATTTATCCAATTACGCTCTTTTTTATAAAACCAAAAAAAAAAATGATGAAATAAATTTTCATTTCAAAAAAATAAAAACTTAAACAAAAATAATAATAATAAATAATAATAATAATAAATAATAATAATAAATAAATAAATAATAATAATAAATAAATAAAAAACAAACAAACAAAATGAAAAAAAAAATATAATAATAATAATAATATTAATAATTATGCATATTTTAAATTATCATTCTTTTTCAAAAAAGAAACATAAAACAAAACAAAATAATGCAAAAACTTTAAAACAAAAATCATAAAGAATTCTGGGAATTTTAAGATAAGACAATAGGAAGTTTCTCAAAGTAGGATTACTCGACAGACCCGAGAGGGGATTTTTGTCGATATTTCGAAACGAGAAAACCCCGTTGCTTTTACCTTTTTATTTCTCTTCTTTCTTCCTTGGTTTTTATCTTAAAGCCTTTTCTTTATTTTACCTTATTTTATCTTTCTTAAAATTTAGATATATTTTAAAACATGCATATTTTCAAATTAAAACCAAAACAACAAAAAAATACATATAATATAAATAATAACATAAAAAGATGATAAAAATTTATTTTTATCATACCAAAAAATATATGTTTTTTTAACTTCTTTTATACGTATTTTATTCGTGTTTTGTACATTTCGAAAAACTAAAACAAACCAAAAAACAATTTTGTATATATTCGTGGAGTCCCTTTTTTATTTTGTAACTATTCTTGTATATTTTTTTCTTTCTTGTAATTAAAATCTTCGTCTTTTTTGTAAATATTTTCGTTCCTCACACTTACCTTCAACATTGAGGACAATGTTGGTTTTAAGTATGGGGGCGTGTTTTCCCTCTTTTTTGTAATTATTTTTGCCCCTCCCTTATCAAATGAAAAATCCAAAAAATTTTACATGTTTTATATTTATGTCTTTATTTGTATATAAATAAACCTTATTTATAAAATCAAAATCCAAAAAAAAAAAAAGATGAAAAGTTTTACTAAAAAAATTTGTTACAACAAAATTCACAAAAATTTTGTCATAACATTCAAAAAAAATATATGTCTTTCTTTTTCTTTCTTTTTCCTTTTTTAGTATTAATGTAAATATATATGTATTTACTTATGTTTTTTTTTGTTATAAATCAAAATAAAAAAAAATGATGAAAAAAAAGTACTTAAAAATTTGTTATAACAAAATTAATTTTGTCATAATACCAAAATATTTATGTTCTTTTCTTTCTTTCCTTTTTTCCTTTTTTTTATATATGCACATATTTTTAACAAAATTAAAACAATAAAAAAAAATATGAAAAAAAAAATATCTTAGAAAAATCAAAAATATTTTGTATTTATATATGCATTTTGTTATAAAGAAAATCAAAAATCCAAAAAAAAAAAATATCATATCTTAAAAACAAAAAAAAAATATTTGAAAAACTTATCAAAAAACCCAAAAATAAAATAAAACCCCTACTTAGCTTTTTGTTATTCCCAAGGCGAGGTTAGGTTTATCTCTAAGCGTTTTTCATTATTTATAATTTGCTAAATCAATTTTATTTATTTCATAGTTTGAAAATTTTAAATCGAGGAATTTTCAGTAGTAAAGAAAATCTTGCGATCTTAATTTAATTTGAGAACAGAACTTTTAGCATTACCTCGGGTTTACCCTAAATAGATTCATTTTTGTATTATATTGGCAAACCATCTTTAGATTCAATTATTCTAACTCTAAACTTGTGAAACTTTAGGAATGTTTTTAATCTACTAAACTTGCTCTCAAAATCTTTCTTTATTAATCTAGAATTTCTCTTGAATCCCCCCCTTATAAACACCCCTTTAGCTTGGCATAAAAAAGTAAAAGAAGGAGTTTTAAAAGAAATCCTGTGTCAATGGGAATAAAAAGATTCCGTAAACACAGACACCCAATATTGTTAAAAGAAATCCCGTGTCAATGGGAATTTAATTCCGTAAACACGGGCATTGGGTTAAGTTTAGAAAAGATTTCAATTATCCCGCGTAAACCAACGCTGGGAACCAAAGCAAAACCACCAAAAAGGTGGGGTGAGAGGATACAATCCGTCACCCCTAAATCCAAGCACTCTTCTTTTTGCCAAAGCTACCCTTTTTTCCCCTACCCCTTAGCCAATAAAATTGTACCTAGATTTTAATTTAAAAAAGTTGCGAGAGCATAATTAGTAGGCTTTATTTATTCTTAAAAACTTTCTTAAAAAAGGTTAAAGTTTTATATAATTCTATTCTAATTAAAAGGTACCAAAGACTGCAATAATCGACGCTATTTAGCTAACTTTAGAAGTCTCGCTAAAATTTTTTCGCTCTTTTTAAATTACTTTCATAGTTTTGGACTTACCTCTTTAAATACCCTAAATTTATTTCGATCTTACTTTTGATCTAATAAAAACTTTAGTAAATTAGAAATTTTATTAAACGTCTTATAGGTATCCCTTACTTTTGCTCTGGAATAGCAAAAGCTTAAGTATGGGGGTGTTTGATAAATAGAAAATATTGCATATTTTTAGTATAATTTCTAGCCTAATTTTGGGTATTTTTGTACATACAATATGCAAATTATTGAAATAATCACTTCTTTTTATATGTATATAAATATTCATATAAATTTTGTAAAAATAAGTAATTATACTTATATAAGAATAAATTTGAGAATAAGATAGTATTATGTATATAATATAAATATATAGAAATATATATAATAAATATAGTAGTATCATATAATAAATAAACATAGTAATAATCATAATGTATATATAATAGATAAATAAGATATATAATAAAATATATATTATAATAATGATAAGAATATATATACAATAATAATAATAAGTATATATAGTAATATTTAATAATAATAGTAATATATATATAATAATATAGTAGTATAAGCTATTAGCATCATAATAATAATATTGAATAATAAATATGTTATAAATATAATAAAATGCTTATATGTATAATATATGTATGTGTATAAATATATATGTATTATATATGTATATGTATAAATATATATATAATAAATGTAAAATAATAATAGTATATAATATATAATAATAACATATATATATAATAAAGAATAACATAATATATATTAAAACTTATAAATAGCTTTGTGAATTAAATGAAAATAAAATTAAAAAAATAAAACTCTGTAAATATATAATATAAATAAAATGTTCCCTTGCTAAACAGATAAGCTTGCTCGGTCCAGTGGTTTGGGTTTGGTTAACTTCGGCAAGGGGACGGGTTCGAATCCGGGCAGCGCAATTTTGCGCCAATTTAATCTCCCCTGCCCGCCCCTGCCCGCGCCCGCCAGCTTCCAGCCAGCTCGCCTCCACGTGTCACGCGCCCGCCAGCCCGCCAGCCCGCCAGAAGCTTCCTTCCAGCCTCTAACCGCACCCCAGGCCAGCTGCCCTTCCTCCAGCCTTCTAGAAGCAGCCAGCTGCCCCCTTTTTTTTACTAAATGCACACCCCAATTCCTCTATAAATAGAGGGGGTGGATAATGTTAAAAGGGTTCAAGATTTTAATTCCTTTTCTTGAGATCTTGATCCATTTTTGCTCTTTTCTAGTTTTTATGTTTTTGTAATTTTGTGCACTTAATCTCTCTAGCTTTGTAATCCTTTTATGATGGAAATAAAATAGCTTGTTTTGTAAAAATTGTTCTCTTTGTTTTAAGTGTTGTTCTCTTTTTTTTTGTTCTTTTCTTTTTATTTTTAGTTTTTTGTAACTTTGTAATTCTTGTTAAGTTCATCTTTTTAATTTGTGTGTGTGAGTGTATGAGAGTAATTATCTTGTTTTTAGCTTTGTTGTAATTTTTAGATGATTTGTTATTAGTGTGTGTGAGTGTAGGTGGTTAATTAAATTGTTTTGTTTTGTTTTGTTTTGATTTAGTGTTTTTACTTTCTTTTTGCTCTTTTTGTAAGTGTGTGTGTGTGTATGAGAGTAAAATATTCTTATGTTAATTTTATGTTGTTATTAGTGTGTGTGTGTGTGTGTGTGTGTATGAGTATAAATTTTTGCTTTCTTTTAACTTAGATTTCAATTTCAAGTAGAGTGTGTGTGTATGAGTATAAAGTTTGCGTCTTTTTTGTAATCGAATAGTTTCCATTTCCATCACGCATTTATTTCCCGCCTATCCGTTTGGATAGGACTTGCTCACGCATTTATTTCCCGCCTATCCGTTTGGATAGGACTTGCTCACGCATTTATTTCCCGCCTATCCGTTTGGATAGGACTTGCTCACGCATTTATTTCCCGCCTATCCGTTTGGATAGGACTTGCTCACGCATTTATTTCCCCTCTACCTATTTGGGTAGGGATCGCATTTCTTCAATTTCTGCAACTTACAGCTTTCATTTTAATTCCGTAGAGTGCGTGAGTTTTCAATTAGTGCGTCTTTTATTTTTTATATATATTTGCTTTTTGCTTAATTCCGCTACCCGCTCAATCGCTTATTATCGCCATAGTTATCATTATCGTTTTATAAAATCCTAAAAAAAAATTCTAAGCAAAACTACTTTTTAAATTAACGTTTTCGTTCTTTTCCTTTTCATCGCTTTTCTTGGTTTTTGCTAAACGCACACCAAGCCCGCGATAGTTATCATTTTCGTCACTAGCTTTTCTATAAAATCATAAAAATCAATTTCAAACTCTTCTCGATAAAATAATAGCGCGTTCCCAAGAAGTAGAAATAATCGATACGACCTTGGAAAAATACGACCTTGATATTTCAAAAGAAATATCCTATACTACTATCGATAAGGTCCACTTGCCTTTATTGATTTTAGTCCGGATAATTACATAAACCCAAAAGCTTTCTCTCTAAAGCACTCTTTAAAACTCTTTTAAAAACACTAAAAAATTTGTTGCAACACCTCTTTGGTTGTTGCAACTAGCTCAAGGTAAAAGAAGTTTTAAAACGCTCTTAAAGAATTGTTGCAACAACTCAAAAAATTGTTGCAACAATATTTTCAAAAAGCTTTCAATTTTAATTTCAACATAAAGCCTTTCTAACCCTTTCTACTTAGCTTTTGGCGACGCGGCCAAAGAGTAATCTTCGATATTTCGAAAGAGGAAAAGGCCGTTACTTCTATCTTTCGATAGGATAACGAGTAATTCCTCGAAGTAGGATTACTCGCGGGACTCTTCGAAAACGCCGCCGAATTCTAATAAAAGAAGAAAGCAAGGCCACACATTTAAAAATAAATCTCAACGTATCACTAGCACTGCCGAGTCAACGAACTGCTGTCGGTGTGACGACTAAGACAGAACCGAGGACCCACCACATCTTATACACCAGCAACATGTATTAGCCATTTTACTACCGAGCTTCTAGCTCGCAATTCTATATCAACATCTATAAAGTAGAGCCTACCGTTCGCCAGACTATACCAGTCTTATATTTAAACTACGAGCCTACAACTAGCTAGACTACACTAGTCTTATATTTAAACTACGAGCCTACCGCTCGCTGGACTACACTAGTCTTATCTTTAGACTACGAGCCTACCGCTCGCTAGACTATATTAGTCTTATGTTTAAACTACGAGCCTACCGCTCGCAGGACTATCCCAGTCCTTCTTTATAAACCGAGCCTACCGCTCGCAGGACTATCCCAGTCCTTCCTTATAAACCGAGCCTACCGCTCGCAGGACTATCCCAGTCCTTCCTTATAAACTGTTCCGATTTGGGATGGAGGTTAACTTGTCCTTTTCTTCTTCTTAACTAGTCTTGTCTATAATTAGTTGATCTTAGAAGCTTTAGAGTTAGCCTTGGACTTCCGGAGGGTTACCCGGTGAGGGGCTCGCAGCGGTACTAGGAAGTGTGGCGGGCTGACACCCCGAACTTCCTATTCCTAAGGCACTTAATCTTGTTGGTATCTACCCCTATTTACTTGATCCCCGTTTCCTCTTCTATTACATTAATTCATTAAGATGAGTTGAGCTTGGCTCCTAGGAGCGGGGGAGTTCTTTTGAACTCCAACACCACCAATTGTGACCGGGTGCTGACTCCCCCGTCGTCACATTCTAATCTCGAGTTCCCTTCTTCACCGAGGAACTGCACACGTTCAATTAGCATTCTCAACCTTTCTTGGACCCACACTCCTATTCTTCGGCATCCTTAACCCTGGGTTTGCCTTAGATGTTTTCCGACTTCACCCTTAAATCTTACCTTAGATGGCTCACCCAGCTAAGGTCAAATCTACTTTCATATAATCACTCACTACGACAAGTTGTGTGTGTGTGAGGCCCTTGACGAGGTCTAACCTCCCTTTCATATCAATGAGAACTCATACACCTATAGCTGGCTAAACACACCCCAATCCTTATTTCCCAAGATGCCCTTAGAGATGCTCCTCCGAATAATCTGAGCCTTCATAGTTAATAAAGAGTTAATAGTTCTACGTGTGAAGGTCAGTGGTGGTCTAATTCATGTAAATCAGTTTCACTATTCGCAGACCGAAACAAGGTTGATCTAGATTAGACTCCTATGGTGCGATCTTGATCACATCATATCCAAACGAGTTCCAATTATCACCATAGGTTCGCAATGAGTGGTGATCTAACAACCTCAAATCCAAATTTCATAAATTCTCTAGGGAATCTTAAGTCATAGTTTCTATTAAAGATAGGAGGTGTGCAAATAGAGATTTACACATCAAGTATTAGATTATGATCTCAATAATCTCAGGGAAAATTACCATGACATAACGCTGGTCTAAAAACACCAAAACCTGAGTTTCACATTTTTAGCAGGAATATTTGACCATAATTTCTATTTAACCTAAATGGGGTGCAAATAGGGGTTTGCACTACAAGTATTAGGTTATGACCTAAGTAAATTCTGGGAAAATTACCATAGCACCAAATTGGTCTAAAAAAACACCAGATCCTAAGTCTCATATTATTCCAAGTAATATTTACCCTTAATTATCATTTATTACATTTGGTGTGCGTATAAGGGTTTACACTACAAGTGCTATGTTAAGACTTCAATAAATTCTGGGAAAACTATTATAGCACCATATTAGTCTAAAAATACCAGATCCTAAGTCTCATATTATTCCAAGTGATATTTGCCTTTAATTATCATTTAATACATTTGGTGTGCGTATAAGGGTTAAGACTTCAATAAATTCTGGGAAAATTATTATAGCACCAAATTGGTCTAAAAAAAACACCAGATCCTAAGTCTCATATTATTCCAAGTTCATATGACCGCCTTTTTATTTTATAACCTAAATTAGGGGTAATTTAGTAAATTCCATATCTTGGGATTTTTGTACCCAAAAATCCCAAATAACTTTTGGGAAGGCATATTGCTGCCAAGGATCCATGTCCAGCATTTCAAGCCATTGGGTCAACCCCCAAGGCTTAGGGCTCACTCCACCCAAATTTGCTAATAGACATAAAGAGCAGTCCTAGAAAAATGGCTCTACAAGGAGCTGTAGAGCTCCAAATCACTTGATCTCAAATCCTACAGAAAGTAGACATCAAGAGCTACAAAAGTTGTCTCTGCCAACTTTTCATGTTATGGCCTCTAAGGCCTTCAGAAATAGCATGCAAAGTACATTAAAAACCTAGGCAGGATTATGTGGTTTGCTAATAGACAAAAATGAGCAGTCCTAGAAAAATGGCTCTACAAAGAGCTGTAGAGCTCCAAATCACTTGATCTCAAATCCTACAGAAAGTAAACATCAAGAGATACAAAAGTTGTCTCTGCCAACTTTTCATGATATGGCCTCTAAGGCCTTCAAAAACAGCATGCAAAGTACATTAAAAACCTAGGCAGGATTATGTGGTTTGCTAGTAGACAAAAATGAGCAGTCCTAGAAAAATGGCTCTACAAGGAGCTGTAGAGCTCCAAGTCACTTGATCTCAAATCCTACAGAAAGTAGACATCAAGAGATACAAAAGTTGTCTCTTCCAACTGTTCATGATATGGCCTCTAAGGCCTTTAAAAATAGCATGCTAAGTACATTAAAAACCTAGGCAGGATTATGTGGTTTGCTAGTAGACAAAAATGAGCAGTCCTAGAAAAATGGCTCTACAAGGAGCTGTAGAGCTCCAAATCACTTGATCTCAAATCCAACAGAAAGTACACATCAAGAGATACAAAAGTTGTGTCTGCCAACTTTTCATGTTATGGCCTCTAAGGCCTTCAAAAATAGCATGCAAAGTACATTAAAAACCTAGGCAGGATTATGTGGTTTGCTAATAGACAAAAATGAGCAGTCCTAGAAAAATCGCTCTACAAAGAGCTGTAGAGCTCCAAATCACTTGATCTCAAATCCTACAGAAAGTAGACATCAAGAGATACAAAAGTTGTATCTGCCAACTTTTCATGATATGGCCTCTAAGGCCTTCAAAAATAGCATGCAAAGTACATTAAAAACCTAGGCAGGATTATGTGGTTTGCTAGTAGACAAAAATGAGCAGTCCTAGAAAAATGGCTCTACAAGGAGCTGTAGAGCTCCAAGTCACTTGATCTTAAATCGTACAGAAAGTAGACATCAAGAGATACAAAAGTTGTCTCTGCCAACTTTTCATGATATGGCCTCTAAGGCCTTCAAAAATAGCATGCTAAGTACATTAAAAACCTAGGCAGGATTATGTGGTTTGCTAGTAGACAAAAATGAGCAGTCCTAGAAAAATGGCTCTACAAGGAGCTGTAGAGATCCAAATCACTTGATCTCAAATCCTACAGAAAGTAGACATCAAGAGATACAAAAGTTGTCTCTGCCAACTTTTCATGTTATGGCCTCTAAGGCCTTCAAAAATAGCATGCAAAGTACATTAAAAACCTAGGCAGGATTATGTGGTTTCCTAATAGACAAAAATGAGCAGTCCTAGAAAAATGGCTCTACAAGGAGCTGTAGAGCTCCAAATCACTTGATCTTAAATCCTACAGAAAGTAGACATCAAGAGCTAAAAATGTTATATCTGGCCATTTTTCGATTTTTGGCCTCTAAGGGCTTCAATTTTCCACTTGAATAACTTAAATAAAACGTGACAGCATATGTACTATTCCTTTATTAAATTATATGTGGTCTGCGTATAGAAATTTCAGGGGATTTCAACGGCCATGATTTCGTCTTCCCCGTTGAATCAACAGCCGTGATTGACTGCGCCTGGGCCCTTTTGCAGGGTGTTTTCCGGCGAGCCTAGGCCGCCTCCGGCCAAACCCCCAAGCCACCACCACCACCCGACATAGGGCTTCCATTTGCCGGTGGCCGTTTGGCCGGAGGTGGCCGGAGATGGCCGGAGGTTGTTTTCGTTTTCCGGCTTAGAGCAATGAAAAGTGAGGAGATGAGTTCACCGTCCTCTTGATGATTTTGAAAATGGAGAGATTAGAGGACTAGCACAGGAGGAGAGGGGGAGGAAAATTGCCTGAGCACGGCCTTGGCAGCGGGTGTTGCGGCGGAGGAAGATGGCGTTCCTGTTTCCGGCGTCCATGGCTCTTGGTGCGGATGGGATTGAAAACTTGCTCTGGAAGGGGGGCTCGATTGCTTGGAAGCTCCTGAACGTGGTGAGAGGGAGAGATGAGGGGGAGGAGGTGTATATCGCCGGATATCAAATCCGGCGATTTCACTAATGGTGGCACCGCCCTCAGCAGCCACTGCCATGGCTCCAGCTCAGCTTGGTTCAGCTCCTCTCTTCAATAGCCGGTCAGGGGAGGGGGAAAATCGAGCCCATTTGAACTTCCTTGGAGTTTGCCATTAATGTGGCCGACAGCTTTCTCCTCCCTACCCTATCTGCGGCGGCCAGCTCAGACCTCTCCCTGCTGGAACTCCTTGGGAAGGTTGAGGGAAGACCAGAAAATAGGGAGTGGTGGCCAAGTGGCCACCCCTCCATGAATTCACCTAGAATTCACTCTTGGTGGTGGCCGGCCACCACCTTTGGTGCACCCCTCCTTGGTCCCGATTGTGCCCAAGGCAGACCAACCCCTTTGTGGGCTTGGTTAAGTGAGGTTGAGCCAAGTCTAATGACTTGGGCTAGGTTCAAGCTCCCTTGATCAAGGGTTGGCTAATTGAATAATTTGGGGTTTGGGCTTGACCTCATGTCATACTACCAATTTGGTTGACCCACATTACTCCTTAAGACCCTATGGACCTACTCCAAAAGAATTGAGACAAGGTGGGGTCAATTGGGGCTTGAGTGCACTTAATTGCCTATAGAGACAATTTGGGTATTTTGTTGATTTTGCCCTAATTCTCCTTGATTGAATGCACCCCATGGTCCAATTAGGTCTCATATACTCCCCCTTAGGGTTTAGGGGAGATCAATTTGATTATACTAGATCAATTGAAGGTCAATTTAGGTTTTTAGCACATTTAGTTCAATTTGGGGCTTTTTAGTGATTGACCCAATTTCTCCAAACTGATGCCCCTATGATGGGGCTTTTGGGTCCATTAGGTCCCTTAGGGAGGTTGCCATATGAGAGTGGCTTCAATTTGATCAATTGGGGTTCAATTGCCCTTAATTATGGTGATTTGACCTAAGATTGCTCACAGTTGACTTTTGGTCAATTTGACCAAATTGGTTGACCCCAAGGGTCCCTAGTGGCCTACTTGCCCTCCTAATTGGTCATAGGGATCATGGTGAGGTTATGTTGGCTTTTTGAAGTCTCTTGGTCACCTCTAGGTTAGGACATCCATTTTTGCTATTTGCACCCCAGAGTGCATTCCTTCCCATTTTAATGAGTTCATAGGGCCTTCCTGGCCCACTTTGTGTACTTAACCCACCATATGAACTATTCATGGTTATGTGGGGTTTATAAGATATTTTCTCCTCCCTTTTGGTTCACTTCTCATTAGGGTGGATCATGAGGGCTAAGTGCACACATGTGTTTTTCACCTCTTCCATTTTCATCCTAAGGTTCTAGGTCACTTATCCTATTTTTGTCATGACTTGTCATGACAAAAATCATCTAGGGGCCTAGTAGTTTGGGGGATGTTACACCGCGTCAGGTTGGGAAACTGGCCTCCGACTTAACCCTCGTAAAAACTCAGAACGGATGATGGGACAATGCCTCGGGTGTGCGTTCCCCTAAGTCCAAGCCTCTGCAATGACGGCCGAGATCAGCTCCCCCCTTGCATGTTGGCCGCGGTCCCCACCGGCTGCATTTCTCATCCAACTGGTGAGATTATCAGGAAGAAGTCTAGACGCCGACCTCCCAACCCGACGAAGGAATAATCGACTTCGGCAAGGCGGTGCTCACCCTTATCTGCTTCATCAAAAATGTGTTTTCCAATAAAAGAATGGGAGTAGGTGAAGTTGATCTCCACGCTAGGTTGGGAAATGAGCCTCCGACTTAACGCTCGTAAAAACTCAGAACGGATGATGGGACAATGCCTCAGGTGTGCGTTCCCTTAAGACCAAGCCTCTGCAATGACAGCCGAGATCAGCTCCCCCTTGCACGTTGGCCGCGGTTCCCACCGACCGCACTTCTCGTCCGACTGTAGAGATTACCAGGAAGAAGTCTGGACGCCGACCTTCCGATTCGGCGAAGAGAAGATCGACTTCACTAGCTCTGGGACCCTTGAAAAGAGGCGTCATATACCCTCGAGAGCTGAAAAGCTCGCAGCAAGCCATTTTTCTAAAGTATTGTGTCCGATCATTTGAGCTGGTGTGCTTAAGTGTGTTTAACTCCCTGCTAATTTGTTGAGCAACAGGAAGCAGGTTTGGTCCACATCCAGCATCCAAGTGGGATGGAGGCCTCGGGATGGTATGTCCCCTTGGACCTCCCCGACTGCCACTCTGTGCTTGACGTCGTCCTGCATCAACATACCACACCGCAAGTTGGAAAGCGAGCCTCCGACTCAACCCTCGTAAAAACTCAGAATGGATGATGGGACAGTGCCTCGGGTGTGCGTTCCCTTAAGACCAAGCCTCTGCAATAACGGCCGAGATCAGCTCCCCTCTCGCATGTTAGCCGCAGTTCCCACCGACCGCACTTCTCGTCCGACTGGAGAGATTACTAGGGTAAAGTCTGGAAGCCGATACTCCAACTTGAGAAGGGTAGCGATCGATTCGACCGGCCAAAGAATGGAAACATTCCGGCATCCAAGTAGGATGGAGACCTCGGGAGGGTGTCTCCCCTTGGCCCCCCCCCCCCGACTGTCGTTCCCTACTTGACGTCATTCTTCGTCGACATCTGGTATCCAAGTAGGATGAAGGCTTTGGGATGAGGTGTCCCTCCGGACCTCCCCGACTGCCGTTCCCTACCCCCTCTCTCATAAACAAACTCCCTTAAATAATTTTAATGGGCTCTTCACCAGGTACAGAGCGAGGCCTTGAGTTGAGCATGTGTCCCTCGGGATCCTCCAAGTACCCCCCCCCCCCCCCCCCCCCCCCCCCCCACGACTCGACTCCACCAAGGGAAACATTGAAGAAGGCGAGTATGGTTGTGCGAGTATACAGTGGCGAGTATGAAGAAGCACTCAACCTCGCCCCGAGCCTAGGAGCCTAGGCGGCATTCAAAAAATAAAGCAAACACCAAGGAAACAGGAGAGCAAAAGCTTTGACTTTTTCATATATAAATATTTGATGTATATTACAAAAGAATCTTCAAGGTGTTTACAAAAGGTCGCCGGGCGAGCAAAAAAGGGTGCCCAGGCGACTAGGCGACATCCTCGCCATCAATATCTGCATCTGGCTCGTCGCCACCATCGTCGCCACCATCGTCATCAACATCCTCGTCATCATCATCGTCATCCTCGTCCTCGGAATTGTCATCCGCAGCACCACTGGACGGCGGCGAGGATGCTCGCAAGGGGGAGGTGGACTCCTCGGCGAGCAGCGCCGGGATAATGTTCTCCACGGTCAGCTCCATCGCCGCCGGCTTCAGAAGATCGTCCGCCTTCAGCTGGCTCAGGATGACGGTCCCAGTAGCTCGCGCGATCTCTCGGCGAACGCGTGGCATATCGTCGCCATGCATCCGGATCTGCTTGCCGACCCTAGAGGGGCCCGCCACCGCTGGCTGTTGCTCGGCAGGCCGAGTTTCCAGCTCAGCGATGCGAACTTGGGCGGCCTCCAAGGCCAGCCGAGTGTCATCCAGCTCCTTCTCCAGCTGGGACACCTTTGTCGCCATCTCCACCTCAGCGACCTACCAAAACAAGAAGACACACAAAGTCAGCAAGTTATTCGGCAAAGTGGCGACTATCCCGGAGGCGAGTATCATAGAGAAGCGAGTACCTCATGCTCCTTCGCCTTGAGCCCCATGGCGATCATTTTCTTTGTGCTGATCCGGATCACCTCCTCATACTCCAGCAACCTCCTCGGCGTCATGTGCGCTAGCTCGGCGGACCGCAGCATAGATCGCGAGGTCTGGTGCGCCAGGTACTCGGAAGGCTCCTCTCGCAGCCTCTCGGCGTCCTCACGACCATAGATGGCATGAAGCACATCAAAGGCCTCGCCCTGATCCTCCCAGTCCTCTGACCAGGGCGGAAGGTTGGAGCTCAGAGACACCACATGGTCACCCTCCGACCAGGCGACTAGGCGGCGACCATAGGCGTCCTCACCACGAACACCCAAGTTGAAATTAGGGTGGGTATAGGGCTCGCCGACCTCAGAAGGGTCCGCCTTCTTGCCAAGGTCCCGGTGAGCGACCTCCTTCTTCTTCCTCGAGGGCTCGGAGGGCTCGCCCCTCTCCTTCCGCTTCTTCGAAGGCCCAGATCCTTCGCCGACGATCAAAGGCTCATCGCCTCCTGGCGACAAGTCTATGGGCGAGTAGACCCCATCCCCGCGAGCAGAGGTCCCCGCACCTCCCTGTGTGGAAGCCGTCGCCTTCACCACCACGGGAAGAAGCTCACGCGGCATAACCTGGACTGCTGCAACAAGAGGAGTGATAATTCCGGTTAGTCGCCAAAGTTGAAGACGAAGAGCGAGTATTGCGAATACTCGCGCAGTAGATTACCTTCGCCTGCGAAAACCTCAGCGAGTTCATCCACTCGCCTCCTCCAGAACACCACATCAAGGCGGCGATTCTTGAAGGATTCGAGCAGTTTCTCGCCACCCTCGTTCAGGAAGGAAACCCCGAAGACGCTCTCCGGCGGCTAGAAGGACCTTTCGGGGATCGCTTGGAAGTCGCCAGCGATGAAGACTAGTCGCTCTCCCCAGCGGTGGTTCTTCTTCGCCGTGCCGACCAGTGTGCATACGTGGCTGCAGAGGAAGACGACGCCCTCGCCAGTCGCCATAAAGTGGAATACTCGCCTAAAGACCGACAGGTCGAAGGCTATTCCCTGGTCGCGCAGGTAGCACAGATATCCCACAATCATCGCCACCCCATTGGGGTTGATCTGGGCAGGGACTATCCCAAAGTAACGGAGTATCTGGGAGAACTCCGTCCACAGTGGTAGTCGCAAGCCCACCTCGAAATGGCGAGTAGGGAATACCCGCTCATTGGTCAAGAAGGTGTTTAGTCGCTCGCCTTGGCGAGGAAGCCTAGCGACAAACCCTGGCGGGAGGTACTTCGCCTTGATGACCTCCAAATCCTTCTCAGTCGTGACAGACTTCTTGAAGGTGGTCTCCGCAAAGTTCCTGGCGTGATTGGCACGCCGGATGGTCGCCTCGTCGGTCATCTGGGAGGAAAGGAGGAAAGAGAGGCGAGTATCAAAGAAGGCAAGAAGAGAAGAGAAGACAGAAGATACTCGCGCGAGAGTTAGAAAATCGCCAAAGCGTAATTAAGACTCACCCACCCCCCTATTTATAGTGGTCGGATAACTTGGCTTATCGAGCACGACGGCGCGATCAGGAATAAGGGGGTAGCGAGTATTAAGTTGAAGTCGCCAGCTCAACAACGCGCGTCAGCAGGAAGTCGACCTCCAAGGCGAGAAGACCTGCAAGAAAGAAACATGAACGAAGCTCGCCATGCATAGGCGACGGGCGGACAATACTCACCAAAGTTAAAGAAGATAGAAAATTTTGACAAAAATCCATCACAGAAGAAGAAAGCAGAGCAAATAATAAAAGGCGAGTTTTCTAATACTCGCCGAAAAATATTACACCAATAAAGAAATAGTTCAGAAGTACAGGAATGCTCGCCAAGGGCGACTTAGCACAGAAAGAAGAGGAGTAAGAAATGACAACATCTAGGGAGGCGCCTGAAGATTCGCCTGAAAATCCGGAGGATGAGGATGTCGCCCAACGAAGCCCATGCTGCGAGCACGCTTGAAGTGCTCAAAGGCCAGAGACATCACGTCCTCACCCTGCAGCAGCTGGTCTTCGATCCTTGCCAGCCGACCGACCGAGCCCATGCTCGCGCGCATCCCCACCAACTCGTCATGATGCAGCTGCTGGCGATGCTCGATCCTCGCAACTCTACGCTCCAGATCGCTGACAGTATGAAGGCGAGATTCTGCACCAGCCAGGCGAGTATCGAACTCCTCCAGCCGTGATACTCGCACCTCCAGCTCGGTCAAACGGCGATGAGCGTCAGTGCTCGCCAGGCGCTCAACTCGCGATTCAACCTCGGACAGGCGACGATGAGGCTCGCAGATCGCCAAGCGCTCCAGCTTGGACTCCAGCTCCAGGATCGCGCGAGTAGCCCTCTCCTGGTACTCGCGAGAAGGAAGCCCGACCGCGTCGATCAAAGCTCCTATGGGAGTATGAGCGCGAGCTGCGAAAAAGGTTTGAGTGTTAGAAATTAGATGACGAAAACAGCGAAGTAAAGACAATGGCGACTATTGAAGACGACGACTTAAAACCTGGCCGAGGACTGCGAGAATGACGGCGAGGAGAGACCCTTGCCCGGCGAGGAGATGCACAACGATGATGGTCGCCTCGCCGCGAAGAGCCACCAATTGCCGGATCTCGGCTGGGAGGCGCGTTCCCTCGACCGCGATTATCGACTGGTCGTCCTCCTCCCCTTGCAGGAAAAAAGCCCGAGGAGCCCCCAGTCCCGCCACGGTGCGAGGACTCGCCCTGATGAGTCGAAGGTGCAGTAAAGGTCGAAGGGCGCTGATCGCCCTGAGGAGTAGCAGAAGGAGGGAATGGAGGAGGTGGCGGAAGCCCACCTACGGGCAGCTGCGAACTACTCGCCGTTCCCATGGACTGAAGAGGCGGAGGAGGCGGAGGAGGCGGAGGCACGATACTCGCCAATGGATCACGTTGCCCGCTCATCGGCCTCTTCTCCAGCGAGGAGCTGTGGAGAACTCGCCCTGAGCGACCTCCACCCCGAGGCGAGACCATAGGCGACGACCTCAGCGGAGGCACGACCAGAGGCTCCTCCTGAGCTCCAATGGTGGACGAATCTGCGAAGCATAAAAGAAATATTCAGCATCTCGGCCCAAGTCGAGGTCAATCAAAGAAGGTGGCGAGTAGGTAGCTCCCACCTCGCGCAGGAGCGAGATTCTCCGGTTGATTCTGGGTCGAGGTCCCAGGCATGCTCGCTTCCTCGGCGACATTTGGAGCAGGAGGATCAGCGGCCGGCGAGTCGCCCTCATTAGAGAGCCCCAGGTCGTCCAGCAACTGCTGGTGTTGGTCGCACGGAGGAGCGGCGACCTCACCCTCAACGGCTTTCTTCTTCTCCTGCTTCTTTTTCTTCTGGGCAAGCCTCTTCCTCTTCTTGGAAGAGGGAAGGTCGCCAGATGCGAGATCCGGGCGAGGAGGGAGCGAAGAGCCATCAAATAGGCCTACAAGACCAGCCATAGCCGCCTTAGCCTCGGCAGCATAGTCGCGCACCATCTTAAGCGAGTTCAGAAAAGACGTGCCATCAGAGACCCCTGCCCCTCTATTTATAGAGTTCGAACGTAGGCCATCGAGAGGGCGAATATAAGCCGATAGTCGCCGGCAGGAGAGCTCGTCGAATGAAGGTTGGATGATTCTTTCCGAGCAACTGCGTTACTCGCAAAGAGCGGGGATTGTGTGCAACCCTCATTCTCCTAGGATGGACCCCCCCCCCCCCCCCCCAAGGCCACGTAGGCAGAAGTCAAAGTCAAAGAGGTCAACACAGAGCCCGACAGTTCAAGGCAGAAGTAGAGAAGACCTCGGCGAGTATGCAGGCAATACTCGCCAGGTTGGCGAGTGTGGAACAGAAGACCTGGCGATTATTGGCCCGGCGTGTGCGAGCAGCACCCAATACTCGCCAGATGGGCGACTATGGCATGATACTCGCCGAGTAACCCATAGTCGCCAGGTTGGGGGCTGGGCTATAAACCCCCCCTACCCTTTGGTTTTCCTATAAATAGGACCCCAGGGGTACTTGGATTGGCACCTGGACTTGAGCTTTTGGACCCCGATTCCCAAACTCTCGAGCCCGTCACCCTTGCTTTCAGCCAAGTCGGTGCCTTCCCTGTACCAAGCTCGGTCACTTTGGTTTCGGAGGGGAAGACTCTCTTGAGCTTCTGGGTACGTGGTGGGACCTCCCTGCCAAGCACCTGGGGTCCTGTGTGTTGCTCTTCTAGCTCTTCAGTAGTCGCCAACCAGGTCATCTCGTCGGACTGCTGGGCGAGTAGCCTCCGGCTGCATCGGTCCGAATTTTGAGGTCAGGATTTTCCTGGCGTCAACAGTGCTAGCTTAGATTTCCCTGTCACCTGCTTTTCGTTTACTTCGCTTTGTTGTCTTCCGCTTCGTCCTCCCGCACGGTGCCTAGGAGTCGCGGGGGGAGGCGAGCACAAAACTGGCTTAGTCTTTATGACTAACGGTCGGTTGTGACCGCAGGAGTTTGAGGAGCTGGAGCAGCCATTCGACTAGCAGGAAGTGATGGCAAGATCCGAGGAGCAGTTGCAGTGCTTTACTTCTACCACGAGACAGGTGCTGATGAAGAGAGTGTTTAGCTTCCGCATAGATGTAGAGTGAGAGAGTTTTTGTACTTTATTTGGATATGTACCGGGCATAAGCCCCTTTTTCTCTCTCATTATTATACTTATTGTTGGACCTGTATTCATTTGGATATTTATACAAATATGTGTGATTGTGGACTTGGAGTATTTTGATTAATTTTCTTCTTAGCTCTTGTTGGCCTGTTGATCGTTCTTGCCGGCAGGATCGGCGTCTTGCGGAGGCAGCTAACTCGGGTGTTAGTGTCACCGTAAGACGGCGGTTCTGGGCATAAGATCCGGAAGCTCTCCAGGTGCGGGAGAGGGATCTTACACTTTTCATGTTAATGATCACTCTAGAATGATGTGGCTTTTCATGTTGATGATCATTCTAGAATGATGTGGCTTTTCATGTTGAGTCACAAAAATGAGAGTACCTTTACCAAATTATGTTACTTTAAAACTCAAATTGAAAATAGTCGAAAATCCACAATAAAAGCTCTAAGAACCGACAGAGTTGTGGAGAGTTAACCAACAATGAGTTTAACAACTACGTACTGTCTAAATTAAAGCATGGAATTAGAAGGGAACTAATAACGATCAGAAGAACACTAGAGCAAATTAAATGGAGTAGCAAGATTATTAATGGTGACCCAATTGAGCGAGTAACTTGCTTGCGGCCAGCCCAATCGATCGACCCCCATAATTAAAAAGATGAGACTCATGATATATACAAGGACACATGATTAAGAAGAAGACATAAATACGTCCCTCCACTGATCATCGATCATATATAATTAAGCTTAATTATAATAATTAATGAAGAATCTAGTGTTAGGATAGAAACAAGAGCAAGCAGCCTACTCTTAGCTCTAAATAATCCTCTACTTTTTTAGCATATGACCCCGCCGACCCCTATTTATTAAGCTTTAAATTAGCAGAGCACGTCGTTAAGGCAGCCGGAGGAAAGAAACAAATACTATACAGAGCTCCTCTATCTATAGGGGGAAAAAGTAGAGTGCTTAAAGAGCTCCGGCCATCGCGCGATCAGCAGCTAATTTGTTAATTTCCTCTAGCTATACACACACCACCACTAGCAACTACTGCATACAAAAAAAAAAGGAGTAGTTAGCTAGCTGGGAGGAGCCGCCCGCCGGCGGCATATGATCAGGATGGGAAGGGCTCCTTGCTGTGACAAAGCCAATGTGAAGAAAGGTCCATGGTCGCCTGAGGAAGATGAGAAGCTCAAGTCCTACATACAGAATAATCATGGCACGGGAGGTAACTGGATTACCCTCCCTCACAAGATAGGTACCAACCTACCTACCTATATATTGTATTGATCATAAATGAATTCATATGCATGTATATGTATGTTTGTATGCATATTTGATCGATGAGATCGAGAATAATTATATATAGTACGTATAGGGCTGAAGAGATGCGGGAAGAGCTGCCGGCTTCGATGGCTCAACTATCTTAGACCAAACATAAAGCATGGAGGCTTCTCAGATGAAGAAGACAGCATCATATGCAGCCTTTACATTGCAATTGGAAGCAGGTGATGATATAATGATGATGAATCTATATATTATATATGTTGTAGCTCAGTACCTACTATACTGGTCGTTGAAACTTGACATGATGAATATATGTTCCACAATATATATTTACATCATGAATTTATGAAAAGAACATCTGAACATGACATGAAGTAATTAATTTTGGAATATATATATATATATATATATATATATATATATATATATATATATATATATATATATATAAATTCATGCATGCAGATGGTCAATTATAGCGGCCCAACTTCCAGGGAGAACAGACAATGACATCAAGAACCACTGGAACACGAAGCTCAAGACGATGCTGCTCGGCAAGAACCAAAAGAACAACAGGCCCCGCCCATCTTGCAATAATATTTATCATCATCTGAAGAGCCGTGCGGCCTTGATGATCAATTACAACGCCGATCATATGCGGCAGGCTGCAGCAAATGCCGGCGCCGCCGCTCCAGCTGAACTACTAGACCTGTCGGCCACGCCTGCTGCTGCTGCTGCTGCTGCTGCCCATGAAGCTGCTGCTACCGATTATTATAGCGTCCTGCAGCAGCTGCCCGAATATTGCAGCGGCGGGGATCATCAGATGCGCCAGGACTCGTCGTTGAAACTTGCTGCTGCTGCTGCTGCTGCTGCTGCTGCAGATCATAATCATGCCCTTATAAGGTTTCCCTTTTATGGCGCCGGAAGTGGAGGTGGAGCCGGCGATCAAGCACAATTAGTTGCCCCATCCTTCACAATACCACAGCAGCTGCAGGCGGCGGCCATGCATCATCATCATCATCATCATGAACCAGCCGCAGATCCTGCCATGGCCGCCTTTTCATGCATGATGCATGAAAGTGCATCAGTACTGTTCAACGATGCCTCGCCGCCGACATGGCCGAATCACGCGTGTCCGGCAGCTGCCGATCGTGATGAGGAAGGATACTATGGCAGCACCATGAAGGCCTCCGGGATGAATTACTTCGATCTATGGAATGAATTGCTTCGATCGATGATGAACAGCTGCTAGCTAGAATTCTACTGCGCGCGCGCAGATGCAGTACTAGATGATGCAATTAATCTGTAATTTTACTTGGACGGAATCGGGGCCGCGCGCTGATAGCTGCTTCATCTCCATGCTCATCAATTGCTCCACCATTACAAACCCTAATTAATATAAACTTTGTGCATGCCCATGTCTTTCAACTTTTAAAGATATATATCCCTCTTAAAATATATTAAAAATGCGGAATAATTAGTATATTTATCTCCTTTAATTAATTCCATATTATAAATTAGCTTTAAAAAAACCTGCCCTAGCCCTAGCCCTAGCCCTAGCCCTAGCCCTAGCTTTATCACGGTGGTGGGCATGAGCGGCCGATCATGCATAAACGTACGTCCCACCTCACCCTAAGGATATTCATCCGCGTTTAGGTTCAAAACTAGGCTTTTGTTGTCATGCCAAACACATATTTTATGATGATTGTGTTTTTATCTAAATTCACCGGAGCAAAAAAAACACCACGCTAAAAGAGAAGGTAAGTGCATGGAAAGAACATAAAACTCGATAAATTATAAAAGGCTACACGCAAAACAACAACTTTGATTCATTATAATATTGCTCAGTTTGTTTGGAAGGAATTAAGAGGTAAGAGTTGGAATTGGCTCAATTCTAATTCATGTCGGAATTTGGAATTGAATCAATTTCAATTCTGTTGTTCGACTGAAGACAGAAATTGTCACAGAACTTAGGCTCCATTTGGCTTGGCGTTTAGGGTTTGCGTTTGGAGCAAACGCTCGCAGAAGGCGGAAAACCAAACGATCCTCGGTTTCTGTTTGCCGCGTCTGCTCCCGCAGCAAGGAGGAAACGACGCCACTTTCCCGCGTTTCGACCCCCGCCTACGCCCCTCCAGTTCGAGACCCGCGTCTCCTCCCGCCGTTCGCTCCCGCCGCCGCCAAACCAAATAGAGCCTTAGAATTATAAATTCCGTTGTCCCGCTGCATGTCAGAATTCTATTGCTTAGAGCACTAAGATAAACAAAATGCACCGACAACTCTTTCAACTAAAACATCACAATATAAACCACTCTTGTAAGATGTCAATGATGCTATAAAAACAAATAAGTTTGGGTATAAATGAACCCATTGCTTCACAAAATAGCACATGCAAGCAAGGAAATAATTAACTTACTCCATTTCTGCAATTTGAGAATCAGCGGAGGTTCCCTGTGAAACATTAAAGCCATATATAAGGCATTCTTTGATAACTAGTTATTAAGAAATGGAGAAAAGCAAGATAATCGAATTGGACGAGTAGAGCTTCAGGAAATTAAGAAAGTTACACCGTAACCCCCTCCAGACATTTTGCTAGGGTTTTGACAGACATCGAGGAGGGGTAAATGGGTATAAGCACTCGAGGCATTTAAGAAAAGCAAAAAAAAAAGGCCAGAAAACCTCACCTTGCCGTCGTCGGAGGAGAGGAAGTGCCGCTTGTGAGTGTGCTCGAAGCATCCCGGGTGGTTGTCAAAGTGGAACAACCTCCCCGTTGCCACTAGCTTGGGTTTTATAGGCAAACCCTAGGAGTAACTACGGGTATCCGTGTATCCAAAACGACCCGATAAGCCTACGAACCCGTTAATAGTCCAAATATACTTTAACAATCTCATCATATATTTGTGACAAATAACGTGTACGTTTCGGAGTGCAGAAAATAGAGAATAATTAAAGGAGTTTTCAACCTAACGCATTTTCATAAGAGTTGACACATTTAAAACATAAATAAGAGTTTCTAAACAGTAAAATTAAACATAAAAAATAATAATAAAGGTGCTACTCATGAATATAAGTCTGAAAACATAATGATAGAGGATCAAAACATATAACAATTCTACTCAAAGAGTAGATCATCAACATCCATGTCAAAAACTACTTTCTCTCCTCCATCTTCACCAGTGCCTGCAAGGAATTTCATGAGTTAGACTCAATGAATTCATAAACATATGCAATAACGTCAAAAGTAAACTAGCTTTACCTAAATGAGCTTAGAACTTGTAGCATTGGTGAAGTAACATTGTCAGCATCTCTATCAAGTCTTAGTAGGACCAGTCAAGTTATGATTTTAATAAATCACACATTGTTATCTTACTCATTAATGATCACTGTGTACCTCATCATTGAATATTTGGCACACCATAATTTGCAACATTATCAGGTGTGGAATAATGTACTATAACCATTAATGTGCTATGACCATTAATGTTGGATTAACCTTTACAACGACTTTCTGTTCCCAGTTGAATAACTCTCGAATCAACTTACAATGAGAAAGATGTTAATTCATCAAATGTGGAATGACTAGCATCTAACCATCTTGAGTTTTCATCAAGAAATTATTTGGGGTTTTCAGTCTGTTATTATATGCTTGAATGTTGTGACTATAGGTTCTCATTATCAAAACATAAACAAAGGAGAAAAGTTTCATACTTCTATGAACTTTAGTCTCATCTCCCCCGATGCTTTTATTGTGAGAGTAGGGGGTTAGGTCTCCAGGCAGCAACACCGTCTCGGGTAAGGGAGAGGATGTATGTGACCGGCAGCGGCGCGGGCTGGAGGCGAACCGGCGGTTACGGCGTCGCGACTGTAACGTCGGGGATCGGGCACTCCTCCACTGGATCTCTTTGTTGACGACGACTTCCACGATCTTCTGGTTCGCTGTCGAAGATCTTCTGGAGGAGAAGATCAAAGCAACGTGGCAAGAGAGGCGAGTTAACGGGAGTTTCTTCTCCACGGTCGCGCGGGGTGCAATCACAGGAACGGCAGAGCGGCCACAGAATTGCGAAAACGAGAACTGAAATCGCGAAGAACACAAAGAGCGGGAGGTTTCGGGCGGCTAGGGTTTTACACTTCGAGATTGTGAGTGTACTCGAAGCATCCCGTGTGGTGGTCAAAGTGGAACAACCTCCCCGTTGCCCCTAGCTTGGGTTTTATAGGCAAACCCTAGGAGTAACTACGGGTTTCAGGTATTCGTGTATCCGAAACGACCCAATAAGCCTTCGAACCCGTTAATTGTCCAAATATACTTTAACCCGAGGAAAAAATTTAAGAATGTTACACCGAAAACCCCTCCAAACATTTTGCTAGGGTTTTGACGGACATCGAGGAGGGGTAAATGGGTATAAGCACCCGAGGCAGCATTGAAGAAAAGCAAAAAAAAGGCCAGAAAACCTCACCTTGCCGCCGTCGGAGGAGAGGAAGTGCCGCTGCCGTCGCTGGAAAAGAACAACCGGACGAAGGAGGTGGTGTGATCACCTTAGAAGAAAGAAGCACAACGTTCGATTTCTTCGCACGAGTAGAGGAGAACTGTAAGGAGTCGCGATCGATCGGCAGCAAAATCATCAAAACTTAATTATCTCGCGAGATCGGAATTGGGGGGAAGAAAAATGCGCTGCTTTCAATTCCTATGCCTAACGATTTCAAAAGATCTACGAAGCATGAGTTTAATTAAGCAGAAGTTGGGGGGCAATCAGAGTTTGTGTTAACTAAATTAAAATGTGGCTTCTCCATTTTTCTTGGCATTAATTATTAAAGCAAGAAAAGAAAGAATCACCTTCTCCCAAAAGAAAATATGATGTATACACATAATTTGAAAATGTTTAAATCGTGGAGGAGCTCTAAACTATTATAACACTTTCTTGGACTATGGATAAAAACTTTCAAAATCCGCATTGGAAAAAGATGTTGACACTCGATCTACAACCTTTACAAAAGAGGTATCATTTCTGTTAAATCATGAATTGCAGACTACTCTCATTGCGGCCCTCAAGCAATGTTATTGAAAAGTAGAAAAGCCAATTCATTTTTATTTAAATGAAACCATTGTTCATGATTAAATTTGGGTGTGATGTTTAATTAATTGATGTTAAGAAAAAACATTGTTTAAGCATTAAGTAGTACATGCATGCAGCACCCTGAATATGATCATGCATGGCAAAGAAAACACATGAGCATGCATGCATGCAAGAAGTATCATTTAATTCTGACATGCGAGTGATTGTGAATTGGAGTTCATTTCAATGGCAATATTGGTGTTGGTAGCAGCAGTTCAGTTTAGAGGTGTAAAAGAGAAGTAAAATGAAGAGCTGTGCGTGTATGTTTGACTTATGGATAAAAAATATATATATATGTAGAAGCTTCATTTAATTGGCTCTATAAATACAAACCTACAATGCATTTTTGTAATGCGATGAATGAATACATAATTCCATTATTTCCTGTGCCCATCGATATATATATATATATATAAATATATATATATATATATATATATATATATATATATATATATATATATATATATATATAAGCCTGCGGCCTGCCTGAGAACTTTTTAACATTTTCTTACTGAACTCGGATTCTTTTCTCGGGTACTACTAGCTAGCTAGCTAGATCCGCTGGTGTGCGGCTTACAAATTAGTATGTTTAGTAATGATATATGCAGATGCAAAGGCTTTTCTGTTTTAAATTATTATTTTGGCATTTGATGATGAGTTAAAGTTTGGGATGTAGTTATAGGATGATCGTGTCCGGGATGATGACTGTAATTAAAGTGCTGATCAGGGCTGAGAATATGTGTGTAAAAGGAAGGGTACATGGAAGAAGAATCCCCAATGCAAAACGTCAATTGCCCATTTGAAGTTCACATGCTGCTGCAGCGCTCTATCCAACGCCATTAAAAATTAATTAATTACTTAAACAAGCCCATATTACATATATATATACATAGCAATCCAGAGTATATGTATATATATATATGCTTAATCTTGCCCCACAGAAGAACAAATAAAGCAACTTTATTTGTTTGTGTTCTTTATTATTTTATTAAAAAAGCTAGCTTTCTACAAAAAAGCTTTCAATTCCTTTTTTTTTTAAATAATAAAAATTCATATCTCTTCAATCAGATCATGATCATACCGCGAGAGCACAGCATTAATTATTATCATAATTAATTAATACGTATTAATTAGTTATTCTTATTCCAAGGAGAAGCTGATCACGACGACATGGCTCGATCCGACACTGTGACCAGGTTGAAAAAGCATGCCAGCTGGCAGTAATTTGAAGTTTATTCTGTTCGTTAATTAGCTCGTGGGATCATTTGATATGACGATCGCATGACGACAAGAGGAATGTGTCCCTGAGAAGAGGATAAATGGAACATCGTGAATATACTATTCCATGATTCTGACGTGCACACATATATATCGGGAAATATATATATATATATATATATATATATATATATATATATTACAGTATTTAAAAGCTAATTACAATAAAGGCAGTGTAAAGAGCTGAATAGTAAGAGCAGCAATATGAATGGACCAAAAGTAATTTATCATATAAGATTGCTCATACAGATTTATATGATAAGAATTTTGTGCTATATAAGTAACTTAACTTATAAGAATGCTCATACAAGCTTATAAGTTATTCACGAAAAAGTAACTTATAGCATAAGAGTGCTCATACAAACTTATACGATAAGGATCTGCTTGCACAATGCTATGCAACGTATGTAATGTTTCATGCAAACTCACACACACAACCCTATCTCGACATAGACCAGATCGATTGTTAAGCGGGCAGCAAACCACACAGGCCTTATTGTCGTGGCTAACTATGACAACGAAGCGATCACCTCCGCTTCTAGGACTGTACTCACTACACATCCTAGGCCTCCAGATACAGCTACGGTTGTTATGAAAATCGGATGTCCGAGTGCAGATATGAGATCTCCTGTTCAAATAAATTTCTAACGGCCAAGAACGAGGTTACGAGAAAAATAATAACGGACAATATATAAAGAGCAAGCACCACAAAAGATGAACACCAAGATTTAAGTGGTTCCCCCAAATTTGGGTACGTCAACTGTGCAGACAGAGATTAATATTATAATTCTCAAAAATTCTCAAACATACAATACGGCTAAATATGGAGGAGAAGAATAGACCGAAAATTTAGATGGCGGTCTGAATCCTCCAAGGTCCAGTCGTACGCGATGCGACGAGAATCAAATCGGCGGCGCGAGACGAAGCCGACGGCGCGAGACGAAGCCGACGGCGGAAGAACACGACGGCGAGAGAAGCTCGTCGACCGAGAAAAGGATGCCGCCGAGACGAAGAACCCGCAAAACCGCCCGTCGGGAAGGAGAACGTGCTCTCAACCTTGCTGTTGATACACCCCTGCACCGCCCTTCTTAGATGGCCGGCCATACCTCTCCTTAAATAGGAGAAAACCTTAGGTCGGGTTAGGAAGGAGAGGAGGGTCCGGCAATCACCATTGAAGGAGAAATATCTCCTTCCAAAACTGGTTGTCATATTGGCAATCCAAGAGAAAACCCATAAAAGGGAATTCCGGCTGAAATTGGGGAGGAGTGAATGCTGGAGGAATTTTGGGGATCCGAGGAAGGAGGCGGCACACGGATTACGCAACAATCTCCACCTTGACGCCTCTCCCAGGATGAGCTCCACATGGCTGAGATAACTCCAAAATGTCCAACGATCACCAAGATCCAAAACCAGAGAAACTTTCTGACTGAACTTCGGCTGATAGCAGATCATAAAAGAACTCATCTGATTCTGAGTGACACGCAAACTGGACTGACATGGCTGCCTCAGAAAACGCTTCACCTGGAGCTAAATACCAACTGCTCCATCTCCAGCGGTGGTCTCCCATAGCAAAACTGAATCTGTCAAGACTTCTGGCTATTGATGTGCGCGCGGGAGAGAAATTGATAAATGCAGACACACAAGAAAGAATGCAAACAGACAGACATCAGCATGGAAAAATGAACTCCTATGAGAACTAGTCAAAATAGTGGACTAAACACACTCTAAGCTAATAAATGAGGAGTAACAATAAAAGAGCTTAGATAATAGAGGGATATAAACGCATTCAACAATAAAGTTCTTAACCAGGAAAGATAACTCAAAATGAGAGTTATGCGAAAAACAAACGTAAAGCTAGCATGACAAAGAAAAATAGAGGGGAAATGATAGTGAGCAAATGAAGGGAAAATAGAATAAAAAGAAAAAAATGCAGGAAGAAAAAACACACAAGAACAAGGGAAAAAGATAGGTAAAAAAAGTACTACAGGACGTCATCATCGACATCCTCAAGACATAGGGATGCGATAGACTTTTCCTTATCATCACCAAGGGGTTTTTCTTTCTCCTTGTTCTGAAGCTTCCATCAATCCTTGATTCCATGACTCTTCTCTTTGCAGTAATTGCAGTGGCTATCCGAACTTTTCTTAGATTTGCCTCCTCTATCTGAACCAGATTGACCCTGAGAGAATAAAACTGAACTTTCAACAACTCCTGAGCCGGAAGACTTCTTTCAGATATCATCTGAGAGTAAGGCTGCAATGACCTCTTCCATGTCCAAAACATCCTTACTGTAGGTAAGAGTAGTGACCATACTCTCGTAGGACTTTGGAAGGGAGTTCGGAAGAATAACTACCTTGTCCTCTTCCTCCACCTTGATATCCATGCCGAGACATTCTGATAACAATTTATTGAAACTGTTCAGGTGGTCATGTAGAGAGGAACCTTCCTTCATGCTGAGCTAGTACAACTACTGCTTGAGGTAGATGCGATTTGGGAGAGACTTCGTCATGTAGATACTCTCAAGCTTTGCCCAAAGACCAGAGGCAGTCATCTCTGAAAGAACTTTATACAGCACGTCGTCGTGTAGGCAAAGTTGTATGGTGGACATAGCTTTGAGATCCAAATCCTCTCACATGCGATCGGTAACCTCAACATCCTTATTGGTCTTTCCCAATAGAACACGGTGTAAACCTTCCTTGATAAGTAGTGCTCGGACCTTGACCTGCCACAGGCCAAATTGAGCTTTCCGTCGAACTTCGTAACTTCAAACTTCGCACCGAGGGTGGAAGTCGCAATAGAAAACAAACTGAATTAATCTGCACGGAGACCGAAGAGACCGAATAAATTCACGGATCAAGATTGGAAAGATAGGAGCAGACCGATGTCGTCACCTACCGTTGACCCAACTCGAAACGGGACGCCCAAACGATCGTCGATCGAACCTAGCTCTGATACCACATGTTATGAAAATCGGATGTCTGAGTGCAGATATGAGATCTCATGTTCAAATAAATTTCTAACGGCCAAGAATGAGGTTACATGAAAAATAATAACGGACAAGATATAAAGAGCAAACACCACAAAAGATGAACACCAAGATTTAAGTAGTTCCCCGAAATTTGGGTACGTTCACTGTTCATACAGAGATCAATATTATAATTCTAAAAATTCTCAAACATACAATACTGTTAAATATGGAGGAGAAGAATAGACCGAAAATTTAGATGGCGGTCTGAATCCTCCAAGGTCCGGTCGTACGCGATGCGACGAGAATCAAATCGACGGCGGGAGACGAAGCCGGCGGCGGAAGAACACGGCGGCGAAAGAACACGGCGGCGAAAGAACACGGCGGCGAGAGAAGCTCGCCGACAGAGAAAAAGATGTCGCCGAGACGAAGAACATGCAAAACCGCCCGTCGGGAAGGAGAACGTGCTCTCAACCTTGCTGTCGATACACCTCTGCACTGCCCTTCTTAGATGACCGACCATACCTCTCCTTAAATAGGAGAAAACCTTAGGTCGGGTTAGGAAGGAGAGGAGGGTCCGACAATCACCATTGAAGGAGAAATATCTCCTTCAAAAACTGGTTGCCATGTTGACAATCCAAGAGAAAGTCAGAAAATCCATCCGTTCGTTTCACAGACATTGATATTGAAGTATTGGCTTTGAGAATATGAAAGTCATTTCTGTTGTTCGTACCAACAATTGTAGAGTGGAATTGGCTTTCTGGTGGAAAGTCGACGATATTCACCCTAATCTAAAAACCTATTGATCCAATGTTTATCTCCAGGGGTGGATATTGAGATCGCCAACTCCGACTTTCCAAAAGGATATCAAAATTTTTTTGCCCCAATGCGCATTTTTTGCCCGTACGTGATTTTTTCGCCCGTACGCTATTTTTTGGCTCCATACGTGATATTTTGCGAGGACGCGGAAGTTTCGCCCAAATGCAATTTGTTCGCCCGGCCACAATTTTTCCGTCCGGATGTGATTTTTCCGGCCGAACACGATTTTTCACGCCTTTCGTGATTTTTTTTTGCACGGGCGCGATATTTTCGCCAGGAGGCGATATTTTCGCCCGTGAGCGATATTTTCGCCCGGGGGCGATATTTTCGCACGGGCGCATTTTTTTCACCCGGGCGCGTTTATTTCGCCCTGACGCGATTTTTTCGCCCTAGCGCGTTTTTTTTTCGCCCGGGCGCGTTTTTTTCGCCCGGACGCGGTTTTTTTCGCCCACGCGCGTTTTTTTTCACCCAGACATGTTTTTTTTTCGCCCGGGCGGGTATTTTTCGCCCGGGCGCGTCTTTTTTGCCCTGGCGCGATTTTTTCGCCTGGGCGCGATTATTTTCGCAGGCCGCGATTTTTTCGCCGGGGCGCGATTTTTTCGCTCGGGCGCGATTTTTTCGCTCGGGCGCGATTTTTTCGCCGGGGCGCGATTTTTTCACCGTGGCGCGATTTTTTTCGCCCGGGCGCGATTATTTCGCCCGGGCGCGATCTTTTCTCCCGGGCGCGATCTTTTCGCCCGGGCGCGATTTTTTTGCCAGGGCGCGATTTTTTCGCCCGGGCGCGATTTTTTCGCCGGGGCGCGATTTTTTCGCCGTGGCGCGATTTTTTCGCCCGGGTGCGATTTTTTCGACCGGGCGCGATTTTTTGGCCCTGGCGCATTTTTTTCGCCTGGGCGGGATTTTTTCGCTCGGGCGCGTTTTTTTCGCCCGGACGCGATTTTTTTGCACGGGCGCATTTTTTTCGCCCGGGCGCAATTTTTTCGCCCGGGCGCGATTTTTTCGTCCGGGCGTTTTTTTCGCCCGGGCGCGATTTTTTCACACGGGCGCGCTTTTTTTGTCGGGGCACGATTTTTTCGCCCGGGCGCGTTTTTTTCTCCCGGGCGCGATTTTTTCGACCGGGCGCGATTTGCGCCCGGGCGCGATTTTTTCGCCCGAGCGCGTTTTTTTCGCCCGAACGCGATTTTTTCGCCCGGGCGCGTTTTTTTTCGCCCAGACGCGATTTTTTTGCACGGGCGCATTTTTTTCGCCCGGGCGCAATTTTTTCGCCCGGGCGCAATTTTTTCGCCCGGGCGCGATTTTTTCGTCTGGGCGTTTTTTTTCGCCCGGGCGCGATTTTTTTACCCGGGCGCATTTTTTTCGAAAGGGCTTGTTTTTTTCTCCCGGGCGCGATTTTTTCGCCCGGGCGGGTTTTTTTCGCCCGGCTGCGATTTTTTTGCACAGGCGCATTTTTTTCGCCCGGGCGCGATTTTTTCGCCCGGGCGCGTTTTTTTCGGACGGGTGCGTTTTTTTCGCCCGGGCGCGTTTTTTTCGGACGGGTGCGTTTTTTTCGCCCGGACGCGATTTTTCCCCGGGCAAGTTGGCGAAAAAACCGCGCTCGGGCGCAAAAAATCGCGCCCGACAAAAAAAAATCGCGTCCTAGTGAAAAAAATCGCGCCAGGGCGAAAAAAACCCGCCCGGGCAAAAAAATCGCGCCCAGGTGAAAAAATCGCGCCCTGGCGAAAAAAATGCGCCAGGGCAAAAAAGACGCACCAGGGCGAAAAAAACCCGCCCGGGCAAACAAATCGCGCTCTTGCGAAAAAATCGCGCCCGGGCGAAAAAAATGCGCCCGGGCGAAAAAATCGCGCCCGGGAGTAAAAACCGCGCCCGGGCGAAAAAATCGCGTGTCGGGCTAAAAAACGCGTTATTGCTTATGATAATTTGCAGGAAGAAACTTAGAAGCTCAACATTGTTCAATGTTAATTCATATGAAAGAAAGTCTTTCTGCAAACGAACAGTAAAAAGTAATGAATATCAATTCCTACGACAGAAAATCATCATACAGACGAACAAAAGAATTGGATTTAAACTCAATGTCATTTCCCGTGTGTATTGATATTGGATTGAAAGTCAATACTTCAATATCAATGTCTGTGAAACGAACGGACCCTAAAAGGGAATTCCGGCTGAAATTGGGGAGGAGTGAATGCTGACGGAATTTTGGGGATCCGAGGGAGGAGGCAGCACACAGATTACGCAACATACGACATGCACTCTTTTGGAGTGACGACCACCTTATCAACGGAGTCTTCTGGTTTAGCTAGATTGTGTTGCCCTCTGAGGTCCTAACACTAAGGTGCTACCCTGTCTTGCCTATATGACACCCACCCGTTGCCTTAGAGTCTTGCTTGTAACTCCCCTTCAGTAAGCACCATACGAGTGAGCCAGTAGACCCACCACTACATTCATAAACTTATGCATCAAGTCACATGCATAGATATGCAGCATCTCATCTCATCAATGAGCACAAAGTGATGGAAAGAGCTGCAACACAACAATCAGTAAACCCTCGACTCAGAACTCAGTTCTACACAAAAGTACATCCACAACACTTTACTACGCAACACCCACACTTAGGCTATATCCCTAACTACCTGAGAACCCAAGCCCTAAGTGTGGTGGAGTTAACACATCAACAAGTGCAAACTATATTATATATAACGGTGCCCTATATCAGGACCAAGCTTACACAACTGGGCCACATAAAGCCCGGATCTTCAAGCCAAGACCCTACGGTGGTAGTTCTCATCCACTACACACAGTCAAATCTCTCGTGACTTAGACTCTACCAAGAGAGGGTAGGTCCGCACCGGCATCACCTTCCACCAAGTCAATTCCATTCAATAGAGCCTAGCATGCTCAATTGTTATATTTGTTGGAATTAGAACACAGTGGGGAAGATAGACGGCACTATCGATCTTTATTGCTTACAAACAGGGGCTTACAACCACACACCAATCTCAGCTCTACGAGACAACAGCTGAGATGAGAAAGCAGGAAAGAAAACTTCAGAAGAGCCTTACTTAGCAAACACACATGGGGTTATATTTATATCCCCTACAGCAGATAAGAAAGCCTACTTGCACACATAAAAAAGGAAAAAAACATCAGAAGGAGGCCCACCACAGGTATGGCCCAAATACACATAGATTAGAGCGGCTGATAAGAGTACTTTATTCCTGTAGGTACGCATCCAAATGAGGAGGCGCTGCTTTCTGATCTTCGAGGGCTTTTGAGGATCTTCCTAGATCTTCACCTGGTTCTTTGTTTTCTGAAGAAGATGAGCTGGATGGAGTATGCTCCAACACCCCCCCATAGTCCAGGCAGCACGAGATTTTCATCTTCTTCCTTAACGCTTGAAAATTTGATGTTGAAAGGGGTTTTGTGAGAGCATCTGCGATTTGATCTTCAGATTTGCAAAATCTGAGCTCTATTTCCTTGTTCGTCACAAGATCCCGGATGAAGTGAAGTTTGATTTCCAGGTGCTTGGTTCTATTGTGAAAAACAGGGTTTTTGGCGAGGGCAATTGCCGAAGTATTGTCGACTTGAATTAGAATAGGGCTTTGTTCTTTCCCCATCATCTCAGCAATTAACTGTTTTAGCCAAACCGCCTCCCTGACAGCCTCGCTTAGGGCTGTGTATTCAGCTTCAGTCGAGGAAAGCGCTATGGATTTCTGCTTCCTGGTGCACGAGGATACGGGATTGGGACCAATGTAGAATAAGAATCCTGTAGTGCTCCTCCTGTCGTCGGAACACCCAGCCCAGTCGCTGTCAGTGTATCCAGTGAGACTTCTTTCTCTTCCTTTCTCATACCTGAGCCCCAAAGTTCGAGTGCCATTTATGTATCTTAGAATTCTCTTGGCAGCTGTCATATGCTTGATGCTTGGTGATTGCATGAATCGGGAAATGATGCTTACAACATGCTCTATGTCCGGTCTTGTGTTTGTCAAATACATTAGAGAACCAACTAGACTTCTGTACTGTTCTGGTGATGTTTTTTCTTCTCCATCTTCTTTTACTAGCTTCTCTCCAGTGATCATTGGGGTAGACGCAGGTTTGGAGTTTTCCATACCAAATTTGATTAGCATGTCCTCTGCATATTTGCACTGTGAAATGTATGTGACATTGGGCAATTGCATAATTTGTAGCCCGAGGAAGTACCTAGTAAGACCAAGATCTGTCATTTCAAATTTGGAGTGTATGTACTTTCGAAAATTGTGTATGCTGTCCATGTTAGAGCCAGTGATAAGGAGGTCGTCCACATATATGCATACAATGAGCACATCTTCATTTTCTTCTCGCTTCACATACATACCAGGCTCGCTTACAGTCTTGGTGAACCCATTCTCAAGCAGATTGGTGTCAATCTTAGTGTTCCAGGCCCGAGGTGCCTGTTTTAACCCATACAATGCCTTATGCAACCTTAGCACCTTGTCTTCCTTACCCTTAATCTCATATCCAGGAGGCTGTTTTACATATATTTCTTCACTGATTTCTCCATTTAAGAAAGCTGACATAACGTCCATTTGAAATATAGGGAATTGATTATATGTAGCTACAGCCACTGGAGAGAATGTTTCAAAATAGTCTACTCCTTCCTTTTGGGCATAGCCCTTGGCTACAAGTCTAGCCTTGTACTTTTGGATTTTTCCCTCTTCATTGTACTTTACTTTGTATAGCCACTTGAGTCCTATGGCTGATTTTGTTGGAGGCAGGTCAGACAGTTCCCAGGTGTGATTCTTTTCAATCATGTGGAGTTCCTTGTCCATAGCTTGGACCCAATTGGGATCAGCAGTGGCTTCAAGGGTGTTTGCAGGTTCCTTGACAAATAAAGCAAGTTGGCATTGGTTATAGATATCAGTTAGGGATCGATACCTGAGAGGTGATGAAGGAAATGATGAGTCTGGGGCATTTCACTTCCATTGTCTGTAGCCGGAGTGGAGGGCTGGAGATTTTCTGAGATAACTTCAGTTGAATCTTCAGTAACCGCCGGTAAGAACGTCTGATCCTGAACCTCATCCCAAGTCCAGTTCTTTTCTTCGTCAACTATCACATTTCTGGTAATCATGAACTGCTTTGTGGTGGGATTGAAGACTCGATACGCTTTTGAGGAGTCACTGTAGCCGAGAAGAATTCCTTTTATACCTTTTTCAGATAATTTGTCTCTGTTCTGTCGATGGTCTAGAATGTAGGCTATGCTTCCAAATATTCTGAAGTGTGATACATCAGGTTTGTTTCCTGTCCAGGCCTCATAAGGAGTAGTATTGACCAAAGCACGGCAAGGAGACCTGTTTAAGATGTACACAGCAGTATTTACTGCTTCCCCCCGGTATTGCTTGGGAAGATTTGACTTTAATAGCATGCACCTTGCCATTTCTACTATGGTCCTATTTCTTCTTTCAGCAGTTCCATTCTGCTCAGGAGTGCCAGTGACTGTGAATTCATGCTTTATCCCATGTTCTTGACATAGTGAGGTGAATTCATTACTGGTGAATCCCCCCCCCCCCCCCCCCCCCCTTTGTCTGTTCTTAAGGTTTTTATTTTGCTGTTGACTTCATTTTCAACTTGAGCTTTAAATACTTTAAACTATGAGTAGACATTGGACTTGTTTTCAATAATGTAGACCCACATCATCCTTGTAAAGTCATCTACAATTAGGAGATAATAGTGTTTACCTGAAATGGAGGAGGTCCTAGAGGGCCCCCATGTGTCAGCATATATAAGTTCAAGAGGTTGAGAAGTTCTTCTGGACGTGATCTGAGGATGAGGGAGCTCGTGAATCTTGCTTACGGCACATTCATGGCAAACTCCACCTTGATCTTGAAGGATTGGAAGACCCCTCACTAGATTCTTGTGTTGAAGTTTTTTCAGGTCACTCAAGTTGAGATGACCAAACCTATTATGCCAGGTGATTGTCACTGACTGGGCTTTGGTCATCATGCTTCTTTCTTCATAGGGTAGAGTAAGGGGAAATACTTGATTGGGAGACATGGTGATTTTAGCTATTATCTGAGATGTAGACTTATCTATGATGACACAATTGGGATCATCAAATATAAGTTTGTATCCCTTTTTTAATAGCTGCCCCACACTAAGCAGATTTTGAGCCAGATCAGGGACATATTGCACATCTGATATATGCTTATAATGTCCAGATTTTGATCTCACAGCTATGGTACCTTTGCCACTAATAGTCTTGGTAGATCCATCTCCTAGGATCACTTGAGATTTGATAGATTCATCAAGATGAATGAAAGCATGCTTGTTGTTAGACATGTGATTTGAGCACCCGCTGTCGAGATACCACACATTGTCCATAGTCGAGCCATTGGAGTTACTGGTATAGAATACAAAATCCTCATCGCCATCCTGTTCACTAAATTTTGCTTCCTCTATTTATTGAGTGTTATCATGTTGTTTGAACGGACAATCCTTAGCAAAATGGGTGGGCTTGGTACATCTTTTACACTTGTAGAAGCAATCAAAGGCATTGTGGTTATTGCGTCTGCAGAGAATGCAGTGCAGAGGGGCGTTGATGAACCCTGAAGTTGTCTGCTTTTTTATTAAACTCATGTGGCTTGTTGCCTGATTGGATTGACATTTTGCTTTGGAATGCTTGCTCGAGATTTTGGTGTTCAAACCTCTTCATTCTTTCTTCACGGGCTTGAAGTGAACCCATAAGATCATTCATGGTGAGGGTGCTGACATCCTTAGCTTCTTCTATGTCAGTTACAACAAAAGCATATTTGCGGGTGAGAGTCTTGAGTATTTTCAGAATGACTTTCTTCTCTTCTACATTATCTCCATAACTCTTTATCTGATTAATAAGAGTAGTGATTCTTGTGAAGTAGGACTGGGTGTTGTCTTCTTCTTTCATACTTAAAGTATCAAATTCCTGCCACAAGTTTTGCAATTTAAATGAAATAACTTTTGTGGACCCTTGATAATCATTCTTAAGGATGTCCCAAGCTTCCTTGGCTGTGGTGGCACCCATAATCCGTGGGAAGATGCATCTCCCTATCCCTTGTTGGATATAGAGGAGAGCCTTGGCATCCCTTTTCAGATTCTCTGAGTACTCCTTGCGCTGAGCATCATCCCAGGTGATAGCAGGGTTCTCAACAGTTGGCTTTGTATATCCATTTTGAATCATGTTCCACAGATCTTGAGATAGGAAAAGGGTGCGCATTTGGACATGCCAAAAATCATATGCCTCTCCTTCAAATATAGGCACCCCACTTGGTGAATACACAAAGTTTTGACTGGTGTTGCTAGAGGAAGCCATATGAGGAAAACAGATGGGAAGAACACAACACAACAAGCTCAGACCCAAAAGCACAAGATGCTGAGAAAACCAACCTCCTCAGATTTCTGATGGCGGATGGCACACTAGCACCAACCTCGCTCTGATACCATGTTGGATTTAGAACACAGTGGGGAAGATAGACGGTACTATCGATCTTTATTGCTTACAAACAGGGGCTTACAACCACACACCAATCTCAGCTCTACAAGACAACAACTGAGATGAGAAAGCAGGAAAGAAAACTTCAGAAGAGCCTTACTTAGCAAACACACATGGGGTTATATTTATATCCCCTGCAGCAGATAAGAAAGCCTACTTGCACACATAAAAAAAGGAAAAAAAAAACATCAGAAGGAGGCCCACCACAGGTATGGCCCAAACACACATAGATTAGAGCGGCTGATAAGAGTACTTTATTCCTGCAGGTACGCATCCAGATGAGGAGGCGCTGCTTTCTGATCTTCGAGGGCTTTTGAGGATCTTCCTGGATCTTCTCCTGGTTCTTTGTTTCTGAAGAAGATGAGCTGGATGAAGTATGCTCCAACTATATTCACCAGCAAACATGATACAATCAACAAAACCGTGAGTCAATGAGCACTAACAATTCCCCCGACTAATCCAAATATTAACATTTCTAGCATATGTTCTCAATCAAGACATCGAATAAGATTAGGGTGGTGATGGCTTCGTCGTATAAAGCTATGACGAACTCATTATGTATTTAGTACGTAATACCCAGAGTTAACTCACAATGGGATCCCCTATTATATTCAGGGTTTGGTAACACTTCACACCTAGTGTGATTTGTCTCACCGAAGATTCACTCGGGTGTTTACAGTAGTAATCATCAACCTGCAGGACTAGGGCTACAAAGTTAAGATCTTAACCTAGGTTGACCACAAATCTGATTACTACTCTAATTTAAACCTGTGTCCCGATGAATCATGTAAGGAAAGCTACATATGTTTACTACAAGTAAATTAACCCCGATTCAAGCTACCCATTTAACTCCTCTAAGTGAAGGCTATCCCACAAACATTACAGTAAAATTTGAAGCTCAACCAAACTTCATAATCATCTAAAAAAGTCTCATCTGATTGTAAACTATTAGTTATGACATGATGATTTACTACGTACTCTTTCTAAGCATGCAGGGCTACATTTAACTATTTATACGCATCTACTATAGCGTACTCAAATCATAATGTAATAAAAATGATTATCATCCGATCAAACAAGCCCACTTACCTGGCATGATCACCACAGCCCTGCAACGTCATAGTTAGCTCAATATGACAAGAACTTATGATATTAATCATGACATTTCAATTTAATCATCAAACTATATATATATATTATTTAATTCATCCAAAAGACGTGACAATAATATAAAAACAAAAAATAATAATCATCAAACTATATTATTTAATTCCACATGCAGTCCAACAAATATTGAAAGAAAGGTGAATAACAAAAAAATCAAGAAAACAACCATCAATTAGTAATATATTACCCATGTTTAAATACGTAAATGGTAATTGAGTCAACCTGCAGTTTGCCCACGGTAGGATGGATGAGAATTGAGATACTGATCGGCCGGGGGAATTTAACAAGTATCTCGTACATTCATTAGCAAGCAGGAACCAACTATGATCAGTACAACAACAAACTAACAACACTCAAGCCTTTATTCCACCTATCAATAATATTGAAAGAAAAAAAAATGTGATAAGAACATTATTTTCACATCACATGGCACTGTGACACTGGGATCAACTATTATTTACAAGAGTAATATTGCACACTTATTTATTTTCCTCATATTATATATAGAGCCAAAAATACCTCCCGAGGACACAGACGCGCAGTAGATTCAAGCTAAGGGGTCAGAGTTCTCCACTTTGACCCCTTCAGCAACTTCTCCACCTTCGCCGTCGATAGCTGTAGGCTGATGGTAGGCAGATTGCAGCATCCGGTGGATTTCTTCCATCCTTCCAGACATCTCATCCTCTCTATCCATCTCCACGAGAGCCTGCGGATTCCACCACTTTACATCATATGTCTGATCAATATGAAAGCCGTAAAACTATATATATACTGAACTAACACTGCGCTGACCTGAGCGGAGAAATTTTTGAAAATTGGAAGGAAGCGTTTCCTGCAATACTCGTGAAAAAGAAGAGTGCAAACCACGAGCGGGATGGTGAAACCTGACGCAACTGTTGATTTCTTTAGTCCAAAGATCCCGAGGGCTATTATCTGTGCCAGCACGAGGGAGAAGATGGTCGTGTTGTGCACAATGGGCCATAGCTGCCCCCCACTCTCATATTTTGTACGATAAACATTCAGTAACTGAAGAATAAGAAGAATCAGTAGAGATATACATTGTGGATATACTATTTAGCACGCATAATGCTGCATCATAAAATCCATTTATTTCCTATGAAGCAACGATTACATGTCTTTTTGCGAGATACTGATTGAGAATTTGATATACAATTATCCCTATGTAGCGTTATAGTCCATGTGATATTTAGCGGGAGCACTTATTGAGTAATTTGAATGAGCAAAAGCTAAAGAGTGGTACTGGGATGGATGCACATGTTACTACAAGTGCGACAATGAAGAATAAAAATAGAGTACAAAATGTGAACAATAAACAAAACTTATGGTCATGTGATAAAAAGTGGTGTTCAGCTCGATCTCCTTTTAAAAGTCAGCGGAGTCGTGACTTCTACTGGATAACATATCTTGCAGATGAAGGAACTTACAAAACTCATGAACCTTGAGTCAAAAGAGGACAAGATATGCACGGGAAGTCCTCCCTGAATAGATTCCCTATTTTGGGTGTAAGGATTTCATTCTCAAGCATATCAGTAGTGGAGAAAATTAAGGTTCCCAACTCTCTCCTTATTCCACCTTCTCAGTGCAAGTCTCATTTTAAACAGGAGATGGTTAAGCTTGTGTGATGGTGAGCCAATGAACTCAAGCATGTCAAAAAGTACGACCAGACTCAACAAACTCCATCCAGAAATCCTCAAACCTGAATGATCGAGATGAAAGGATGGACACCACCTCGGGCTGCGAGAAGAGGGGGACTGTGATCAGAGCCCAACCTGACTAGATGAAACAGCTTCGCCTCAGGGAATCATTGGAGCCAATCACCAGTCATATGAGCTCGATCGAGACGAGAAAAAGACCAACCACACTAATCATGATTGTTGCATAACACTGTTTTAAATGTTCTCTGACATGTCATTTTTTAGGGCAAAACAATATTTTTTTTCTAAAAAAATAGATTAGGTCCTTTTATAAAATATGGGCCGACATATCCGACATATTGACCGACACAACTTTTTAACATATTGTCCGATATTTTATTGCATATTATATTATCAATATATGTTTAAATCATTTGTATGTATTTATTATATATGCTTAAATCGACGACTTATTGTTTTATTCTCTTTAACGTGTTATTCTTATAAACATTTTCTTTAATTATGTTTCACTATTATTTTTCTTAATTTGTATTTCAGAAATATTAAAACTTTTAAGTATTTATTATTTTATAATTTTAACTTATATTTGGTAAGCATGGAAATATTTATAATTAATCAAAAATATTTATTTTTGTAAAAAAATTATTTGTTATAAAACTTAGTAAACCAGCCGATGTCGGTCCCAAGCCCAGATGAAAAATGGTGAGGGTTGTGTTAGGTAGACGACCAACGTAAAATTTAGTCACCCTTATGAATATGAATCTTTTGAGAAATTGTGCTAAAGTTAAGTTGTTCCCCATAAGGAACACGTCGTATGGTCCGAATGCGGCGTCTTGGCAAGGAACGCTGCATCTCCAGGACTTGGGTGTAGTGTTAAATAAGCAAGAGTCCTCGTCGTATGGTCCGAATGCAGCATCTTGGCAAGGACCGCTAGCTGCAACTCCAAAATAACTTGGGTGTGGTGTTAAATATGCAAGAGCTCTCACATATTAGGCGTCCTAGAAAAGTAGATCGTAAGATTTATGATCGACTTAGGTTTGAAAGTTGGAATATAGGTACGTTAACGGGAAAAGCGATGCAAGTAGTTGATACAATAATTAGGAGAATAATAAATATTTTATGTCTGCAAGAGACTAAATAGGTGGGTGAGAAAGCTAAATTTCTAGATAATTAAGATTTTAAATAATGGTACGCAGGAAAAAATAAAACAAGCAATGGAGTATGAATTATTGTAGATACTACTTGGAGGGATGAAGTTGTTGGGGTAAGCAGAAAAGGTGATAGAATCTTAGCTCTTAAATTAATCGTAGGAAAGGAAACTATTAACGTAATTAGTGCTTATGCGCCATAGGTAGGATTAAGCGAATCTATTAAAGTACAATTTTGGGAAGACTTTGATGATTTGGTAAGAGAAATCCAACAAAACGAGAAAATTTTCATTAGAGGTGACTTAAATGGACATGTAGGGAAGACAAATACGGATTATACAGATGTTCATGGAGGATTTGAGTATGGAGAAAGAAATGAAAAAGGAAGAACCATTCTAGACTTTGCCATATCACATGAGCTAATTGTGACAAATACGATCTACATGAAGAGGGAAGAACACTTAATTAAGTTTAAGAGCGGACAAAATAAGTCACAAATTGACTATTTTATGACTCGCAAAATGGATATTAAGATTTGTAAGGATTGCAAAGTCATACCAGGAGAAAGTTTGGCAACGCAACATAGGATAGTGGTGTTAGATGTGCAAATTAAGTATAGTAACTTTAAGAGAAAGACAAAGTTGTTGTAAATTCAGTGGTGGATCTTGAAGAAGAAAATATAGGTTGTTTTCAAGGCAGCGGTTATAGAACAACTAGTTGATGATCCTTATGTTGATCCTAGTGTCACATGAGAAGTTAATGCTTCTCATTTAAGGATAAGTGGAAAGAACATATTTGGAGAGTTAAAAGGTCGTGTGCCCCCACATAAAGAATCTTGGTGGTGGTAAGAGAAAGTGCAAGATAAAGTGAGGGCAAAGAGGGTCAGCTACAAAACAATATATGCTTATAGGAATGATGAAAATTTGACAAAGTATAAAGTCGCTAAGGCTAAAAATGCAGTAAATAAAGCAAAAAGTTAAGCTTATGAAGAATTTTACAAACAACTAGATACCAAAGATGGAGAGCGTGATATATATAAAATTGCTTGAGCTACAGAGAGGAAGACAAGAGATTTAAGCCAAGTTAAATGCATAACAGATGAAACAGATACGGTATTGACGAATGATGTGACTATTAAGGAACGATGAAAAAGATATTATTATCAACTATACAATGAAGGAAAAGACAATGAACTGAACTTGGAAGAGTTAAGTAAATCGGAGGACTATAGAAACATAACTTTTTATCATAAAATTCAAGCATCAGAGATAAATGACGCTCTGAAGAAGATGAAAAATAGAAAGATGGTTGGGCCAGATGATATACCCATTGAAGTATGAAAATGCTTAGGGAGGAAAGGGATTTTATAGCTTACAAGTTTCTTCAATAAGATACTGAAGACAAAGAGGATGTCAAACCAATGGTGAGAAAATATTTTGGTACTTTTGTATAAGAACAAAAGAGATATGCAAATTTGTGTTAATTACATGGGAATTAAATTAATGAGTCATACTATGAAACTATGTGAATGAGAAATGGAGAGAAGATTAAGACGAGAGACTAGCATCTCAGAAAATCAATTTGGATTCTTGTCAGGGAGGTCAACCATGAAAGCTATACATCTCTTGAGGAGACTCATTGAGAACTATCGGGAAAGACAAAAAGATTTGAATATGTTGTTCATTGATCTGGAGAAGGCTTATGATGGGGTTCCAAGAGAGGTCTTGTGGAGAGTCTTAGAAAAAAATGTGTAAATGTATCATACATTGACGTAATCAAATATATATATACAAATTCAGTGACCAGGATGAGGACATCTGGAGGATTAACACAGGAATTCCATATCGTTGTTGGCTTACATCAAGTGTCGGCTTTAAGCCCTTATCTCTTTACCCTTATCTTACATGAGCCCACCAGACATATCCAACAAGCAATACCTTGGTGTTTATTATTTGCAGATGATATTATTTTGGTCGATGAGACGCCGATGGTGTAAACGAGAAACTTGAATCTTGGCGAGGCACTTTAGAAAAGAAGGGTTTTAAGTTGAGCGGGGCAAAGACGGAGTATATAGAGCTTAAATTTAGTAGTGCAAGAAGGTCTGATGACTCCGTCATTAAATTGGGTGGCCAAGATATTTCCCGCAATGAGTAATTTAAATATCTGGGATCGATAATTAAAAAAGATGGAGGTGTAGATAAAGATGTGATACATAAAATCCAAGCAGGTTAATTGAAGTGGAGAAGCGTGTTTAAGATCTTATGTGATCATAAGGTACCATTAAAACTTAAAGGCAAGTTTTACCGTACTGCAATTAGGCCAACAATGCTCTACGGTTCTGACTGAGTGTTGGGCAGTGAATGGTGTACATGAGCAAAAAATGGGAATTGCGGAGATGAGAATGCTTAGGTGGATGTGTGGTCACATGAGACAGGATAAAATTAGGAATGAATGTATCAGGGATAAGACAGGAGTGGCGCCAATTCTAGAGAAGATGCGAGAAACCCGTTTAAGATGGTTCAGACATATACATAGGAGACCATTAGAGGCACCTATTAGGAGTTGTGAGAGTTTAGTCACTAGACATGTTAAACGGGGGAGGGGTAGACCAAAAAAGACTTGGAATGAAACTATAAGGAAAGGCATGATGTACTTAGGCCTTAGTGAGACTATGATTCAAGATAGGGCGCAATGGCGACAAAGGATCCAGATAGCCGACCCCACTATGGTGGGATAAAGGCTTGAGTGTTGTTGTTGTTGCTATAAAACTTAATGTTATGTAAATATGTATAATATTAAATATATTTTGCAAAATATCTATTTGTACTTGTTAATAGTAGTCATAGTGTGTTACTAATATTTTATTTGGGATATTTTTTGAATTTATTTTGGGATATACATGACTCAATGTTCATAAACTTGTTATGTTATTTATTAATTTTAGAATATATAATTATACTTATTATAAATAAAAAATATAAATTTTTTGTTTACAAGATGTGAAAATCCGATATTTTAAAATATCTCTGACATGTATCTAACTTTTGATCTTCGACATTTAAAAACTCAATTTGACATGTCGCCGGCATCCGATATTTACAACCATGTTGCATAATATAAAGAGGGCCCCTTGAAATCTAAGATCAATAAGTTGGTTGGAATTGATGAAGTCCCAAAACTCTTGCACTGCGGCAGAGAAAGAGAACCAGCCACGGGCACCCCTTTCCTCAGCACAAATAACCACATTAAAATCACCAATAATCACAGTTGGAAGACCTTGAGAGACAACATGTGAGAGGGATTCCTAAAGAGGTCGTCGATCATTGTAACGAACCTTCACATGCATGTTGCACACGCACCGTGATGGTTAATTAAGAGGCAAAAGTGTGCCACAACCAGCTGCTCAATTTTAGCGGTAAAAGACGACATCACCGTCATCATTCTTCCTAAAAACCATGAGCCGGAATGCATAACTTACACTAAGGGTCCCCAAGCAAAGTTTGGAGCCTATATGGAGTAGCATCCCCCGACCCCCAATACACACACTTTGATTTTCAAGAGAATCACAGTTGAAGCGGCCTTCTCCCACACCATTCTGATCATTTTGTCTCTCGTACCTAGCTTATGGGCTCCACAACAATTCCAAACGAGGTACTACATTGATGAGCAGAGGAGGAGAGGCCTTTCACGCCCATATTTATGCATTCAATACCCGTGTCATGGAAAACTTCCACATCTAAGGACGTCCCTACCCCACCAGGAAAGAAGGCAGTTTGGTGCAAGTTGGTCTTCACTGTGAAACAAAACCCAGAGGTTCGGGTCGAGCGCAACAAGACCCGATTGGTAGCAAAGGGGTACAATCAGACTTATGACATCGACTACGATGAGACTTTTGCACCCGTGGAGAAGATGAGCACAGTGCGAACACTGGTATCCTTAGCAGCGAATGGGGGATGGAAACTACACCAGCTCGACGTGAATAATGCATTACTTCATGGTGATTTGTTGAAGGAAGTGTACATGGAGGTACCACTAGGTTTTGGTACAAAACAAACGATTGGTAACTGGTAAGGTGTGTAGACTCAAGAAGTCTCTTTATGGGATGAAGCAGTCTCCCTGAGCTTGGTTTGACAAGTTTCGGAGAGCTATGATGGGCATCAGGTATCGGCAGACCAATGCTAATCATACAATCTTCTTTAGGTGGTGTGGAGTTCACACTACCATGCTTGACGTGTATGTGGACGATATAATTATCACTGGTGATGATGAGGGTGAAATTGCTCAGCTGAAGATGAGATTGGGCAAGGAATTTGAGGTAAAGGACTTGGGGCAGCTAAAGTATTTTCTTGGGATTGAGATAGATCATGGTGCAGAGGGGATTGTTCTATCTCAACGAAAATATGTGTTAGAATTGCTGGCAGAGACAAGTATGTTGTGGTGCATGCCTGCGGTTGCTCCCATTGATCAAAAGTTTAAGCTCAGTGCTGAGGCGGGAAAGCCAATCAAAAGAGAGAGGTACCAAAGGTTGGTAGGTCGCTTGATCTATCTGAGTCACACTCATCCCGACATATCATTTGTTGTGAGTGTTGGCCCGCTATATGCATGATCCTAGGGAGGGTCATATGGATGTTGTGTACCAGATTCTAAGAAAGTGCACCAAGGAAGGGGTTGATCTTCCGGAAGAATGCGCATTTGAACATTGAGGGCTATTGCGATTCATACTGGGCTAGTTGCGTCGATGACAAGAGATCCACGTCCAGATATTGCATGTTTGTTGGGGGCAATCTGGTCTTCTGGAAGTGCAAGAAGCAAAATGTAGTTGCGAGATCCACAACCGAAGTAGAGTACAGGGTCATGGCCTTAGGTGTAGGAGAGGTGTTATGGTTAAAAGCCCTGCTGGTAGAGCTCACGATGGACCAAGACAGGCAAATGATATTGTGGTGCGACAGCAAGTCAGCTATTAGCATTGCAAACAACCCCGTTCAACATGACATGACAAAGTATGTAGAGATCGACAGACTCTTCATCAAGGAAATGTTGAATAGTGGAGTACTGTAGCTGGGACATGTAGTTACTAAAGAACAAGTGGTTGATTGTCTCACTAAAGGACTCAGCTTACATGATTTGTCTAGATTATGTGACAAAATGGGCTTAATTGATATTTTTCTCCCATCTTGAGGGGAAGTGTTGATATTTAAATGTGTATATATGTATGGGTGCATGAATAATAAAATTTTAAGAATTCTTTTTCACTGTTTTCCATTGACGCGCTAAACAATGACATACCACTGATGGGGTCGATCTATTTTTGAAAAATCTTCCGATCAAAACATTGATACAAGTTCGACTAGCTTCTTCGAGCACTACATTGTTGAACAAAATCTTTCGATCATATGCACGTTGAACCGCTCCACATCCTCTGATGTGAAATCAGCCGGCGCCACCCACTCGGAGCCTTACTCCCCATAACACCCGCTCAAGAGCGGGACTCACGACGGCCCCCCACAGACAATATGCATTTCAGTAACACCCTCCTTCATGCAAGTTGCACCTCTCGGCTCCCCAAAAAAGGGTTGCCATGGCACCCAGAACACTTCCTTCAACATTTGTCACTCCCCTCCCCTCTCATTTGCAGCACAATCGGGAGAGAAACTGATACTACTTCGCGAGAGTGATACGCGGAAAATAATTTATACGCAAATGCACGTGTCACACATCTTTAATCAAAATATTAAAATTATGAAATAAGATAACTTCTTTGTGAGAAGTTATCATAGAGGAAAGTCACTGTGCAATGGTTTAATTCGTAGAGAAGCTATACAATTTTGAACTTATTATTAGCTGTTTTTATACACTGGTCGCTAGTATTAGTCCCCCACTTCCCCATCCTTTGCGGTTATTCGTTTCCATATATTGTGGATATATGGTGCAAGGGAAACTACTACTGGTAGTAAAAGAGAAGCAACACAATCCAAATGCTAAAGGCCAAGAAAAATAGTTTTTTATTAAATGCCCTAAATGATGAAAAGCACAATATTAATTGAAATATTGCACTTGAAGTTGGCTCGGAATGGATTGGAACTAGATGGATTAAAATCATGTAATATTCCAAATATCCATTCAAATTCAATTTGGAGTGAAAATGAATTTCTAGAATCTCGCATTTCAAATATGTGCCTGCAAAATTTTTTGTATATTATAATTTGAAATATCTATTTCAAAACAACAACATTATTTTCTAAAAATAAATAAGAAACTTATGTCTGAAACTAGGTTTATGTTAAAAATAGATTTGCTAAATTTAATTCTAGAGAATTTGAACAAAGATGAGAGAGATGGAAGTCCTTAACAACTTAGCAATGTTCTGATTTACTATACCGGGAAAAAGTAAAAATAGAAATGGGGTAAAGATTATTGTTATTAAGATACTTATTATAAATGTGACTAATGCTCAGGCTCATAAAATTGGATTACAAGTTTAGTTAAACTGATCCTAGTATAATGTACGAATCAACTAATGCAGAAAATGCATAAAAAGAAAGAGGATAATTATCTGAGGTGACTTGAATGGTCATAAGATTCTAGGCTAGCACAAACATTGTGATATCTGATTAAATGTCACAGAGCAAATCAAGTGCTAACCTGGTTTCGGTAAACTAAGTAACCAAGCAAGAAATACACCATCAAGAATGGCAATATCAACGGTGCCAAAATAGAACATGTGAAACCAAGAAGCCCAAAAAGCAAAACCCTGGGAACTTCTGTGTGATAAGGAAATGTCGGTACCATATTTGGATCATCCACCTTCTTTCTGAATAGATACTTTTGTACCAGATTATAAATAAGGGGAAAGAATTGTACTAGCTCAGCACATAAACTTGTCCAACCTGACGTCAATACGTAAGTAATAAAAAAGGTAGCCTGTAACAGAAGAAAATAAATTTAAACAAAAAAACAATTTTCTCCCATTGAAAACAGGAATAATATTATACCAATATAATAACGTAAAAGCATAGCCATTTATGAGTCTTGAAACTTCGTGCAACCAAAATAATACTCATACGCTGAGAAACAATGAAAGCAAACATATATATATATATATATATATATATATCTAAAAAGAAGAGTTTATTTCATATTTGAATTCCAAAGAGTCAGATTACAGTCATCAGTTCCAAGTAGTTCTTTTCTTTTTCTTTTTTGAAAAACTGACAAACATGTCATTTGCTATTTGTATAAGGTCCTTGGAATGACTGTGGACTCCCTGAGGAATATGTGGGGCTGAAACCCCTGAGATGCCAAACCTGCTTTTTCCCTCAAGAATATGTGGGGCTCCAACTTTGTGATGACAGCCAGAAAACATAACTTTTGTTGAAGCCCGACCCTAAAAAGCTCAAAAGGAGCCCATTGCACATTTTCAACTTTGTTGTTTTAGTCTCGCATCTCTGAGTATATATTCTTCCTCCTCCACTACATTATATCAAGAGGGGAGTTCCTATGTAATAAGTTAGTATTTTGAAATAATAAGTTAGTCTTTTGAAATAATAAAGAGGGGAGTTCCTATGTAATCACATGATATCTGAGCAAAACAATTTTTTTCGTTTTTATCTCTTGATTAATTCTCTCATCTAAATTCTCCGGGTCATGCCCGAACCTATCCGGTTTCGTGTGTACCTCCTGGCCATACACGAGAGGTTGCGAACACGCAAGATTCTTATCACTCGAACTCATGAACCCCAAAAGCATTCACACTCTCCTTGCTCTCACTTCCAAACAGGTGACCGCGACCTCTCCCAAGTCCCAAAACAAGCTCGTTGATACGTGCATCAACAATAGCTTCGGCAAAAATCCTCAAGCTTTGTTGCTCCTTTACATAGGATATTGACTGGCTGTCAAGAGCTCCCAATAATAGCTCCCACGAACTCTCCAGTCGTAGCTCCCGCAAGCTCTCCAGAAACAGCTCCAACGAGCTCTCTAGTCGCAGCTCACGCGAGCTCTCCAGTCGCAGCTCACACGAGCTCTTCAACTTGCAACTGCGAGCTATCTCAGTTGAACCTCCCGCAAGCTCTCCAACTAGGGTTGATATCGAGTCAAGTTCGAGCGATTTGGGCTTGGCTCAAAATCAAAATTTTCGAGTTCCCAAAATTGATTTTGATTTCGAGTCGAGCCGGCTCGACTCGAAATGACTCGATTCCGAGCCGGCTCGAAATCGAATCGAGTTGGCTCGAAATCGAATTTAGCTGGCTTAAAATCGAATCGAGCTGACTCAAAATCGAATCAAGTTGGCTCAAAATTGAGCAATTCTTCTCTTTATTTCTAGTTGGCTCGAAATTAAATTAAAAAACATTTAAATTTAGCAATTGAAACACTTAAAGTCTTCAATATTTGTATTTAGGTTTAAAATTTAGTGTTTTTAATTTTAAAATAACAATATATTAATAAATACATAATATTTTTAATCAATTCGAGCCGATTCGAATCATATTTCGAGCGATTCAGGGCTGGCTCGAAATCGACTCGAAATCAGATTCGAGTCGAATTGAATCGACTCAAATTGAGTCGAATCAATTGTGATCGATTCCGATTTAGCTCAATATTCAACTCTCCTGTCAGCTCTTCCAGAGCCTCGATCGACCTTCCTGTGAACTCTTTTAACTCCCTTCTAGAGCTCATGCAAGTTCTCCTGGCGAGCTCTCGGCCTGTGAGTTCCTCTCTCGTTGAGCTCCTTCTCTAACTGAGCCCTCACTTAATTATGACAACCACCCAACTCACTCCCACTCCTACCCCCACACTCATTTCCAGTGCCTCTGGAAATCTGGGGTGAACTTCCAAGTTAACTGGACTCAATTATTCTGATTGAAGTGTCGCTTTCACCTTCCCGCTGCGCTCACAACGCAAAAGACATCATTTCACTGACGCTCCTCCAGCCCCACGTCTCCCATTTATGCTGATTGGGGTGTCACTGATGCTCTTGTCCGTATGTGACTTACAGAGAGTCTTTCTAATGAATGTTTGTTTATCATCCGTCATGATGACACTATGAAGACTGTGTGGGATCATCTTGCCGCCCTTTACTCTAAGGGTGTCAAAACTTCTCACATCTACACCATCTAATCGGATCTCATCACCCGACCAACACTCTCTTCCGATGCTACATATCAGGAAGTTCAGTCTCTTGGCGAAGAACTTCTCCAACATCGGTCTTTCGCTGCTGACCTTGCAACTCAGCAGAAACATATTCATAAACTCCTTGTGGTCTGCTATCTTCTACGTCTTCTAGATTCCAATGAGATCATATGCCAACAGAACTTGGGAGAACCCTTAACGTGTATATTATAGATGAAATTACCTAAGGAAAATATTATGGGCGGTCCACAGCCTGATTATAATGTTGGCAAAAACTACTAAAATAGAAATAAGTACATAAAATGTCTCATCGTCAACCCGGACGCACTTCAGTCTCCGATCATTCGATGATGACCCAACCATGTCTCCTCTATGAGTAGACCTGTATGGGCATCGACGAATGAAGATCAGCTCCAAAACTATGATCCTTATCATATGGTCTACGCATGCACAAGTGGTCCTGATCCATCCTCTTTTAGCTTCCTTTCAACTGCAAATTTACAGCTTTTGCTGTAGACTAGATCTTGTGATCACATTGCCTTAACGGATCCTAAATAGCTTATTAGAACTCAACTAGTTTGTGCCTTTGTTAAGTGCTACGCTTATTCTGTCTATCCCTTTAATTCATCTCTATGTAAATATTTCTATATGAATGTAATTTTTTGTTCCTGAAATAGGCTTCCAATCTCATTGGCCCCTTAAATACAAAGTATTGAAGATGGACTATTAGTGGTAAAAGGTTTTGTGTGCTTCGAAATACACTAAGAATAATTCAACATACTTTGTTAAAAAGGATTTCAACTGGTTATTACATATATACTACATAAACAAAGAGAAGATGGTTGTCACAGGAAGGAATCTAGTTTAGCGGTTTTGCCCCCATAAACTAAAAAGTGCATAGAGTTTTTTCCATGCAGTCCTGTCTTATGGGCTTTAGGGTGGTGGGGTGGCAAAGATACAAAACCGAGATCAACCTAATGGGAGCAAAAGGAAGAGGGGAGTCTTGCTCAACCCTAACCCTAACTTGCGGACGAAGAGGAAAGAAGAGAAGAGAGACAAAAAATTAATTTACTGATTCCTCGTTCCATGACCGGTCTATATATAGAATTATACTAATGGCATAAGCGTAAATAAGTTTGAATACTTGGAATTGTAAAAAAGAAGTCACACTAAACTCGATGCATATAACACGATCATAAAAAGACGTGATAAGCATGAGAACTTTAGATAATGACCTATAACATACATAAGATTAACAGATAACAGATAGTGAGGCCATAAAATCCCACCTCATCTTCACTTTGAACTTATCCTCAAGCTCGTAGGAGGGCATAGAAACTTGTGAGGCGGTTTATCTGATTCCTTGATTTCACGCTAGAGCAACTGCTTGTAGTGTGTTGCTGGAGAGAGACGTCATCGGGAGGGGAGTCTTCATCGTGCTCGCTGATGACACGAACGATGGTGATGATGTTGGGAGGCATTGTTTGCATAGAGGTTGCATCAACGCACCTGGATGGGTGGATCGGCTAAATGCCCGTGGAAGGTGACCACAAGGATCTGGAGTAGAAATGCTTGTTGGGGAGAGACAACGGGAAGTAATATCTAGAGAGTGGCTAGCGGAACAGGAGACGCAATAATAGTAAGAGCGACATTAGGGCATGCTAAAGTTACCCAGGTATCCAACTGAATGAGAATGACAAAAAGCGGGAGTTGGAAAGTTTATGTTCCCGCTTAACGCACATGTTTTATATTGGTAAGTGCATTGGTCGCATTAGTAATAAAAGTGATGAGAAAGTATCGTCTCCACAGAGATTTTGTATCGAACTGTGATGTAGTTAACTTAAACAAAACTTATTTAGACGATTGATTGATTTTGATTTAATTCTATTTAAAATAGAATGATGAAATAAATAACTATTGATCTACTACAAAATGCTAAAAACAAACAATTGAATTTAAAATTAAAACTATTGAGACTTAGAGTTAGGGCGTTTGTTTCATAACATAAATATTAACTAGGATTAAGCACGAGTGAAAAGATATAATTTTATAAAGAGTTTTGTATAATTGACAGAGAGATTTCCTAAGCACGTCGAAACCTCTTGATCCGGGCGAATCGATTATAATTCTCTAGCAGATGCCACGTCGTGGACCGAACGTGTCTAGAATGATAGCAAAAGCTTTAATACACTGAAAAATACTAACTACACCCCGTATTTAGAAATGCAGTTACCGCATAGATCAGTATCATGTAACCCGTATGTATTTGAATATATGACGCTATTCACGGGATCTATAAAGAAATTGATTTATGGTCTGATACCAAAAATTACACACGATACTAGAGTAGTGGCCAACTAAACTATAGTACACATTAGACACGTGAATAAAACTATAATCATACAAAATATAATTGAAATTTGATTCATTCACTCATATAAATCTTTATTTTAATTAATGATACTACACAATCACCTCAACAAAAGAGTTGACCTCTCATTGTTGGGTAAACCACAAAAATATTAAAGATAAAGAATGAGAATTGCATGATTTCAAATAAAAAGTTCATTAAAGAGATAATAGAAATACGAACTTTGCTAGGGTTATAAATCTTGTAGAAAATCCACAAGACAGACTCCGATTCGGACTTCACAATATTGTTCCTTCGATCTTCGATGGTTTTCCTCTCTAAAATATCTTTACAATAAGCCTAAAAAGCTCTAAGGTGAGGGGGAGGTGTGAAGAAATTTGGCCCCAAGGCTGGAGGAATTGGAAAGCTCTCTCAAATGAAAATTCCGAGTATATATAATAAATGACAAAACATGTGGGCGGGCATTTGTCATAAGTCATAATGATATCAAACTGCCCACGAAAAGGAGGGAACTGCCTGAAACTACCAAGGAGGTGGAGATAATTGTCGAAGAAGCACGACTGTGCGTATAAATGCATGGTCGTGTGCTTTGTTGAAACCTCCAAGGAAGTGGGGAAGTCGGGAAGAACACACGGGCGTGCTTGTTGGCACACAGCATGCCTTTGGAAGAACGCATGGGCGAGCATTTGGTTTTGTACTGAGGGCGCACGAACATTTGTATGGACGCACGAGCGTGTTGAGAACTGCGCACATTCGTGCTTATGTACGTGTATTTCGACGCTCGGTCGTGCGATTGGTCGTGTGTTTCCAGATGATGTTTTCATGCCTTTATATATGTCTTCTTCTCGTCCCAAGTCCTTCCACGAACTCCATTATACTCCAAATTGCTCCTTAATCTCTTACAAAAAAAATACAAAATAATGTGTAAATCCATCTCTATAACCTTAAAACACATAGAAATTCAATGCAATCTAGGTGAAATAGGGAAAATAAATATCAAATATTTGATGTTATCAACAGTCGAACAATCAACAACATTTACTTAATCGGGCAAGATCTCTGATCGTGTGATGCGTGGATGGATACTTCGTTACGCAGTTAAAAGGACCTCGAGTTTCAGGATGATTGAGGCACAAAATGCCTGCTATGTAGTGTACGCAGTTGCCCCGTTCCTGCGATCTCCAAAAAAAATTTCATGCCACCTCGACTGACATCTCAGTGTCCGGAGGTACAAAATAGGGCTCAGTTTTGCTACAATCGTGAACTGTTCGCACCCCAAGGAGGTGGTGCCTTCATAATGTTGGGGAGCACAAAATCAGGAGTCATAAGAGAAAAAAAGTATGGTACCTAGGCAGTGTGTTCGACAGAAGAGATCGTCGGGGCACTTGGCGCAAACTCGTTAAGGACCCAATGCTTGGAAATTTTTCTAATTCCCCAAAAAGACTCTGTCATCTTTGTAGGCTACAAAGACAAATGATGATTGTGGGCCTACTAATTGATGAGATATATTTATTAGTTACATTAATTAATCAAGTAACCTTAATTAACTAAATAATGTAACTGATGTAGACACAATGATGATTCCAAGGCCTATTAATTGTTGAGATATATTTATTAGTTACATTAATTAATCAAGTAACCTTAATTAACTAAATAATGTAGCTGATGTAGACACGACTGGTTGAAAAGTCATGATGTTTGTTGTAAGAGGCACTGGACCCGATGGGGCAAAATGACAATCAAGAGGCGTGTAGTTCGAGAGGCTCGAGGGAAGGTTGCATGCTTGATGGATAACAACGACCAAAGGCATGCGGACAGGAGAAGTCCATAGAACCGTCTGCTGGAGGATAACAGCGACCAAAGGCATTGCGTTGTCTGGAACAGTTGAAACGAAGGGAAGATCAAAGCTTGACTCGGGGAAGGAAGCATTGTGCAATTCCGAGGAGGGAGATGATCGTTGCATAGATTACGACTGGCAGAGGTGGGCTGGAATCTAAGGACGGGCTGATGCGAAATTGAGGGAAGATATCAACGATCGCAATGAAATATGGAGGCCACGAGATTGAAGACTTGTGTGTGCTTCGTAATATGCACTCCTTACGGAATAGGCAAGAGCGTCAATTGTAAACTATAGGCAACAACAACCTACTTTTTTGTGGAGAAGGTGGTAGCCAGTAGTCGATGGCTCGAGTTGTTATGGGCTTCCCCATAACGCGTCGATATCTCATCAGTGAGGTGGTCGGATGTGGCAGGGTGGCGGAGATACAAGGGATCTGAACTTAACCTACTGGGAGTAAGAGGAAGAGGGGAGCTTTGCTCAACCCTAACCCTAACTTGAGGACGAGGGGAGGAGGGAAACTAAAAGAGACCAAAATTATTAATTCATTGTAATGGGGATCATAATTCACAGGCGGGCCGACCCTTATCGGAGCCCGTTAGGGTTTACATTCATAGGAGTTAGGATCGTCACGTTCAGAGAGTCGGCGATATATTTTCTATATTTTTCTGCACATTATTTGTGCATTTTTATGTATGTTTTGCATCAGCAAATCATAGTCACTCGTGGTTTTTTGTCTAGTCCATATATAGGATTTTAGAGTCCAAATTCAGGTATAGCAGAATTTTGAAGTAAATCTCAGATTTTGTGATCTATTTACTGTGCCGAAGCCATGGAACCTATGTGCCAAAGCCTAGCCCCGCTCCTCCCCTTGCGACCGCCAGCCACCCACCTTCATTCCCCTCGCCAAGCCTCCGAAAACTACCCCTCCTAGGGCCAGCCAGCACCTCCTCATCTCCCCTCAACTTTCATGCAAATAACTACCTATAACTCCCCCTAACTACCATATGACTCCTCAAAAATCGCTCATAACTGGTGTAACTGCCCACTACCAAGGTAGTTATTGGCATTTTCTCCCAAACGCGCTCCCTCCTATAGTCTAAGCCGACCCTCCCCGAGGGAATTCCTGACTACAGCCCCACCTGGACACTGTTTGTGCCCTCCACAAACTCTGTCGGTGGGTTACCTGAAAGCAGCACACTGTTCTAGGAGTTTTTGAGCAATCGACCAGTAGATTACTGCCCTTCCAGACCTTGTGCTTCCTGGCCGAGCAAGTCCTTCGCGAGCCCCACAACGCCGCACTTACCGAACAGCAATGGCATCCTCCCACAGCCCAAAACTGTGCAGGAATCTGTCTTTTCAGCGCAAAAATTACAGCAACTCCACTGTCCAAGCCCTCAAACTGCAGCAACTCTGCTGTCCAAGCCCTCAAACTGCAGCAATCCTCTCTATTTGGTCTCAATTATTTGTGTAAAATCTAATTTGAATTTAATATTGTTCTTTGTTGTTCTTTATTTAGGTGAAGAAACATATTGTTAGGGATCTAAATCCGTATTAGTTTGCGTAATTGTCGTTTTATTTTAAAGGTATATTCGAATAGCATTTCGTGGAAGCACACTTTGTTTAATTCAACTAGCACTTGTTGTTTATCTAATTCGCTACTTTCAATTGTGATTATTTGCAATTTCCTTTATTATATTCAACTTTAATTGTTATTTTATTTGCGGATACTTGCATGAGCATTGCATCATTGTGGGTCTCTAATCGTCACTACACTCGCATTAATTCATCATTATCGTGGATGTCGATGTCTGACATATCGGCCGACATAAATATTCTAGAGAGAACAACACGACATCGATATTTTAAGCAAAATTATCATTTTTGAAAATATCGCCCGATATATCAATTTTACCATATATATTAGGATATAAATCGCGGTAGATATATCAGCATGAGTATTAAAACTATTTTTCCATTTCTTTTAAGCGACCAAGTGGTAATATATTATTTTGTGTTGCATTTAGTGCATCTCTCTGAGACTAGCTTCGACGACCGAGTGGTAATATTTTGTTTTATGTGTTGAGAGCGAGAGAGAGCAAACCTTAGGGCGTTTTCTTCCTTGTCGATTTTTTCCAGACCAGAACTATTTAAGCCAATTAGTGACCTCCTTGGATACACTCACCACCCGGTGAGAGAGTATTAGTTTGCATTTTAACCCCCCCCCCCCCCCCCCCCACACCCTCAAGCTAATACCATAAGCATCCAGCATCCCAAGCCTGGGGGAGTATGAATGAAGGGATTTGCCAGAAACAGCTTTGGTGAACATGTCTGCAAGTTGATCTTCAGAAGACACAAACACCATCATAATAGATTGATCCTGGATTTTGTCCCGCACAAAGTGGCAATCAATCTCAATGTGTTTTGTCCTCTCATGGAAGACCGGATAGTTGGCAATATGAATCGCAGCTTGATTACCACAGTGAAGATGAATGGCTTCAAGAATAGGGAAGCCCATTTCTCCCAAGATGGATTTAACCCAGATGAGTTCAAATGTAGTGACAGCAATGACACGATACTCTGCTTTAGTGGAGGAATGAGCAACGACACTTTGTTTTTTACTTCTCCAGGAAATGAGGTTGCCACCAACAAAGATAGAGTAACCACTCGTAGATCTTCTGTCCAGTGAAGAACCTGCCCAATCGGCATCACAGTATACGGGGACCTTAAGATGGCCATGGTCATGAAATATAATACCTTTTGCCAGGTTCCTTTTTTTAAGTATTTGAGGATTCGAAGAACAGCTTGATGATGGTGAACTTTAGGACTGTGCATGAATTGACTGACCAGGCTAACAGTAAAGGAGATATCAGGTCGGGTGATTGTCAGATAAATCAACTTTCCCACAATACGTTGAAATTCTACCTTCCTCTCAAGATCTGGAGAAGTCTCCTTGTGAATGTCATAATGAGGATCCACTGGACTATCCACAGGTTTGACTCCCAAATATCCAACTTCACTGAGAAGGTCTAAGACATATTTGCGTTGAGAGATCATAATCTTCCCGGCGGATCGAGCAATCTTAATTCCGAGAAAGTATCGAATGAAGCCCAAATTCTCGATTTCAAAGGCAGACGCCAATTTCCTTTTCTATAGACAAAGCCTGAGTGGTCAGAGGTACAACGAGTGAAGTTTAGCTCCAAGAGTTTGTTACTTAGCTTGGCAAACCAGGCACGAGGTGACTGTTTGAGACCATACAAGACTTTCTTGAGGCGACACCCATATCCTTTAGGAACATCCATGCCAGGAGGAGGCGTCATATAGATTTCTTCCCCCAATTCACCGTGGAGGAAGGCATTTTTTACATTGAGTTGGTGCAGAGTCCAGAACTTATGAGCTGCAATTGACAACAAGATTCTAACAGAGTTCAGTTTAGCAACAGGAGCAAATGTCTCTTGGAAATCAACTCCCTCAATCTGAGTAAATCCTTTAGCCACCAGTCTCGCTTTATATCTATCAAGAGTTCCATCCTGTAGAAATTTAGTAGTATATATCCATTTGCATCCAACGGGGTGACGCTCGTGAGGGATAAGAATAATTTCCCAAGTCTTTTGACGCTGGAGGGCATCCATCTCCTCCTCCATAGCTTTCAACCAATGAGGGTACAAGCTAGCTTCTAAAAAACTGCTAGGAATAGAAATAGAGGAAACAGAAGCAAGATAAGCTTTCAAGGAGTGAGAGATAGAGTGATACCCAACATACTTATCAATAGGGTATCTGGTATGACCACTATGAATTTGAAGAGCTGGAGTGGTCTCCTGAGTGGTGTTGGTTCTTGGATCTGGCGGAGTGGTGGTGGGTGGTGGAGCATGAGTGACATTCTTGCACAATATTTTTGTTTAGCCTTCTTTTGTAGACTTGAAGATCCTTCCTCCTTCTGTACACCTGAAGGTCATTGGCGGGTCCTTCCTGACCAGAATATCCATACGGCCAGGAGCAATCACATCAACTAGCACAGGTAAGAGATGGATCGTATCACTCTCTTCTTTACTCTTTTCCTAAAAAGTAACAGTTTTGCCCTCATCGGAGTAATAGAGAGTGTTTTCGAAGAAGGTGACATCTTTTGATATAAACTTTCTTCGAAGAGTAGAAAAATAATACTTATACCCTTTTTGATTTGCAACATATCCCTATGAGGACCCACAAAGTGGACAAAGGCAACACATCCAAATATTTTAGGAGGAAGGTTGAATAGAGGCATATCTGGGCAAAGAAGCTGTAGAGGATACTTTCCCTCCAAAGTGTCAGTGGTCATCCGATTAATTAGATAAACAGATGTGAGAACACCTTCATCTCATAGCCCCTTAGGGGCGTGCATCTTTTGCAATAGGCAACGAGTAGTCTCCATGATATGCCGATTTTTTCTCTCGGCAATCCCATTCTGCTGAGGGGTCCCCGGACAGGAAGTTTGGAAAGTAATGTCAAGATCTCCCAAGAATCTCTTAAGATCACTACTTATATATTCACCTCCATTATCATTTCTAAGGATTTTAATTTTAGCTTCAAACTGAGTAGCACATGATGCTAAAATAATTGAAAATTTTCTAAAACCTCATTTTTCCTTTTCATAAGATACACCCAAGTAAAACGATAATGATCATCAATAAAAGAGACAAAATATTGGAATCCATTCACAGAGCAAACAGGTGATGTCCAGACATCAGCATGTATCAAATCAAAACATTTCACGCTTCGACTCCGGCTAGGAGCATAGATGGTTCTACAGTGCTTAGCTAATTCACAAGACTGACAATTAAGAGTAGTTTTTTTAACATCAACAAAATGCGGAAAGATAGTCTTTAGGGTCTTCAAACAAGCATGCCAAAATCTCTTGTGCCACAGCATCAACTGATCATGATTGGTTGGCAACTGTGCACAAAAAGCTTGACGGTTGTCCATGACATACACACCACCTGACTCATGTCCACCACCAATCGTCTTCCCACTCGCCAAATCCTGGAAAACACAATGAGAAGAGAAAAAGGTAATAGAACAGTTGAGTTGTTTGGTTAAACTGCTCACAAATAACAGATTTGTAGGGAATGAGGGAACAATAACCACAAATTTGAGAGAAACAGGGGAAGAGAGATGAATAACCCCTTTAAAAGTCACAGAAGCCGAGGATCCATCAGCGAGTTTCACACTGCCAGATGCAGGAGAAATGGAAGAAACCCCCACAGAAGACCCATTCATATGGTCGAAGGCCCCCGAGTCAATGATCCAAGGAGGAGAGGGTCCTTTTGAGGACACAGAAGTAGTGTGAACATGGGCAGCAGTGCCCGCTAAGTCACCAAAAAAAGGCCTTCCAGAAACAGTTCTTCCAGCAGTATTGGCTTTCAGAGTCTTGAGTTCCCTCGTCAAATTCTCATTTTCTGCCAGGAGATATCCTGTATTCCCCAAGTTGCTATACATAGTTGTTTGAGGTCTCACATATTTCCCATCAGAACCACGGGTCCACCCTGAAGGAACCAAGTGAGGATGAAGATCCCAACATTTCTCTTTCCCATGTCCTTTCATTCCACATTGAGGACACTTCATTCGACTCTTATCATCTTGTCTCATTTTTCTTGACTGCCACCTCTTCTGCTCAGCGACGAGGGAAGATTTCTCATGGCCAATATGAACATTTGAACGAGTGGAGTTTATGCGGCTTGTCTCCCCTCGAATATAGTGAGCCACTATTTCCAGTTTAGGAGGAAGACCAGAAAGCATTTCGAACACCCTCCGTTGCATAAGTTCCATCTTGTAATCTTCTACAGTCTGGATAGCAGAATATTGATCAAGTTTTGCCCACTTATGGATCAGTTTTTTATAATATTCCTCGAAATCACTCATCCCTGCCATGTGAATCTGCTTAGTCCGGAGTTGATATATTCTAACTAAGTCTTTTTTGAATAATTTCGCTTGAGTAACTCCCACATTTCGTTTGCAGTTTGACATAACAGGAAGTGACTTGCAATCTTGGGTTCCATAGAATTGACAAACAATTTATCACAGTAAGATTCTCACATGCTCATTCCTCATATAGAGGATCAGTCTTGCTTGGGGCCGGCTTGGATCCGGTGATAAACCCAAGTCTTGACGACTCCCAATGAATATCCGCATAGATTGAGCTCATAGGAGGTAGTTTTTCCCATTGAGCTTGATGTGAGTGACCCCTTGATTGAAGTCCATGTTAAAGCTCCCTCCACTGTAGTGTTTGGGTTGGTTAACGACCCCTTCAGAGGCACTTGCACTTTTCAAGTTTTCCACCATACAGGCACACAAGCCGGCTGGACCTTTGGGAACCCACAGGAAACAACAACAGCAGAAGAGGAAGCAGGCAGAGGTCAACATCAATAGCTGGAAGCAGCGGCAGAGACAGAGACGGCCACGACAGCAGCTGGAAGCAGCAGCTGAGACGGACCTTCAGGTCTGGATTGACGTCTACTTCTGATGGAGACGACAGAGGGAACGCAAACAAGCACCACAACAACGGAAGGAAGCGGCGGCAAGGACAGAGATGGCCATGGCAGTAGCTGGAAGCAGCGGCAGGGACGGAGCTTCAGGTCGACACCACGGCGACAGCTAGAAGCAGCGGCAGGGACGGACCTCCAGAACGACGACAGCGGAAGACAGGGCGCAGACGGAGACGGCGGAGCCGGCAGCGGCAGGAGACGATCAAGCGCCGACAATCGACGGCCCTACAGGACGATGAGAACGCACGCGGAGAAGACAGGGGGAACGCACGTTGAGCCTTCAGGTTGGCGGGAAGAAGCTCCCCTCTGATACCATGTTGAGAGCGAGAGAGAGCAAACCTTAGTGTTTTTTCTTCCTTGTCAATTTTTTTTGGACCAGAACTATTTAAGTCAATTAGTCACCTCCTTCGATACACTCACCACCCGATGAGAGAGTATTAGTTTGCATTTTAACATTATGTTCATTACTTCGTTATAATCATATTATTATATGTTTATTGTGTAACTTATAAACATATATTATGTGTATAATTGTACATATTTACAAAGAATGTATATAAATAAATAAATTTATTTAAATATCGTTTTGGTCGATGAGACACGCGAGGGTGTAAACGCGAAACTTGAATCTTGACGAGACACTTTAGAAAATAAGGCTTTTAGGTTGAGCAGGGCAAAGACGAAGTATATAAAGCTTAAATTTAGCAGTGCAAGAAGGACGGATGACTTCGTAATTAAGTTGGGTGATCAAGATATTTTCGACAGTGAGTGTTTTAAATATCTTGGATCGATAGTTCAAAAAGATGGAGGTGTTGATAAAGATGTGATACATAGAATCCAAGCAGGTTGGTTGAAGTGGAGAGGCGCATCAAGGATCTTATGTGATCGTAAAGTACACCATTAAAACTTAAAGGCAAGTTTTACCGTACTGCAATTAGACCAGCGATGCTCTATGGTTCTGAGTGTTGGGCAGTGAATTGTGTACATGAGCAAAAAATGGGAGTTGCGGAGATGAGAATGCTTAGGTGGATGTGTGGACACACGAGGCTGGATAAAATTAGGAATGAATGTATCAGGGATAAGACAAGAGTGGCACCAATTGCAGAGAAGATGCGAGAAGCTCGACTAAGTGTCGCAAATAATGAGGAAAAAGCTCAGGTCTCCAATGTGGAGTCCTAACATATATATATCTCAAAAATAAATAATTACAATCATGTCCAAACACCATACACGATATATAAAAACTATATAAAATACAATGATAAAAATAACTCCAATATTCCCCCTCAAGCTGGAGCAAAGATGTCAATCATGCCCAGCTTGGAAATGGTCAAATCTGAACGAGTAGAGCCAACAGCTTTAGTGAAGGCGTCAGCAAGCTGGTCGGTGGAGGATACGTAAGTTGGAAGAATAGTCCCAGTTCGAACGTGATCACGCAGAAAATGAGCATCCATCTCGATGTGCTTGGTGCGCTGATGTAGCACCGAGTCCTGAGTAAGAAGGAGAGCTGATTTATTATCACAATAGAGGGTCGAGCCAGTAGTGAGGGATAGACCGAGTTCAGTCAGCAGCGATCAGAGCCAAACCAACTCAGTAACGTCGTGGGCCATAGCGAGGTACTCTGATTCAGCTAACGAGCGAGATACAATGAGTTGTTTCTTACTCCGCCAGGAGACAAGATGATCACCATGGAAAACACAGAGACCGGATGTGGAGCGCCGATCGGTCAAAGAGCCAGCAAAATCAGCATCAGTGAAGCAGGAGAGACTGGAGGCACTATCAGCCCGATAGAACAACTCAAAACCAGGAGCGCGCTTAAGATAGCAAAGAACACGTCGAGCAGCCTCTAGATGAGATGTCCTGGGAGAATGCATAAACTGGCTCAAAACGCCCACTGAGAAGCTGATGTCAGGCCTAGTATTGGTCAAGTAAATCAAGCGACCAACCAGACGCTGGTACTGAGAGGGGTCCGGTAGAGGATCACCAGATTCAGCATGAAGGTGATGGTTGGTATCCATAGGAGTACTCGCAGGACGACACCCAAGTAGACTCGTGTCCCGAAGAAGATATAAGGTGTACTTACGCTGTGATATGGAGATTTCCTTCCGTGAGCGAGCAACTTCAATCCCAAGGAAGTAACGAAGGGGTCCAAGGTCTGTCACCTCAAAGGCTGGGCGTAATGTAGCTTTCACCTCAAAGATGCCAGAAGAGTCATCCCCGGTGAGAATAATATCGTCTACGTAGACCAGGACAATGGCACGACGACCCTCTGGAGTGGCACGAATGAAGCAAGTGTGATCTGCACGGCACTGAGTGAAGTCGGACTGAAGGATAACTGAGTTGAACCGTTCAAACCAGGCACACGGAGACTGCTTTAAGCCGTACAGAGATTTGTGCAGTCGGCATACTCTCCCTGAATACTCCCCCTTAAGGGAAAACCCTGGAGGAGGAGCCATATAGACCTCCTCCTGTAAATCACCGTGCAAGAAAGCATTTTTGACATCGAGCTGGTGGAGCGGCCACGCCCGAGAGGCAGCAAGCGGGAGTAGAAGGCGGACACTGGTCAACTTAGCCACGGGAACAAACGTGGCACCAAACTCGTCAGGAGCCTGAGTAAATCCCTTGGCCACCAAACGAGCCTTATAGCGGTCAATGGCTCCATCAGCAGAGTATTTCACAGAATAGACCCATTTGCACCCAACTGCGCATTTTCCGGGAGGAAGAGGAACCAGAGACCATGTCCCAGTACGATGGAGAGCAGACATCCCCTCCTCCATGGCCTGAACCCACCGCGGGTCAAGGAGAACCTCAACGGTCGAAGCAGGTAGGCGAACAGAATCAGCAGTAGCCACAAAAGCATGGTAAGAGGGTGAGAAACGCTGGTAGAAAACAACACTAGCCAACGGGTGCTCAGTAACAGAGGAACGAACACAAGTACGCTTGCCCTTGCGCAGGGCAATAGATAAGTCAACAGAAGAAGTAGGGGAGAGGGGCTCAAGAGAGGTACCTGCGACCGGAAGAAGCGGCTGATCCGAGACTGGAGGAGAAGTGGGTGTATGCTAGCGACGAGAGTAAGTCAGCAGGACAGGTGGAGCAGCGGGTGGATCAGTGGCTGCTGAAGGTGGAACAACCGGGAGAGGTTGCACAACAGGTGAAGGCAAATGAGCAGGGAAGAAGGGAACCTCCTCATGAAATGTCACATCCATAAAGTAAATAACACGGTGCAACTGAGGGTCGTAGCAGCGGTAACCCTTAGTGGTAGTAGAGTAGCTGAGGAAAAGACAACGGATGGCCTTGTCGTCGAGTTTAGTCCGAGAAGGGCGACGATCCTGGACAAAACACACACAACCAAAGACGCGGAGGAGAATGAGAAAGGCGGAGACGGATGGATTGATGAGGCTGTAGGGGGTAACGCCACCAAGAGGACAAAAGGGAGTCCTATTAATAAGGAAAGTTGCAGTAAGAAGAGCGGCACTCCAATAGGACTTGGGGACATTCATTCCCCGAAGAAGACAACAAACAGAGTGTAAAAGGTGGCGGTTTCTGCGTTTAGCCACTCCATTTTGCTCGGGGGCACCAGGACAAGAAAATTGGTGGAGAGTGCCCTCATTCCGGAGAAAGAGATCAAAAGAACGAGAAGAATATTCACCTCCATTGTCAAAGCGAAGGATATGAACAGATGTGTCATGCTGAGTCTGTATCATACGAGAAAACTGAGAATAGACAGATAAGACCTCATATATATTTTTTAGAAAATAAACTCATAAGCAACGAGAATAGTCATCAATAAAAATCACAAAATAAGAGAAACCATCAAATGATATAACCGGGGCAGAGCCCCACACATCAGAATGTACCAACTTAAAACAAGAAGTAGCACGGCTAACAGAAGGAACATATGTGTTGCGTGTGTGTTTCGACAACTCACATACATCACAGCGAAAAGGTAAAACAAAAGACACATCAGGACAAACAGACACCATCCGCTGAGGGCTAGCATGGCCGAGACGTGTGTGCTAAAGCGAACTAGGTGACAAAACATGGGAAGCAGCAGAAGAGGTAGGCGGGCAGGTGCCGGTGGTGGTGGTAGCAGCAGTGGGAGAAGGTAGTTCCAAGTAGTACATCTCACTCCTCTCATATCCCGTACCAATAGTCCTCCCAGATCTCAGGTCCTGAAAAACATAACGATCAAAAAAGAAAGTTACTGAGCAGTTTAAAGAGCGAGTAATAATACTAACAGAGATTAGGTTGAGAGACAACTGAGGTACAAGAAGAACAGAGTCAAAAGAGAAAGAGGAAGAGAGAGGGATGGTGCCCCGACTGAGGACAGGGGTAACTGAGCCATCAGCAAGGCGCACATCCCGGTGAGAACAGGGGACAACTTGAAGTAGACGGGAAGACATACCAGTCATATGATCAGTTACACCAGAATCAATCACCCAGGGTGACGAATCCTGGTCAACCGTGGCCACGGAGCAAGCAAACGGAGTACCTGAGGAAGAAGAAATAGTGGAAGCAGAGGCATTAGTGGAAGGCTGAGACTACTGGAACTGCTGAAACTGGGCCATCATGTGACTGAAGTCAGAGGAGTTGGCACCCAAAGTGTGCTCAACGGGCTCGGAAGACTCGGCAGAGGCAACAGTGTGGTTGGGGATACTACCAGGAGTGGTACGCTCAGAGCCCCTCAGGTGGGGGTATAGCTGATAGCAGCGAGTCATGATACAGGCGTCCACAGTGAGAGCAAGGGTCAGGAGGGCCCGCGGAGCCACGACCACCAGGAGAGCCACGACCGCCAGATCGACCACCCCGATTCCGAGAGATGGAGGTGGGAGGGCGGTAAGAAGCCGCAAGAGCCATCTGTTCAGTAGGAAGAGAAGAGATAGTACGAGCGCCGGGAAGACTAGATTGCCTCTGCATACGTTTCTCATGCTCTGCAACAATGGAGTAGGCCTCAAGAAGATCAGGCAAAGGAAACATCCCCACAATCTGAGCACGGGTAGAATCATATTCGGGGCGAAGACCCATCAAGAACTGATATGTCTCCCGTCGTTGTCGTTGTTTCCGAATAA